>CM046875.1:90396206-91596206 GCA_025667525.1 Glebionis coronaria | reverse complement strand
ATGGCAAACTACTATTAAAACAATCCCACAAGCTCAAATCTTCAACAACAGGATCATAATTTGAAAATTCCTTAGCAATAGCCGTAGTAGTAGTAGAACTACTAGAAGTAGCAATAGTTGCACAAGTACTACTACTATAAGCTGTTGGGTTTAATCTTGAATGAATCAGTATTTTGGTATCTTAGTTATTGGATTAATTAAACTAGTTTGAATGGGTAAGTACTGGACCTGGTATTTAGGAAATACTAGGAGAGTGGGTCAGTTTTATCCTAGTCTTAAGGTGGTAACAGCCATTAGGTTGTTCCTGTATTTTGTGTTCCCACGTTTAGTGTGTAAGGCTATATATAGCCATCCCCTTTTGGTGAATAAAGCAAGCAAGTTTTGTGTGTACTTTATAGCTTACATCCTTTTCATATTCTCAACATCAGACACTTATACAACCTGTGAGTGCAGTGAGATCGAGGTGTACAAGCTGAAATCTACATTTGGTATCAGAGCGGAGGTCGATCAAAGGCGGGTTTGAGAGTCGGTTTCAGAAAAGGGTGTAGCCCTTCGCTCAAGGGCTGACACAGCAAGGAACCGAGTGAGCAGGCAAGAAAAAAAAGGGTCGGTTGCAACCCTATGCAATCAGGACGAGTAGAAGAAAGAAGGAGCACGTTGTCCAATGGTAGCAAACAAGAAAGATGAAAGCAAGCAACAACTTTTGATCACAGCGGGTGACCAAAAGAACGCAACAAGAACACAGCAAGAAACGCAGCAGGAACACAGCAAGAACACAGCAAGAAAGCAAGTAGCAAGGTTGATCATTTGGTGATCAAAAGCAAGAAATCAACAGCAAGTTAGCAAGCATGAAGGTTGTCGTATAATCTGTAGCAAGTAGCAGGTAGGACAACCATAGCAAGCAGAACGTTTCATGTTTGTAGCAAGTAGCAAACAAGAAACAGTCGACAAGCAAGGGTCGATAAGCAAGAGTCGACAAGCAAGGGTCGGCAAGCAAGAGTCGACAAGCAAGGGTCGGCAAGCAAGAGTCGACAAGCAAGGGTCGACAAACAAGGTTCGAATAGCAAGAATCGATTAGCATGTAGCAAGAACCAGAAAGACATTAAGTAGAAAAGAGTGGCGAGCAGCAAGGGCAAGAAAGACGAACAGAAAGCACGGGAAGAAAAGATTGATCGTGGCAGGAAAGTGAGTTCCAACGTGAGACGGAGATGACCGTGGAACTGAGAAAGAGACCGTGTTCGTGCTTATGAACGTAAGAGCCGAGATCGTGAAAGATTCAAGATTAAGGGGGTGAATGTTGGGTTTAATCTTGAATGAATCATTATTTTGGTATCTTAGTTATTGGATTAATTAAACTAGTTTGAATGGGTAAGTACTGGGACCTGGTATTTAGGAAATACTAGGAGAGTGGGTCAGTTTTATCCTAGTCTTAAGGTGGTAACAGCCATTAGGTTGTTCCTGTATTTTGTGTTCCCACGTTTAGTGTGTAAGGCTATATATAGCCATCCCCTTTTGGTGAATAAAGCAAGCAAGTTTTGTGTGTACTTTATAGCTTACATCCTTTTCATATTCTCAACATCAGACACTTATACAACCTGTGAGTGCAGTGAGATCGAGGTGTACAAGCTGAAATCTACATTTGGTATCAGAGCGGAGGTCGATCAAAGGCGGGTTTGAGAGTCGGTTTCAGAAAAGGGTGTAGCCCTTCGCTCAAGGGCTGACACAGCAAGGAACCGAGTGAGCAGGCAAGAAAAAAAAGGGTCGGTTGCAACCCTATGCAATCAGGACGAGTAGAAGAAAGAAGGAGCACGTTGTCCAATGGTAGCAAACAAGAAAGATGAAAGCAAGCAACAACTTTTGATCACAGCGGGTGACCAAAAGAACGCAACAAGAACACAACAAGAAACGCAGCAGGAACACAGCAAGAACACAGCAAGAAAGCAAGTAGCAAGGTTGATCATTTGGTGATCAAAAGCAAGAAATCAACAGCAAGTTAGCAAGCATGAAGGTTGTCGTATAATCTGTAGCAAGTAGCAGGTAGGACAACCATAGCAAGCAGAACGTTTCATGTTTGTAGCAAGTAGCAAACAAGAAACAGTCGACAAGCAAGGGTCGATAAGCAAGAGTCGACAAGCAAGGGTCGGCAAGCAAGAGTCGACAAGCAAGGGTCGGTAAGCAAGAGTCGACAAGCAAGGGTCGACAAACAAGGTTCGAATAGCAAGAATCGATTAGCATGTAGCAAGAACCAGAAAGACATTAAGTAGAAAAGAGTGGCGAGCAGCAAGGGCAAGAAAGACGAACAGAAAGCACGGGAAGAAAAGATTGATCGTGGCAGGAAAGTGAGTTCCAACGTGAGACGGAGATGACCGTGGAACTGAGAAAGAGACCGTGTTCGTGCTTATGAACGTAAGAGCCGAGATCGTGAAAGATTCAAGATTAAGGGGGTGAATGTTGGGTTTAATCTTGAATGAATCAGTATTTTGGTATCTTAGTTATTGGATTAATTAAACTAGTTTGAATGGGTAAGTACTGGGACCTGGTATTTAGGAAATACTAGGAGAGTGGGTCAGTTTTATCCTAGTCTTAAGGTGGTAACAGCCATTAGGTTGTTCCTGTATTTTGTGTTCCCACGTTTAGTGTGTAAGGCTATATATAGCCATCCCCTTTTGGTGAATAAAGCAAGCAAGTTTTGTGTGTACTTTATAGCTTACATCCTTTTCATATTCTCAACATCAGACACTTATACAACCTGTGAGTGCAGTGAGATCGAGGTGTGCAAGCTGAAATCTACATAAGCTTCGATACTTGAACCATGACTTTGGGCAGTGTTATTATCCTCCTTGAAACATAGTAATGGCAAATTACTATCAAAACGATCCCACAAGCTCAAATCTTCAACAATGTGATCAGAAAATGAAAATTCCTATGCAGAAACATTGTCTTCATACTCGCGCGTGCTCATCAGCCTCTTCCTCTCACTTCGATCACCATGATCAACAGTAGCAATAGTAGTAGAAGTAGTGATAGTACTACTAGTACTACTACTATAAGCTTCAACACTTGAAACATGACTTTGGGCAGTGTTGTCATCCTTTAAACATAGTAATGGCAAATTACTATCAAAACAATCCCACAAGCTTAAATCTTCGCCAGTAGGATGTTCAAGATATGGAAATTCAAATACAGAAATATTGTTTTTGCCTTGTTTATCAAGCCATTCGAATAATGTGTCATCCCTGCAAACAAATGCTTAAAATTATTCTAACATATAAATATATATTTGTACAAAACTCACAAAAATGATAAAATTAGACAAAAAAATAAAAAAATTCATACCCAAAAGGAAGTAGATCATCATCTAGATGAAAGTAGTGTAACCAATAATCCATGTCACTGAGTTCTTGATCCATTTATGATGCTAAGTGACAATAGAGTGTGTATTAATATGTGATTTTATATATTAAGTTTTAAAAAAATGTGAGTTAATTCTACTGCTAGCGCTACAGTGAGAAAAAAATATGACATGACAAATCATATATACCGTACGATCATTACTATAAATAATCTGAGCCATATAAATTCAATCCTAAATATTCGGTGTATTCATTTGACCTTTTCCTTCTCTATTTTCTCACGTTTATTAAAGGATAAAAGAGATAAGTACAAAAGTAAATTTTATTTGAATAGATTAGTACTAATCTGAAAGTCATATCCACATTAACAAACGTCCATAAAATGTGCATTTTAAACTGGCATTTGACTCAATATATAAACAGCCGTAACATCAAACTTTGGCAAACATTATTTTATTAAACGCTGCAAGAAGTTTGGAGCAGCTATTATTTACAAGTATCATCCATGAGGTGATCACGTAATCCTTTTACCTATTTAAAAGATAACCATTTCCTATACATGTTTGTTTGCACACTGTTATTATAGTTGTTATATATAAGACTTTAATTTCCATGTGTTTGTAATCTTTATATATATGCAATGGGTGTTTTGGGCAGGATCATTCATTGGGGTAACACTACAACATTGTATCATTTCACTCAAAGAAACATGGCAAACATTAAAACCAAGCACTACCTTTTCATCTGGATTTGCCTATGGCGATGAAACAACGCAAATGTAAAAACAGATGAACTAGAAGTGGGATGATATCACTAATTGTATCGAAGACTCAGATGATGAGGTAGACCTTTTTGAGTGGTAAAATGTTTCTGTTTGGGAAGAAGATAACAACAACAACAATGAAGTTGGCACAGGTGGTGTTATTGTTGCTGATGAAGTTGTTGATGTAGGAGCAAATGAAGGATAAAATGATAAACTCCCTGTTAATGTAGCATTTCTCATTCATCTTTTATTCCTTTAATTTCTTTAAAGTTGATATATTTCTCAATGTATGCAGGTCACATGCACTATTTGTTAGTGACGAAATTGTTGGTCGTAAAATTGTTCGTGAGGAAATTGTCAGTGAAGAAATAGTTAATGATAATGGTGTGCCTATGCAAAGGGTTAAGAGAACCCACATACCTCACGTCAAAATAACCAAAAGGTTGTAGACTACCTGACGAGGATGAAGACGATGAAAACATTTATGTACGTGTTTGGTTTCTAATGAATGTAAACAAGTCGATACTGAGGGGTGTTTATCAACATAATATTACCTAATATTTAGAAAAGTATATAATCTAAGTAGCTCATGCCATTCATATTAATGTGACGTTTGAATGGTTTAATACTTTTTACAATTTGATGATATCTTAAATAAGATTAGTTTCATGTATTGCATTGTGATATCAGTTAGGAACATTAATAATAAGGACATCAAGATATAATATGTACTTGAAAATTAGTTTGAAGTAGTGTCTAGAATCCGATTATTTTTCTTGCAGTTTTTAACTCTTAGGATTTATTTATGAACTTTTTTTTGAAAGTTGGTAAAAATTTGGAGGTTAATTTCCATTTAAACACTTTTCATTATTCTTTTACTTTACATGTTTGATCTATGTTTGATCTATGTTGTATCTCCCTTCTTTCTAATAATTTGTAGTCACAATATATATTTGATCCAAATTAATGTTATATTGTTTTGATCATGATATTGTTTGATATTGAAGGTACCAACTCTTGCATCTTTAGTACGCGTTTAATCTTATTAGATATGTGGTTATCTATACTTTTGAAACTTTTTAAACAAGCTTATGTTGTGACTCTTGGATATATAAAGAATGTTATAGTTTAACTTTCATATGTAATTTAGCAATTAAAACGAATGGAACGAATTTTATATTATATCATCAAACTTATAAATAACAAAAGAGCCGATATCAAGCAAACAACATATTTTATGAACAATACTACACACTGATAAGAGTTCAACAAACCATGCTCACCAATATACAATGTCATTTCAGCTTATTAAAATAGTTTATTAAAACTTAAATGTTATAACAATTTATAACTTATAAATAACTCTCTACGCGTGCAACGCACGGGTATTGTTCTTGTTTAAAGGGGAGAAGGGGATTAATTAATGGGAAATGTGCCTAAGCTACGGTTATGGGAGTTACGTGCATTATCCGATATATTGTAAGTTTTACTAATAAATAGGGAAGAGCATAAAACTAATTAATGATTACATTTCATCATTATTCTAGTTAAACTAACCGTTCATTTTATACATGCGGAGTAGGATAATTACATCTTTTATTTGTCTTTCTAGAAATACATTTAAACAACTTAGGAGATGTTAGTTTAAGCTAATTTTTGTGCTTATTAGCTTATTTCGACTTGTATTTCATAAATTCTGACTTTTTTAAATGTGAAGGTTAGATATGGCCTCCTTTCAATAATCTCTGTTCACTACTAGAAAATGGAGCAACAGCGACGGCTATTTTCCTCGGAAATCCGTCAGTATAGTTCTTTTCCGACGGTTTTGCGACGAAAAAGGTATGTCGGTAAATGCTTCCTAGCTAATGTTTAACAATCGGAACTCTGTCGGAAATACCGACGAAAAAAAAGCGTCGCAATTCTGTTGTATTTCTCTCGGAAATCTGTCTGTAAAAAATTTAAAAAAATTGTAATATAGCTGTCGGAAAGTCGTCAGGAAATGTCGCTCGCAAATCAGTCGGAAAGTTTCCGTCGGTAAACAGTCACAAAGCCCTCAAAGAGATACAGAATTTTTTCGAGCTTACTGGTCAAACTAATATTATGTTGTATATAAAATGGCTGAAGAGAAACTAATAAATAAAATGGATAATTCAATACTAAATAGATCAATTACCAAAATTTAGCATTTAAATAACAAAAGGTGTGACCAAATCTACATCGAACAATTCAATTTATTCGAGATCAAATTAGAGTACTAAATCTAAGTATTTGTTATGATATAAGATTATCCAACTACGGAGGGTGGGGAGGATGAATTGCAAAGCTTCTTTAACACCTAGTTCATGTCATTTATCTTTTGTTGCTTATCTCTCTTGAGCTTCTTCATGAGCATATTGCGTCCAACTCTTCATAAGTTCGTACCTGCCCATTTGTATTTGTCAGTTTCATTGCTACAATGTAAAATCACTAGCAAAATATTTGATATGACATCTTTAAGAAGAATGCTTTTTTACCATATGTAATTTCCATTCATCGTAAGCAACAACATTACGGTGTCATGTGAAAATGAATTAGCAAAGTATTTTATAAAGAAAATCAAAGCTACCTGAATATGAGGAGCCTAGAGGCTGCTTCCACCTCAGACATGCCAACAAAATCTTTTCCTGCAAACATCAAGCACATATTAGTGAAAAAACCACAATTGCATAAGATAGATATGATTAGCTAAAAGATTAACTAAAAAGTCAAGTCAAATGGGTGGAGAAGATGAAAAAGGCTGAGCGTCATCAAAGTGTGTTCAAATGCATAGCAAGCTACTAAATCGCTTTATTGAAATGTTACTCCAAGTTATAGACGTTTCGTAAGTAAGCTCTAATCATTTCACTTGACGATGTCAGCTATGAACTACTATTGGCAAAGGGATTGTTAAAGGTCACCTGATAAGGATCAAAAGGAGTCTCATACCGCAGCAGGTCAGAGTCAATATGATCCTTAATACAAGATGCTTCATTAGACATTATACCATGTACAAACTTCAGAGTCACTGTCTTTCGACCCAACCCAAAAGAGCCAACCCGGTTTGACCCATGTCTCATTTAAACTGTACTTTAAGTATGACCTGTTTGAACCAATAAATATAATTATATAAGATATCAAGATTCAAAGAAATTATTACTATGTTTACTGAATGAATCTGATTTGTTGCCATACAAATCGAGAAAAATAGCTACTTCCCTGTGCATACAGGAGCGGCACAACTATTCAGTTAAGCACAAGGGATGTATAAATTATATATTGGTTGTTCTAAAACTATCCGTACAGCAGGCAGGGAGTAAATTTTAATCACTTGCTGTGATTCAGATAAGTCTTAAAGTATCAAGATGGCAATACTTATATGATGTTCATGGTATCTGTAAGACTGTAAGAGAGATCTGTTGAAGACAAAAGACTTACTTTATTCTTTCATACAAGGGGAACATCTTACGTCAACAATCATTTTCGTCAAAACCGTCTTCTAACCAATTCAAACACACCTTCAATATTTTAACATACTGAATCATCCACTCTCGTTTACCCTGCAGTCATAAAACACGGTCCCATGGCTTTGTCAGTTAGCAACAAAAGTAAAAAAATCCATACAATAACATATAACAACAGTCCAACAAAGAAGCCTTCGGATCAATTTTTTTCCATACAATAACATATAGCGACATTTACATATTAAGAGGTAAAAACTCAAGTACGAGTCTTCACACCTGTCATCTGATGCATTTAGCTCTAAGACAGACTCCTTATAATTTGGTCCAAAAAGTTACATTGTCAATTCACCCGCCTTCATTATAGCTTGTTAATCCTATTCTGATTTACTCCAACCATCTTTGTTATTCCTGCTTCCTGTTCTGTCCAACACACATGAAAGTAAGCGACTAAAAATAAGCTCAATCGTGAATTTCTTGTAAACAAATAACGCACCTATCTCTTCTTCTTTGAGGCCACCTTTAGAATCCAAACCCAATATATGCAGATTGACCAATCTTCCAAACTGTGAGTACACAACATACTCATAAAAAATAACTTACCTTCTATATATGCGAGAGCCACAATGAAGAGGACATAAAACAGAAGCACGATACCAAGAAGAGCAGATGCACTCGACCAATATGAGTTTTTTGAAGTTTTCACGTTCATATTCTTTAGCACAGCAAAGCCCAAACAGGTTCAATTGTCCACCCTACCAAAGAGAAACATATACGATATCAGTTTAGCAGAAATGCCATAACGATCTAATTCTAAGCAGTATTCCTTAAAAGACGGGATATAAATGGGTATTGTTCCCACAGTACCAGATAAAGCTCAAGACACGGTTGATGAAGTTGCCTACCTCTGATCTATTTGTAAACAAATAATATCACCATAACATTTGACCGCACACAAGAGGGATCAACTAACAGATTTGGCTTCTGATTTTTGCACAGCGCAATCTTTCCACCCATTAACACCTTCCCCTTCCAATTCCACAAACTGCCCACATCCAAGCAAAAGCACGAAAATGTCCTCAACGCCCCTAACAAACGGAAACTCGTGCTTATTATGCAACACGTATGAAATAGCAGTAGCTGTTGGACTACTCATAGCCACAACACCATTTACCCCAACACAACTCCTCTCTCCATCCACTGACGTCAGCAACACCGATTCAAAGTTCAAACAAACCGGGAGCTGCTGACATGGCGCTACATATCTCACTTAGCTCAAAATTAAAGCTAAAATTACGACTTAAAACTAGTAAGAATTACTAGTCAACAATAGTTATTCTAAACACATAAATAACATTAGCATTGCTGCCTTCTGTTTAGTAACCTAACACCACAACATTACTACCTTTTGTTTTGTAACCTGCACTCTTTCACCACAAGTCCCTCCTCCCATTAACTACAACTATATGAAATGCACTAAACAACATCGCAGACAAATAACAATTCTCTGTTTGGTAACCTGCACTAATCGAGCACCAGACTGTTCAATTGATAAAAAAGCATCACAAAACCTAACGTTCTTTTATTCTCCTCCTATAAACCAACAATTCACTAACACGCGCTCAACAACAACATCAGAAACACGTAAAACCAAATCAACATTATTACCTTTTGTCTGGTGACCTGCATTCTTTCACTAAGCGACATCTTGGCACTCCCAGTCTTGCTATCAATCGCGCTCAACCCTAAATCATCAACAACACTCCGAAACACCTCCTTATAAAAAACATCCTTGGGCAATGTGAAAGCTGTTAACGCTATATCGAATATATGTACAGAGAACTTGTGATAAACTGCAACACCATTATTGTAGTGATGTATATATGCCTATACACATTACTACTACAATGATGTCGATGGAAAGCTAAGCATTCTATTAGGTGAACTCACTGTTCTTGATCTCTTCAGTCCTACTCAGGTAACACGCAGTGCAAGTATTAGACAATTGGATTCAGGAAACTTGGTAACGAGTAAATTCTTTTTTCCCCTGAATATTATGCAATTCTATAGTTCCTATTCATAGACACGCGTTCAACTAACATGTATCTGTTTTGATTCTATCGCTGCGACTAGAGCCATTTAGAATAGTTGCCAGACTTCAAAGCAACTAAAATTGTGAAGAACATTCAATCTTACAAATTTGAGTTATGAGCTATTGGTTAATTT
This sequence comes from Glebionis coronaria, assembly GCA_025667525.1. Lineage (NCBI taxonomy): Eukaryota > Viridiplantae > Streptophyta > Magnoliopsida > Asterales > Asteraceae > Glebionis > Glebionis coronaria. The sequence goes on along the minus strand of CM046875.1, from coordinate 91,586,388 downwards.
AACTACAGAAATGGACACTCGAGTAACAGATATCTATGGCACAAGAATTCAATTATTGGATTTCAAAAGCTATGCTTTATGAGCATTTACACATTTATCAAAGAACATCTAATCACATACAAAACATTCTAACCGTGCACATTAAGCATGAGCAAGCAGGGGCCTAAATAACTATCATTTGATAAGAATTTTAGCTAATACACCGTAAGTTAATTGTTCACTGAAAAAAATGAAAGTAAATTTGACAATTAAGCAAGATATATTTCCACCAATATAAAACATTTTTCTCTTTGTTTAACGCGATTTAATATATCTCACTATAAGATTACATAAATGTAACATGATTTCTAATTTTTGCTAGACAAAGCCACTAGTCCTCGTGATTTCTGATTTAATATATCTCTGTTATGAATGTGCAAAGCATTCAATACACATCACTCGTGGTTGCCTTCCATAAATCACATTTTATGTTTCTTACCTCAAACTACCAAGTATAAGCAAAAAAGTAGATATTAGTTCGGTGAGCCATGAAAAAAGTAGATTTTCAGTTTGTTACTCATCAATATTACGACAATTGTTTACATAATACAACTACCAATAACACACAAGCTTAAAAAAATCGTAAAACATTGTCGATTACAGTTTCCAAATGTTCAAATACTGGATTTCATCACTAACACAAATCGATAACATATAAGTTAACACAAACCGATAACACATAAGCTTAACAAATCAATAACACATAAGCTTAACAAATCAATAACACATAAGCTTAACAAATCGATAACATATAAGCTTATCAAATCACTAACACAAATCAATAACACATAAGCTTATCAAATCACTAACACAAATCGATAACACATAATCTTATCAAATCACTAACACAAATCAAATCAAATCAATAACAAATCAACCTTTGAGACAAATCGACAGCGGAACAGTGGTGGTGATGATGATAGAACAGTGGCGGAACATCGGGACGGTGACGGTTGATGATGATGGCGGAACAGTGGCGACGGCGACGGTTGATGATGATGGCGGAACAGTGGCGGTGATGATGAGGTGACGATGAGAGTTATTTTTATGACCAGGGAAAGTGATGAAATGAGATCTGCGTATTTTTTTATATGTAAGTTTTTATGACAAGTATTTTGTTTTTGTGTAAGATTTTAGAATTATTTTGTGAAAACTTTGTAATTTGGCAAAAATATCATTCTGTTTTTTTATTTTTGAAGATTAATTTTGATGATTGTATTATTTTTTGGAAATGATTATTATAGAGCTCGGTGTTATTTGGTTGGGTTTTTAAGTTGTTCGATTTATTCGGTTCGAGTTATTCGGTTAAATTTTTTTGATCAATTAAAAAATCAAACCAAACCGTAAAATAAAGTTGAATTCGGTTCAATTTTCGGGTTAACCAAAATAATCCAAATAATCTGAATTTAAAATATATAATTAATTAAATTTATAACAAAAAGAATCGTTTCAAATAAAAAAATTGTTTTTTTTTTTGTATTTATGATTAAATAATAATCATTATATATATATAAATATATATAAAAAATATATTTGTTAAACTTCAGTTTTTGGTTAGGTTTTGTGTCCGATTTCCAAACCTGTATCCAACCTGAAAACAGAATTTGTACTTCGCTTTGGTTTAGTTAAAGTGGAATTTTAAAATATACATTTTTCCGTCACAAAGTTGTCAGAAATCCGTCGCAATATAAACAAAATACCGACAGATTTCCGACGAGAATATTTTCCCTCGGAAATCTGTCGAAAATCTGTCTGAAAAACGTGGAAAAAGTTTGACCAAAATATCTGTCGGTAATGTGCTAGAACTTCGTCGGTAATTAGTGACAGATATCTGTCCGTCGGAAAATCCGTCGTTGAAAGTCCTTTTTCTAGTAGTGGTTAATTCTATTATTGAACAAGTTTATAACCCAAAATAGCTAGTATAATTTTAGTTTTTTTTATCGTGTGTTTCTTTAACCAATTGTTTATTTTTTTTCATTGCTTACAGTTCCACAGACTGTCAATTGTGCTTTTAATCTGTATCCATATTTCAATTCAAATTTGTTAAACTTGAATTGAAAATGCTGTTATTGTTAGCTTGATGATGATCAGGACTTGTGAATATAAACTGCTAGGACCTTATCGGAGAATCAAGTATTGATATAGTGACTTTGTAAAAACATCTTTCACAAGTATCGAGTTTAAGCTGATAATTATGCTAAGATTTTGGTTCTGAAGCAGGCTTTCTCATATTCATTTTGCTTTTGAACATTAGTGTTTTTCAATTAACTAATCCTAGCATGGGATTTTGCAAATTATGCTAAGATTTTGGTTTTGAAGTAGGCTTTCTGCTTCTTTTACATTGATATTTTAGGTTAAATAATTGTATTACAAACTTTTTCAAATACATTTTTAAATATGTTATGTTATATGTATACAGTATACACGTTAGACAAAACACTAAACAAAAACACCATAGTTATTACAGTTAGTTGCTATAGATTTTCAATGCTATGTAAAGAGACTAGGTTAGTTCCAGAAAAACAGAAATCGAATATCGGGTAACCAGACAACGGTTTTGAATGAAAAACTTTGTTATATTGGTTGAACTGTTAACTGGTAAATTGATCGGACTTAATTATTAACCAGTTTTGAAAATATCGATTCTTACTATTCTAGTAAATTTATTAAGTTAGTTAATTTATAAAGCACGTAATTAGAAGAAGTAATAAATACGTAAGCTAAAAAAGATTGGGAAATCAAATATTTAAAGCCGTCACACGATTCACACCAATAAAATATTAGACTCATTTCCCCAATTTATTTCACCAATAAAATATTAGGTTAGTTCCTAATATTTTAGCTAAAAAAGATTGGACTCATTTCCCCAATGGAATATCTTTTTTTTGTCTTGTTAACACGGCTCCAACAACCTTCTGACGGCTACTGCCACCCATAGGCCACATAGACTACCAATGCCACTTCAATTTATTAATCTGTAGGTTTGAAGTTAGGAGAAATGTTAGATATGTAAAGAAAAATGAATTGATAACAAGAATCCTTGATTTATTAAGTTCAAACGAGTGTTTCAACTTTTTCCCAAGAACAACCATCTTTCACTGAATATGATACAACAAAAAATACGTAAGAAGAAAATCTATTGTATATCAATACGTTAATACATTAGAAACCTATACCTCATGACATATTTGTAGGTTTATATTTACCATAACAATTATTTAAAACTTTAATATGGATCAAAAAACACACAGCGGAAACAAATTAACAAGATTATTAATTTAACACATTATAATTAATCAAGATTAGGGTTACATACCTTTATCCTAGCAAGATCCACAAGACGACGGAACGAACGACAACTAGGATTGATCACGAACACCACCAAGAATATAGTCTAAAGTAAGACTATATCACGTACTTGTACACACGTAATACGGCGAGTTAATCGTGAGTCTAGCACGAACAAACCGAGCTTCCAAGTCTATGGAAGATCTACCTAACAATCCTAGAGAGGGGCTAGGACTAGATCTACAATAGCTTAATTAAAGAACATAGAAGAACCCTAAATTGGGTGTTTGGTCGCCGGTTTTAGAGCAAGAGAAAGGAGAAGAATAGTGTAAAAATTATGAAGCCTTGGTTTGTTTATATACACCTTGGAAAAAAATTTTCCTCCAAGGTTAAACAAAATAAGGCAACAAAATCTTTTTCTCCTTCCCTTTGGGTTCCCTATGGCCGGCGGTTAACAAGGCCCAAGAGGGGATTCCAGAACTTTTCTGACACCTTCTTTTAGCTTCTATAACATTCTATAACGGTCGTTTGATACTTAACTTTTAATTACTTAACGATTGTTAGCTACGGTTTGATTTAATAAATATAATAAATATATTTAATAAATAAATTAACCCTTCACGTAATATGTGCAATCCCGCGATCTCAAGTTCAATCCTATCACACGACAATCGATTTTAAGTCCATAAACTTTCAGCTCCCACTTGGACAAAATTCGAATATCGTGATCACATTGATTAGCGTCTAGTTACACTAATAATGTCACTAGTACAACTCGAGTAAGGTTTCCTGTACAAAACCTTTTAATGATATATAATCATTATTATTATCCTTTCATTTCAAATACAACGTTAATAAGGATATGGATCTCAGTCATTCCTTTCATTAACCATTATGTTTCTCGTTTATGGATATAGCAAGATCACCAAAAACAAATTTGGGTGCGGCCGCAAAAATACCTTATTACTCCCCCGAGGGCCCCAGCTTTATTATACTTCAAAATAATTTGAAGGAAACAAATCCCATTTTAACTACAAGCAAAACACATGAACTTTGCAACACTTCTGAAAATAACCCTTATAACTACCAGTTACGTTTAGCGTTAGATTTTTCCACAGAAATGCACTAGATCCACGACAGTTTCCTGGTATCTCAGGTCTAAGGATAACTATTTATAATTTACTTGATGACAAAGATCCATAAAGTAAAATCATATAGTTGGGATAAGTCCAATATTCTGATTCATCAAATATCATCCAAAATTGACCAATATACTTTCAAGTATACTCTGTCACTATTTTGAATTATCTTAGTTTAATAATATTCACATATTATTAATCGACAACGGGCATTTAGAAATATCATAATATTCATGGATTAAAACATGTAAAATAGGATACAAAATTAGATAACAAGAATAAACGAAACCCAATCTTTATTCCGTTAAATAATAATGTCTTAATATCCTTTATACAAATACTAAAAATAGATCAATGCATAAAACTGGTACATGCATCATGCCTCAAGTAATGACATTCATACTTGTTTGGCAAAGCATAAAATAACCAATCTTGACCTATTGGAATTTTGAGAATACTTTCTTCAAGAATTTATTTCATTGAAACTCTTGTACATGTGCATTCAAACAATTTGATACTGCCACATAGTATCAAAATTGTGAAACATCCTTGATCACCAATTTCCTAAACTTCCAAAACACATTTGAAGTTCAAAGTATTCTAATTCTTTAATGTATAATGCAACTTTAATCAACATGTCATCTCCAAAGATCCCATGACTAATATTGAGAGTTACCTCAATTATATCTTTTCAAGTTTTACAACTTGTCATAAAAGATATAAACACGTTACCTTTAATATCTATTATGTAATGTTTGATTCCAACCAAACCTCTAAATTTGTTGGCTATGATAATTTGCACAACGATTGACAAATTATTCATCTATAGAATATGGAAGCCGATCCAAGATTTAGGATGTTATTCTATTTCCAAACATATTTCTTCATAATATTCATTACACAAGTTATTTAATAACTTTTAAATAGATCAATATATTCAAATCATCATGCATTTTAAGCATGATATAAATACAACACGACACACATGAGAATTTCTTAAACTAGATTTAGATTCTTCATGTTCAAAATATCCATATAAATTTACTACATGGCATATTATGTTGTATTTCCATCGCATAAATAAATAAATTTATTTGCTCCAAGGTTATGTATATCTTTATTTTCTAAATCTCCAAAGTAAAGTTTCATCTCAAATCTAAACCAAATCAACATTTAATTTGAATGAAATCTTACTTTCTTACATGTCTATTTGACACATATAATTTAAGAAAATAACCATAATACTCCCACTAGCTTTTAGGAATACTCAGAAATCATCTTATTCAAATTTAAATTCAATCTTGGATTTCAAATTAAACATAAGAATAATCTCATAGATGCATGCTTTATCCATTAATGGATAATTGCATTTTGTACTTTTCCAAAGATTTATTTTGAAGTAATAAACTGATTTCGATTACTTAAGTCCTTTCTCAAGTAGTCATTCAAGAAATAGTTCATACATATCCAAATTTGTCAATTAAAATATGACCATCAAAATCTTTATATATTTAATGCGTTTAGGAAGGAATACTCAATCACAATTAATTACTTAAATGTGATTAATAATCTATTCATAATACATACATTAAATATGTGTACAATTTTGTCCATATAATTTTGACACAAAGATTAAACCACCATAATTGGCGTTTTTCTTCCTTTGACGAAACTCATCTCCAATTTCTAGTCAAACTATTTAAGATAAACCAAATCTAAAATTGATTATCTTATTTGGACAACATCTATAACATTCATAGTATGAGTAATTTACCCAAAACAATATTTGGTAACAAATTATAACAATTATTTGTAACTCATAATTCTCAGCATATAAATCGCATATCCGAGATATCCTTACGGACCTATGACGTAAATTCTTTTATCTTGAGAGTTAGCATTTACAAGCCTACCTCATGATAATTACTAGTGTATTTTAGAAGATTATGTATCTTTTAATTTTATCTTTCAAGATCAAAACTCCCACTTGCTTTTAGTAACTTAAAATTATTCTTTAAATACATAGCAAATAGATCAACATTCCAACTTTATCTATATGGGACATTACAAAATACAATGACAGTTTCATACTCTTTATTTTCTAAACAATCCACTTCATAAGTAGTTTAGCAAAATCCTAACTTTATTTAAGATATAACGCGATTCATCACATTCCATATATAATGTATCTTATTAATCTTCTTAGCTCAAGTCATACTCAACTTTCTAACCTTGATATCTTTTAGAATAAAGGAAGATATAGTTATCTTGAATCAAACATCACCATCATATTGAGAATTTTGATTCTCCTAATGAACATACCATAACAATGATGTATTTCATTTAGGGAAATAACGTATGTCAATCTTAACAATATTTAAGATAAATATATATCTTTAGGCTTACCTATATACCAACTAAATTATCTTAATGGTATAATAGATTTCCTAACTATTTTGCATGCTTTATAACTCAAGTACTTCTAATACAAAGTCACTTCATTTCCATGTTTTAAAAACATAGAAGTTATAACTCTATCATACGTTTTAAGTCATTTGACCATGACTTCATGTATATGTCTTTAGTGAAATAGAGACAACACATTAACGTCTTACTTTATATTATACGTCTTCCAAGACTTTATGTTTGTGACTTTATACAATAAATCATAAACATGTATAACTAAAGTAATCATGAACACCACTAGGTTTCAACAATCTTTTCAAGTTAATTCACTACTATGTCTATTTATGTCATTCCAAGAATACACAAATATTTTAGTTTAGTAGTATAAGATTACTCTATGTATTTATGTCATTCTAGGAATTGTCCATTTTAAGAAACCGCAAAATAATCCACGCCCGATCTTACGACATGTGGGTATTTTACCTTTGTGTTTATAATTAAGTCCAAGCTTTCACATGACTAAATCAAAACAACAGGTGTCTCTTAACGTGAATGATATATATACTTTTAAGTAGTCTTCTAATAATATTGACACATGATCTAACTTTCATCTAATATTAGTTAGATTGTTCGTATCTTATCTTGAAGACAAGAGAATCATATATTTATGAGTTGTTTCTTGCACACAATGTTCATTTCTCCCACTTGTGCACGGAACAACCTCATATATTAGATAAACATCACGTCTAATGTTCGTCTATATAAAATATGATTGTGTCACATATATTAGCTTTTACAAGTAGATATAGAACCACTTAATCAACAAGAATCAATACATGAATATCTAATAAGTGTGAAAACACTTATCCTTTTACCACTTATTTCCAATAATAACAAGACCAAAACGTGTATTTTATGTCGTAAAAGTCGGAATTATGCGTGGTTTGTGTTTTTATTGTGTTTTAGGACCAAAAGATGAAAAAGGAAGAAAACATGGGCTATCACGGGCTTTAATCGAAGAAAACGAGAAAAGACGAAGTCAAAAGATCAAGAGTGCAAAAAGAACGGAAGTCCAAGGCCTATTATGAAGATTTATCGAAGAAAAAGTCTAAACACGGAAGTTTAATGAAGTCGAAGAACTCAAGTCTAATAGAAGAAGAAAATTACATGACAAGTTCAATTTGTATCGACAAATCCCGAGACGACGTCGAGAAAGATAAAGCATTTAAATCAAGTCGAGAAGAAAGAAAGAGGAGGCAACACATGCACCTTCCCATCTCCTATAAATACCCTCCTAAACACATTAGGAGGGTGGTTAGCTAGTTTATTTCCTTTTTGTAGTTTTCATTTTTAGAGAGAGAAAGTTTTAACTTTCTCTTACTATAATTTCATATTTTCTTTTCTTTCATGTTTAAGCTTTAATTCAATCTTGTATTCTGGAATCATTTGATATACAAGTTCAAGTTTAAGCTTTTCATCATTAATCTCTTTCTACCTTTCTTGATTTTAATTTGTTCTTGATCCGAAATTTTAATGCTTTTTGTTTAATTTTGATGTTTGTGTGATTAAAAAGTTTAACTTTTTATCCATATCCAAGTTTATACAATTTGAGATTTGAGCTTATCATGCTTATTGGCTTATTGAGTATTTAACTTATTTACTTTTAAGTTTTCTTAAAAGTTTAGTCTTTTTAAAGTTTGATTTATAAAGTTTGCTTAATTCGTGTTTTCAAATTTTTAAATTTATGCTTGTTTTCATTTGGTTAAGATTTGATTAAGTGCTTATTCATCTTGCTTATTTGTGCTTATTCATTTTTGCTTATTCTACTTTTGAATCCCATCGTAACTGCTTTGATGTTTTACCCAGTACGATCGAGTAAGTGTGATCGCATAAACCCCTAGGGTTTCTACTTGCGATCCATTACTTCGATCACCCAGTACGATCGTCACTACGATCACACTCCATAATCACACCACGATCACTTGTTGCGATCGTGGGTGCAATCCTTGAGTGCGATCCGTGGCTACGATTGCCTTGGGTGTGATCACGTGTTACGATCGCATTGAGTGCGATCCCTTATACTACGAACTAGGCTGCGATCGAGTGCTACGATCGTAGGCTACGATCTAGGTTGCGATCGGTGGTCACGATCCAATAGTGTGATCCACCAATGCGATCTGAGTACGATCGCGTTGCGATCTGACTTATGTTTTTGTTTTATTTATTTTAGTTTTCAAATTTAACTTTTCCCGCATTTTTACTTAGTATTATTTTAAAGGAGTTTTCTTAGTTTATTTTTTCAAAGTTTTAAGTTTTATAAAGTTTTCAAGTTTTAAATTCATTTCGTTTTAATTTCCAAAAATTGCACGCTTCCCGAAATCTCTATTTTTACCAAGTGTTTTTCTAGTAATTTTTAGTATAATTTTTAAAGCTTTTATTTTACTCAACGACATTTTCATATTTACTTTTAGTTTAAAATAGATAACCAATCCATTTTATTTGTCCACCAAGAACGACTGAGTCGCACTAATTACAAGTAATCAATTCGAAGAGATCGGACGTTAACTTTTCATACGAGGAAAACCCTTGTATTAAATGGCGTCGCTGCCGAGGATCATCTAAGTATAATTGAGGATCCTTATCAAGGGGATCATCCGAATCAAGAGATCAATGACTCTTTTCCCCTTGAGGCCTTAATGTCTATCAATTCTAATCTTGATGACACCCCGTGGTTTGCGGACATTGCAAACTACTTAGCGGGTGGTATTCTCATCGAAGGGTTAACATCCTAACAAAAGAAGAATTTCTTTAAAGATATTAAGACTTACTTTTGGGATGACCCTTATCTCTTCAAACAATGTGCTGATCTGATTATTCGTCGGTGTGTTGATGGACCCGGAGCTTTAGACATTCTCGAAGCTTGCCATAAAGGACCCACCGGTGGTCACTTTGGTCCCAACTACACCGCGAAGAAAGTGTTTGACTCGGGATTCTATTGGCCCACCATTTATCTTGACGCTCACGAGATGGTTAAAAATTGTGATGCTTGCCAACGCCAAGGCAAATCACACATAACGATGAGATGCCTCAAAATTTCATACAAGAATGTGAAATATTTGATGTATGGGGTATCGACTTTATGGGGCCATTTCCATCATCTAAAGGGAACAAGTACATCCTCGTAGTCGTTGACTACGTTTCCAAATGGGTTGAAGCTAAGGCTCTTCTTACGAACGATGCAAGGGTGGTTGTGAACTTTTAGAAGCAGTTTTTTGCTCGATTCGATGTTCCTCGTGCTATAATCAGTGACCGCGGGACTCATTTTTGCAATGATCAATTTGATCGAGTCATGGCTAAGTACGGTGTCAATCACCGTCTTTCCACCGTTTATCATCCTCAAACAAATGGTCAAGACGAGATATCTAACCACGGATTGAAGCGAGTTCTTGAGCGTACTGTGGGAGAGCATCGTGCCTCGTGGACCGATAAGTTAGATGATGCTTTGTGGGCTTTCCATACCGCTTATAAGACCCCGATTGGTTGTACACCTTATCGTCTTGTGTATGGGAAAGCATGCCACCTCCCTATTGAGCTGGAACATAAGGCGTACTGGGCCTTGAAGTGGGCTAACTTCGACATCAACAAAGTCGGCGATCTTTGGAAGATTCAACTCAATGAGCTAAATGAACTAAGGAATGAAGCTTATGAGAACTCATTGATCTACAAGGAGAAGACCAAGATCATCCATGATGCAAGGATTAAGAACCGATAGTTCCACGTTGGTGATCAAGTTTTAATCTTTAACTCTCGGTTGAAGATCTTCTCAGGAAAACTGAAGAGTCGCTGGTCTGATCCATTCACCGTCGCCCAAGTCTTCCCATATGGCACCATTGAGCTTTCTCAGCCAAATGGGCCCAATTTAAAGGTGAATGGCCAGCGCGCGAAGTTGTACTTTGGTGAGGACATCTCTCATGAGATGATTCCATCCCTCACCACATTTCCCTTGAATTAAGTTCTGGGTCGAGTCAGGCTCGTGACTCGGTTAACAAAAACAAGCGCTTCTCGGGAGGCAACCCGTGATCTATCCTTTACCGTTTTCATAATAAGTGTAGGGGGAGCCCCGTATGTGTTTGTTGTCTTGTTTCTTCTAATGTGCAGGGATTTAAGCTTCAAAGATCCATTCTCGATGACTTTTGACGAACCGTGACCCCGTGTACCCTTCTTCCCGGTTCTATCCTAAACTGTCGTGATTCAATATTTCATATCTTATATGTTCTAATTGAAATCACAATAGTTGTCCTTTCCTTAGCAAGATTTAAACAAAGTGCACAATGTCATAAGTGTAGGGGAGTTTACTCCCACATGCTTAAACATTGAGGACAATGTTTATATCAAGTGTAGGGGGACTTCTATCGAAATAAGTGGTCTTTTCCATGAATTTGCCCTCATTTTAACTGGAAAATCTAATTTTTCGACATTTTTCAAATTATTGAATCTATGTTGGCCTAGTAGCATAGTAGTATTTTCCTTTGTTATCGTTATTTACTTTCCTTGCTAAAATAAAAGTTTAATAAAGTGGTTTTAAATTTTTCAAAGTCGTGAATATTTTGACTCAACCCGAGTTTACTTATCTAAGTTTACTCTAACTAGTATCCTTAACGTGTTTAAGGCAAGTTTTGCTAGGCTTTTATATAAGGAACTTTAAAACGCGAAAGTCTTAACTCTCACGGGTTAAGAACAAGAACTTTTCGCAAGTTCCTATAATTGATCCTAGAAAGTCGTTTATCAAGGGAACTTTAAAATGCGAATTCTAAACTTGAAAAAGTCTAAGAAGTTGCAAGATCCTATAGATGACATGAAAACCCAAAACTTTGATTTAATTGGCTAAGCATCCACGAGTCTCATTCCTTGAGATTTTAAATTGTGGAGAACGAGAGATGATAGAGTCAATTATAAGTTTGGTATTCTTTCGTGAATTTATGTGAGTTGATTATAAGCTTTTTCTCCCATCGCTTGTTAATAAATTTAATTGCAATAAATAAGGTTGTACGATTTGAAAAGCTACTTAGCTTCTAGCACAAGATCGTTTAAAAGTTGCTCGGTATTAATTAGAGTTCATAGCCAAGGCATAACTTATTGAAGCGGGATGCGAAGATTGGCGAGTCCGAAAAGACCCTAACAAGGCATGAGGGCTACATTTTGTTGCTAAAGATCCAAAAGTGATGTGAAGAATCATTTATCAAAAATCAATATGAAGGATCGAGACACACGACGAAAAGCAAATACTCCCCAAAAGATCATGGAGAAGTCTATCCAAAAAGGCCCTAACAAGGTATGAGGATAAATAGATCCAAGTCCTAAAAGGAGGCGGATCGTTGTATATCAAAGTCCAAAATAAAGATTAGAGAAAAATGAAGAAGTCGTGGTCCAAATATGAAGAATCTCTCAAAAAATTCAAGTGAAGAAATTCTTATGAAGAGAAGACCATAATTTCAAAAACGTCTCTCAAAGATTCGAAGTATGAAGTCACTACCAAATATCGATCCGAGAAAGGTCTCAAATCGTGAAGCGAGTTATGACAAGATATGAACTTTAAGAGGTCCCGAGAAGCAGTTTTAAAAGATTTTGTCCTTTAGCTAACTATTGATTAAATCGTCCGACTTTATTTTCGGCCTAAATAACTATCGAAATAAGTCAAACAATGCATCCTCGTGATCATTCAAGACAAAATTAAAATATAAGAGATACACCTAGGAATAAGGGAGTCTAAGTAAATAATTGGGCCACATGAGTTCGTGTTAGTTTGCTAACTTATAATAACAATGATCTCGTTTTTAAGCATGGTATGGGGAACGTGAAACTTGAGGATGATGAACATTCATGACTGCCAAAACCCCAATGTAAGTCTTTGATTTCTTTACTTGTTTTGTACATATTTCTATCTTTTTAGTTTCCTTAAAGATTAGTATTTAATAAAGGCCAAGGTGGGTTATTTATAATGAGAAATGTAATATGTGCTTTGAAATTAATGCATTGTATTAAGGCATTGCAATGGTTAAGTGTAGGGGATTTAATAAGTGTGAAAACACTTATCCTTTTACCACTTATTTCCAATAATAACAAGACCAAAACGAGTATTTTATGTCGTAAAAGTCGGAATTATGCGTGGTTTGTGTTTTTATTGTGTTTTAGGACCAAAAGATGAAAAAGGAAGAAAACATGGGCTATCACGGGCTTTTATCGAAGAAAAAGAGAAAAGACGAAGTCAAAAGATCAAGAGTGCAAAAAGAACGGAAGTCCAAGGCCTATTCTGAAGATTTATCGAAGAAAAAGTCTAAAGACGGAAGTTTAATGAAGTCGAAGAACTCAAGTCTAATAGAAGAAGAAAATTACAAGACAAGTTTAATTTGTATCGACAAATCCCGAGACGACGTCGAGAAAGATAAAGCATTTAAATCGAGTCGAGAAGAAAGAAAGAGGAGGAAACACATGCACCTTTCCATCTCCTATAAATACCCTCCTAAACACATTAGGAGGGTGGTTAGCTAGTTTAGTTCCTTTTTGTAGTTTTCATTTTTAGAGAGAGAAAGTTTTAACTTTCTCTCACTAGAATTTCATCTTTTCTTTTCTTTCATGTTTAAGCTTTAATTCAATCTTGTATTTTGGAATCATTTGATATACAAGTTCAAGTTTAAGCTTTTCATCATTAACTCTTTCTACCTTTCTTGATTTTAATTTGTTCTTGATCCGAAATTTTATTGTTTTTTGTTTAATTTTGATGTTTGTGTGATTAAAAAGTTTAACTTTTTATCCATATCCAAGTTTATACAATTTGAGCTTTGAGCTTATCATGCTTATTGGCTTATTGAGTATTTAGCTTATTTACTTTTAAGTTTTCTTAAAAGTTTAGTCTTTTTAAAGTTTTACTTATAAAGTTTGCTTAATTCGTGTTTTCAAAGTTTTTAAATTTATGCTTGTTTTCATTCGGTTAAGATTTGATTAAGTGCTTATTCATCTTGCTTATTTGTGCTTATTCATTTTTGCTTATTCTACTTTTGAATCCCATCGTAACTGCTTTGATGTTTTACCCAGTACGATCGAGTAAGTGTGATCGCATAAACCCCTAGGGTTTCTACTTGCGATCCATTACTTCGATCACCCAGTACGATCGTCACTACGATCACACTCCATAATCCACACCACGATCACTTGTTGCGATCGTGGGTGCGATCCTTGAGTGCGATCCGTGGCTACGATTTCCTTGGGTGCGATCACGTGTTACGATCGCATTGAGTGCAATCCCTTATACTACGATCTAGGCTGCCATCGAGTGCTACGATCGTAGGCTACGATCTAGGTTGCGATCGGTGGTCACGATCCAATAGTTCGATCCACCACTGCGATCCGAGTACGATCGCGTTGCGATCTGACTTATGTTTTTGTTTTATTTATCTTAGTTTTCAAATTTAACTTTTCCCGCATTTTTACTTAGTATTATTTTAAACGAGTTTTGTCTTAGTTTATTTTTTCAAAGTTTTAAGTTTTATAAAGTTTTCAAGTTTTAAATTCATTTCGTTTTAATTTCCAGAAATTGCACGCTTCCCGAAATCTCTGTTTTTACCAAGTGTTTTTCTAGTAATTTTTAGTTTAATTTTTAAAGCTTTTATTTTACTCAACGACATTTTCATATTTACTTTTAGTTTAAAATAGATAACCAGTCCATTTTATTTGTCCACCAAGAACGACTGAGTCGCACTAATTACTAGTAATCAATTCGAAGAGATCGGACGATAACTTTTCATACGAGGAAAACCCTTGTATTAATATCCTTTGAAGATAATAGTGTTAACAATTCGAAAGTAATTATCTTAGAACATACTAAAGATAATATAGGTTATTACCGAGACAACAAGGCTTGTAACTCCCACTGAATTAGAGAATGTTTTAATAGACTCAAAATCAGTAATACAACACAATTCTCCCACTGAACTTGACAACATTGAAACTGTTTCATAATCGGTGAAAATAATTAGTGTTGTGTTTACTTTCTTACACTTTTGAAAAACACATTCGCAACAATTACTTATAGTGTTTAAGAGGGTACTCTACTTCGTAAATGATGACTTATCCATCAATTTCTTTAAACTTGAAAGATTTGGCATGCAATTTCTTCCTTAATAGGTCTACCAACCCCACAATGGTATGCAGTGCCTATAAATGGTTAAAGCACAACTACTAGACAAATATGCTAGTTTGCCTTATAACCAATTTGCGGTAACTTTAAATAACTCAAA
Organism: Glebionis coronaria; assembly: GCA_025667525.1. Taxonomy (NCBI): domain Eukaryota; kingdom Viridiplantae; phylum Streptophyta; class Magnoliopsida; order Asterales; family Asteraceae; genus Glebionis; species Glebionis coronaria. Next base: position 91,571,222 of record CM046875.1, on the reverse strand, counting down.
ATATGCATTTTTCTTAACTATTAAAGTTTGTTGTGAGTTATAGATTTTGAATTTGACATTTCTAAAATTCATATAACTCCTTCTTCATTCTTGAAAAGAGTTTAGGTTTATCTTTTCATTGTAAATTGACTCTATCCTCAACCATACGGTTTGTAGATAAATAAATGAATAAAACCCCTTTTACGTTGTAACGTTGCATTAATACATTGCAAAAGAATTTACAAAATTCAATCTTAGTATTTTCGATAATACCATTTAAGAAAATAAAATTACCCCGGTAATAATAACCATAGTATTTTCCTTGAAAACTAGAATCCAAATGACATAATTTCATCACATCAGTTGATCTGCTAGCAATGAAAGTATTCAAGATGGTAACTTGTCGAACAATGATTGACAAACAAATTTGCAATTTCTAGACATTTAAGGGATTTACATTGCCAAAAGTCATTTTGCATTGTAAACATGTTTCATCCCTTCTTTATGCCTTAAGTTTCCAGATCTCACTGAGTAACTCAATTAAGTCGACTAATCTAAAGAACGTAAAACCTTCATGTGCAATCTTATTCAGTCATGAAGTTTTCTCTCCATTACAACATCGTCCAATATCTTATATGACGACAATTGTAACTTCAAGTGTTCGTCAATTAGAGGGCATATGACTTAAATTTTTAGGGTCTAGATTTTGGTGTCAAAATCATGTATGGAGAAGCATGCGTACATCTCCATAACATAAGTTTAATAAAAAAATTTAGTAAACTTTTTGGTGAGACTAAAAGTTCATCATATATTTGCAAGTTGATGTATTGGTTAAACCAATTAAATATTTTACACACAACTAAATTCACACCGTACTTTTTCAAGAACTCAGCTAAAGCACAAAGCAATAACCTTATTCATTGTGTTTCGGATGTGAATTAATGTAGTTAAATCAACCTTAAAGAATTATACCAATAACAACCGTAGGTAATTCCAATTTTGACGCACAGGCGAGCCGGGAATTTGGTCAGCGCTGAATCATAACACCTCCTTCCTTAACCGGGTACTTGACCAGCGGTGCGTTATACCCACTTTATAGTTTGTCAAAATTGAGTAGGCCGTTAAGTTGCTATTGCAATTCTAATCAACACAAATCATATGTAATTTAGATCTCAAAACAATTCATTAATTTTGATAAGATTTAGTCCTTATTATTTTTCTTGGAAAAAAAATTACCCTTGTTTACAATATACAATATAAAAAACGCATGAAAACAAGTAGTACAAAAAAACTAAATCAAATAGCCACATGCATAACAATTTATTCAAAGAACATCAAATCTAGGGTTTTTATAAACATAAAAAGTCTTCCCTAATTTTAAAACTTTGAATCAAATAAAGCAAATAGCAATCAAAATTATATGATCCGTAAAAACATGCATGTTTATTATGGATCTCCCACATTCTCTTAACAATTTAAAAACTACGGATCGTAACCACACATGACATAACAATTAATTCATGCAAAACATCTAAAGGTAATTACCATGTAATTTTAGGGTTTACAAAAAAAACTTTTTTTTTATAAAAAAAATTCGGCATAGCCGATTTTAAAAAACAATAAAAAACAAAAACCCTAATTTTTATAAAACCTAAAAAACAACATGTAATTTTTAACACAAATCAATATTAGTTAAAAAACTTTAGATCTTGATAATTATAATCATGTTAAAACGGCTCTCGATACCACTGATGGTTTATATTTACCATAACAATTATTTAAAACCCTAATATGGATCAAAGAACACACAGCGGAAGCAAATTAACAAGATCCTTAATTTAACACAATTATAATTAATCAAGATTAGGGTTACATACTTTTATTCTAGCAAGATCCACAAGACGACGGAACGAACGACAACTAGGATTGATCACGAACACCACCAAGAATATAGTCTAAAGTAAGACTATATCACGTTCTTGTACACACGTAATACGGCGAGTTAATCGTGAGTCTAGCACGAACAATCCGAGATTCCAATTCTATGGAAGATCTACCCAACAACCCTAGAGAGGGGCTAGGACTAGATCTACAATAGCTTAATTGAAGAACAAAGAAGAACCCTAAATTGGGTGTTTGGTCGCCAGTTTTTGAGCAAGAGAAAGGAGAAGAATAGTGTAAAAATTATGAAGCCTTGGTTGGTTTATATACACCTTGGAAAAACTTTTCCTCCAAGGTTAAAAAAAATAAGGCAACAAAATCTTTTTCTCCTTCCCTTTGGGTTCCATATGGCCGACGGTTAACAAGGCCCAAGATGGGATTCCAGAACTTTTCCGACACCTTCTTTTAGCTTCTATAACATTCTATAACGGTCGTTTAATACTTAACTTTTAATTACTTAACGATCGTTGGCTACGTTTGATTTAATAAATATAATAAATATATTTAATAAATAAATTAACCCTTCATGTAATATGTGCAATCCCGTGATCTCAAGTTCGATCCTATCACACGACAATCGATTTTAAGTCCATAAACTTTCAATATTATGTTAAAAAGATACCAAAGCTCTGCAGAAACTATATCAATAAATTCAGGGAATAATCAAAATATTAAAAAGATTTTGATCACTTAGATATTTTATCAAACACTTGATATGTATATCAGAAACTAAAGAATCAAACATATAAAGTAATGCGCGTTCTATTTGTTTTAATATTTTGACTTAGTTTCACCGAATAGTTGGTGGGATAGTTAATCAATTAACACAAGAAGACAATTAACACAAGAAATCTTACACTCACCAAACAGTTATATAGCCGCTTTTTTATATATCAATCAGGGTTGATCCTGTTAGCCATATATTTTATATAGTCAAACAAGAATGTAATAGGTCATCTTAGTCGTTATAAGTCTTGTATTGTAATAGGATAGTCGGGTTAACTGACCTTAGACTTTTAGCTAATATTGTATAACTTAGGGGCTTTAAGCCCAAGACAAGTCAATTTCGGCCCAAGGAAACACAACCCACGGCCCAAGGCAAGCCCATTGTGGCGTGTGTATATATACCCTCTTCCATATGTGGAAGAGAGTGTTGGTTCATTTTATTTTCTCTCTCTAGTAAACATTAACCTTCCACCATATCTATTTCTCTCTCTACTTTCTCTCTCTAACTTCTCTTTATTTTCATACTAAGATTGTGTGTCATGGATTAATTTGAGTTTATCATTTCGTATCGAGAGCCTATAGTAGATGGGTTATTGAAGTTTTTGTGGTTGCTGTATAGAAATTTCGTGGGTTTTTAGGCTACAAAATCTTGATCTCAACTTTTTTTCGTGTTTTTTGGTGGTTTAATCGTTATAGGAATCACCTACATAGTTGTGGTAGGGATTTGGTCACTTTGGATCGTTCAAAAACACGAAAATTTTCGCCATTTGGCTCGATTTTGGAGAAAAACCACTAAAATCAGCGTTTTTCGCGATCTTGGTGTTTTATTCCGAAATCTTGGAAAATCTCGGAATATAAATTATTCTGAAATCTTGGAAAATCTCGAATATAGATTATTCCGAAATCTTGTCATAGATTCCGAGATCCTTGTTATAGATTCCGCGATATTTGTTGTGCTTTCCGAGATCTTTGTTGTGCTTTCCGAGATCTTGGTTACGGATTTCAAAATTTGACACATATTCCGAAATCTTAGAGATTCCGAAATCTTTGATATGCATTCCGAAATATTTGATATACATTCCGAAATCTTGGATATACATTCAGAAATCTTTGAGATTCCGAGATTTTTTGTTCCATATTTCGAGATCTTCACATTGCGAGATTATTGAAGCCTTATTCCGAGATCTTCACATTGCGAGATTATTGAATACTTTTTCCGAGATTTAGCATAGGTTTATTGCGAGATTTTTGTTTGAAGCATTTTTAGACTTAGCCACTATGTAAATTAGTTCCGTTGCATAGTTTACGAAAAAAGAGTTTTTTGGCGGGAAAACCTTAGAAAAAATTATTTTTTCATAGGCCATTTTTAGGCTATTTAAGCTTCGATTTCAAATTTTGACGAAACGAAAATTTTTTCGACCAAAAATTCGAATTTTCCAGTTTTATTTTTCATCAGAAATTTTTACTTTTCAAAACTTTTTTCCCTACTAGTTTTTGGCTATTTCTAACTCGATTTCAAAATTTGGCGATTCCAAAATTTTTAGTCTACCGTCATATCAGACTGAAGAATTAATTGTCGGACTGAGAGATATGGGCATTTTTGGAATTTCAACCATAACCAAATCACAACACATTTACTAAGATCCGTAATCCATTCACAATAATTGAAAATGTCCAACAACAGCTCGAGTTCAGATACAAACGATCATGCAATCAAATACGAGATGATGAAAGCAAAATAACAATGTATGGAACATTTCAAGCTACTTCAGTCACATCTTCATACTCTTTCAAAAGAACTCATCTTAAGAACTAATATGGAAATTGAATACAATCAGCTATTCATTCTTCTACTTGGTCAAGAGGTTGAAACATTCAACCGCACGTTCATACTCAATATGAATCAACTTAACCTGCAACTTGACAAAGATGACTTTCAAGAAGATGAATTCATGGAAGCATTTTCAGTCCCTTACAACCAGTTTCAGCAATTCATTGATTCAAAGGACACGATGTTCTATCTTCACGAGTTCAAAGAGAAACTCCTTCAACACATGAATAATGTCAAGAAGTCCATTCCTGAAAGAACACGTCATAAACGGCAATTTGAAAGAAGGGTGAATAAAAGATGGATGCATGCGAACGAGAGAAATGTCGATAATGGTAGAGCATTGGATGCTTGTTCGGTTGATACAGAAAGCAGCGGGACAGAATCAGAAAAGCAGCATACCAGCAACAACTCAGGGAATGATCAAGCAGCCGATGATGCAGACATCAGACCCATATATCATGAGGAGCCAATAGTTGAGCTACTATTGCCTGTTGAGTATGATTTAATGATTCATGAGCTTGAAACTAGGTTAGCTCATAAGACTAAAGATTTTGAGGATGCCAAACTCGATTTTTCAAAGAAAAATGGCAAATTCTTTTCTTATTTTGAAAAACTCGAAAAAGCAAATGTTGTTCTTGAACAAAAACTAGATCGTAAGATTCAAAATTCTAAAGCAGAAAAAGAACATTTTGTGTAAGAAATTAATTTGTTAGAATCAAAGTTGGCTTCTCAAAATCAAAGTCCTCTTCCTGCTTCATTACGTGAAATATTTATGCAACCTATCGACAGTGTAGATTATAATGACGCGAATGTTGATCACGACATATTTGACCATATGAACATCAAATTAGAACAACGTGTCGCTAAATTAATTCTACAAAATGAGCAATTAAAAGCTCAGATTCAGGAAAAGGTCTTTGCATTTACAGTTGTGAAAAATGAATTAAGGAAGTTAAAAGGAAATAGTGTTGATACTAAGTTGGCAAAACAACCAGTCTTGGGGAAACCTCCTTCTCAACTAATCAGACCCCGCTCAGTTGCTAGAAAACCGAATGCGTTTAAGTCTGAACGACCTAAAATGTCGAACCCGAGGTTTGCTTCCCAAGCTGACATGCGTAGAAATTTGCCAAAACCAATCACTCCACAATCTAGACCCTCCTAAAGGAAACATGCATCTACAAAACCTGATCACATGATTGCATCTGCAAAACGCATACGCCCCATAATAATAATGGACAACTTGTAATATAACGTGTAACATGAAGGGACGCTGCTAGAAATCCCTCTCCTCTCGGAAGAGTCATGACACAGGTGCCTCATATGTCACGGTCATGGTACCTCCACGACTAGGTGGTAAATCATGTAAATCATGGTCATGCATGTATATATATAGCTCGGCAATACGTGGGTCATGAAATAATATAAGTGGAAGCATGACAAACATGAAAAGTTCTGTAACATGAAAATGTGGAGAACATGTGGCATATCAATCGGGGAATCCTAATTATGAAAAGAAAGAAATGTCCTTACTGAAAGGACGGAAAATCCTACCTTGTGTCCAGTAATCGGTGCGAGAGATGAATAGCGGAAAAGTAATACTCCGACTTCATGTGAGTTACATGATAAAGGACGTGTATGAGTTGTTTTATTATGGTATAAGTTACTTGTTCTTAGTTTTGAGTTACTTTTTCATGACTTGTGTTACTTGTTCATCATATATTTCCTTAATGTTATACGTTCATGTGTTCTTGATTAATGTATTTCATGATTCTTGTGTTATACTTGATATTTCCATAATTAGTAACTTTCCATAAATACCAGGTTCCAAAAATAGTAACTTTCCAAAAATAGCAGGTTTCCATATATAGTAACTTTTCAAAAATAGTAGGTTTCCATATATAGTAACTTCCAAAAATTAGCAGGTTTCCATAAATAGTAAGTTTTTATATAAAGTAAGTTTCTATAAATAATAAATTTCCATAAATAGTACTAATAAGCTCGTTTAATATACCTAAGTAATTTATCTTGTTCATCGAATAAGCTAATTTTATAATTCATGGTTTAATAAGTATAATAAATAAGCTAATCTTATAAGTCATGAAGTATTAAGTCAATATTAATTTAGTCTACTTAATAATCAACTTTAATATGTCATGAATTTATAATTAATTATTAATTAATAATATGTCGTGATTTATAATATATTATTAATTAATAATATGTCATGAGTTATAATGGATTATTAATTAAGCTTAAACTTGATAAGTCCTTTTTAATAAGTCATGATTAATTACGCTAAACTTGATAATCAATTTTAATAAGTCATGTAATAATGATAAGCTAGTATTTAATAAGCCCATTCCAGTCTAAACCGATATAATAATTAAATTAATTTAATTAGACCTAAATTAATTAAACCGATTAAATAGGCCGAAACAATAATACAAATTTTATTATAAGTTGTATTTATTTAATAAGCCGGTTAATAACCCAAACCAAATAAGCAAATCCAAACACCCCCTTGTTTGGTTCCCGTGGCCTATCGGTTTAACCGAGTCAAACAAACACCCCCACCGGGACTCTAAGGTCTCGACTACCCATAAACAAAACCCCACCGCTGGTAACCTTTCCCCGTGCTGTCTTTATGGCTTGCGGGTACCAGCACGAAGGTACCCACCGTGTTCCATTTGTTGCGACCGTTAGAACAAAGCACCCACCGTCAGGCTGCGACTTCCCAATAGTGGGTTACCACTGCCGCCTGTATGGCTGCCACTGCCCAATAGTAGATCCCACTGTGGCCCCTTTTAGGGTTGTGGCTGACAAACCAAACCAGCCATTGTGGCTGCGGCTGGTCAAATTAACCCACCAAGAGCACCCCCCAACACCCCACACTATGGGTTCTCGGTTTCCGTGCAAACCAAACAAACCAAACATGATTTTATTCTTATTTTTATTATTATAGCATGTGTTTCATTTCTTATTAATTAATTCATGAATGATCCTTGAATAGATAACTTAAGAAATAAGGTTTGATGATTACCAAAGTAATTAGCAATTAGAAGGATGAACACGAACACCCCGAAATGAAATTAATATCAAAGCAACACCCTTCCCTTTTCTTTTGTGGTGGCCAGCGGCTAGAACAAAACTAATGACGTATAGTCCCTAGTCGGGCTAGATAGCCCGACCCACGGGTACTACCCATATCCATTGTGTATGGATCAATGCTTAGGCAGCCCGCGCACAGCTCAGGAGGCCTGGTAAGCCGCTGTCGCACAAACGGCCTAAGGAAAGGAGATATACACTTACCTTAGTTACACGATAAGGATCAAACTATTTTGAGTCATTGTCTCTTCCTTAGGCCGCAAGAGTAGGAGATCCCAACCAGGACTCTCTCGGGTATAAAAGGAACCTCCACGGTTCCACAAAGGTACGATACACAGTACTCTCAAAACCCTCACACATAAATCGATTACTTACTCTCACGCTGGAGTCTAATCATGGGTCACAAACCCACGGTAAGCCTAACAGTGTTTGTTTTAGTGCGTAGGGTCTCTAAACAAGTTTCACTTCGTGCAAGAGCCGGAGTCCACAAGACCCCGAATTAATCCCAATTCGGGTCAAACTCGGTCCATCCAACTTTTGTATCAACAAGTTGGCGTCATCCGTGGGACCCTACACTAAACTCTAAGCATGACGAAAGACGGTACGGATGGAGGCGGTAGAAGATCATCGACGATAGATGGTCAGATCACATCCACATATGCAACTCCTGAACCATTCAGTGTAGCAAATAGTCGTGATGTGATGAATCCACCTCTCCGAGAGGCGAGCTTACTATTTTCAACCCCCTACCTACCATAGGGTAAAGGGATATAGGTCAGGAATCAGCTCAGCCTCCTCCTACCAAAGACAAACAGAGATTACCTCCCGCGCTGGAGGAAAGTGAGGAAGTGATCGCTACTGATGCACGAGCAATGAAAGAATACGTAGCTAATAACTTACAAACCCTGATCCCACTCGTTACTAAACACATAAAAGACCAACAAGAATGCACAGGACGAGGGCTACTTTTAGAAAGTGACTTTTCAGGATTAGAAAACAATCATCGCACGAAGCACAGATGTGGATATCACTCCTCAGAAGACTCGGACTTCTCACAACCATGGAGAAGAGCCAGAAAAAACGCTTTTACAAGACGTATACAGTATTACCGAGATACGAAAAAACGTCGCATGCTAGCAAACGTAAAAACATATGATGGCACTACAGATCCGGAAGACCATTTAAAAGTCTTTGAATCTCAAGCAGGTATTGAGCAGTGGCCAGAACCTATGTGGTGCAACATCTTTAACTCAACGCTTGTAGGAAACGTGCGGAACTAGTTTGACAGACTCCCGCCACGGACAATCAATGGATTCGAATTATTGTGAAAGGCATTCAGAAGGAATTATGTGCAACAGAAGCGACACAACAGGAGCGTCGTTTCACTCGTGAGAGTCAAACAAAACCAGGACGAATGCCTGTAATATTTCTTAGCGCGCTTCAAACATGAATGCCTCCAGAGAAAGGAATGCCCAGAAATCTTGAATATCCTGTTTTATGGCAGGAATACGTAACAATGATTTAATAAGCAGGCTTAACAAAAAGACTCCAGAAAGCTTTGATGGAGTGATGCGTCGGGTAAGATCGTTTGTACAAGGAGAATCAGCGGCTACAGAAGTCATGCAAAATACTTCTGGTCCTATAGATATCGTGACACGCCTAACAAGCAATCAAGCATACATAACAAATCTAGGGATCTCGATTACCAAGGAGGCCAAAATTGGGACATATTAGTAATTTCGGGTTTACACCCCTAAATCTAACCCCAAGGGAGATCCTTAGGTGAAAGGGCGTGGACTTCCCAAGGCCATTACCTATGTCTACTCCGGTAGAGAAGCGCATAGGCAAACGGTACTGTGAGTACCATGGCGAAAAGAGACACGCCAAGAATGAATGTATCCAGCTATAAAAGCACATTGAGAGCTTGGTAAAGGAAGGCAAACTAAAACACCTCGTCAGAGAAGCCACGAAAGGCGAAAAGCAAAATACCACGAGCGCAACTGTATACATGGTACATACATGGCAACGAAGAATGAAACAAAAAGTGAGCCAGAGGTTCTCTAAATGGAGGGACGTCTCCTTCCCACCCCTTAACACGAACAATATATCAGAAGGCCCATTAATAATAGAAGTTAACATCAGCGAACACAGTATTCACCGCATGTATGTCGATGGAGGCTCATCGGCGGAAATTATGTACGAACATTGTTTCTCAAAACTTAGCCTATATTGTTAGCCCTATATTTTATATAGCCGAACAAGAATGTAATAGGTCATCTTAGTCGTAAATGGTCTTGTATTGTAATAGGTTAGTCGGGTTAACCGGGCTTAGACTTTAAGCTGATATTGTCTAAGTTAGGGGCGTATGCCCAAGTGCAAGCCAAGCCCGCCCCAAGTTAGTTAAACCCACGGCCCATCAAGCCAAAGGTATATACCCTCTTCCATGTGTGGAAGAGGGTGTTGGTTCATTATTTTTACACATAGTAAACCTTCTACCATTCTAGTTTATCTCTCTACTTTCTCTCTCTAACTTTCTTCTCTTTCTCTTTCTAAATCTACTCAAAATCTTGTGTTATGGATTGAAGTGGGATTAACATTTGGCATCAAGAGCTTATAGTGGATAGGTGATTGAAGATTCGTGTTTGTGTTCTTGACCTTTGTGTCTATTTTGATTCAAAATCATTCGATCCAATTTTTTTTTGTGTTTTTATGGTTTATTCTTGATACAAATCATCTACATAGTTGTGGTAGTGTTTTTGTATTGTTACTTTGGTTAAAAACACAAAATTTTTGGGTGTTTGGAACATTTTTTGGCTCAATATCTCGAATTGGTTGTGTTATCCAAGAAATGTGGACATTACTATAGGGTTTTCATATTCCGATCCAGCATTGCGATAGGGTTTTCAGCATTCCGATCCGTATTGCGATCCAATATTCCGATCTGTATTGCGATCCAGCATTCCGATCCGTATTGGGATCCATATTGCGATCCAGCATTTCGATCCATATTGCGATCGATATTCCGATAGCCACATTGCGATAAGGATTGCGATCTACATTTCGATAGCTACATTGCGATCCACATTCCGATAGCTACATTCTGATAGCTACATTCGATAGCTACATTCCGATCCACATTCCGATGGACATTGCGATATGTTTGGCTAAATTTTGTTAGAGTACTTTTTAGACTTAGCCACTATCTAGACTAGTCTCGGAACATAGTTTACCAAAAACTCAAATTTTTTCCCTACTAGTTTTTGGCTATTTCTTACGCAATTTAAAAATTTGGCGATACAAAATTTTTCGGCTTATCGTTTTGTCGGACTGAGGGATTTATTGTCGGACTGAGAAAAAAATTAGAATTTTCGGAACTTCAACCACAATCAAATCACAACACATCCACTAAGATCCTTATCCATTCACAAGTATTCACCATGTATAACAACAACATCAACATTGCGGCTGTTAATCAAATTCGTCTAGAACAAGGTGGCAACGGTAATCCACCTGTGTTGACAACCGGTTGCTACGTTCAGTGGAGATCTCGTTTCCTGAGATTTCTAGATGGAAAAGAGAACCGAACCGCTGTTCGTCATTGCCTTGATAATCCACCTCCAATTTTTGAATTCATACCCATTACCACACAAGCAGAAGATGGTACTTCATCAACTACACGAGCTATGGAGGATTTTGATTTTCGACACATACCCTGCTGAGAAAAAGAAACTCCTCCATGCTGAGGTCGATGCTGTTAAATACATACTCACTGGGATTGATAACGATATGTATTCCACGGTTGATGCATGTCCTAATGCTATGGAAATGTGGAATGCAATTCATCGATTGAAGCAAGGTGGGTCGATAAATGTTCAAGATCTCGAGAGTAATCTACTTTGGGAGTTTGGAAAATTCACATCCGAAGATGGTGAATCCATTGACTCATATTACTCGAGATTCTACAAAATGATGAATGAGCTTGTCAGAAATCAGTGCACCATCTCCAATCATCATGCCAATGTTCAGTTTCTACTTCAACTCAAACCGGAATGGCAAAGGTTTGTGACTTTGGTCAAACAAAGGGAGGATATCAAGACTATATTTTACCATAAAATTTATGATATATTGAAACAACATCAGAATGAAGTGAATGAACTTAGGGCTAAAAAGGCAGAACGATCTGCGAACTCTATTGCTTTTGTGGCTGCTACTTCAGCAAAACTCGTTCCCCGTCAACAACCACCTACACATTCCTCAAAGTCATCAAGCTCATCCACCAAACCTCTAGCTACTGCTAGAAACAAAGCAAAAGCAATTGTCCCCACTCAAACTCTAAAGTATGACACCGAGTCAGATGGAGACAGTGATGATGAACAAACTTCAAGGGACAAGAAAATTGAAGAACTCATGTCTTTACTCACCACAACTTATAAGAAGATCTACAAACCTACCAACAACAACCTCAGATCATCATCCAATGCTAGATATAAGGAAGTTGATCATGCACCTAGGTATGATCGTGATGCTAGGTATGATAATCAGAGGATGTCGAATCATGTTGGGGCTAGAGATACTGTAGGCACTCCGGTTGTGCAGAAGACTGGGATTCAATGCTTCAACTGCAAGGGATTTGGGCACATGGCTAGGGAATGTAAGAATCCAAAAGGGGTTAAGGATTCAAAATATCACAATGAAAAGATGCTGTTGTTTAAGAAAAAAGAAGCAGGGATTCCACTCACCGCAGATGAAGCTGACTGGTGTGATGACACTGACGATGAAGCCGATGATCAAGAGTTGGAGGCACATTATGTGTACATGGAAAAGATTCAAGAAGTGATTCTAGAGACTACTGACAATTCTGGACCTATCTTTGATACTGAGCCAATTGAAAAGGTATCATCAAATGATAACTATAATGTGTTTGCTAATGAACGACGACATCCTGAGCAACCCGAAAGCATCAATGACACATATGTAATGGACACGGAGGATAGAAATCTCTCTACGGATTCACAACATATGTGTAATGATGATGGAAATGCTACTCACGATACTGACTCGGAAGAGGACCGTGATTTGCTTGCGTCTATTATTGATTCTTTAAAACATGAAATTAATGAAAACAAAGAGGCTAATAAACGTCTAAAGCAAGCAAACACATCCTTAGCCGAGGAGATAGACAGGCTTAAAGAGTGTGATTATGTAAAAGAAGCTGATCGACGAGTTGCAATAGCTAATGGTTTGGTGTATGAATGTAAGGTGCTTAACAAACAATATTGTTCTGAAGTAACACACGAAATTCATATGTCAAAATAAAAGATATCGGAACTTGAAGAACAACTGATGCTACATAAACTCCAGATTACTGAGTTAGAGTCGGTTAACAAAGAACAAACTGAGCTTTATAAAACTCGTGAAGAAAAGGATATTGACAAAATTCTTGCTTTGGAAAAGAGTCAAAACGTTAAACAACATTGTTTACAAAACGGGTCAGTCTATTCAAACTATGAACATGCTCAATAGAAATATCAAAACGAGTTTTGCTAAGCCTGAATATCTCAAGAAAGTTCAAACTCTCAAACCTGCTCTTTATGATATCGGTTGTTATGTTGATAATCTTGCTCTTATGCTTTCCCCTGACTGCGACGAAATCATTCGTCATCAAGAAGAAAGTCGATCGAACTTAAGTGATTTAATAAACCTTTCCGATTCTAACAATCATATTAAGTTTGTTCCTCAAAAGGATCTTTCAAAAGAACAAAAGATGTATAATAGTGTTCCACCACCAAGTGATGAACCCTAAAAGAAAGTTTCTTTAAAAAGGAGTTTCAAAAAGCAATCAGTTTTGTTAGAAAAGTGAATTTTGGATGAAAAACGTAAATGGGATGAGAAAAGCAAAAGTGTTTAGCAATTTGAGTTTATAAAACAAGGGGTTTTAAATTTGTACAAAGGTGTCGTCGACTATGAAAAATTTTCTAGGGATACCGTTTGGAATATTAAACCTAACCCACAAGTATAAGTCGTCATTCAACAATGTATTGTTCCAACCATCGATGATCTTTCAAATAATGTGGAAATGTTTTATAATGCTGTCACTGGGGAAATGACAACTGATTTAAGATATGTCAAATCTCTTGAAGATGAAGTTGATTTTCTTCAAACTAAATTAAAGACACAAGAACACCAACTTTCTAACGAAATTGATCGAATTTCGAAGGAATATTTTTATGTTGACCATATGAATGCTATACTTGGTGTGTATACCGATCTTGATCAATATTGTCATGTAGCATGTCTAGTGTCAGAGACGGACGAGAAATGTCACAATCTTCAAGTTGAGCTTTCGAAACAAATTCAGTCATATAACAAACTTTCTAAAAGTTTTTCCCAACTTGAGAAACACTTCATTTCTCTTTAACTTGGTTTACAAAGAGGTGAAAAATCTCATAATCATAAAAAGTGTCAAGAAATGGTAGCTTCTTCAGTTCGTCAACTAAATGAAAAAGGTTTCGAAATAGATGATTTGAAAGCTCAGCTACAAGAAAGGGACATAGCCATCAGTGAGCTACAAAAAATCATTGAGAAAATGAAAGGAAAGTCTGAATTGGGTAAACCATCCGCCGTTCATCAACTGAATTCGGTTAAATTCCCTAAATCATCTATTTTGGGCAAACCCCCACAGACTTTTCCTAAGCTAGGAACTGATAAGAGCACAAATGTGATAGCACCTAGAATGTATAAGATGAACACTAGGTCCACTCAAACTGGAACATCGCGGTTACCTCAGAATACTAGGAAAACTAATCAACATGTGTCTTCTTCTACAGGAGTAACTCCCACTACTAGCGTTAGCATACCACAGTTTAAAAGCACTAGAATTCAAGATAGAGTCATGCCTAACAATAGTCAAGGGAAGAAGATGGAAGTAGAAGACCACCGTAGGAATTTTAAGTTTTCTAAGAATAAAACGTCTGTAACTGTATGTAATGACAGTTTGAATGTTAAGACTTTGAATGTTGAATTTGTTTGTGTTAAATGTGGAAAATGTGTTCATACTTTCAATCATGATGCTTGTGCTTTTAATCATAATGGCGTGAATGCTAGAACTAGGAAGCCTATTCTTGTGCCCACTAGTACTAGAAAACCCACAAGAACTTTGAACCAATCCACTGATCAACCACTTAAGAAACTAAGTGTGTTAGAATCCACTGCTCTGCGTAAACAAAACAGGTTAAATAAGCTTTATGAGAACATGATTAGGACATGTACATGGGGGTATTTGAGATTTACACCACCCTGATACAAATGGGTACCTAAGTTAACCACTTTAGTGATTGGGTCTATAAATATCAGCTTGCCTCTAGAATTTGCATCTAGGCCCACTACTATTTTGGAACCCGTTTCTATCAAGGGCTCCCATTTGTCAAATGCTACATTGTCTTCTAATTATTCTGCAGCTCGTCAAAATCATTCTATTCATAATGGACTCCGGGTGCACAAAGCACATGACGGGCAATCTCAAGCTTCACATTAACTTCGTGGAGAAGTTTCTGGGTACGGTACGGTTTGGAAATGATCAGTTTACACCGATACTTGGATATGGAGATTTGGTTCAGGGGAATATCACTATCAAAAGGGTTTATTATGTTGAGGGACTGAATCACAATTTATTCTCGGTTGGTCAATGTTGTGATGCGGATTTAGAAGTGGCTTTTCGGAAAACTACTTCCTATGTTAGAGACTACGATGGGAATGACTTTCTTACAGGTTCTCGTGGTTCTGATATCTACACAGTAACTCTTCAAGACACATCTTCAACAAATCCAATTTGCTTAATGGCTAAAGCTTCATCATCTCAAGCATGGTTATGGCATCAACGATTGTCACATCTCAACTTTGACACCATCAACTTGCTTTCGAAGAAAGATATTGTGACCGGTCTTCCCAAGTTAAAATTCGTCAAAGACCATCTTTGTTCTTCTTGTGAGTTGGGGAAAGCAAAACGAAAGTCTTTCAAAACGAAGACTACCCCAAGCTCAAAAGGACGATTGGATCTTCTACACATGGATTTATGTGGTCCCATGCGTGTAGAGAGTATTAACGGGGAAAATTATATTCTCGTGATTGTTGATCATTACTCTATATACACATGGACTTTCTTCTTAAGGTCCAAAGATGAAACACCAGAGGTTCTCAAAAACTTTCTCAAGATGATACAACGCAATCTTCAAGCTCAAGTCTTAACCGTAAGAACGGATAGGGGTACTGAAGTTTTAAACAAGACTTTACAATCTTACTTTCAAGAAGAAGGCATCGAACATAAAACGTCTATTGCTCGAACTCCTGAACAAAACGGTGTTGTTGAAAGACGGAACCGTACTTTGGTTGAGGCAGCTCGAATAATGGTTTCTGCATCAAAATTACCACTATTCTTCTGGGCTGAAGCAATTGCAACTGCCCGTTATACTCAGAATCGTTCTCTCGTAATCCTAGGCGTGAAAAGACACATTACCACATCATAAATGGCAGGAAACCTACTGTTAAATTCTTTCATGTATTTAGATCTTTATGCTACATTATTAAAGACGGTGAAAATCTTGACAAGATGAAAGAAAAAGGCGATGCATGTATTTTTGTGGGGTATGCTACATTGTCGAAAGGATATCGGGTCTATAACAAGAGAACAAGGATTATTGTCGAAACAATTCATGTGAACTTTGACGAATTGCCACAAATGGTACTTCATCACAACAGCTCAAGTCCCGCACCTCAATGTCCAACAATGGCACCTACACAAAACAGTGTACGTCCCGTGCAAGAATGTCAAGAAAGTACTCCTACAGCAGACTCGACGGATACGACGCAAATGAATGAGTTGGTTGATTTATATGATCCAATGTTTGATGAATATTACTATGGAGACAATCAAGTTGTGTCAAAGCCTTCCGCTGTCAATACTGCTGATGCACCCAAACAAAGTCAATAAGACACAACTGCATCTACTTCAGCAACCGTTGCTCAAGAGACATATCCATTGGATACTCAACAAACTTAAGAAACTGTCATACAACCAACATCACCAACCGTCAATGCTGAAGGAGGAAACAACAATCAAGCAGTCGATGCACAACCTGACGAAGAAGAATTTATCAACCCGTTCGGTACACCGGTACGCGAAGTCGGAGAGTCTTCTACTCAACATGTTGATCCGTCCAACATGCATACATTCTACCAACGATATCCATCCACGCACCATTGGACACGTGATCATCCATTGGAGCAAGTCATTGAAAATCCTTCACAACCAGTTCGAACACGCAGATAACTCGAAACCGATGGCGATGTGTATATGTATGCACTCACCGTGAGTTCCACTGTACCTACAAACATCAAACAAGCCATGACTGATCATGCGTGGATTGAATCAATGCAAAATGAAATTCATCAGTTTGAACGCCTAAATGTTTGGGAACTTGTTGACAGACCCAATGGAATGTAAATTTTAGATTTCAAATAGATCTGGAAAAACAAACTGGATGATGAACAAACCATCATCAAAAACAAATCTCGGCTTATGGTTAAGGGATACCGTCAACAAGAAGGCATAGACTACGATGAATCATTCGCTCCCGTCGCTCGTTTGGAAGCAGTCAGGATATTCCTTGCTTATGCTGCACATAAGGGCTTCACGGTTTTTCAGATGGACGTTAAAACTACTTTTCTCAACGGTCATTTGAAGGAAGAAGTGTATGTGAATCAGCCGAGAGGATTCATCGATCCTCATCATCCTGACCAAGTCTATTGTCTCAAGAAGGCTGTATATGGACTTAAACAAGCTCCAAGGGCATGGTACGAAGAACTATCAAACTTCTTGGTTTCCAAAGGATTCTATTGATCCTACTTTCTTTATTAATAAATATGGGGATGACATATTGCTGGTGCAAGTTTATGTTGATGACATTATTTTTGATTGTATGACCCCAAAACTTTCAAAACGTTTTGAAAAATTAATGCACAACATATTTGAAATGTCAATGATGGGGGAGCTAAAATTCTTATTGGGCCTCCAGATTCATCAATCCCCACGTGGTATCTTCATTAACCAAGCTAAGTATGCTCACGAGATACTTATAAAGCATGGTATGACCTCATGTGCTCGTGTTGGTACACCATTTTCGACCAAATCCCTAGACGCTGACTTGTACTCATATCTCGTAGATCAAACGCGCTATCGCAGTATGATCGGGTCACTTATGTACCTTACAGCCAGCAGGCCTGATATTCATCATGCCACATGCTATTGTGCACGATATCAAGCCAGACCTACTTAAAAGCACCTCAAAGAGGTTAAACGGATCTTTCGGTACCATAAGAATACCATTCACATGGGACTCTGGTATAAGAAGGAAATCGGATTTCATCTAACAACTTTTTCAGATTCTGATCACGCAGGTTGCCTTGATAGTCGAAAAAGCACTTCTGGTAGCGTACAATTTCTGGGGGAAGACAAACTTGTGAGCTGGTTATCAAAGAAGCAAGATTGCACTTCGCTCTCATCAGCTGAAGCAGAATATGTGGCTCTATCCGCGTGCTGTGCTCAAGTCCTCATCAACTCATAGATTATGGCTTCCACTTTGATAAAATACCTATGTACTATGACTCAAAGTCGGCCATTGTAACACTCTCATTTTTCGTATCGGTACAGCGGAAGGGTCTTTCAGAGTGTTACGGGATAGCACAATAACTCCAATCATAGACAACACATAAAAATGGTTGTACAAGGTTTAACAAACATTCATTCGATAAAAAGTTTTAAAAGTGTACAACAGGTCCCAAATTATACAGGTCATTAAGTTTACAAAACACAGATCGAATGAACATTTTTAATATTAAGTATGGGCCATCAGAGTCGATCTCCATCCGGATTACCTTCAAGCACCTGAGATAGAAAACATGCAAAAATCATATCAGCGAATGCCGAGTGAATTCATAGAGTTTAATGAAAACCGTTATATAAAACAATCATTTACATTCATTTAAAATCAGAACACAAGTATAATATCGGAAGTAAGTCCACATATTGCTAGTCAGGCAATATATATCAAGCATACATCTTAAACCGTCCATGAGACCGTAGTCTCTATATTACCATGATAGGTAATATATTCATCGTTAATAGCGTCGTATCATATCGGATATTTAGATTATACAGGTCGTATAGATTATAGGATTATTATTAGCCGCATGACATTGTTACCTTACTGTGAAACAGCGGGCCGCGAACCCGACAAACAATTTGCCCATCTAAGTTAGCGTGTCGTCACAAAAATCACGCTATGGAATCTTCTCATACATAAATTCGCTTACCAATCAATGTGGTACGACGGGGATCAACCGTCAAGGCGCGAACTGGGGTGATCGTCCCCAAATAGTACTATCAAATGCATAAGCGTCTACCAAAACCCGGTAGTTCACAATTCATGCTAATGGGACTTTAAGTGACATAACCTAACTACTAATAATCCTTTTAGTCTCGAATATAGGGTCATAGCATCATTCGGGTCCATCTCATTTAGCATACAATCGGGACTACTTGTGTTCTATTTTTATAAAAATCTAGCATGTTATCTCCCTCGCGGGTTTACAAATCATTTTATAAAACATTTAAAAGAGTGCGAGGCTATGAACTCACGTTGTTAATGAAAGGCGGATTATCGGCTACGGGCGTGCTTCGGTCACGGAAACCTATATAAATAATAATCGGTCTTAGACTCGGTCCAATGACTTTTATCAAAATAACAATATACATATGATGATTTTGTACATATGATGATGATCAAGTGGGTTTATAAATCCTCGTTTATCCATTTTAGTGTTTACGTTTTGGTAACGTCTTACTAGTTCACTAGTTTTACCGATTTTACCTATTTTAAGTTCATTAAGTCTTTTATAAGTTCTTTGACTTGTTTTTACCCATTTTATACCTATATGATCAGTATATATTCTTTTCATGTTGGGCCCTAATGGGTTAAGCCCAAATAATTCTTTTTACAAGTATTTATCCTATTAAGTCCAATTATTAGTCTAATAGGTTTAGTTAGCTCGTAAATGTCCGTAATTCTTATAGTTTGGGTTTTATCGGTTTTTACTTGTCTTAGTTACTTATACATCAGTATATAACTTTTATAAACTTTACATTAGACGGGTTTGGTCGTCTAAGTTTTATTTGATGAAAAACGTTAATTTCACGGCAATAGCCGAAAAAGTCGTAAAAATCAAGTTTATAGTTTTTATTATTTATAAATATTATTTTATCACCATTTATATATTTTACCCATTTAATTAACCTTTTATACATTTATATAAATAAGTTTTATAAGTTAGTGGGTTTATATTTTACATTTTATAAATTATAAAGTGAGTGCTTATATAATAATAATAAACATTATTTCCAAAATCTGATTTTTAACTTCATATTCACCATTTTTATCATATCTAGAGTTCTACAATGACTTAGAAGCTCATTTTTAGATGACAACTTCTTCATAATATGTGCTACATATAATTTAGGGCTAAGTACAAATATGGACAACAAGTACAACTATGGTCCCCTACCCAGACTTTTTTTTTCAAAATTCTAAAAAGAGACTTGTACTTTTGATCAACTGATCAATCCACTTAATATTTTGCCACGTGTCCAACTGATCAACCTACTTTATTTCATATTTACTTTTTGTTTGGCCCACTAGTAGAGTTTAAATTACACATATACCCTTCTTCTTTAACTTTTTCTATCACCCCTACCACTCTATCACCACCATCGTCATCACCGCCGCTGCCACCACCACTTTATCTTTACAAAGATTTTCGTTAAAACAATGATGATGTTCATGAAAGACACCTAAACTTCACTGTTTTTTAAAAGTTGTCTTGGTGTTGCCGACCTTTTTAACCAGAAGCTATACAAAATAATTATATCAATGAAATGACAATGTAAGTGCTGGAGTCGAGAAAGCTGAACACCAACTCCACCCAAGTAATAGACAAGTGTTTACAACACTACTAGATCTAAATGCTATGCAAAAGGGTACAACTTTAAACAACATATCCGAATTCAATTTTTCACCCTTATACTTGTAAGAATGAATTAAAGTCTTCTGATTCAACCTCTTTTGGCAAATGACTTTATTGTGAATAAGTCTTTTACAGTTAACTAGATCTCTTAAAATTTAGAGGATATTCTCAGAACTTGTGCTTGCCCCATTATATCAACTTCTGGGCTCATGTTTGTGCCGAATTTGAATACTCGTACTATTTTAATAAATAAAGATAAAGTGGCGGTGACGGTGGCGGTGATGACGGTGGTGGCGATAGAGTGGTAGGGATGATAGAAAAGGTTAAATATGAAGGGTATATATGTAATCTAAATTGTACTGGTGGGCCAAACAAAAAGTAAATATAAAATAAAGTAGGTTGATCAGTTAGACACGTGGCAAAATATTAAGTAGGTTGATCAGTTGATCAAAAGTACAAGTCTCTTTTTGGAATTTTGAAAAAAAAAGTCTGGGTAGGGGACCATAGTTGTACTTGTTTTCCATATTTATACTTAGCCCTATAACTTAGTTATAGCTACTGCCCATTTTGAGTCTAAGTTGCCTTAACAGTCCCTACAAAACTGCTTATTCAGATTGTACCACCTAACTTGTTTTGATCATATCTCACTCATTATTTTGATTCCATTGCATGGCCAACTCTCACATGTGTATAACATCATCTACTTACTGTAAATAGATCAAACCTAGCATTTTTATCAGTTCATCATTTAGTTATCTACTGTTTTTATACAGCCAACTAATTAGTCATGATTTTAGCTTCATTTCTTATGGTTATCATCATTTTTAAGCATGTTTATCAACACTTGATCCCCACACAACATTTTTATCATCATATATACATCATATACATATACAAAATGAAAGAAAATACATTTGTTCTTTACAAAATAATAAGAGAAAAATGTAGAGGATAATCTTCTTTACCAATCCAAGTGGATTTCTTGTTTTAGGAAGGCAAGAACTTGATGAACACAACAAGTATCTCCAAGACCATCAAATATCAAGATCATATGTTGGAAAATCAGCCCTAGGACACAAGCAAATCACCTCCAAAGATGTTTATATGGCCACCAAATGATCAGGGCTTCAAGGAAACACCTTAATAGGACTAGTAAACATGTGGTTTGTAGCTAGAAAAGATCAATGATAGGGTTTGTTGCTTTATTTCGGACGGCACAAAGGGTAAGTTGAGAGAGTTTTAGAGTGAATTGCATGGAAGGAAATGGTAAGAATGAAACCATTTGCTAGTTTTTGTTTAGTGGTAAATGAGTTGGCTTAAAGTGTAAGCACAAGCTTACACTTGTGTAAACTTGTTAAATTGATGCCACCTATGTGTGGTGGTGTCCATAATGCCGTCCCATATAAGCTAGTGGGGTGGGGCAAAGTGTTTTGTCCCATCTCACTAGTTTACGGGTATTTCTCGATTCTAGTTTTCTCGATTTGCGTGCCCTTGGGTCGTTTTACGAAAAACGTTTTTATAAATTATGAATCACCGTCACAAAACGAATCCAATAAAAATTGTCTTATCAAAAACAGAGTTCAAAAACGTAAATACGTAATCCTAAGGTTTCCGGTTTAGTCGTAAAAGACGCCAAATTATGCACGTAAGCCCAAATTTAAATCCGTAAATTGTGAGTTCGTCAACCAACATAAAAATAAGTTTCAAAATATTATACGAGAAAATATTTCACTACCTGAAAATGTTAGATTTGTCACAGCTTTTCCTCCTAAAAGGGATCAACGTCCTCGTGATCCATTTCATTTGGATGTCCGTTTCTTATTGAAATCGAAGAGGTGCGGATATTTCTTCCACATTTCATCCTCTCGTTCCCAAGTATACTCCGGTCCATGCTTTGAATTCCATCGGATCTTGACAATAGGTATCCGACTTTGTTTCAGTTGCTTTACCTCACGGTCCATAACTTCTACGGGCTCTTCGATAAAATGCAACTTCCCATCTATTCGAACCTTACCTAACGGAATTTTCTCATCACTCACTGCTAGACATTTCTTCAGATTAGATACATGGAATGTGTTGTGAACACCATGAAGTTCTGGGGGTAACTCTAGTTTGTAAGCCACCGGACCTACTCTAGATAAAATCTTAAAGGGTCCAATATAACGGGGATTCAATTTTCCTCGTTTTCCAAATCTTATAACGCCTTTCCATGGCGATACTTTCAACATTACTCGGTCACCCACTTCAAACTCCATTGGCTTTCGCCGCACATCCGCGTAACTTTTCTGTCTACTACGGGCAGTCAACAACCTCTTCTTAATCTGAACTATCATCTCCGTAGTCTCCCGGATCAATTCCGGTCCCGTGAGCTGGGTATCCCCAACTTCACTCCAACATACAGGAGATCTACACTTCCTACCATACAAAGCTTCAAACGGTGCAGCCTTAATACTAGAATGGTAACTATTGTTATACGAAAACTCTGCTAACGACAAATGTTTATCCCAATTTTTACCAAAGTCTAACACATAAGCTCTCAACATATCTTCTAGTGTTTGTATCGTCCTTTCGCTCTGCCCATCAGTCTGGGGGTGATAAGCAGTGCTCATGTCGAGATTCGTTCCCAAAGATCTTTGGAGAGATTTCCAAAAATTCGATGCGAATCTAGGATCTCGATCTGAAATGATCGATACAGGCACTCCATGCTTGCATACAACATTATCAAGGTATATTCGAGTCAGCTTCTCCAGTGAGAACTGCTCCTTAACCGGAATGAAGTGTGCTGATTTGGTCAGTCTATCGACAATAACCCAAATCGAATTGTTTCCAGATGATGTTCTAGGAAGCTTGGTGATAAAGTCCATCCTAATTCGCTCCCACTTCCATTCAGGAATCTTTGGTTGTTGAAGTAGTCCTGAGGGCTTTTGATGTTCAGCTTTAACTCTAGCACAAGTCAAGCATTGAAGAACATACATAGCTATGTCAGCTTTCGTATTCGGCCACCAGTACAACTTCTTCAAATCATGGTACATCTTATCAGATCCCGGATGAATGGAATACTTAGATTTATGGGATTCTAACATAATCAAATCTCTTAAGCCTCCAAAGTTAGGTATCCACATACGACCTCTTAAGCATTTCACTCCATCAGCTCTAACCTCTAAAGGATCTCCTTCTCCTAGAAACCCTTCATTAACAAAATTCTCCTTCTTACAAGCTTCTATTTGCGCATTTCTAATTTGCTCAGGCAAATTATTGTGCACAGTCAAGACTAGAGAACGCACCCTGATAGGCTCTCTATCTTTCCTACTCAACGCATCAGCAACAACATTGGCTTTTCCTGGGTGATACTTTATATCACAATCATAATCACTTAACAACTCTATCCATCTTCGTTGCCTCATGTTCAATTCCTTCTGGTCGAGAATATACTGTAGGCTTTTGTGATCGGTGAATACCGTACACTTGGTGCCATACAGATAATGTCTCCACAACCTAAGAGCAAAGACCACTGCTCCTAGCTCAAGATCATGAGTAGCATAATTCTCCTCATTCTTCCTTAATTGCCTAGAAGCATAAGCTATCACTTTCTCTCTCTGCATCAAAACAGCTCCATAACCTCTAAGAGATGCATCACAATACACTACAAAATCTTCACTCCCGTCGGGTAATGATAAGATTGGCGCACTACATAATTTTTGCTTCAATATCTGAAATGCTCCATCTTCATCACTTCCCCAAACGAAAGGTTTATTCTTTTGAGTAAGCTTAGTCAAGGGTTTAGCTATCAAAGAAAATTCTTTAATGAATCGCCTATAATAGCCAGCCAATCCTAAGAACTGTCGCACTTCCGTTGGCGTTGTCGGTGCAGACCAATTCTTAATAGCTTCAACCTTTGCAGGATCACCATGAATTCCATCTTTGTTAATCACATGACCAAGAAATTGCACAGAATCTAACCAGAAATCACACTTCGAAAACTTAGCATACAACCTTTCATCCTTCAACAACTTCAAAACAATCCTCAAATGTTCTCTATGTTCATCTTCATTCTTATAATAGATTAGAATATCGTCAATAAACACAATCACAAATTTATCCAAGTAGGGCTTGCACACTCGATTCATTAAATCCATGAAAACCACAGGTGCGTTAGTTAACCCAAATGGCATTACTTGAAATTCATAGTGTCCATAACGAGTTCTAAACGCAGTTATAGGAATATCTTCTTCACGGACTAGAAGTTGGTGATATCCTGATCGCAAATCTATCTTAGAATACACACTAGATCCTTGCAGTTGATCAAACAAATCATCAATCCTAGGTAAAGGATATCGATTTTTAATTGTCAACTTATTCAGTTCCCTATAATCAATGCACATACGAAAAGATCCATCCTTCTTCTTAACGAACAAGACTGGAGCTCCCCAAGGCGACGAGCTCGGTCGAATAAAACCTTTATCAGACAACTCCTTAAGTTGCTCAAATAACTCCTTTAATTCAGATGGGGCTAATCGGTAAGGCGCACGTGCCACCGGTGCAGCACCAGGAATTAAATCGATTCAAAACTCTACTTGCCTTATCGGTGGAAGTCCGGGTAAATCTTTAGGAAATACCTCAGTAAATTCACAAATAATAGGTACATCTTCCAATCGTTTCTCCCTAGACTCATTCCCGGTCACTTGAGCTAAGAATAACTCACAACCGTTCCTGATGTACTTTTGGACTTTAATACATGAAACGATTTTCAAACGAGATTCACCTCGACTACCATAAATTACTAACGTTCTATTCCTAAGAGGAATCTTAACCTTCTTCTCTCCACATAAAATAGTAGCATTATTCAACGACAACCAATCCATACCAATAATAATATCGAAACTACCTAATTCTATCAACATCAAATCAATCGAAAAGGAATGGTTCAAGAGATTTAGAGAGCATCCTTCTAATAGCTTATTAGTTTTCACTAATTTACCATCAGCCAATTCCACCTCGTAACTGGTACTTATCTCAACAGGTTCAATAACAATAAGGGCACTAAATTTAGTGGATACAAAGCTCCTATCGGCACCCGAATCGAATAAAGCAACAACATAATGATTGTTGAGTAAAAACATACCGGTAACGACATTCGGATCCTCTTTCTTCACCTCAATTGTTTCAAGTTGGTAGATACCACCCTGGGGGTTTCTTCCAGGTACAATCGCTTTCAACTTGGGGCATTCCGATTTCCTATGACCTTCTTCATTACAGTTGAAGCAAATCGTTCCCTTCTTACACCTTTCAACCTTGTGTCCAAGCTTTCCGCAATTTCGGCACTTCCAGCAGTCGCCAGGATGCCTCTTGTTGTCACACTTAGGACATCTATCATCGTTGCGCGGTGTATTGTAGGTAAGAGCATTTGCATTCCCCTTTCTCTTGTTCTGACGGCGATTGAAATTCTTCCTATTATCACCTCTATCTACACGCTCACCGTCACCCTTTCTTTTCTCACCTACACGGGCTTCATCTTCCTTATCCTGAATTATCTGTCCAATGAGTTGGTAAGCCATTCGAACAGCATCATCAATGGTCAGTGGTTTCGATGATGTTACGTCCCCCCGGATATTCCTGGTCAACCCTGTCACATATTGCTCAATTCGGATCTCTTCGGGTTCAACCAATCGAGGACATAGCAAGGCCAACTCATGGAATCGATTCGTGTAACTATCAATGTCCACACCTTTCATTCTCAAATGAATCAACTCTTGTTCTAACCTTATGATCACACTACGAGGACAAAACTTCAAAGTCATCCACTTCTTAATTTCAGCCCAAGGAGTAGCATTAGCAGCATCAAGACCCATGAAAGCAATTCTCCCGTTCCACCAAGTCAACGCACGACCTTTAAGAGTAGCCATAGCAAAAGTCACCTTATCTTCCTCCTTACACTTACTAATCCTAAACACCGATTCAATCTTCTCGATCCACTGGCTTAATCCTACAGCACCTTCAGTTCCATTAAAAGGTAGAGGTTCACACTTCATGAACGTCACATAAGTACAGCCACCAACTTCAGGTGCATTCGTTCCAAGTCCTCCTACATTTCCTCCAGCATTAGCATTCACATTATTAGCATTCACATTCACATTAGTACCGCCAATTCCACTACCGCCAGCTCCACTACCGCCAGCTCCACTACCGCCAGCTCCACTACCGCCAGCTTCATTTCTAGCATTTGCCATAAATTCAGTCATAGATGCGGTAACTTTCTCCGTAATAATCCTACGTACATCATCCTCAGTCACAACCTTCTTGGGCGGCATAGTTCTATAATTTCACAATTTCAAAGCATTAAGCATTCACCCAACCAAGGATTCATATAATATGGATCGAATTCATAATCAAGATACAAATAAGGCACAATATGGAATTCAAGACAAGATACATATTTCATTCGATCTGAAACAAAAGTATTGTCTTAGTACATCCCATATGAAAGTTCTAACACTATATACACTCAAAATTCGTGCCAAGTCTATTACTAACAAGTTGGTTCAGTCAAAGCTACAAGCACAAAAGATATAAAGGTCACTACTAAATACAGACTGGTCTACTGAGAACCGCCAGATGGTCCATCATCCATCGTCTTCTGGATCTTCGCCGGACGATCACTAGACACATCTTCAGCTGGGCGCTTACGGATTACTCCTCTTTCAACCATGTCGGCATAAAATCTACTGTTCCAACCCACAGATATATTCAACTCCTTTTCAGCTTTCTCACGCATCACACGAGCAACACTCAACTGAATCTCCATAGTATTCACCTTTTTCTTCATAGCAGCATACTCACCACTTTCCAATACCGATAACCTCCTAAAAGCCTCATTCAAACCACGTTCTACATCACTCAAATCCAAACTAAGCAATTCTCGCTCTTTCTCGCCAACCTTAGTCTTCGACTCCAAATAAGCAACCTGAGTCTGAACAACACCTAATCCAACCTCTGTCACACAACTCTTAACACGGGAAGCATCTAGATCACGTCTCAAGGCCCATGGTGCAAGACCATCAATATGAGTAGCCTCTCGAGCACTAGACGACTCTCCTATCTCACGTCTACGAGTATCAATACCATCAGTACCGTCAGGTGCATCGTCATCCTCATCCTCCTCTGATTCAGAATCAGATTCAGACGATTCAGACATTTCATCCCTAGGTAACTCATCCTCAGAATCAGACAAACAAACTGGTGGGGGCAAAGGCTCGCCCTCTGGAACATCATACGGATAAATAAGCTCAGCTTCCTCATCGTCATCAACCTCAACATCTATACCTACTTCTTCCTCGACTTCCTCGTCGTCAATCTCATCATCTAACTCATCTAACCCAATCTCATCCTCATTCTCAATATCAGCATTTTCAATCTCCACATTCTCATTACCCACATTCTCAATATCCACATTCTCATTACCCACATTCTCAATCTCATTCTCTACTAAGTCAACCTGAGGGGTAATCTGATCTCCTAGTCCTAACTCGGGCTCGGGATCCTCAAATGGTTCCTCCTCATCATCAATATCAAAATCTACTAAGTCTAAATAAGGATCATCTTCTATATTAGGTTCGGGAATAGCATGGTTTTCTACAGGAATATTAGGGTCAGCCATGACAATCTGCATTTATATATATTTATCTCGTATTAGGATAACATACTAGTTAAACAATTACATAATGAAATCACGATATATACATATATAAAAATTATATTATATATATCAAAATATATATCTTCTCAATAGGGCTTGTTGGTAACGTCGGAGATCTCTGGCACCGTTATAGTCAAAAGATTTTTCAAATATTTTCTTAAATGTTCATTTTCAAAAGATTTTGAAAAATTTTGTTCAAAACCGTGGTTTTTAAAATCTTTTGTTCTCTACAACGAGAGCTCTGGTACCAAACTGTAACACTCTCATTTTTCGTATCGGTACAGCGGAAGGGTCTTTCAGAGTGTTACGGGATAGCACAATAACTCCAATCATAGACAACACATAAAAATGGTTGTACAAGGTTTAACAAACATTCATTCGATAAAAAGTTTTAAAAGTGTACAACAGGTCCCAAATTATACAGGTCATTAAGTTTACAAAATTAAGATCGAATGAACATTTTTAATATTAAGTGTGGGCCATCAGAGTCGATCTCCATCCGGATTACCTTCAAGCACCTGAGATAGAAAACATGCAAAAATCATATCAGCGAATGCCGAGTGAATTCATAGAGTTTAATGAAAACCGTTATATAAAACAATCATTTACATTCATTTAAAATCAGAACACAAGTATAATATCGGAAGTAAGTCCACATATTGCTAGTCAGGCAATATATATCAAGCATACATCTTAAACCGTGCATGAGACCATAGTCTCTATATTACCATGATAGGTAATATATTCATCGTTAATAGCGTCGTATCATATCGGATATTTAGATTATACAGGTCGTATAGATTATAGGATTATTATTAGCCGCATGACATTGTTACCTTACTGTGAAACAGCGGGCCGCGAACCCGACAAACAATTTGCCCATCTAAGTTAGCGTGTCGTCACAAAAATCACGCTATGGAATCTTCTCATACATAAATTCGCTTACCAATCAATGTGGTACGACGGGGATCAACCGTCAAGGCGCGAACTGGGGTGATCGTCCCCAAATAGTACTATCAAATGCATAAGCGTCTACCAAAACCCGGTAGTTCACAATTCATGCTAATGGGACTTTAAGTGACATAACCTAACTACTAATAATCCTTTTAGTCTCGAATATAGGGTCATAGCATCATTCGGGTCCATCTCATTTAGCATACAATCGGGACTACTTGTGTTCTATTTTTATAAAAATCTAGCATGTTATCTCCCTCGCGGGTTTACAAATCATTTTATAAAACATTTAAAAGAGTGCGAGGCTATGAACTCACGTTGTTAATGAAAGGCGGATTATCGGCTACGGGCGTGCTTCGGTCACGGAAACCTATATAAATAATAATCGGTCTTAGACTCGGTCCAATGACTTTTATCAAAATAACAATATACATATGATGATTTTGTACATATGATGATGATCAAGTGGGTTTATAAATCCTCGTTTATCCATTTTAGTGTTTACGTTTTGGTAACGTCTTACTAGTTCACTAGTTTTACCGATTTTACCTATTTTAAGTTCATTAAGTCTTTTATAAGTTCTTTGACTTGTTTTTACCCATTTTATACCTATATGATCAGTATATATTCTTTTCATGTTGGGCCCTAATGGGTTAAGCCCAAATAATTCTTTTTACAAGTATTTATCTTATTAAGTCCAATTATTAGTCTAATAGGTTTAGTTAGCTCGTAAATGTCCGTAATTCTTATAGTTCGGGTTTTATCGGTTTTTACTTGTCTTAGTTACTTATACATAAGTATATAACTTTTATAAACTTTACATTAGACGGGTTTGGTCGTCTAAGTTTTATTTGATGAAAAACGTTAATTTCACGGCAATAGCCGAAAAAGTCGTAAAAATCAAGTTTATAGTTTTTATTATTTATAAATATTATTTTATCACCATTTATATAATTTACCCATTTAATTAACCTTTTATACATTTATATAAATAAGTTTTATAAGTTAGTGGGTTTATATTTTACATTTTATAAATTATAAAGTGAGTGCTTATATAATAATAATAATAAACATTATTTCCAAAATCTGATTTTTAACTTCATATTCACCATTTTTATCATATCTAGAGTTCTACAATGACTTAGAAGCTCATTTTTAGATGACAACTTCTTCATAATATGTGCTACATATAACTTAGTTATAGCTACTGCCCATTTTGAGTCTAAGTTGCCTTAACAGTCCCTACAAAACTGCTTCTTCAGATTGTACCACCTAACTTGTTTTGATCATATCTCACTCATTATTTTGATTCCATTGCATGGCCAACTCTCACATGTGTATAACATCATCTACTTACTGTAAATAGATCAAACCATGCATTTTTATCAGTTCATCATTTAGTTATCTACTGTTTTTATACAACCAACTAATTAGTCATGATTTTAGCTTCATTTCTTATGGTTATCATCATTTTTAAGCATGTTTATCAACACTTGATCCCCACACAACATTTTTATCATCATATATACATCATATACATATACAAAATGAAAGAAAATACATTTGTTCTTTACAAAATAATAAGAGAAAAATGTAGAAGATAATCTTCTTTACCAATCCAAGTGGATTTCTTGTTTTAGGAAGGCAAGAACTTGATGAACACAACAAGTATCTCCAAGACCATCAAATATCAAGATCATATGTTGGAAAATCAGCCCTAGGACACAAGCAAATCACCTCCAAAGATGTTTATATGGCCACCAAATGATCAAGGCTTCAAGGAAACACCTTAATAGGACTAGTAAACATGTGGTTTGTAGCTAGAAAAGATCAATGATAGGGTTTGTTGCTTTATTTGGGACGGCACAAAGGGTAAGTTGAGAGAGTTTTAGAGTGAATTGCATGGAAGGAAATGGTAAGAATGAAACCATTTGCTAGTTTTTGTTTAGTGGTAAATGAGTTGGCTTAAAGTGTAAGCACAAGCTTACACTTGTGTAAACTTGTTAAATTGATGCCACCTATGTGTGGTGGTGTCCATAATGCCGTCCCATATAAGCTAGTGGGGTGGGGCAAAATGTTTTGTCCCATCTCACTAGTTTACGGGTATTTCTCGATTCTAGTTTTCTCGATTTGCGTGCCCTCGGGTCGTTTTACGAAAAACGTTTTTATAAATTATGAATCACCGTCACAAAACGAATCCAATAAAAATTGTCTTATCAAAAACAGAGTTCAAAAACGTAAATACGTAATCCTAAGGTTTCCGGTTAAGTCGTAAAAGACGCCAAATTATGCACGTAAGCCCAAATTTAAATCCGTAAATTGTGAGTTCGTCAACCAACATAAAAATAAGTTTCAAAATATTATACGAGAAAATATTTCACTACCTGAAAATGTTAGATTTTTCACAGCCATAGCCATCTCTTGCAATCCGGTTCAGCACTCCCGTACCAAGCACATCGCAGTCAGATATCACTTTATCAAGGAACAAATGGAATGTGGTATCGTGGAATTATACTTTGTTAGAACTGAGTACCAGATAACATACTTGTTTACTAAAGCCATTTCCCAAAATAGGTTTCAGTATCTCATTGGACGTCTTGGTATGAAGTATATGACTCTAGAAGACTTGGAGGTTTTGGCAAATGAAGTTGCTTGATATTCTCTCATGATGACTACTAATCGCTTCACAGCTTAGGACTCGGACCTCAACTAAGGAATTTTTATCTCGGACGATAACTTATCCTTCTCAACGAGAACTTCATATTTCTCGGTCATGAGATTCTCATAAAAACATTCAAAGTTTTTAAGTTCATAAAAAATGACTTATAAGTAAATGTCAGCTTAGAACTCGAACTTTAACTTAAGGAAAGTCTATCACGGATGATAACTTATCCTTCACAACGGGAAATTTATCTTTCTCGGTCATGAGCCTGTCACAAAACAATCAAAGTTTTAAGCTCATGAAAAGCGGACCCAAAAGGGGAGTGTACGTTTCAGTGCGCTTTCTCTAAACAATATAAGAAAAGTCTTCTATCATGACTATTTTAAAACCGTTGAACACAATTTTTCAAGAATTTATCAAAAGGTTTTCTAAATCTTTCAAAATTGTGTGTTCAACACTCCCTTCCTCATAATGCGGTTTTATATCTCAAAAATGTCATATGTTATTTTGATCAATTTTTGAGGGGGAGCGTTTTAAAATCAAGCCTTTAATGTTGGTAGGTACATCTCTGAAATTGTCATATTTTATGTATCCAACACATTCTGAAAATGATATTAAATATGTCATATGTTATATATTATTATATCAGAAAAGGCATCTCAACTCCGTACCTCAACATATTTTGTGATGTCGTTTTTCAAAAATTTTGTCAAACTTTTGTTTCAAGACACACATATATTGTTGAGGGGGAGCATCCCGACTGAAAAAGTTCCATGATTCATGTGTGCACACATGTTTCTCTCCCAATTAGTTTTCAGAAATTGTCATATTTTAATCAACTTCTGTCTCTAATATTTTATGTTTTTATATTAGAGATAGGGGAGAAAATGTGATTAAAATGTAATATATCGCAACATGTGATCTTAACGACTCAAGTGCAACTCTTTCTTTTACCTGCTAAACCATTTTGTATTTCGATGCATGTGTGTAGGGGGAGAATTTTGAAAATGTAAAAATGTCAGAGTGTTAAAAGTTTTGATTTTTATCAAGCACTTTGAATGGTTTTCAATGGTTTTATGGTTACGATCTTTACCCAAAACAACCTACTGTCCACGACAGAACGATGGAGTCAAAAGGTTGTTTAGGATAGGAAACTAAGTCCTATGATCCTACCAGAACCGGAGGGATCTACCCAAGGATATTCCATAGCTAGAAATAAGTGTCCTTAGGAAAGATGGAGTTGAATGAAGCTGAATAACATATGCATCCTAGGCAGAAACCGGGTCAATACATCTCACAATCACAACAAGGTGCTAGTGATGACGTATTGGTAAGCATTGAAGGAGTTGAATATTCTATGCATCCTAGGCAGAAACCGGGTCAATACATCTCAAAAGAAACTTGTCTCATTGTCACGGATATCAACACGTATCTATTGACTTTCTCACTCCGAGTTAGTTAATATTGAAAAGGTGGCAGTCTGCTCCAGCCTCCGATAACCAAAATGCACTAATCGAGTCTAGAGCCAAAAGAGATATGTCTGTCATCTCATTAGGACACAATCGAGTCCTACGCATTATCCTTGTGATATTGCCAGATCATCTAAGTGATACGATTCACAATGAAGATGGAAATCCTTCTTGAGCCAACATCAAACAAGCTCATGGTAGGTAACTTGTGCGATTCTACACGAATCAAACTTGTGAGAACTAGAAAGCAACTAAGTTTGAATCTTATTTGATTTAAACTTGATTCTAGGCTTCTTCGCAAAATCCGTGTGATCTTGCCCGAACATTCAGAGTGATACTCTTAAGTGTTCACAGTAACGAATGGAAATCCTTCTAGTGTCAACATCAAACAGCACTGCGGTAGGTAACTCGCAAGATTCTCTATGAATCAAGCTTGTGAAAAACTGGAAAGAAACAATGGTGCGATTCTTATAGAATCAAACTTGTTCCAGGAATTCTGAATTGACGACTCTAATCAGATGGATAATTTATCCTTATGATTCACTCTTTACGTTCGCAGTCTGCTTTGAGACGGCCGAGTAAAGAGAACTGGCTACTACGGCCGAGAAACCCTGTCAAGGAGGTTCTAAATCGAATCTACCCGATCACAGGTACGGTATCTAATACCGTCTAACGGTCTTCACCGACCGGAGGTAAAACGCTATCGAATTAGGATGAAATGTTCAAAGCCATTTTATCCGTGTCTATATATGTCAAGATTAGGGGTGTAATCAAGCCAAGCTTTTATCAAGCAAATCGAGCTCGAGCTCGAGCTTGGCTTGATCAAGCCAAGCTTTTATCAAGCTCAAGCCCAAGCTCAAGCCTAAAAAATATCTTGAAACTATATCAAGCTCAAGCTCAAGCTTTTGATAGCTCGGCTCGAGTTCTTATCAAGCTTTTCAAGCTCTATCAATAATAAGTTTTAACGATGAATTTATATAAGCAGCTAATTGTTAATTTGAGTATTAACCTAATTTTAAGGGCTAATTTCATAAATAAATAATATATTTTAAAAGGACTTTTAACTCTGATTACATTTATATTTTAGTTGTTTGTATTTTAAATGATTCTTTATTTTTGTAAATTTAATTATTGCATTTACTCGGTACTTGGTGGAATACAACATGTGTTTATTTTTTGTGTACTCTTTTTAATACTAAACGCAACGTATCTAAATTGTGCTCGCATTCACATCATGCAATGGCCTTTGTGACCTTAATCGTATTGGGGTGCAAAACATATTTTGAAACCAAGTTGTACGATAATTTTGTTATTGGTTTTATTAATATTAAATAAATCAAATTTGTTTTTTTTGTTTTTTTATTTTATACATATGTTTATTGATGAGTTTTATTATAAAAAAAATTATACACATTCAAGCTTTTCAAGCCAAGCTCAAGCTTTTATCAAGTCTTATTAAGCCAAACTCAAGCTTGGATTGGTAAAGCTTGACAAGATATCAAGCCAAGCTCAAGCCTACAATTTTAGTATCAAGCCAAGCTCAAGCCCTACTAAGCTTGAGCTCGACTCGGCTCGATTACACCCCTAGTCAAGATGGTGGCATAACTGTGTACTAACCGAAGTCGTCTTCACATGTTCATACAAAAAGTTAAAGTCTTTAGAAACTATGATGAATATTTGAAGGATTAACAACAACTATATTTGTATGGGAGATTGTTAGCCTTTCGAAATCAACAAAGTATGAACATGTCGAATCAGAAGTCACAAGAGCACAAGATGGCGATAATCAAGATACTTAAGAATGAAAGAATGTAATAGGTCATCTTGTCACAATAGCACAATGTAACACTCTCATTTTTCGTATCGGTACAGCGGAAGGGTCTTTCAGAGTGTTACGGGATAGCACAATAACTCCAATCATAGACAACACATAAAAATGGTTGTACAAGGTTTAACAAACATTCATTCGATAAAAAGTTTCAAAAGTGTACAACAGGTCCCAAATTATACAGTTCATTAAGTTTACAAAACACAGATCGAATGAATATTTTTAATATTAAGTGTGGGCCATCAGAGTCGATCTCCATCCGGATCACCTTCAAGCACCTGAGATAGAAAATATGCAAAAATCATATCAGCGAATGCCGAGTGAATTCATAGAGTTTAATGAAAACCGTTATATAAAACAATCATTTACATTTATTTAAAATCAGAACACAAGTATAATATCGGAAGTAAGTCCACATATTGCTAGTCAGGCAATATATAAATCAAGCATACATCTGAAACCGTCCATGAGACCGTAGTCTCTATATTACCATGATAGGTAATATATTCATCGTAATAGCGTCGTTATCGTTTATTATTTATGTCTTATAGCATACGTTGTATATTATATAGGATTATTATTAGCCGCATGACATTGTTACCTTACTGTGAAAACAGCGGGCCGCGAACCCGACAAACAATTTGCCCATCTAAGTTAGCGTGTCGTCACAAAAATCACGCTATGGAATCTTCTCATACATAAATTCGCTTACCAATCAATGTGGTACGACGAGGATCAACCGTCAAGGCGCGAACTGGGGTGATCGTCCCCAAATAATACTATCAAATGCATAAGCGTCTACCAAATCCCGGTAGTTCACAATTCATGCTAATGGGACTTTAAGTGACATAACCTAACTACTAATAATCCTTTTAGTCTTGAATATAGGGTCATAGCATCATTCGGGTCCATCTCATTTAGCATACAATCGGGACTACTTGTGTTCTATTTTTATAAAAATCTAGCATGTTATCTCCCTCGCGGGTTTACAAATCATTTTATAAAACATTTAAAAGAGTGCGAGGCTATGAACTCACGTTGTTAATGAAAGGCGGATTATCGGCTACGGGCGTGCTTCGGTCACGGAAACCTATATAAATAATAATCGGTCTTAGACTCGGTCCAATGACTTTTATCAACATAACAATATACATATATATGATTTTTGTACATATGATGATGATCAAGTGGGTTTATAAATCCTCGTTTACTCATTTTAGTGTTCACGTTTTGGTAACGTCTTACTAGTTCACTAGTTTTATTGATTTTACCTATTTTAAGTCCATTAAGTCTTTTATAAGTTCTTTAACTTGTTTTTACCCATTTTATACCTATATGACCAGTATATATATTTTTCATGTTGGGCCCAAATGGGTTAAGCCCAAATAATTCTTTTTACAAGTATTTATCTTATTAAGTCTAATTATTAGTCCAATAGGTTTAGTTAGCTCGTAAATGTCCGTAATTCTTATAGTTCGGGTTTTATCGGTTTTTACTTGTATTAGTTACTTATACATCAGTATACAACTTTTATAAACTTTACATTAGACGGGTTTGGTCGTCTAAGTTTTATTTGGCGAAAAACGTTAATTTTACGGCGATAGCCGAAAAAGTCGTAAAAATCAAGTTTATAGTTTTTATTACTTATAAATATTATTTTTACCACCATTTATATAATTTACCCATTTAATTAACCTTTTATACATTTATATTAATAAGTTCTATAAGTTAGTGGGTTTATATTTTTACATTTTATAAATTATAATGTGAGTGCTTATATAATATTAATAAACATTATTTCCAAAATCTGATTTTTAACTTCATATTCACCATTTTTATCATATCTAGAGTTCTACATTGACTTAGAAGCTCATTTTTGGATGACAACTTCTTCATAATATGTGCTACATATAACTTAGTTATAGATACTGCCCATTTTGAGTCTAAGTTGCCTTAACAGTCCCTACAAAACTGCTTATTCAAATTGTACCACCTAACTTGTTTTTATCATATCTCACTCATTATTTTGATTCCATTGCATGGCCAACTCTCACATGTGTATAACATCATACACTTACTGTAAATAGATCAAACCATGCAATTTTATCAGTTCATCATTTAGTTATCTACTGTTTTTATACAGCCAACTAAATAGTCATGATTTTAGCTTCATTTCTTATGGTTATCATCATTTTTAAGCATGTTTATCAACACTTGATCCCCACACAACATTTTTATCATCATATGTACATCATATACATATACAAAATGAAAGAAAATACATTTGTTCTTTACAAAATAATAAGAGAAAAATGTAGAGGATGATCTTCTTTACCAATCCAAGTGGATTTCTTATTTTAGGAAGGCAAGAACTTGATGAACACAACAAGTATCTCCAAGACCATCAAATATCAAGAACATAGGTTGGAAAATCAGCCCTAGGACACAAGCAAATCACCTCCAAAGTTGTTAATATGGCCACCAAATGATCAAGGCTTCAAGAGAACACCTTAATAGGACTAGTAAACATGTGGGTTATGGCTAGAAAAGATCAAATGGGATGTTTGTTAGCTTATAGTGGACGGCACAAAGGGCGGAGTTGAGAGAGTTTTAGAGTGGTTTGCATGGAAGGAAATGGTAAGAATGAAACAAGTTGCTAGTTTTTGTTGTAAAGTGGAAATGGTTAGCTTAACAAGTAAGCACAAGCTTACACTTGTGTAAACTTGCTAACTTGATGCCACCTTTGTGTGGTGGTGTCAATATTGTCGTCCCATATAAGCTAGTGGGGTGGGGCAAAGTGTTTTGTCCCATCTCACTAGTTTACGGGTATTTCTCGATTCTAGTTTTCTCGATTTGCGTGCCCTCGGGTCGTTTTACGAAAAACGTTTTTATAAATTATGAATCACCGTCACAAAACGAATCCAATAAAAATTGTCTCATCAAAAACGGAGTTCAAAAACGTAAATACGTAATCCTAAGGTTTCCGGTTTAGTCGTAAAAGACGCCAAATTATGCACGTAAGCCCAAATTTAAATCCGTAAATTGTGAGTTCGTCAACCAACACAAAAATAAGTTTCAAAATATTATACGAGAAAATATTTCACTACCTGAAAATGTTAGATTTGTCACAGCTTTTCCTGCTAAAAGGGATCAACGTCCTCGTGATCCATTTCATTTGGATGTCCGTTTCTTATTGAAATCGAAGAGGTGCGGATATTTCTTCCACATTTCATCCTCTCGTTCCCAAGTATACTCCGGTCCATGCTTTGAATTCCATCGGATCTTGACAATAGGTATCCGACTTTGTTTCAGTTGCTTTACCTCACGGTCCATAACTTCTACGGGCTCTTCGATAAAATGCAACTTCACATCTATTCGAACCTTACCTAACGGAATTTTCTCATCACTCACTGCTAGACATTTCTTCAGATTAGATACATGGAATGTGTTGTGAACACCATGAAGTTCTGGGGGTAACTCTAGTTTGTAAGCCACCGGACCTACTCTAGATAAAATCTTAAAGGGTCCAATATAACGGGGATTCAATTTTCCTCGCTTTCCAAATCTTATTACGCCTTTCCATGGCGATACTTTCAACATTACTCGGTCACCCACTTCAAACTCCATTGGCTTCCGCCGCACATCCGCGTAACTTTTCTGTCTACTTCGGGCAGTCAACAACCTCTTCTTAATCTGAACTATCATCTCCGTAGTCTCCCGGATCAACTCCGGTCCCGTGAGCTGGGTATCCCCAACTTCACTCCAACATACAGGAGATCTACACTTCCTACCATACAAAGCTTCAAACGGTGCATCCTTAATACTAGAATGGTAACTATTGTTATACGGAAACTCTGCTAACGACAAATGTTTATCCCAATTCTTACCAAAGTCTAACACACAAGCTCTCAACATATCTTCCAGTGTTTGTATCGTCCTTTCACTCTGCCCATCAGTCTGGGGGTGATAAGCAGTGCTCATGTCGAGATTCGTTCCCAAAGATCTTTGGAGAGATTTCCAAAAATTCGATGCGAATCTAGGATCTCGATCTGAAATGATCGATACAGGCACTCCATGCTTGCATACAACATTATCAAGGTATATTCGAGTCAGCTTCTCCAGTGAGAACTGCTCCTTAACCGGAATGAAGTGTGCTGATTTGATCAGTCTATCGACAATAACCCAAATCGAATTGTTTCCAGATGATGTTCTAGGAAGCTTGGTGATAAAGTCCATTGTAATTCGCTCCTACTTCCATTCAGGAATCTTTGGTTGTTGAAGTAGTCCTGATGGCTTTTGATGTTCGGTTTTAACTCTAGCACAAGTCAAGCATTAAAGAACATACATAGCTATGTCAGCTTTCATATTCGGCCACCAGTACAACTTCTTCAAATCATGGTACATCTTATCAGATCCCGGATGAATGGAATACTTAGATTTATGGGATTCTAACATAATCAAATCTCTTAAGCCTCCAAACTTAGGTATCCACATACGACCTCTTAAGCATTTCACTCCATCAGCTCTAACCTCTAAAGAATCTCCTTCTCCTCGGAACCCTTCATTAACAAAATTCTCCTTCTTACAAGCTTCTATTTGCGCATTTCTAATTTGCTCAGGCAAATTATTGTGCACGATCAAGACTAGAGAACGCACCCTGATAGGCTCTCTATCTTTCCTACTCAACGCATCAGCAACAACATTGGCTTTTCCTGGGTGATATTTTATATCACAATCATAATCACTTAACAACTCTATCCATCTTCGTTGCCTCATGTTCAATTCCTTTTGGTCGAGAATATACTGTAGGCTTTTGTGATCGGTGAATACCGTACACTTGGTGCCATACAGATAATGTCTCCATAACCTAAGAGCCAAGACTACAGCTCCTAACTCAAGATCATGAGTAGCATAATTCTCCTCATTCTTCCTTAATTGCCTAGAAGCATAAGCTATCACTTTCTCTCTCTGCATCAAAACAGCTCCATAACCTCTAATAGATGCATCACAATACACTACAAAATCTTCACTCCCTTCGGGTAATGATAAGATTGGCGCACTACATAATTTTTGCTTCAATGTCTGAAATGCTCCATCTTCATCACTTCCCCAAACGAAAGGTTTATTCTTCTGAGTAAGCTTAGTCAAAGGTTTAGCTATCAAAGAAAATTCTTTAATGAATCGCCTATAATAGCCAGCTAATCCTAAGAACTGTCGCACTTCCATTGGCGTTGTCTGTGCAGACCAATTCTTAATAG
Source organism: Glebionis coronaria (assembly GCA_025667525.1). Taxonomy (NCBI): domain Eukaryota; kingdom Viridiplantae; phylum Streptophyta; class Magnoliopsida; order Asterales; family Asteraceae; genus Glebionis; species Glebionis coronaria. Next base: position 91,530,702 of record CM046875.1, on the reverse strand, counting down.
CTTCAACCTTTACAGGATCAACATGAATTCCATCTCTGTTAATCACATGACCAAGAAATTGCACAGAATCTAACCAGAAATCACATTTCGAAAACTTAGCATACAACCTTTCATCCTTCAACAACTTCAAAACAATCCTCAAATGTTCTCTATGCTCATCTTTATTCTTTGAATAGATTAGAATATCGTCAATAAACACAATCACAAATTTATCCAAGTAGGGCTTGCACACTCGATTCATTAAATCCATGAAAACCGCAGGTGCGTTAGTTAACCCAAATGGCATTACTTGAAATTCATAGTGTCCATAACGAGTTCTAAATGCAGTTATAGGAATATCTTCTTCACGGACGCGAAGTTGGTGATATCCTGACCGTAAATCTATCTTAGAATACACACTAGATCCTTGCAGTTGATCAAACAAATCATCAATCCTAGGTAAAGGATATCGATTCTTAATTGTCAACTTATTCAGTTCCCTATAATCAATGCACATACGAAAAGATCCATCCTTCTTCTTAACGAACAAGACTGGAGCTCCCCAAGGCGACGAGCTCGGTCGAATAAAACCTTTATCAGACAACTCCTTAAGTTGCTCAGATAACTCCTTTAATTCAGAAGGGGCTAATCGGTAAGGCGCACGTGCCACCGGTGCAGCACCAGGAATTAAATCGATTCGAAACTCTACTTGCCTTATCGGTGGAAGTCCTGGTAAATCTTTAGGAAATACCTCAGGAAATTCACAAATAATAGGTACATCTTCCAATCGTTTCTCCCTAGACTCATTCCCGGTCACTTGAGCTAAGAATAACTCGCAACCGTTCCTGATGTACTTTTGGACTTTAATACATGAAACGATTTTCAAACGGGATTCACCTCGACTACCATCAATTACTAACGTCCTATTCCTAAGAGGAATCTTAACCTTTTTCTCTCCACATAAAATAGTAGCATTATTCAACGACAACCAATCCATACCAATAATAATATCAAAACTACCTAATTCTATCAACATCAAATCAATCGGAAAGGAATGGTTCAAGAGATTTAGAGAGCATCCTTCTAATAGCTTATTAGTTTTCACTAATTTACCATCAGCCAATTCCAACTCGTAACTGGTACTTATCTCAACAGGTTCAATATCAATAAGGGCACTAAATTTAGTGGATACAAAGCTCCTATCGGCACCCGAATCGAATAAAGCAACAGCATAATGATTGTTGAGTAAAAACGTACCGGTAACGACATTCGGATCCTCTTTCTTCACCTCAATTGTTCCAAGTTGGTAGATACCACCCTGGGGGTTTCTTCCAGGTACAATCGCTTTCAACTTGGGGCATTCCGATTTCCTATGACCTTCTTCATTACAGTTGAAGCAAATGGTTCCCTTCTTACACCTTTCAACCTTGTGTCCAAGCTTTCCGCAATCTCGGCACTTCCAACAGTCGCCAGCATGCCTCTTGTTGCCACACTTAGGACATCTATCATCGTTGCGCGGTGCATTGTTGGTAAGAGCATTTGCATTCCCCTTTCTCTTGTTCTGACGGCGATTGAAATTCTTCCTATAATCACCTCTATCTACACGCTCACCGTCTCCCTTTCTTTTCTCACCTACACGGGCTTCATCTTCTTTATCCTGAATTATCTGTCCAATGAGTTGGTAAGCCATTCGAACAACATCATCAATGGTCAGTGGTTTAGATGATGTCACGTCCCCCCGGATATTCCTGGTCAACCCTTTCACATATTGCTCAATTCGGATCTCTTTGGGTTCAACCAATCGAGGACATAGCAAGGCTAACTCATGGAATCGATTCGTGTAACTATCAATGTCCACACCTTTCATTCTCAGATGAATCAACTCCTGTTCTAACCTAATGATCACACTACGAGGACAAAACTCCAAAGTCATCCACTTCTTGATTTCAGCCCAAGGAGTAGCATTAGCAGCATCAAGACCCATGAAAGCAATTCTCCCGTTCCACCAAGTCAACGCACGACCTTTAAGAGTAGCCATAGCAAAAGTCACCTTATCTTCCTCCTTACACTTACTAATCCTAAACACCGATTCAATCTTCTCGATCCACTGGCTTAATCCTACAGCACCTTCAGTTCCATTAAAAGGTAGAGGTTCACACTTCATGAACGTCACATAAGTACAGCCACCAACTTCAGGTGCATTCGTTCCAAGTCCTCCTACATTTCCTCCAGCATTAGCATTCACATTATTAGCATTCACATTCACATTAGTACCGCCAATTCCACTACCGCCAGCTCCACTACCGCCAGCTCCACTACCACCAGCTCCACTACCGCCAGCTCCACTACCGCCAACTTCATTTCTAGCATTTGCCATAAATTCAGTCATAGATGCGGTAACTTGCTCCGTAATAATCCTACGTACATCATCCTCAGTCACAGCCTTCTTGGGCGGCATAGTTCTATAATTCACAATTTCAAAGTATTAAGCATTCACCCAACAAAGGATTCATATAATATGGATCGAATTCATAATCAAGATACAAATAAGGCACAATATGGAATTCAAGACAAGATACATATTTCATTCGATCTGAAACAAAAGTATTGTCTTAGTACATCCATATCAAAGTTCTAACACTATTTACACTCAAAATTCGTGCCAAGTCTATTACTAACAAGTCGGTTCAGTCAAAGCTACAAACACAAAAGATATAAAGGTCACTACTAAACACAGACTGGTCTACTGAGAACCGCCAGATGGTCCATCATCCATCGTCTTCTGGATCTTCGCCGGATGATCACTAGACACATCTTCAGCTGGGCGCTTACGGATTACTCCTCTTTCAACCATATCAGCATAAAATCTACTGTTCCATCCGTGGGATATATTCAACTCCTTTTTGGCTTTCTCACGCATCGCACGAGCCACACTCAACTGAATCTCCATAGAATTCACCTTTCTCTTCATAGAAACATACTCACGGCTTTCCAACACCGATAACCTTCTAAAAGCCTCATTCAAACCACGTTCTACATCACTCAAATCCAAACTAAGCAATTCCCGCTCTTTCTCGCCAACCTTAGCCTTCGACTCCAAATAAGCAACCTGAGTCTGAACAACACCTAATCCAACCTCTGTCACACAACTCTTAACACGGGAAGCATCTAGATCACGTCTCAAGGCCCATGGTGCAAGACCATCAATATGAGTAGCCTCTCGAGTACTAGACGACTCTCCTATCTCACGTCTACGAGTAGCAATACCATCGGTACCGTCAGGTGCATCGTCATCCTCATCCTCCTCTGATTCAGAATCAGATTCAGACGATTCAGACATTTCGTCCCTAGGTAACTCATCCTCAGAATCAGACAAACAAACTGGTGGGGGCAAAGGCTCGCCCTCTGGAACATCATACGGATAAATAAGCTCAGCTTCCTCATCGTCATCAACCTCAACATCTATACCTACATCCTCCTCGACATCCTCGTCGTCAATCTCATCATCTAACTCATCTAACCTAATCTCATCCTCATTCTCAATATCCACATTCTCATTACCCACATTCTCAATCTCATTCTCTACTAAGTCAACCTGAGGGGCAATCTGATCTCCTAGTCCTAACTCGGGCTCAGGATCCTCAAATGGTTCCTCCTTATCATCGATATCATAATCTACTAAGTCTAAATAAGGATCATCTTCTATATTAGGTTCGGGAATAGCATGGTTTTCTACAGGAATATTAGGGTCAGCCATGACAATCTGAATTTATATATATTTATCTCGTATTAGGATAACATACTAGTTAAACAATTACATAATGAAATCACGATATATACATATATATAAATTAAATTATATATATATCAAAATATATATCTTCTCAATAGGGCTTGTTGGTAACGTCGGAGATCTCTGGCACCGTTATAGTCAAAAGATTTTTCAAATATTTTCTTAAATGTTCATTGTCAAAAGATTTTGAAAAGTTTTGTTCAAAACCTTGGTTTTTAAAATCTTTTGTTCTCTACAACGAGAGCTCTGGTACCAAACTGTAACACTCTCATTTTTCGTATCGGTACAGCGGAAGTGTCTTTCAGAGTGTTACGGGATAGCACAATAACTCCAATCATAGACAACACATAAAAATGGTTGTACAAGGTTTAACAAACATTCATTCGATAAAAAGTTTCAAAAGTGTACAACAGGTCCCAAATTATACAGGTCATTAAGTTTACAAAACACAGATCGAATGAACATTTTTAATATTAAGTGTGGGCCATCAGAGTCGATCTCCATCCGGATTACCTTCAAGCACCTGAGATAGAAAACATGCAAAAATCATATCAGCGAATGCCGAGTGAATTCATAGAGTTTAATGAAAACCGTTATATAAAACAATCATTTACATTCATTTAAAATCAGAACACAAGTATAATATCGGAAGTAAGTCCACATATTGCTAGTCAGGCAATATATAAATCAAGCATACATCTGAAACCGTCCATGAGACCGTAGTCTCTATATTACCATGATAGGTAATATATTCATCGTAATAGCGTCGTTATCGTTTATTATTTATGTCTTATAGCATACGTTGTATATTGTATAGGATTATTATTAGCCGCATGACATTGTTACCTTACTGTGAAAACAGCGGGTCGCGAACCCGACAAACAATTTACCCATCTAAGTTAGCGTGTCGTCACAAAAATCACGCTATGGAATCTTCTCATACATAAATTCGCTTACCAATCAATGTGGTACGACGGGGATCAACCGTCAAGGCGCGAACTGGGGTGATCGTCCCCAAATAGTACTATCAAATGCATAAGCGTCTACCAAATCCCGGTAGTTCACAATTCATGCTAATGGGACTTTAAGTGACATAACCTAACTACTAATAATCCTTTTAGTCTTGAATATAGGGTCATAGCATCATTCGGGTCCATCTCATTTAGCATACAATCGGGACTACTTGTGTTCTATTTTTATAAAAATCTAGCATGTTATCTCCCTCGCGGGTTTACAAATCATTTTATAAAACATTTAAAAGAGTGCGAGGCTATGAACTCACGTTGTTAATGAAAGGCGGATTATCGGCTACGGGCGTGCTTCGGTCACGGAAACCTATATAAATAATAATCGGTCTTAGACTCGGTCCAATGACTTTTATCAACATAACAATATACATATATATGATTTTTGTACATATGATGATGATCAAGTGGGTTTATAAATCCTCGTTTACTCATTTTAGTGTTCACGTTTTGGTAACGTCTTACTAGTTCACTAGTTTTATTGATTTTACCTATTTTAAGTCCATTAAGTCTTTTATAAGTTCTTTAACTTGTTTTTACCCATTTTATACCTATATGATCAGTATATATATTTTTCATGTTGGGCCCAAATGGGTTAAGCCCAAATAATTCTTTTTACAAGTATTTATCTTATTAAGTCTAATTATTAGTCCAATAGGTTTAGTTAGCTCGTAAATGTCCGTAATTCTTATAGTTCGGGTTTTATCGGTTTTTACTTGTATTAGTTACTTATACATCAGTATACAACTTTTATAAACTTTACATTAGACGGGTTTGGTCGTCTAAGTTTTATTTGGTGAAAAACGTTAATTTTACAGCGATAGCCGAAAAAGTCGTAAAAATCAAGTTTATAGTTTTTATTACTTATAAATATTATTTTTACCACCATTTATATAATTTACCCATTTAATTAACCTTTTATACATTTATATAAATAAGTTTTATAAGTTAGTGGGTTTATATTTTTACATTTTATAAATTATAATGTGAGTGCTTATATAATATTAATAAACATTATTTCCAAAATCTGATTTTTAACTTCATATTCACCATTTTTATCATATATAGAGTTCTACAATGACTTAGAAGCTCATTTTTGGATGACAACTTCTTCATAATATGTGCTACATATAACTTAGTTATAGCTACTACCCATTTTGAGTCTAAGTTGCCTTAACAGTCCCTACAAAACTGCTTATTCAGATTGTACCACCTAACTTGTTTTTATCATATCTCACTCATTATTTTGATTCCATTGCATGGCCAACTCTCACATGTGTATAACATAATCTACTTACTGTAAATAGATCAAACCATGCAATTTTATCAGTTCATCATTTAGTTATCTACTGTTTTTATACAGCCAACTAAATAGTCATGATTTTAGCTTCATTTCTTATGGTTATCATCATTTTTAAGCATGTTTATCAACACTTGATCCCCACACAACATTTTTATCATCATATATACATCATATACATATACAAAATGAAAGAAAATACATTTGTTCTTTACAAAATAATAAGAGAAAAATGTAGAGGATGATCTTCTTTACCAATCCAAGTGGATTTCTTATTTTAGGAAGGCAAGAACTTGATGAACACAACAAGTATCTCCAAGACCATCAAATATCAAGAACAGAGGTTGGAAAATCAGCCCTATGACACAAGCAAATCACCTCCAAAGTTGTTAATATGGCCACCAAATGATCAAGGCTTCAAGAGAACACCTTAATAGGACTAGTAAACATGTGGGTTATGGCTAGAAAAGATCAAATGGGATGTTTGTTAGCTTATAGTGGACGACACAAAGGGAGGAGTTGAGAGAGTTTTAGAGTGGTTTGCATGGAAGGAAATGGTAAGAATGAAACAAGTTGCTAGTTTTTGTTGTAAAGTGGAAATGGTTAGCTTAACAAGTAAGCACAAGCTTACACTTGTGTAAACTTGCTAACTTGATGCCACCTATGTGTGGTGGTGTCAATATTGCCGTCCCATATAAGCTAGTGGGGTGGGGCAAAGTGTTTTGTCCCATCTCACTAGTTTACGGGTATTTATCAATTCTAGTTTTCTCGATTTGCGTGCCCTCGGGTCGTTTTACGAAAAACGTTTTTATAAATTATGAATCACCGTCACAAAACGAATCCAATAAAAATTGTCTCATCAAAAACGGAGTTCAAAAACGTAAATACGTAATCCTAAGGTTTCCGGTTTAGTCGTAAAAGACGCCAAATTATGCACGTAAGCCCAAATTTTAATCCGTAAATTGTGAATTCGTCAACCAACACAAAAATAAGTTTCAAAATATTATACGAGAAAATATTTCACTACCTGAAAATGTTAGATTTGTCACACACAAGATGAACATTATCAAGGATAGACTGAAGATCTCAAGCACTCAAAGTCAAAAGACAAAGGCTCAAGATAAATATCACAAGGCATGATGGAACAAAGCCGTTACAAACAAGATCAAGACCAATATACAAGACCAAAGAAGGAAGATCACCTCCACAAGAATGTATTCTCTCAATCATCTTATGCATTTAAAGATGACAAATACATTGGGGGAGATTGTCAACCCTATATTTTATATAGTCGAACAAGAATGTAATAGGTCATCTTAGTCGTAAATGGTCGTGTATTATAATAGGTTAGTCGGGTTAACCGGGCTTGTACTTTAAGCTAATATTGTCTAAGTTAGGGGCGTAAGCCCAAGTACAAGCCGAGCCCGAACCAAGTTACTTAAACCCGCGGCCCAACAAGCCAAGGGTATATATACCCTCTTCCATTTGTGGAAGAGGGTGTTGGTTCATTATTTTTACACATAGTAAACCTTCCACCATTCTAGTTTATCTCTCTACTTTCTCTCTCTAACTTTCTTCTCCTTCTCTCTCTAAATTTACTCTAAATCTTGTGTTATGGATTGAAGTGGGATTAACATAGATATAAGGAGCCAGATGGTGTCGGCCACTTTGCCGCTAATCGGCTTCAGCGAAGAAGCAGTATGGTTGTTGGGTTAGTTGAAGTTGTTGGTAAAGGTGGGAGAAGACGAGCATTCGACAAAGGTCTCAATGAATTTTTTGATAATACGATCACCATCGCAGTACAATGGAATCATTGGTCGACCCGCCATCTTAGCAATGCGAGCGGTACCTTCCATAGCGCATGGTATGATGAAATTCCTAGTGGAAGGAGGAATTGTAACGATCTTCAACACAGACATCCTACTCATGGAATGCAACAAAATTGCAGGACCTCCTCGAATAACGGCAGAGACAAAAGTGAACTCACCACCGAACCTAAAAGTGGCGATTCACCCAGAATACCCAGACCAAGAGATAACGATTAGAGGAACATTGTCCGAGAAAGGGAAGGCAGACATGTGTCAACTCCTAAAGGAAAACTTGGACATCTTCCCATGGGAACCAAAGGACATGACAGGCGTACCAAGATCAATAGCTGAGCACAAGCTGCAAATCCATGAAGGATATACGCCACTCAGACAAAAGAAGAGAGGACAAGCTCCAAAACGCAATAAGGTAATACTAGAAGAAGTAAAAAAGCTGGTGGATGCAGGAATCATGCGAGAGGTCTACTACCACGACTGGCTAGCTAACCCAGTCATGGTCAAAAAACACGATGGCAGCTGGCGCATGTGTGTTGATTTCACGGATCTCAATAAAGCTTGTCCCCAAGACTGTTACCCACTTCCAGAGATAGACTATAAGGTTGAATCATTGTGAAAGGATATCCTTTTAAATGCTTCATAGACGCATACAAAGGATATCACCAAATACAGATGGCAGAGCAAGATGAAGAGAAAACAACATTCCATACTAGCCAATGCGTATACTGTTACACCAAAACAAAATTCGAACTTAAGAACGTGGGAGACACGTATCAACGATTGGTAGACAAGGCACTCAAAAGTCAAATTGGGTGAAATTTGGAAGTATATGTCGATAACCTGGTAATAAAAAGCCACACGGAGAATGAGCTCATCCGTGATATAGAGGAAACTTTCTCTACACTAAGGAGGATAAACATGAAGTTAAATCCGAAAAATGCACTTTCGGGGCGACGGAAGGCATGTTCCTAGGATACATGATAGACCCTAACGGTATTAAACCATGCCAAGAGAAGACGGAGACAGTCATACAACTCCAAAGCCCAAAACAAAGAAGGAAGTGTAATCGCTAAATGGAAAGCTGGCATAGTTGAACAGATTCCTATCTAAATCTGCTGAGAAGTATCTCCCTTTGTTCAAAACACTCAAGAAGTGTATGAAAAAGGTGACTTTAATTGGACAAAGGAGGCTGAACAAACCTTCGATGAACTAAAGACACATTTAGCATCGCTCCCTATGCTGGTCGCGCCAAGGCCAAAAGAGGAATTGATAATATACCTTTCGGCCACACACGGAGCGATCAGCGCAGTGTTGATGACAGATAGGGAAAATGTGAAAACACTAGTATACTTCATAAGCAGAGCCCTACAAATCTTAGAGTTAAACTATACCTCAATGGAGAAATTGGTGCTCGCGCTAGTATTCACAGCGAAGAGGTTGCGACGATACTTTCAGGCACACTCCATAGTGGTAATCACAGACCAACCGATAAAGCAAATAATATCAAAGCTGGATGTGGCGGGAAAATTACAAAAATAGAGTGTTATACTCGGAGAACACAACATTACATACATGCCACATAATGCTGTCAAGGGACAGATCTTGGCAGACTTCATTATCGAGAAGCCAGAAGAGGGTGAGCAGGGACACACACAGGAGGAAGAGGCCCAAGACCCAAGGGTCTTATTCATTGATGGATCCTCCTGCACTGACGGATCTGGCGCATGGCTTATTCTAACTAACCCTGAAGGGATGGAGTTTACGTACGCACAACGCTTCAAGTTCACACCGACAAATAATGAAGCAGCGTACGAAGCGCTTATAGCGGGGCTATGGATCGCAGCCCGAATGGGCGTGCGTAACCTGTAAGCAAATGTGGATTCTTGTCTAGTATCAAATCATAATCTTGGTGAGTACGAGGCAAAGGAGAAAAACATGATACAATACTTGCAAAAAACCAAGTCACTAATTGATAGTTTTGACAAATTCCTGATACGTCAAGTACCTAGGGGAGAGAACAAAAAGGCAGACGCCGTCAACAAAATAGCATCCACAAGCTTCGCACACCTATCCAAGCAAGTTCTGGTTGAGATCCTTAAGGACAAGTCTATCAGAGAACAGGAAGTCGTGTCAGTTATATAAGAGGATGGTCCTAAATGGATGACACCAATCATCGATTATTTAACAAAAGAATCGTTGTCGATGGACGAAACCGAGGCGCGACGAGTGCGAAGGCCCTTAAGACAGTTTGAAGTCAGGAATGGGATCCTTTATAAGTGATCATTCCTCCAGCCATGGTTACGGTGCGTAGGACCGCAACAGGCACAGTACGTCATCAGTGAGATACATGAGGGATCCTGCGGCATGCATGCAGGACCTAGGTCAGTAGTGGCAACGGATATTACTGGCCAACCATGCACTCAGACGCACGAAAACTTATCTCCAAGTGTAGTGACTGCCAAGTACATAGACCATTCTCGCGTCAACCTCAAGAGGAGATGACACCTATTACCTCCCCCTGGCCATTCTACAAATGGGGGATCGATATACCAGGACCTTTCCCTGTTGCTGCGGGAGGAATAAAGTTCTTAATAGTCACAATAGATTACTTTAAAAGATGGTTTGAGGCGAAAGCATTGGCAACAATCACGGGTAACCAGGTAAAAAAGTTTATTTGGGACAAAATCGTATGTCGCTTTGGGTTACCGGGCGAAATTGTCTCCGACAACGGGAAGCAATTCGCAGAAAACCCATTTAAGGACCGGTGCGCGAAAAACAACATCAAGCAACAGTTCGCATCAGTAGCCCACCCACAATCCAATGGGCTGGTCGAAAGAGCGAACAAGAGCTTGGGAGATGGCATAAAAGCGCGATTAGGGAAGGAAAACAAAAAATGGGTAGACGAGCTATCACACGTATTATGGGCACACCGCACTATGATAAAACAGCCACTGGCGATACCCCTTTCACCTTGACATACGGAACAGAAGCAGTCATTCTAACCGAGATCGGATTGCAAACACTCCGCACAGCGGAGGTATACATGGTTACCGACAACGATGAACTACAATTGAACTTGGACATAATTGATGAGAGAAGAGAGTTAGCAGCAATCCGTGGAGCCAAGGCAAAGTAAAAAATGAAGAGTTACTATGATGCTAGGGTGCGAAAGACTTCTTTCATACCAGGGGACTTTGTGAATCGAGCGAACGCATCTAGTGGTGCAGAAAATACAGGGAAACTTGGACCTAAGTGGGCAGGGCCCTACATGGTAACGAACGCATTGGGGAACGGTGCATATCGGCTACGCGACATGGATGGTCGTGACTTGCGTAGGACTTGTAACATATGCCCATTAAAAAGATGCTACCTATGAGAGCAGCGATCTTGAAGCTATAGCCACAGACTATGTTCTGCTTTAGAGAACCAATGTATTATGTTTCTTTTCTTTTCATATAATGTACATTAAATTTTGCGAGTATAAATAAACTGTCGTGATCCCTAGCTAGTTCGACAACACATTCTCAAACATTTATCTTTCTTTAAATATATTTTGTATATACTATATCATGACTACTAGCGTACGCGTACACAACGTTTCTAGGAGAAATAAGAGGAACGAGTCTAACCTACTAATTAGACTTGTCGAGTAAGAGGGATGCAACCCCATCGACCACGGATCATGTATCCTTGTTAGGACCCTTGCTATTATTGACGTCGTAGCAAGTTTTACAGCAAGTACACTCCATACTGGGCCTGAAAAAGACACAATCGTGCACACCTAACAACTGGCCAGCCTCACCTGGCTGTCCCAATGGTAGTAGCGGTACACCGCACGTAATGAGTTTGCCTCACCCATAGGGACCATTTATGCAATTACACTAATTCATAAAACAAACAAACTTTACGCTATAAACATTAAGCATGGAAAATATATTAATAAACAAAAAGGACATTGTTCAAAGTTATTACAGACTGAGTGCGAACATTCGCATTCACAAATAAAAAAAACAAATGTTTACAAGTCACAAATAGTGTTCGAAAGCAAATCTGAGTCAGGGGAGGGTCTTTTCAGCTTCATAAGTAGAGGGAAGTAGGCCGAGGCTCGGTGCTCCTTTTGATTTTTCTCCATGATATCTAGCACTCGCGCGTCTCTCTCCAACAAAGGCAGGGGCAGCACAAGAACTGAAGAAGCAAGATGAGCGGCACCAACGGACGATGAACCCTCTATGCCCAGCGCTGCCATCTTGACGGCGCACGACTGCCGTGCAACTTTGAAGGGGTCAAGCACGTCCCTGGGGCGGGTGAATATGGGAACTGATATGAGCAAAATCTCATATCAATTAATTAACAAATCACCCTAAAGCACATGGAAAATACCTAACTTTTGTGCTATAAAGCAGAATTATGTGGTGTGTTTTGTGTTTGTGCTTAAATAGGTAAAAAGGATACATTTTCAAGCAAACAAGAGGAAATCAAGCTCATTTATGATGAAAAGACAAGAGAAGGATCAAAGATGACAAGTCAATTGAAGAGGAAGGACATATCTTGACAATACTCAAAAGTTGAGGGACTTAAATGCAAACTTTGGAAAAGTCAAGATCAAACTCAAATTTGGTCAAACTTCAAGTCAACTAAGTCAAGGGAGTCAAATAAACAAGAATGCAAGTCAAAGGACTAAAATTGCCATTGGAATGAAGAATGGAGCTTATTTTGATAATCTGCCAAAGTCTAAGGGTTAAATTTGCCAAATATGCATCAATTTTGATATCAATCCGTGTCAACATGCTCTTGACCAATGAAAGTGCTTGAAAATTAAGTTGTGGATCGCCAGCTAGCCTGTCAGCTCACCAACACATTTAATAAACAGAATCTGCTATAGTGCATCCAACTACTTCCTTTTTGGCCAATCAGAACTCGCCATTCAATATATCATATTATCCAATTAAGATTATGATCTGTGTAAAGGGCCAAGAACAAATAGAAACCTGACACGTGTTATCTTCATCAACGAACTAGCCCATAACGTGGATTTGGCTACAATGCATTTCACACAAAACTTTCTACATGAAAAATGTTTGTATTGAGATGACGAATGCAACTGCATAATTCAATTAAGCTGAAGATTAAAGGAGAAGAAAACCCCTTTTGGTATTCTTGATGAGAATTTTCAATACACCAGATTTTCACACCTGGCATCCTCCCATTGGTTGCGACACGTCAGACATCCCCAGCATATCATCACCAACTTCTATAAATAGGGCATTGTACTTTCATTTTTCACAAGTAGCTAAGTGTAAAAAAACACACACACCTTAGATTTCTCTCTCAATTCTATTATCATTCAGTTAGTTAAACTTACACACTCTTGAGAGTTAGTTATAGATTATTTAAGCAGTTGTAACAGATTTCCTTTCATCAATCAATAAAAATCACAAAAATTTTCATTTCCTCTTCTCTTATCTCAATTTCACTTACTCAATTCTTCAATCATGTTACTGTTTGTGAATTCATTGATCATAACTGATCAATGGAGTTTATTTGAGACATTTTGGAGGTTACATCCAGTTTTCTAGCAAGATCAGTCAAGTTCCAGTCCTTAGTAGCAGATTGTGTAGCAGTTGGTTTGATTTGTTCAGAAAAGGCTTTTGGAGGTGATAATATGGTTAATGGTGGTGTTTTCATGATGTTCTCATAGATTCTAGTTGGCTCAGCGCCACACTACTCCATCAAGGGAGGCTTCTAGCTAAAAAGTTTGTTAAATTCTGTTTTAAGTTCCACTCAACTGAATTTGCATGCTCAATTCTAGTGTAAACAATTTGTGCTGCTATGATCATGTGTTTGAACTTGTTTTAGTGTAATTGGATTGATTTGATAGCTTGTAAGTAGTCTTGTAGCTTTAGTATAAGTTTTACTTGATTCTAGCTTTATTTTCATCAGTCAAGTGCTTTTGAGTGCATTTTGTGTTCAAGATTGTTAATAAGCCTGTTTTTAGTTCAAATACTCTTCATTTTATTGCTTGAACATGTTCTGATACAAGTGAAAGTTTGGTTCACTCATTTACTAAAAATTGATTCATAATAGTTCATCACAGACTTGATAATTGGTGTTTGGATCTGCCAATTTTTTGGGATACAAGTTTGTTAAACTTTTCAAGCTTAGCTTATTCACATTCAGTAAGCATTTGGTAATAACTTTGTTCAGTTTTGAAGTCAAAACAATAGTAAAAAAGGCAAATGGTTTGAAAAAGGTTTGGGTTAAAGTCTGTGTTCATTTTTTTCAGAAACTTGCTATTTTCAAATCCATGCCAATTGTTCATTTCTTAACCAAAATGCTTGTAACAAGTTTCTAGTTATACCTTGACATCTAAAGTTCAAATCTGTGCAAGAAATTTCTACAGTATTCTATCTTCAGATAGAAATCAGCTTATTAATAAGCACCTTAGCTAAATCAAGTTTCTGTAAAGATAGTTGGACTGTTTACTTGGATAGCAATTTCTACTTCATAAATCTAGCTATTTTCTTTCATAAACTTGTTTAGAAACATGTCCTGAGTAATTTTGGAGCTTTTCAGCTTTTTCACATTTTTGGTCAAACTTGGTCAAATAAGCACTTGAGAGCTTAATTCCATTTTCCTGCTTATCCATTGCATCATTTTCAAAAAGAAAAGACATTCCATACTCTTAATAAGCTGTTTAAGAAATTTGAGCATTAAAATCAAGATGTGGATGTCTGGCTTTTCAGTTAGCTTAATTTTGGCTTATTGGAATGAGATTATTTGAGTTCTACTAGGTTTTAACCAATTTCCTTATACAAGCCTAGTTGATTTTCCATTTTAAGTCTTTTGAAACTAGTTTGAGCTTATTTGGTCCAGAACTAAGCTCATACGAGCTTATTCTTTGAGTGTGCCTGTTTTTGTTAAAAAGTTTCCATAAATTGCACTTTAGTCCTTACAGATTGAATCTGTTTGTGTTGGTTGCTAACTTTACAAGTAATTAGGGTTTGCTAATTTTCAATCCTCTAAGTTTCAGTTACTTGTCATATTTGGTTAGGCAGTTTGTTAGTTTGTTATAGTTAGTTATAAATTTGTTAGAATTTACATTTTAGGTCCTTGTACTTTCTGAATTTTACATTTTAAGCTTTATACTTTCATTTACTTTACATTTTAAGCACATTACTTTCATGTTTTCACATTTTTGAATTTTGTGACTATTAACTGGTATTTGCTAAGTGTTTTACGGATATATAGCTTAATATTTTTCACCATTTTTACTTGTTGTTTGAAATAGACATAGAATTTCCAAAAAAAACCTATCAACCAAGAACAATTATAAACTTGAGATTTTTTGGACTTTCAGTTGGTCAAGAATCGAGAGAAAAAAGAACTTCAATTTACTCAATTTTAGGAACCGTCAATTGCTCTAGGCCTGGCTTCAGATGGAAGTTCGCATGTGTTTCTGCGCCCTCATCCTTATGGCGTGCCAAGGTCAAATCCTCCATAACAGTTTCCATTGACAACTCCTGATCATCATTACCAAGGCCGAAGGAGGGTAGAGGACATACCTTCATATTTAGTACAGCCGCATTAAGCTTTGGCTTTGCATAGGGGTCATAGAATGGCACTTCCGCCAGTTCCTTATTCAGCAGTTAGCATCTTGAGCCTTCTCCAGACCTGTGGAGGTACCCTCGTTGATTTCAGCAATGACCGACTGAGCAAAGGTTGCCCACAGGGTAGGATCTTCAAGAGCCCCCATCACAGCCAGGCGCAGACCGCGACGCACCAACCAACGCTTCTCAGCTATTTTGCGCATCAAACGCGGATATAGTTCTGGGTCAAGTTCAACGCTCAGCCACTTCAGCACACTAGCGAGATCTCCAACACTACCCTTTACCTGTGCACCAAGCGCATCCGCAGAGGCTATGAACTTATCTTTTCCAAGCTTAAAAGACCTCATTGCTTCTTCGTTTGAGGCCTTCAGTTGAGTAAGCTGGACGCGCTCATTAGAAAGCGTGGTGGCAAATTCATCCCTCTCTTCAATGAGGGAGTGGATAGTAGCAGCGTCCTGGCACCCCCTCTAAGTTTCTTGGTCAATCAGGGTTTGCATCTCCCCAAGCACGAGTGTCTTCTCTTCCACAACCTGACAAACCTCTCTTCTTTGGACTAAACTTGCGTAGAGAGCTCCAAGAACCTCCTACGGATGCGTGACATCAGTGTCACATTCTGTGACGAGATATAGCTTACTTCGTCCGCTAGATTGCATCATTCATCCCATCAAGTACACTAGCTTGGCCAGGGGGCACGAGGTTGTCCAAGAAAGTGGCGCAGTCAAAAGCGCCCGAAAGAACAGAGGACTTGGGCAATGCCCACTCTGGATCGAATATTGGGTCTTGGGAGAAAGCACTTCCCCTTGCTGCAGATGTATCCTTTGGGGGGGGGGGGGGGGGGGGGCTACACCAGCATCCTCAGTGGAAGGGTTCTCTGGGTCATCACTACATAAAAGAGGCACGAGGAATCAGAATGATAGGTATGAAGGCATAGCGCAACATATTGTAAAAGAAGGAAAATTTACCTCAGGGTAATCATAGCAGGAGGAGTCCGTGGAGGATTCCTCATAACATTCTCCATAACATCTTCCTCTACCGGGCGCACAATGGAGGTTTCCTCCTATTACTCGTGCGTCGCGGTAGAAAAAGGCCCAACCTCCATACGAGCAGACTTCCTAGAAGTAGTAGGAGAGCTCCTTTGTCTCTTCCTTGATAAATTTATAGTCACCTCTTCATACTTCTCGAACTGCTGAGCGGCGAACTCAGCGTTCTCAGAGAAATTGAACCATAAGAATGAGGAACTATCCCCTAGCTGTTGTTGGGGTGGTTATTTTTGTGGTGGTGGTTGTTGCGGCTGTTCTGCGCCAGCATGTCCTTGCGCCTGTGACGAGGAGGCCGTACCAACGTCTAACTCCATCGTGTTCTTTTGCGTAAGATCTTCCAACGACTTCTCATTCTCTCCTAAAGGGCGCGAGTAAACAATCAAATCTTCTGGGAATGCACCGCGAACGAGGTCAAGAACATCCATTACTGCACAGACATAAAAAGACAAAAGCAAACAAATCTTGAGATACTTAGATACGGTGGTACTTACATATCGATATGAAGAACGCGGGAAGAACCACTAACCCTGGCCACTCCGGTCACGGAAAAATGGTAGTCGTTGCACGCCACAGATAACTGCGCGACTAAGACCAAGAATGCATAACAATGCTTCAGGGTACGGTTGCACAGGAATGAGATTGTTGTTCAAAAGCTCCTTGTCCTTAGCATTGTATGAATTAGGGCTAGGCATCGGGTCCTTCCTCACCGTTCTAGAAGTCAAGAAGGGGAAATGGAATGGGTAAGCGACATTTTCAATCCAGAAGAAACATTTTTTCCAATCCTGTAGGGAATCTAATTTACCATTATAACATTCCATGCCATTCTTTCTCTTAGCGAATGATACCCACCCATTGGTGAGTTGGCGTTGGTAAAACACGCGGAATAGGTCTACAGTCGGTTCTATAGCTAGGGTGTGGTAGTTGATTTCGAAATTCAAAATCTTTGCCGCTCCTATACAATGAAGTTGATAAACATAGATTTCGTAGTGCGTTAGTACGTTTATAAGAAAGCGTGACATAGGGATTCGATGATTTGCGTAATCAAAAAACGGGTATATAGTGCTATTTTACCCTCCGGTGCTTGTCTAATATTATGCCGGGGGTTGGGTACTTCGTGGTGTAAAAAATTAGGGATATAAAATTCCGTCGTAAATTGATCAAGCTCCTCGATGGTGATAATCGATGTGACCTCGGATAGCTGCTTAACCATGGTTGCCCGAATGAGTTGAGGTGGTCGTAAGGATTACCTTAGAGATGATCTAGCTTCGGATGAAGGAATGGAGGTTGTTAATAGAGGTTTTGCTTTTTACTAAAGGAGATGAGCAGTTAATAGCGACGTCAAAACTATATATATCCTTTTGAATTACTGTTCAAAGCATAGATCAGCGCCACGTGTTACCCACTTGCAGTATCTAACGGTGGAATGTGAAGGGGTGATGTGACGTGGTAGACGCTTTTCCCGTTTTTCAAGGAGGTTAGGTAAAAGGGGGGATATATGTTACACTGGTGGGATAATTCGAAATCTTCTTGGGTATTTGTTAGCCGTATATTTTATATAGTCGAACAAGAATGTAATAGGTCATCTTAGTCGTTAATGGTCTTGTATTGTAACAGGTTAGTCGGGTTAACCGGGCTTGCACTTTAAGCTAATATTGTATAATTTAGGGGTGTAAGCCCAAGTGCAAGCCAAGTCCGGCCCAAGAAACAAGCCCATGAGCCCACCAAGCTCATGGGTATATAAACCCTCTTCCATGTGTGGAATAGGGTGTTGGTTCATTTAATTTCTCTCTCTAGTAAACCTAAACCTTCCACCATCTCTCTTGTTTCTCTCTATACTTTTCTTCTCTTTCTCTCTCTAGAATCTTGTGTTATGGATTATGTGGAATTAACATTTGGTATCAATCACCACGGGGTAGATACGTGATTGGTTTTGCTTTTGCTATTGAGTTCGTGTGCTTTTCTTCAATATATAGCTTGGATCAACAATTTTTTTTTTGCTTTTTCGTGGTGTTAGTGAGTAGACAAATCGACTACATATCATGTTTGCGTTTTCTTCAATATATGTTAGCAGGTTAAAGAAGCTTTATGAGAACATGATTAGGACATGTACACGGGGGTACTCGAAATTTACACCACCCGGATACAAATGGGTACCTAAGACAACCACTATATTAATTAGGACTATGAATGTTAGCTTGCCTCTAGAATCTACATCTAGGTCTACTAATATTTTGGAACCCACTGCTATCACGGGCTCCCATTTGTCAAAATCTCCATTGTATCCTAATTATTATGCAGCTCGTCGAGATCATTCTCTTCATAATGGACTCTGGGTGCACCAAACACATGACGGGCAATCTCAAGCTTCTAATTAACTTTGTGGAGAAGTTTCTGGGTACGGTACGGTTTGGAAATGACCAGTTTGCACCGATACTCGGATATGGAGATTCGGTTCAAGGGAATATCACGATAAAACGGGTTTATTACGTCTAAGGACTGAATCACAATTTATTCTCCGTTGGTCAATTTTGTGATGTGGCTTTGGAAGTGGCGTTTCGGAAAACTACTTGCTATGTTAGAGACTACGATGGGAATGACCTTCTTACAAGTTCTCGTGGTTCTGATATCTACACAGTAACTCTTAAAGACACATCTTCAACAAATCCAATTTGCTTAATGGCGAAAGCTTCATCCTCTCAAGCATGGTTATGGCATCAACGATTGTCACATCTCAACTTTGACACCATCAACTTGCTTTCGAAGAATGATATTGTGACCTGTCTTCCTAAGTTAAAATTCATGAAAGACCAACTTTGTTCATCTTGTGAGTTGGGGAAAGCAAAACGAAAGTCTTTCAAAACAAAGACTACCCCAAGCTCAAAAGGACGATTAGAACTTCTACACATGGATTTATGTAGTCTCATGCGTGTAGAGAGTATTAACTGGAAAAATTATATTCGCGTGATTATTGATGATTACTCTAGATACACATGGACTTTCTTCTTAAGGTCCAAAGATGAAACACTAGAGGTTCTCAAAAACTTTCTCAAGATGATATAACGCAATCTTCAAGCTCAAGTCTTAAGCGTAAGAACGGATAGGGGTATTGAATTTTTGAACAAGACTTTGCAATCTTACTTTCAAGAAGAAGGCATCGAACATCAAACGTCTATTGCTCGAACTCCTGAACAAAACGGCGTTGACGAAAGACGGAACCGTACTTTGGTTGAGGCAACTCGAACAATGCTTTCTGCATCCAAGTTACCACTATTCTTCTGGGCTGAAGCAATTGCAACTGCCTGTTATACTCAGAATCGTTCTCTCTTAATCCCTAGACATGAAAAGACACCTTACCACATCATCAATGGCAGGAAACCTACTGTTAAATTATTTCACGTATTTGGATCTTTATGCTACATTCTTAAAGACGATGAGAATCTCGACAAGATGAAAGAAAAAGGTGATGCATGTATTTTTGTGGGGTATGCTACATTGTCGAAAGGATATCGAGTTTACAACAAGAGAACAAAGATTATTGTTGAAACAATTCATGTGAACTTTGACAAATTTCCACAAATGGTACTTGATCACAACAGCTCAACTCCCGCACCTCAATGTCCAGCTTTGGCACCTACACACAACAGTGTACGTCCCGTGCAAGAACGTCAAGAAAGTACTCCTACAGCAGACTCGACGGATACGGTACAAATGAATGAGTTAGTTGATTTATATGATCCAATGTTTGATGAATATTACTATGGAAACAATCAAGTTGTGTCAAAGCCTTCTGCTGTCAATACTGCTGATACACCCGAACAAAGTCAACAAGACACAACTGCCTCTACTTCAGCAACCGTTGCTCAAGAGACAATTCCATTAGATGCTCAACAAATTCAAGAAACTGTCATACAACCAACCTCACCAACCGTCAATGCTGAAGGAGGAAACAACAATCAAGCAGTCGATGCACAACCTGACGAAGAAGAATTTATCAACCCGTTCGGTACACCGGTACGCGAAGTCAGAGAGTCTTCTACTCAACATGTTGATCCGTCCAACATGCATATATTCTACCAACGATATCCATCCACTCACGATTGGACACGTGATCATCCATTGGAGCAAGTCATTGGAAATCCTTCACAACTGGTTCGAACACCCAGACAACTCGACACCGATGGCGATGTGTATATGTATGCACTCAACGTGAGTTCTACTGTACCTACAAACATCAAACAAGCCATGACTGATCATGCGTGGATTGAATCAATGCAAGACGAAATTCATCAGTTTGAACGCCTAAATGTTTGGGAACTTGTTGACGGACCCTATAGAATGTCAATTTTAGATTTCAAATGGATCTGGAAAAATAAACTGGATGAAGAACAAACCATCATCAAAAACAAATCTCGTCTTGTGGTTAAGGGATACCATCAACAAGAAGGCATAGACTACGATGAATCATTTGCTCCATTTGCTCGTTTGGAAGCTGTCAGGATATTCCTTGCTTATGTTTTACATAAGGGCTTCACGGTTTTTCAGATGGACGTTAAAACTGATTTTCTCAATGGTCATTTGAAGGAAGAAGTGTATGTGAATCAGCCCGAAGGATTCATCGATCCTCATCATCCTGAAAAATTCTACCGTCTCAAGAAGGCTGTATATGGACTTAAACAAGCTCCAAAGGCATGGTATGAAGAACTATCAAACTTCTTGGTTTCCAAAGGAATCTCCAAAGGTTCTATTGATCCTACTCTCTTTATTAATAAATATGGGGATGACATACTTCTGGTGCAAGTTTATGTTGATGACATTATTTTTGTTCTACGAACCCAAAACATTCAAAACGTTTTAAAAAATTAATGCACAACAGATTTGAAATGTCAATGATGGGGGAGCTAAATTGCTTTTTAGGCCTCTAGATTCATCAATCCCCACGTGGTATCTTCATTAACCAAGCTAAGTATGCTTAAGAGATACTTAAAAAGCATGGTATGACCTCATGTGCTCACGTTGGTACACCATTGTCGACCAAATCCCTAGACGCTGACTTGTACTCATATCCTGTAGATCAAACGCACTATCACAGTATGATCGGGTCACTTATGTACCTTACAGCCAGAAGGCCTGATATTCATCATGCCACATGCTATTGTGTACGATATCAAGCCAGACCTACTTAAAATCACCTCAAAGAGGTTAAACGGATCTTTCGGTACCTTAAGAATACCATTCACATGGGACTTTGGTATCCGAAGGAAACCAGTTTTAATCTAACAACTTTTTTAGATTCTGATCACGCAGTTTGCCTTGATAGTCGAAAAAGCACTTCTGGTAGCGTACAGTTTCTAGGGGAAGACAAGCTTGTGAGCTGGTCGTCAAAGAAGCAGGATTTCACTTCGCTCTCATCAGCTGAAGCAGAATATGTGGCTCTATCCGTGTGTTGTGCTCAAGTCCTATGCATGAGAACTCAACTCACGGGTTTTGGCTTCCACTTTGATAAAATACCTATATATTGTGACTCAAAGTAGGCCATAACCATATCTTGCAATCCAGTTCAGCACACCCGTACCAAGCACATTACAGTCAGATATCACTTCATCGAGGAACAAGTGGAACGTGGTATCGTGGAATTATACTTTTTTAGAACTGAGTACCAGATAGCAGACTTGTTTACTAAAACCCTATTCCAAAATAGGTTTCAGTATCTCGTTGGCTGGTTTGGTATGAAGTATATGACTCTAGAAGACTTGGAGGTTTTGGCAAATGAAGCTGCTTTATATTTTCTCATAATGACTTCTAAGCGCATCACAGCATAGGACTCGGACCTCAAATAAGGAAAGTTTATCACGGACGATAAGTTATCCTTCTCAACGAGAAATTCATATTTCTCGGTCATGAGCTTCTCATAAAAACATTCAAAGTTTTTAAGTTCATGAAAAACGACTTCTAAGTAAATGTCAGCTTAGAACTCGAACTTCAGCTTAAGGAAAGTTTATCACGGATGATAACTTATCCTTCACAATGGGAAATTTATTTTTCTCGGTCATGAGCTAGTCACAAACCAATCAACGTTTTGAGTTCATGAAGATCGGACACGAAAGGGAAGTGTACGTTTTAGTGCGCTTTCCCTAAGCAATAGAAGAGAAGTCTTCTATCATGATTATTTTAAAACCGTTGAACACAATTTTTCAAGAATTTCTCAAAAGGTTTTTCTAAATATTTCAATATTGTGTGTTCAACACTCCCTTCCTCATAACATGGTTTTTATATCTCAAAATTGTCATATGTTATTTTGATCAATTTTTGAGGGGGAGCGTTTAAAATCAAGCCTTTAATGTTGTTGGGTACATCTAAGAAATTGTCATATTTTATGTATCCAACACATTCCGAAAATGGTTTAAAAATGTCATAAGTAATAAATTATTTCGGACAAGGCATCTCAACTCCATACCTCAACATATTTTATGGTGTCGTTTTTCCAAAATATTGTCAATTTTTTGTTTTCAGATACATATATATTGTTGGGGGGAGCATCCCGACTGAAAAAGTTCCATGATTCATGCGTGCACACATGTTTCTCTCCCAGTCGGTTTTCAGAAATTGTCATATTTTAATAAATTGGTATCTCTAATATGATGGTTTTATATTAGAGATAGGGGAGAAAATGTGATTAAAATGTAATATATTGCAACATGAGATCTTAAAGACTGAAGTGCAACTCTTTCCTTCACATGCTAAACCATTTCGTATATCGATGCATGTGTGTAGGGGGAGATTTTCAGAAATGTAAAACTTTCAAGTGTTAAAAGTTTTGATTTTTATCAAGCACTTTGAATGGTTTTCAATGATTTATGGTTACGATCTATAACCCAAACAACCTACTATCCATGACAGAACGATGGAGTCAAAAGGTGGTTTAGGATAGGAAACTCAGTCCTATGATCCAACCAGAACCGGAGGGATCTACCCAAGGACATTCCATAAGAAATAGTTGTCCTTAGGAAAGATGGAGTTGAATGAAGCTGAATGGGGACCAATTACTTAAGTTAGCACTGGAACAATCACAACAAGGTTCTAGTGATGCCGTGTTGGTAAGTATTGAAGGAGTTGAATATTCTATGCAACTTAGGCAGAAACTTGGTTATCACATCTATCGAAGACAAGTGTCATGGACCCAGTGATGCGATGCACAACCCTTCCCCAGCCATTCGAGTTTCTCTCAAAAGAAACTTGTCTCATTGTCACGGAGATCAACACGTATCTATTGACTTTCTCACTCCGAGTTAGTTAATATTGAAAAGGTGGCAGACTACTCTAGCCTCCGATTACCAAAAATGCACTTATTGAGTCTAGAGACAAACGAGATCTATCTATCATCTCATTAGGACAAAATCGAGTCCTACACATTATCCTTGTGATATTGCCAAAACATCTGAGTGATACGATTCACAATGAAGATGGAAATCCTGCTTGAGCCAGCATCAAACAAGCTCATGGTAGGTAACTTGTGTGATTCTACACGAATCAAACTTGTGAGAACTGGAATGCAACTAAGTTTAGATTTTTAATTGATTCAAACTTGATTCTAGGTTTCTTCACAAAATCCTTGCCATCTTGCTAGAACATTCAGAGTGACACTCTTTAGTGCTCACAGTGACGAATGGAAATCATTCCAGTGTCAACCTTAATCAGCACTGCGGTAGGTGACTCGCAAGATTCTTTATGAATCGAGCTTGTGACAAACTGGAAAGCAACAATGGTACGATTCTTTTAGAATCAAACTTGTTCCAGGAATTCTGAATTGACGACTCTAATCAGACGGATAATTTATCCTTATGATTCACTCTTTACGTTCGTAGTCTGCTTTGAGACGGTCGAGTAAAGAGAACTGGCTACTACAGCCGGGAAACCCTGTCAAGGAGGTTCTTAATCGAATCTACCCGATCACAGGTACAATATCTAATACCGTCTAACGGTCTTCACCGACCAGAGGTAAAACGCTACCGAGTTAGGGTGATATGTTCAAAGCCATTTTATCCATGTCTATATATGTTGCTTCATATCAAGATGGTGGCGTAGCTGTGTACTAACCGATGTCGATTCAGAAGTCACAAGAGCACAAGATGGCGATAATCAAGATACCTAAGAATGTAAGAATATAATAGGTCATCTTAGTCACAAGGAGCACAAGATGAAGATCTCAAGCACTCAAAGTCAAATGACAATGACTCAAGATAAAGATCACAAAAGCATGAAGGAACAAAGCCGTTACAAACAAGATCAAGACCAAGATACAAGACCTAAAAAGGAAGATCACCTCCACAAGAATGTATTCACTCAATCATCTTATGTATTTAAAGATGACCGATACATTGGGGGAGATTGTTAGCCGTATATTTTATATAGTCGAACAAGGATGTAATAGGTCATCTTAGTCGATAATGGTCTTGTATTGTAATAGGTTAGTCGGGTTAACCGGGCTTGGACTTTAAGCTAATATTGTATAATTTAGGGGCGTAAGCCCAAGTGCAAGTCAAGCCCGGCCCAAGAAACAAGCCCATGAGCCCACCAAGCTTATGGGCATATAAACCCTCTTCCATGTGTGGAAGAGGGTGTTGGTTCATTTACTTTCTCTCTCTCGTAAACATAAACCTTCCACCATCTCTCTTGTTTCTCTCTCTACTTTTCTTCTCTTTCTCTCTCTAGAATCTTGTGTTATGGATTAAGTGGGATTAACAGTATTTTTACCGCGTTGGTGTGTGGAGCATTTTTTGGAGAATACTTAGCACGTTATAGTCTAGTAGCCACGGTTGGAACCTATGACCACTAGACTGGGGGGACATGATGACGTATAGTCCCTATTCAGGCTGGATAGTCTGACCCATGGGTACTACCCATATCCCTTGGGTATGGATCAATGCTTAGGCAGCGCGCGCACAACCCAGGAGGCCCGGTAAGCCGTTGTCGTACAAACGATCTATTACTTAGCCGTGTCCTCGTCGTACTAGGACAGGATCAGATAGAATATAATCTATCTTATGATTATATTCGCCTAAGGAAAGCAGATATACACTTACCTTAGTTACACGATAAGGATCAATCTATTTTGAGTCATTATCTCTTCATTAGGCCGCAAGAGTAGGAGAGCCCAGCGAGGACTCTCTCGGGGATAAAAGGAACCCCCACGGTTCCACAAAGGTACGATATACAATACTCTCAAAACCCTCACACATACTCAAATCGATTACTTACTCTCACGTCGGAGTCTAATCATGGGTCACAAACCCACGGTAAGCCTAACGGTGTCTGTTTTTAGTGCGCAGGGTCTCTAAACAAGTTTCACTTGGTACAAGACCTAGAGTCCACAAGACCTCGAATTAAGCCTAATTCGGGTCAAGCTCGGTCTATCCAACTTTCGTATCAACAAAAACCAACTAGGGTTTTCTTATTTTTTTCTTAACTTGAAGAAATGTAATGGAATAGATCGTTTTGCTAGCTTATTTGTTAATGGGTTGGGCTTGGGCCCTTATTAACTTGCAAGAATTGTAAAGTTTAACCTTAAATCCCATTTTATTATTTCGTGTTAGAATTCATATTCCCGCGTGTTCGTATATTGGTGATTCTTTTACTTTCGTGTTATATCGTGTCTTGTCGTATTTAATATACGTAAATACTTGTCGTGAAATACTTATATATTCGAAGTTTTAGTTTAACGGTATTTTCATGTGGGTTTTACAAGAATGGTAAGTCTCTAGGCTGCTCATCATTCTTGACCCGATTTCTCATTCACTCGTAAACATATCCATACGTTAAGATTCTTCGTTTTGCTCTTGTGCATCAAAATCATTCTCAAGTTGCTTTAGTTGAGTTTCAAGGCTCCTAAGAGACGCAGTTTGATTTCTAAGGTTAGTATCCAACTTTCTTAAAGAATTCTCATAAGATCTTCCATTCATGCATTCCCTCTTGGCGTATTTCCCCAAATTCTTACCCAAAAATTCTTCCAAACTTGGTTTCTTCTTCCTAGAGGTGATGTGTTATCAATCCTTGTATAACACCCGGGGTGGTCCTTCATGGTACCTGTTGTTATTTTCCTCCACTGAATTGTAGACCATATTCACCATACTTAACTTCTTTTAAACTCTTGATGGTTTCATGTTTAGGAAAATATTTATCCATATGATTTCCTCCACAAATGTCACATTCAACTTTGATAACGTGCACATTTTCTCTCAACTTCTTTATATCACCCCTCAAATTATCCAAACTTTTTGTTATAGCAACCAACTCATCATGACTACTAGTAACATCCTTCCTCCTTGAGACATCCTGCCACTTTTGTGAGTGGTCAAACATTTCCTAAATTGCTGCTAAAGCGTCATTTTGTGTCATACTTTAAATATGACCTTATGAATCGGGAGCTTGACGAGTTAAGCTATCCAACCCATTGTAGAACAAGTGTACCTTTTGATGAACATTCCAATCGTGAGTAGGACATTAATAAAGTAATTCACTATACAGTTCCTAAGCTTGGTACAGTGTCTTGTCTCCTTCTATCTTGAAATTATGGATATCTTCAAGTTGTTTAGTACCTTTAGATGGTGTATAGTATAGTTGAATGAACAAATTCTTTAAAAAGTCATATGTCTTGATAGATCCAGATGGGAATATTAGGGGTGTAAAAGATCCGAGTCGAGTCCAGTACTTCCAAGCTCGAGCTTAACTCGAATACTACAACTCAAGCTAAAAAATTGGTCTCGATTGTGGTTTATATTTCGATCTCGAGCTCAACGCGTCGCATAAAACTCGAGCAAGAAACTCGAGCAAGAAACTCGACTCGAGGTTGATTATTTCCGCATTTCATGCTCGAACTCGATAAATACTCAACATAACAAGCTTGGCTCGGTTCAATTTTTGATTACAGAAGGGTAGAAATATAATTTAATTCAATCTCAATAAGGCTTGCGAGCTTCACGAGCCGAGTATTTTGGATCTCGATCTCGACTAGAAAATATACTCAAATAGCTCGAGCGCGACTCGTTTATATCTAATAGTTTACTAGTCGATCTCGAATAACTCGCACGAGTTGTCACGTCTCATTTACACCTCTAGGTAATAGGTCAAACCACCTCTTTACAGCTCTAGCTAATGTCATTGGGAATACACGTAACATCATGACATCATCTGTAGCATTATGGATGTGAAAAGGGCCAACAATATCACATTCCTTATCCACGTGCTCATGAGCATCATCATTCTAGTTTCCAGAAAAGGTGTCCTCCCTCAAATCCCTCATAAACTGCCCTCTGATTTCAAAGTTGACATTCTTCGGAATATTAGGTCTAACAACGCTCGCTGCATGATCTTCTTGAACATTAGTCAAGTATTACTCCAGAGTGAGCGTGTTGATATCAAGGTAAGCATCTTGCAACCTGGAAATAAAACAAGTTAGTAAAGAGAAATTCAAATTAAAAACAAATATACCTCTTCGGTAGCGATGGAAAAAACATGATGCTTATTTTATTTTGATTAAAAACATGTCAAGATTTAAATTTATATGACCTATCACGCACTAAAGAGAAGATAACTCG
This sequence comes from Glebionis coronaria, assembly GCA_025667525.1. Lineage (NCBI taxonomy): Eukaryota > Viridiplantae > Streptophyta > Magnoliopsida > Asterales > Asteraceae > Glebionis > Glebionis coronaria. The sequence goes on along the minus strand of CM046875.1, from coordinate 91,502,544 downwards.
ATCGTTTGTGGTATAGTCGGTAAATCCAGGGTCGCACCAAGATCTAAAGTATTTGTGTTTAATTTGAAAATTGTTAAATAAGTACAACCAATGATTGAAAAAGATTTAATTAAAACTAAAGACAAAATGATAAACCGAAATAGAACATAGATAAAGATCGATAGGAGAAAATGAACTATCCTAGTTAATTAATTGCTATTTATTTGTAACAAAGTTTTAAGTGTAATGTATAGTTATTACTGTTTGGTGGTCATAATATCAACAAGTCCATTTTTACTTTGATCATTGTCCCATGTCTTCTAAATTCCAGCTACCATCGTCACAACTAGCCAAGTATAAATTTAACAATAATTGAACTATAATTACAATTATAATCTAATTTCTCAAACTCTGTCACTAGGTTATTTGCATTTTTTAAGTATTCAACTTACTAAAGGCGATGATCATTACGATGCCTACAATAGAAGACATGTTAACATGCCCTAGTAAACTCCTTCCTAAAGTTTCTAATGATCAGTTCCTAACTTCCAATATACTAGTCATATAAGGTAAGGAGAATCTTTAATAAGTTCAAGACTACCAACTTACAAAGATTGTATAACATGATTAAAGATATCTTGAACAAATAATGACATCAACAAGAAACAATCATAGCATCATCAACAACTTCATAAATAGGGCAACACCTAAGTGCTTAGCCACTCATAGAAAAATTATTGCAAGTAATAATGATCATATACATCATGAAAATCTTACAATATTCGTGAAATTAAATGATTATTACAAATAAAGTAAAGATACTAATTATCCCTTAGTGGCTGTAAAACCCGCTTTAAAATCCATGAAAAACATTTATTACACGAAATCATGAATTTAAATTAAAAGTTCATTAATTAAATACACTCCAAGAATAATTAATGTTCGTATCCAAGTATTACATATATTATTGTTATTTACCTATGATAAACAATACATGATCTAGAAACACGAGACTACAACACGTATATTAGTACATGATATTAAATAAGGGATAATTCCATATTTACCCAATATGAAACTTAAAATGTCATATTTACCCAATTTACAAGTGAACAATACATGATGTACAATGATTTTGATGCATGTTTGGGGAAATATGGAATTTTGGGTTTTATTTTGGGTAAATATGGAGTTGCCCCATTAAATAAAGTCGAAAATCGAAATCACACTATATGTGTGTTAGGGTCGCGGCATAAAGAAAAGAAAAGAGAAACAATGGGCTTAACGCCCAACCCGTTTTTGAAATCTACCACATGGAACTAGTAATCACACACATTTCATTTTAGCAAAAACTAGATAAAGGAAAATTAGGGTTGGTGTTCTTGGGAGCCGCCGGTAGAAAAACCAAAAAGGGAAGACGGGTTTTGATTTTGTTGTTGATTCGGTTGTGTGTTCATCGTGTATCCCTAATCACGTATAACGGTAATTCACCTTTGTTTTCTTATCTTTTATATCACGAATTAAATGGGTTTTGATTTCAAGAACACATGATTTGTAAAAGTAAACGTACACTAAACATACGCTAGTCGGGTTTTGGTGTTGGTCACGAAAACCGAGAGTCTTTAGACTCTCGGTGGGATTTTGGTGCTAACAGCCTAGACCTTAAGGGTCTCGGTTGCCACTGAAAACAAGCCAATTACACCTCCTGTTGGTTTTGGTTTACGGCTGACCACCCAAAGCCTCCATCGAGACCCTTGTGGTATCAGAGCCTAAGGATTCGACCTGTAGGCTCTAAATCATGACCTGGATTAGTGGGTAATCACCAGGATCATCCTAAATTGATATTTGATTTTCATTTATTTATTTCATGTATCATTGTTTCATGCTAAGTTTTTGATTAAGTAATGGTTGGTACATGACTGGCCATATTTAGTCGCATTTGTTTTTAACTCAAATTTTGTTTTGTGAACCTACCCATAGGCGTTCACCCTTGCTCATGTAAGTCTTGTTTTGTAAACCGACCCATAGGCGTTCACCCTTGCTCATGTCAGTCTTGTTTTTTGAACCGACCCATAGGCGTTCACCTTTGCTCATGCCAAGTTTGTTTTGTGAACCGACCTATAATCGTTCACACTAGTATCTTACATAATTTTTTTTGCAACACGATTTTATGTTTGTATTTGTGGGCTGAACCATAGTCGTCCACACCAGCGAATTTCCAGATTTTATTTTTATTTTAGCACAATTCATTATATTTTCATTCACTAATATTTTATGCTTATGTCAGATTCATCATTTATTTTGTGTTGTTTTATACTGTCAGATGGTTCAAAATCGTAGTAATGAGGAAATTGCTGCAGCTGTAGCAACGGCTTTGCACACATTACTTCCCAAGATTCATGATGAAATTCGTGTAGAGTTTCAGGCTGGACCATCCACGGGGAATCCAACTCCTCCTCCACCACCAGTTACCCTATCCACTTGGCTAGAAAGATTCAACAAGCATAAACCACGGTCTATTGAGCAGGCACTGATTCCTTTAGATGCAGAAAACTGGATTTCTCACATGGAGAAAATATTTGAGGCTATGGGTCATGGAGAAGATTTCAAAGTCAGGTTAGCAGTCTACAAGTTCGAGGGCAACGACTTACATTGGTGGAGAGCATACAAGTTGGCAAATAGAGGCGATGCATGGCTCCTCACAGTGACATGGACACAGTTCAAGACAATGTTTAATGATCAGTTTTTTCCTCATGCTGAGCAGAAGAAGCTGAAGAGGAGTTTCACTCAATCCTTCAAAAAGAGGAGAGAGTAGTACAGAGTTCATGCAACGCTACCTCAAGATTGCTTGATTTCTGGGGGAAGCTGCAGGCACAACTAAAGAGTAAGCCAATCACTTCAGATGGGCTCTTTTCACCTATAAACTTGATTGCCTGTTATGTGCTATTTTTACCAATGTAGCCCAGGTTGTAGATGCTGCACGTAACCTGGAAATTTTGAAGGAAAGAAACGAGTTTGAGGTTCTGGGATGACCTGAGAAGAGGTATACTAAATTTATCAGGCATAATCATTTCAACTCATGTCCTTACTTTTCATTTGTTGTCCCATATAATATGATGATTAAACAAGAAAGAAAGGTAGAAGATAGATGAATTCTAGAGAGAGAGAGTAGAGAGAGAAAAGAGAGAGAAGTGTGTGAAACTTAGTGAATATTAGATTAGAGAGAGTGAATAATGAACCAACCAACCTCTCCTTACATGCATGGAGAGGTATTTATAGCCTTGCTTACATGTGGCATAATGGGCTATATGATAATGGGTCGGGCTGTCCTTTTTGGCTTTAGTTACTTATGAATGAACTTTAGCTTAAAGTTAAGCCCGTAAAACACGACTAACCTACTACCTATTACAACGTTCTTAAATATGATACATAATAAACATATGACCAATCATTCTTGTTTGAATCAATATTTTGAGGCTAACAATCTCCCCCAATGAGAGGTCATTACCCTTTGTGAGAGGTCATTACTCTTTGTCATTTGGAGATTCGTAGAGATTACTAATCTCGCCATAAATGAGTCTTGAACATGTAATAGTAGTCTTGTTCCTTCATGTTGTGATCTTTGAGCCTATGTCGTTGTCTTTCGACTTTGTCTTTTGATCTTGAGATCTTCAAATCATCCTTGAATTGTCTTTGCCATGTTGCGATCTTGTGTCTTCATCCACATGCTCACACTATTAATTGTTGAATATGTCTTTAGGCATGAGTATGTGTTTTTTTGAATCTTTGACTTTGCTGAGTATACCGTAACGCCACCTTCTCGAGACAAAACATAGACACGGACTAAATGGCTTTGAAATTCGTCCTAAATCGGTATCGTTTTACCTTCGGTCGGTGAAGACAGTTATACGATATTAAATATCGTACTTGTGATTAGGTAGATTCAATTAAGAATCTCCTTGACAGGGTTTCGCGACTATACTACCCGTTCTCTTTACTCGATCGTCTCAAAGAAAGACTACGATCATAAAGAGTGAATCAATTGGATAAATATCCGCTTGATTAAAGTCGTCAATTCAAATTCCTGGAACAAGTTTGATTCATAAAGAATCTTACCATTGTTGCTATCCAGTTGACACAAGCTTGATTCATAAGAATCTCGCAAGTCACCTACCGTAGCGCTGTTTGAAGTTGACGCTAGAAGGATTTCCATTCGTCACTGTGAATATTAATGAATATCACTCTGAATCTTCTGGCAAGACCATAAAGATATTCCGTAGAAACTTGAAACGAGTTTGAATCAATTCAGAATCAAACCACTGTTGCTTTTCAGTTTTACACATGTTTAATTCATAAAGAATCTTACATATGACCTACCGCAGTGTTGTTTGATGTTAACACTGGAAGGATTTCCACTCATCATTCTGAATACTAATTAGTATCACTCTGAGTGTTCTAGCAATATGATAGTTGTAAAATACGTCTTTTAGGAAAAGAGCGTAATTAGGGTAAGTATTAAACAAACGGTTTAGGAAAACCACTTGAAAATAACCCAATGGGGAGAGTTCGTTCTCAAGGAGGCAAGTGTGTTGTGTAAAGAAATGATTTATGTTTGTGATTATGATTATGAAGAAATAAAATAGAAAAGGATGACGGTTACGATAAAATTACACTAAGACGAAAAGTCGTGCACGTAAAACCGTAAAATATGACGAAATTTAAAAACTAACCTAAATATTCCCAGAAAAGTGCAATAAATCCTAAAAATTGTAATTAGAGTTTATAGAAAATCAAAATTCACCCAAACCTTTTATTTAATTAAATATTAATTTTTAATGCTAATTAAAGCCCAAAAAAATCAATTTAATTAACAAAAATCCCAACATGAGATTTTTCACTTTGTAAACCTCTAAAAAAACTTAACTAAATTAAAAACTATTTTTGAAAATTTTAAAATTAATTAAAACTATTTAAAAATGATTAAAAACTATAAAAACCTTAAAATAATTCTATAAATTAATCAAATGACAAGAAAATTAATCTAAAAGTTTTAAAATTCCTAACTTAATGTATTTAAGCTATGAAAAATGAAAAACTTGCAAAAATCTTAAATTTAATTTTTAATAATAAAATAATAATAAAATAATATTAAAAATCTAAAATTTATAAAAAAAATTATAAAAAGTTGCAAACTAGTTTATTTTAACCTAATTAACACATAAATGAACTTGAAATACCAAAAATACCCCTAATGGGCTTTCAAATGGGATGAAATGAAAAACAGTCCACCTAATTGGGCTTTTTGGCCCAATAAGCAAAAAGTTGTCCAAATAAGCCAAAAATCTCCTATCTGACTCAAAATTTAATTTTAAGATCAAAAGTCTAAAGCCCCAAAAGCTGAAAGTGAGCTTATCACAGCTTATTTCAATGCAGCTTATTCTTAATGGGCTTTTTTGGCCCATTAAGCTATAAGCTGATGCCATAAGCTGAAATTTGACACACAACCTCCTCTTGACCTAATTAAGCTGTTTGTAAAAAGAATTTTTGAATAAGCCCAAGAAATAAGCCTGAAATAAGCAAAAGCTCTCTACATAAAATGACAAAATAGTCGTTTTTGAGTTCTAGACCAATTCAAGGGCTGATTCTTGTTGCAAAATGTTTCAAATGACAAAACTAAGCTTAATAATAAAAAAGATTTCAAATAAGCACAAAGAATAAGCTGGAATAAGCAATAAGCACTTATGATAAAAGTCAACTTAGTTGGTTTTCTAGTCAAACCTAAATGTCAAACCCTAAAAAACTCAAGATTAGTTCAATTGGTCAAATAAGGAAGATTGATTACAAAATCAAAGTTGTTGCAAGTCTGGATAAGCTAAAATAGCTTATGACTAAGCTGTTTGAAAATTAACACTAGCAGTGGCTAGTTTTGGGTGTCCAGCAGTGGGAAAAGTTTCCACTGCTTGACTTGTTTGACTTTTTATCTTATGTGGATTTTTGTTGGATTCAAGGCACACAAAGGCACCCTTATAACCAGTGGGTTATAAGGAGTCAATCACAGTCAACTAAACACAAATCCTAACAGCCAAATGATACAGTTAATTCGAAAGATCACCAGAAATGGCACAAACATGAACATAAGCAGATTTGAACACAACTAGGCGAGTACCTGCGCATAGCGGCGGAACCGCGTAGCGGCGAATAAGCAACGATAAGCTTTATAGTGGTAAGATGAAATTGTAGCTGCAAACAATCGTAACATTCTATAATTTAACTTTAAATTAAATCTCATATAAGAATGTATCAAACGACATATAAAAAAGATTTGTTGTGACAAAGAAAAAAATATTTATTGATCAATGCATTTTTTGAGGCTGCCTCCCTAGTGTAAAAACATATCATGTAACCTGTATAAATGTAGATGTTTGGTATATTTTTTCATCAATATGCATTGAATGCAAAATCCTGAATCTTGTTATAATGAGTACGCTAACTGCTAACTCCCATTTATCTAAGTGGCAAGCTAAGCTATGTTTTCAAAAGCTAAGCAATGTTTTTAAAGTCAAATTTATGATGCAAGAGTAGTAAAAGTAGTTTGGACATTTGGACCAAATGACAATTAGTAGTAACAAGACAAGCAAACTCGCGCTTCGCTGCGGGCCGTTGGATTTAAGAGTTCAGCGTAAAGCACTTGTGCTAAAAGAGTCTAAATAAATGCATAAAGTGTATATTACATCGAAATGTATTTAAACGTCTATTACATTAAAACATCAACCCCACATGGACGAATACTCGCACGATGGTTCTTCATAAGCAGGTGGTGCACTTGAGTGTAAAATTTATAGGTGTATATAGGCGGAGAACAACCAGTTACCTTCAAAATCAGGTGCAACTTTAGTATGCATTATTTCCCGGACATTCTCTGCGCGCTCTCCTGGTTGCTCTTCATGACGACCTGAAGTTCTTTCTCTGTAGTCGGGAAAAAATATTGTAACATCAGAATAAGTAAACAATAAGCATGAAGACTAAGAAATGGAACTCCAATACCATTTTCTGCACTTTTTTTGCAGCAGAAGGGGTGTTTGGCTACAGTTTTATCAGCAGCCAAACAACCCTTTTGCGGCAAAAGGGGTTATTTTACTTGAGTAAAGTTTATGCTTTTTATGGACTGATAATCTGTGCTATGTAATATGGATATGTGCTTGCAGATGTTTGTACACGGAAGAAAGTGAACCTTACGACGTACAGATTTCCTAGTATGTGTCGCACACTATGATATGTTTCATATTCCGCTGTAACACATAAAAAAACATTACCATATGTCATGTTTAAGATAATGTAACACAAAATTAACGATAATAATTAAGATTACATAAATGATCGTTCCTTATAAACTCTATGATTATAAGATATGGTGATCACAAACTTTTAAGATTCATCGAGATAGATATCTAGGAATTGACAGCATAGTATGTAATTTAAGATCTACCTACGGACACCCGTATGTTATATACAGGAATAACAGCTTCCCGATTAAAAATGTTGCATGCATTTTATAAGCCATATGAAACTATTCTAATATCTTTGCAAGGTTGCTGGATAAAGCTACTATGGGAAAACCAATTTTTCAAGTGCAGATGAAAGAGGTTAAGATCATCTTATATGTTCAATTCATTCTTATTGCATATGAAAAAAAATGCCAAACGTCAATTGAAATAAAGGATTCAATAATAGCAACTGTTAAGGCTTAACAACGATTTCATGTTTGTTTTTTTCAAAGATCATGTTTATAAGTATATACAATGAAAAGGAAAACTATTATTGTTTTTTTTAAATTTCATTACTATTATTTTATCTACCATAACTTTGTTAAGAAAGGACATAACGTACCCCACAAATTCTGATCGTGTAGAGACCTTAATTTTCTTTTAGCCGCAATTGCAGCACCACAAGCCCTTCCTTTCACCGACGTTTCAGTGCACAAACACTCCGAATTTCAACCTTAAAAAAGCAGCAGAACCCACCCGCTTCATGTCCGATTTCAGCAACCAAAACCAACCGTTGTGGCCCCCATTTCAACAACCTAACGCACATATTTCAGCCTCTATTCACCACTGAAACACATCAATTTCATCTCGCCCCAGATTCATCGACCATAACCTCCTCCTTTTGCCGCAATTTCAGCAATAAAAACCCTGCCTTTCAGCAATTTGAACACTAAACACTCTCCTTTCAGCCCCTACATGTAGCATGTTGTTAGAACCTTTTGAAAATTGTGGTAATACATTTCATGTTAATTTCTGTCGTTAACTTACATATTAGGGCTGTTTGTTTTGGCTTATATTACCGCTCATGGCTTATTTGGTTTTGGGCTTATGTTACATAAGCTCACTATGTGCGACTTATTTTAAAGCTCTTTGTTTATTATGCATAATAAACTTTTATAAGGCAAAAATTTTTAAAAAAGTCACAAAAAGTAAGCTTATGAAACATAAGCAGGAAACCAAATAAGCCATAAGCCAGCTAAATACGCCGAAAAAACAGCCTAACGATAGTTTTTGACACCCCCTAAACCTTAATCTATAAAAATTCCCAAAAATCAGAATGCAAGACTAAATACTTAGCCTCAAAAATTGAAAAGCAGAAAAAAGAAGTAAATATAAAACAAATTGGCTCAACAGTTGTAGCTTACCTTATGACGATAGCCACCGCACACCCTAATTACTAGGTTCTGATTAGTCCCTGTAAGTGAATCAAAGTGGACACCATGAGATCCTAACCTATTCGAACCATCAACTTAATGACTTGGTAAAAACATTGTTGGATTAATAGCAAAGTAATAAGCACGTACCACTGTCAAAGAAGTGGTAAAGTTGTATTTGAACTGTCTGCTACCATCTGGAATTTACTATTCTCATGTGCCATCTGGATTTAGAATCTTGAAGACACTATTTCTACCACACAAAAAGACCACTATTCTCAGGCCTTAACTAATAGCAACTAAAATATATTGAAATTTGGACACATCACTCAATGGGTGCGTTTGACCCAATGTTTATCCATAATACATACCATCTCTTACTAATCAAAATCAAAACTTTTTAACACCTATTATCCAATCAATTACCTCATAAAGATGCTAAATTTAGGATCTTGTTTAAAAAAATCAATTTAATAAGGTAGGGTTTAAAACCAAAAAACTAAACATTGATTAAAAATGTAAAGCAAACATAGAATAAATTAAAAAAACACACCTTGGTCGGAGGAGGTCGATCGATTAATGGTGTTCTCATTTAGGATTTTGGATCTTGATTAGGGCTTCTCTGGATTAGTGGTGTAATTTGTTTTTTTGGATGAAGTATCTATTAAGCATCCAGAAAACAGGTACAAGGGAATATGTAGGCGTCATATATTCCATGGTTGGGGTAGGGTTTATGTATGTGAAGCTCGAAAACAATGCAATTAAAATTTACCAACCAGGAAAATCACTCAAACCAACAATCAATACCACCAACCGAAACTACCTTGAAACCACCTAAACCATCAAGAGATGGTGGCGGATTCGGTAGATACGGTGGTAATAAGATTATGGTGGAAGTTTTGTGTATATTAGGGTTTCGAGAGAAAATGGTTAAAGATTACAGTGCCTGGAATGTTGTTAATATATTGTTGATAGGTTTTGATTTTTGAATTGGTTAACAAAAATAGCATTAACTGAGTCGTGTATTGAAAGATTGGTTAAAAATGGTAATGTTGAAATTTTAAACATTTTTCAACATTAGTATTTGACATTCCAAAAAAAGGCAATGGTTGACATATACCACATTGTAGGAGATTTCTGTTTTTGGATGTGTTCAAATGTTAATTAAGGTTGAGGAAAGTTTCTACTAAAGGAATGGTGAGATGGTGACATGAGTTTTTCAACAAAAATTATGTAGGCTTTGTAAGTAGTAGAGATAAGCAGTTTTAGCAATATTCAGCCCACCAAATTTCACCAAGTGCATACACAAGCTATATTAAATTCAAATGAACACAAATAAACTTGATTCAAACACTGGTTCAAGGTTTAGACAAAGATTCAAGCCAATAAAAGTTACTGATGAACAAACAGATGAACACAAGTGAGGTTGTTGATGTATTTGACCACATATCCAATTTCAAACACTCAAATCTCTTAAATAGGTTATACAAACTTTGATTTAACACTTTTTAATACTAAACATGCATACACTCTATATGTTTCCAAGATCTTAGGATAAAATTTGAAAAATCAAGCAAGATATAGCACACAATCAGATTTGATGTTTAAAAGAGCAAACTTGGCAAATATCAGAACACAAGCACTTGTATAACATATACCAATACTTACAAACACTTATACCCTACTCAAAATCAAACAAGCAACTTAAAACAGTAGACCCAAACACCCCTTTCACTTTTTAATCCAAGATTTAACAAAGCATTTGTGTATTTCAGGTTTACCCAAGCCTAATCTTGCATCATAACATCAATATCATGCAATATTAAGCAGATTCAAGCCACAAGAACAACACTTATAACAACAGATCACGAAATCACTAAAAATCACTTTTTTTAACATATATTGGGTAAGAAGACTCAAACCTCATGAATGTACATCTACACTCACGAATTTTTGAGCTTATGTGCCTAGCTTAACAAGGCACAAGCTTCCACAAAGCTGCTAAGAGTAACAAGGTTAGAACAAGCAATATATAGAACTGAAAATTGAAAAACAAAGCTGATTAATGCAACCTTTGTACCCACTCCTTGATTATCCCCAAACCACAAGCTCACAACACATTGATAATCTTCTTATCAGAGTGCTATGATCACTTGTAATCCAAAAATTCCAAGGTTGTTCCAAATAACTTAGCAAAATATCAGTTTTGAGAAAACTTGGCAATTTCTTGCACAAGGTTTGAAAACAGGTTTTGAGACTTCAAAATCATAAACATGAAACAATAACAAGCATAAATTAAGATTGGCACTTGGATTTCTTTAACACATTCAAACACTTTTTCATTAAATTGAAAGAAGGATTTAGAGAAAGTTGAACAAGGAAAAACCAAGAGCAATTTTGTAAAGTAATGAGTCATATGCCTTATATAGGCTACATGAATACTAGAAAAGCTAAAAAATGTGAAAACCCTAAGCATATGATCTTCCAATTTTGCCCCTTCAGTTTGAATTTATCTTGAACATTTGAAGACTTCTTGGCTGTATGTTGAGGTGTAAAGGTGGTGAGAATTGATCAAGGGGTCCATATTGAGCTTAGGTTTGAAGCAGCTTTGAGAGACGTTGGATTTGCTGGAACTTTTTTGCTTCTTCCCAAAACGTGTATATGGTGAGTATCATGAACTTTGAGGTGATGATGTGGCAGGTTTAGGAGTTGGGTTATGATTATGGCCATCTTAATCATAATTCTGGACAAAATGGTGGTTTAATTTTGGCTTAAACAAGAATCCCCAATTCGTGTTCATAGTATGAATAGTGGGTTTTGATCCAGATTTTTGGTTTAAAAAATGTTTAGCGCGTGGTTTTATTTAACTAATTAGGATTAGTTAAATACGGTTGTGAGTGGGTTATGACATGGCAGCTTAAAGTGTTTTAATTGGTGGAAAATGTGAGTGGGACACATGGCAGCCTATGATTAGTCTAGGTAAGGTTTATGTCTTGGTAGAAATAACCACTCTTCTTCCATTATCTTTTCATTTCAGTTTAAACATGGAAAATCTGATTTTCCTTTGTTAATAAAGTTTGGTTTTTCACACTTTTTCCCCAAAAGGTTTTGCAAAGTGTTTTCAAGGACTTGTTTTGCCATTTGATGATATTTGAAGGACCATTCTTGTAATATCTTCAATCTTTATTGTCTTGAATTGTATTGTTGACTTTGTGGAGGAATAAAAATGACAAGTCTTCAAATATGAGAGACCATTCTTGCAAATTCTTCAAAGTGGAGGGTCCTTTTTGCAATTTTGACAAACTTTAAGGACCAAACTTATAGTTATGAATAAACAAGGGTCTAAAGTGTCAATTCTTCAATATTGGAGGACCCTTCTTATACAATCTTCAATTCTTCAAGGGTTATTCTTGGAAACCAACACTAGGGCTTGGTTCATTGTGCGCCTTCGTTTCCCGTGTTCGTTTTTGCTTGTTTCTTGTGATCTTTTGCCATTTTCTCAATATCCGTACCTAAAATACACATGGAACAAACACAAGCATATATTTGGCATATTTCATGATGTTTTATGCCTTTTAAGCCCATTTTGGACGATGAGACTATGTATAAAAGCAGTCTCATCACTCCCCCATACTAAACCATTGCCGTGTCCTCACGGAATGCTAGAATAATGTATCTTAGCACCTCCAAAATTCATTTTTATGCACTTGTATTGAATCATAAACTTGCTACACTACTACTATTACTACTACTTGTGTTTTAGACAAAATGTATAATTTTCATCGCAAAATAGGACGTTTAGGTTCATAGAATAAGAACACGTGAATGCTTCGTTAGAAATAATTTCGTCGTCCTCGATTTTCACCCCAATTCCATGCCAAGCGTGTAACGAGATCATTGTCGTTATAAGTTAGTAATGCTAACACTACTTTATGCCCTAATCACATACTTAGACTCCCATTTTCCTAAGTGGTATCTCTTATATTTTATTTTTGTCTTAAATGTTCACGAGGATACATTTTTTACTTATGCGATGATAGAGATTTATGTCCAAAAATAGAGTCATAACGGTGTAACCAAGACCATCGAATTAATAACCCCCCCCCCCCTAATAGACAACGATGTCAAAAAATTAAGTCAACAAGAAGGATCGATAAACACGATTTTATAACGGTTTTGAACATGAGACTTATTACCAAGACTTTTATACGCCCCCTAACGGATGGGCCTTATCATCATAGGTTTACCTCCATCTTTTATTCAACTTTGCCATGAAGCTTTTATTATGACTTTGGTCTTGCCTTGCCTTTTATTTAACCTCGCCATGAGGTGTTTATTATGGCTAAAGACGTATATCCTCACGCTAAAAGCGAATTTTGGATCTTTAAAGCTTCAAAGATTAAGGCATAATTCACTTTCAATTTCGCATAGGTTTTTCGGCCTTGTGAGCTTCAAATTGTTTGCTTGATTTAGGTGAGCACTTGAAATCTTATTATTAGGTGAAGCTTTCGATTATTCGGGTTGCCAATACTTCAAAACCGTGACGCTGGCGATACCTTAATGTCTTCCCAATTTAATTACATGGAAGCTACTATAAAAGACTAGAAACCAACAATCAAGACTAAACCGCTAAGACAATACTTATTAAGCAAAATATATATACAAGCGAAGGGAGAATAAGCAAACAACGATAACACACGAGTTTTTGAAAGAATACGAGTACTCTACGTTAGCATAGTTACTTATAATTAACTCTATCATTTCTCGTCCTCATTTAAGAGACTTAGCCTAATGTAAAGTTAAGGAATCGAAGCTAAGTTCTCAATACGCACGGTCGAGTCAAAAATTACTCTTATTCTTGCCATCGGAAAATCTACATTCGTGTTTTCAAACACTTATAAAACATGAGAAAATTTTTAAAATTTAGCCATTTTTAGCCTTATTTTGCAACAAAACGATAAACAAAAAGATAAACTTTGGAAAGGGTGAAGGTTTGGCAAGGCAACTATCTATTCACCCCCCCCATACTAAAGTTAAACATTGTCCTCAATATTTCGAGTCTAAGGGTAGGATACCCCCATACTAGAGACGTAGTCGAATGAATAATCTAGAATGGAAAGGGTGTAACCGTTAAATTTAAAGCCATTTATGAAAGTTGCTAAAAACCTAAGGTTAGAACATATAAGGATATATCATGGATATTGAGAAATTCTTCAAAGCAAACGATCGAGTGCTCCCATAAAACGAACACGAGAGGCTCCAATCGTGAATATCATGATCATCTAAAAACCACATATCACAAACAACCACGGAACAAAGGTTGGAAGGGCACAAATCCCCTCACATTAACTACATTAGAAAGCGATAATATGTACATGGATAAGCATGGGACTCCCCCACGAGGCACCTCGTTTTTTATTACCGAGTCATGAGCTCGAATCGATCCCCTCAATACTAATTATCATTGGGAATGGTGACTTGGTCGAGGTAGTTCAAAGAGGGAAGTTCCCCGCCAAAGTAGTGCTTCAACCTATGTCCATTCACCTTGAAAATTAGGGCCATCATTTTGAGCTAGATCGATGGTCCCATAAGGAAAAACTTGGGTAACGGTGAATGGACCCAACCAACGGGATTTCAACGAGCCGGAAAAGATTTTCAAACGTGAGTTAAAAAGCAACACTTGATCTCCAATGTTAAAAACCCGGTTTTTAATTTTAGAATCATGAAACTTTTTAGTTTTTTCTTTGTAAATCAATGAATTTTCATAAGCAATGTCTCTCAATTCATCCAATTCATTTAATTGCATTTTCTGGTGTTTTCCCGCGGTCTCAATGTCATTATTACAATGCTTAAGGGCCCAATAAGCTTTGTGTTCGAGTTCAATTGGCAAGTGAGAATTCTTCCCATACACAAGCTTATAAGGAGTGCACCCGATGGGCGTCTTATGAGCGGTACGAAAGGCCCATAAAGTATCGTCTAACTTATCCGACCACCATTGTCGGTTCTCTCCAATCGATCTCTCCAAGATCCTCTTCAACGCTCGGTTTGAAACTAATATATGAATTTTTCAATTCTTAAAAGTGTATTTTTCGTTCCTCGACTCACTCGAATTGAAATCGGATTTTAACGTAAGATTAATTGTTTTCGGTGAATAAAACTTTGTTAGTATTTAAAAACTAAAAACAACTTAATTAAAAACTATTTAATCTAATTAAAAATGAAATATTTAATTAAAACTACTTTTTCAAATTTAAACAAAACTATTTAAAAATCATAAACTAATTTAAACAAAAACTATTTTGAAACTAATTAAAACTATAAAACTATTTAAACTAATCTGAAATTTATATTACTAAAAAACTAATTTATTTAAAATAAAACTAATTTTCAAATGAAATAAAACTAATTTATTTGAAACTATTTAAGATTTTTTTAAATCTTATTAAAAAGCCAATTACTTAAACAAATTCTAATTTTACTTGAAACAAAATTAATTAAATCTAATTTATTTAAAAACTAATTTTAAAAACAATTTAACTATCTAAAATAATTTTTATTTTGTTTTTATTATTTTTTTTATTTTTAAATTTTATAAAAGTAAATTTATAAAAACTTTTTAATTAAAAATAACTATCCAAAAACTTATAATTAAACTAATTTAATAAAACTGGCAGCCACTAAAAAAACCTATATTAATGAGAAAGGTTGAGATTAAACCAAAACGAGAGTCAAGAGGAGTTGGTTATCACGTATGGCTACTGAACGGGTGGTCACGGGTTCGAGTCCCTGGAGTGACTAAGAATTTGTGATATATATTTTTTTGGAACTGATAGAAATCAGTATTTCCACAATCAGATTAAATGAATCTGATGGCTTATGCACATCAGCAACTCAACAAAACCAAATAAGCACATAAAACTTATACAGAAAATAAGCAGATCTAAACTCAAATATCAGTTAAATCTAAGAACAAAAATTAAAAAGGCGAAAGCAGATTTAATAAATTTAAAACAGATATAACACTTATACTAAACAGATTAAAATAAAAACCTAAATCTAAACAGGGCAATAACTATATCAAACTGTATCAGCAAACAATTTAAGCACAATATCAGCAAGCAATTAAACCACTAAATCAATATTAAATCAAACTAAAAACTCAATAACTCCGAACTAAAACAATATCAGATTAAGCAGACAAAGTCCTAAAATTCAGCAAAGAACCTAACAAATAAAAATAAGCTAGCAGACTTAAACAATAATCAAACCTTAAGCAGAAAAATTAACTCAGACCTAAACAGAAACTCAGACAAATCAACCACTAGCAGATTCAAAATAAAACTAATCTTAAAACAGCATCAACTAAGCAAATCTATTAATCCGAAACTTAAACAAACATTCAATTTAATCTAAAATTAACATCAAAATAAAAAGAGATTAAGAACCTTATGTAGAAACCATTGGGAAGAAGGGAAGTCGCTGAGCCCCCTTAACCGAACGAGTCACCATATTACGCCTTAACTCGAACATGTCTCTAATAAACATCAACACTATTCGAAGCATAAATCTATTCGAACCAGATTTTTTATAAACTTCCAGTAGGGAAGTTTTATCCACTTTTACTTTTAGTTAACCAATTTAAACTATTAATTAGTTTAAATCAACTAAAATTAATTATTATGATAAAATAGATTAAGAATAAATTGTAGTTAAACTTAAACAAAATAAAAATAAGACACGAATTTATTAAAACTTAAATAACTTTTATTAATAATAATAACTGATTACAATACTTTGAAAGAAAAATACAATTAATCTAAAAACTATTTTTGCATAATAAAATAAAAATAAAAATGGCACCTAAAAATTACAGAATGATGAAGGATTTATAGGCAAACCCTAAAACTTCTTCATGAAGATTTGTTGATGCTGAAAATAAATCGTAGCCCTTGATTCTTCATCTCTCTTCCTTGAAATCATCCTATGGTGAATAATAGACCATCCTCACACGGATTGTGTTTCTTCTTTGCTGAGGTGTATTTCATTTATTGGTGGATGAAAGTGTGGGATTTGTTTCATCCAATCAGAGATGAGATTGGGATGCCACGTAGGTTGAATGGTGCCATCTTCTACATCCGATATTCATCGGAATTAATTAGAGACGCGTGTGTTATCACGCGCCTCTAATTAGGAAAAGCCCCAATTTGTGAATTAAAATTAGGGTTTGGGTGAATAGAAAAGATAACTGGTTTTTTTATGGGAGAGAAAGGGTGGGTAAAAAAACTTTGTTTGTAACGAGATGTGTGTGGTGAGTGTTGTGTGAGTTTATCAATGTTTGACCAAGTTAAATTATGTGAGTGAATTTTATACAACCGTTTTGTCTTTTGACCTAAAAGGCTTTGAAGCCCAAATATATTTACCCCGTGCATAGTAACTTTCCTTTCCAAGTGAATGGGCTGTTGGCCCAATAAACACTCCATCCGTCTCTATACTTTTAGAATTGTTGGGCCTTGATGGGCTTATGATCCAAAAATTAGTTAAGTTGAACTCCTTATTGGGCTTTTGCGCCCAATACCTAAATGTGGGACCCACAAGCCCAATTAACTTCATAAAATATTAAATCCGCTAAAATCGAGCTTGAATATGGTTTTGTCGATCTTTTCTTCAAACCCGAGTCAATTTTGCCGGTTTTCGTGATCTTCAGTATACTTTTGGTTCTTTGACTTTGACTTTGTCTCTTTCTTGGACTTTTCTTCAACATTTGACCGTGAAATCCCATGTTTTCTTTCCTTTTGATCTTATGTACCTAATTCACACAAAAACACAAAACCACGCTTAATTCCGACTTTTATGATATTAAACACATGATTAGGTCTTGTTTTTCCTTGATTTTAGTGGTAAAAGGATAAGTGTTTACACACTTATTAAATCCCCTACACTTGACCATTGCAATGACCCCATGCAATGCATAATTTTAAAGCATAAAGTTACATTTTCCTCATAATTAATCCATTTTGGCCTTTATTAAGATATACTAATACTAATACAATAAAAAGAAACTAAAGGACGATGAAAAGAAAAAAAATTAAAGGAAACAAAAGTTATATCAATTTATTAACTTGGAAATTTATTTGATGGAAGAAACTTGCAAAGAAAACTAAGACTTAAATTAGGGCTTTGGTGTCATGAATATTAATCACCCTCAAGTTTCACGTTCCCCATACCAAGCTTAAAAACAAGATCATTGTTTACCATAAGTCCTCAAGTTAAAACCATTTATATAAGACAATTGTGTAATACTCTTTCTCTAATTCCTAAGTTGTATCTCTAGCTTTTAAGGATTGTCATTCACCCGTAGGCTCATTTGACTTATTTTATAATTATTAGTCCAAAAATAAAGGCAAAACAGTGCAAACCCGACACTCAGAACCTAACCTCTTCCTCAAAAACGTTGTCACTAAATTAAGCCCACATCAAGGATAATTTAACACGATTTGGGGAATAAATTCCCGGATCCAAAATTTGGCCAATAGTACTACTTATTATTTATTCCTCCAAAGTCATGTTGACTTTATGTGGAGTTTAGCAAATTCACATCATATACCCTTAGGCTCTTTAAGATGTAAAAGTGCTCCTTATCTATGGTCCACACCCTAAGGCTCCTTGAACCATAAACAAGGGAATTGATTTTTGATCAATTTTTATTCAACACTTACCATACCATACACCCTAAGGCTCTAATGACAAGGTTCGTGCTACATGCCCCACACCCTAAGGCTCCTTGAGGTCATGTTTTAATCGTATTCTTTCTTTATTTATGATATATATATTAGGCCAAATTCCACGGTCCCATGGTCTGAATACCTCCTACTTAGTGGTTATGAGCCACCTTAGTCGGAAGTCCACAACGCTGGCACCCTCAATGTGTTCATGCTTTAATTACAAGGAGATAAAAGATTTGGCTAAGAGCTAAGATATCGAATCTACACCGCAAAAAATCCTCATTTATTAAGCAATTAAATATACAAGCGGGAAGAAAGAGCCACAAAAACTCATATAAGCAAGTTTTAACCCTTAAACTTATTATCAACTCTATCATCTATCGTTCTCCACAATTTAAAATCTCCAGGAATGAGACTCGTGGATGCTTAGCCTCATAAACCAATTAAGGTCCATATGGTTCAGGATACTAGCTAGAGTAAACTTGGATAAGTAAACTCGGGTTGAGTCAAAATATTCACGACGGGCCTAATATATCAAACACATCTAAACTTGTTAAAACCATTTTATTCATTTATTTATTTTTGACTTTATTCTTTGAAATGGAATATAAAAATACAATGCGATGACAAATGGAAAGAAAATAAAAGTAAATGAATGGAAATACTACTAGGCCAAAATAGATCAAAAATTTGAAAAACGTTCAAAAATTTTAATTTTCCGGTTAAATGAGGTCAAATTCATGGAAAAGCCCACTAAAATTCGATAGAAGTCCCCCATACACTTAATATAAACATTGTCATCAATGTTTAAGCATGTGGGAGAATAAACTCCCCTACACTTAGGACATTGAGTACGTTGTTTAAATCGAGCTAAGGAAGAGACAACTAAAGTGATTACATTTATTCATTTTATTTATATACATGTATGAATCACAATAGTTTTGATAGAACCGGGAACACGGGATCAAGGGTCGCGGCAAAAACACAAAAAGTGGATCATTAAAACACACATCCCTGCACAACATCACAAAACACAACCTACTTGGCTCCCCTACACTTATTGGTGGAAATGGGTGAAGGTGAAAAATGGTGGAAAGGATGGAAAAGGTAAAAATCTAACCTAGTTATACGATGCTTGATTTATGTATCACGAGTCTCTAGCTCGACTCGATTTCCCGAATATCATCAATCAAATGGGAAAAATCATGGAAAACCCGAGATTTACAAGGGAGAAAAATCTCTCCATGATAAAGGGTGAAACAAAGTCATACAAGGAATACCCCAAGAAAAATCCACCCGGGGCAAACACATAATTTCCATCACGAAAGGAAATAAACCCCGAGGTGGTAAAATCACACAAGGCAAAGAAAAGTGGGGTACCCTTAGTCAAAACTCTCTCATAAGGAAGGGTATTATGGGGATATGGAAAGGATAGCACTAATGTCTTTATTCCCGGATCAAACACCTTTTCCTTAAGGGGAAAATAGCAAGAGGTGTGCACATTAAAGCTCAAAATGTCATTTTGATCCAAAGTGGGGGAGTCGTCCTCTTCCAAACTTGATGTGAAAACATAAGTATCATCGGAGTCATATAAAAACTCATCCTCGTGAGGAAAATAGGAATTTAGAAAGATATCTAAATCCTCCTGAAATGGAATATCCTCTAAAATAGGGGCAATCTATAAAGGTGGAGGATCCTTTTCAAAAGTCGTAACCCCCAATTTTGGAATATAAGAGTCAAAGAGAGACTCAAGAATGGGAGGATCACTTATAGAGATAATAGGATCATTAGGCTCACTAGGTGTCTCGTCAAACCCCAAAGAAATGAGATTACTTAAAGAAGTGTCGTCATCATAGTCATCGTAAATTGGGGTATCAAAGATTGGAGGCTCTAAAGGTGTCTCCCTAAGATCGAAAGGAAAGTGAGTACTTGAAGAAGTGTCATCACTATAGGTATCATAGAGTGGGGTATCCTCAAAGTCTGAAGTGGAACGATCACTTAAAGAAGAGACATCACTAAAATTAGCTTCCTCATTTTCTTCAAAAAGTAGATTATCATTTGAAGTTTCAAAAAGTGGATTTGAATATACCACAAAATCATTAAGGTTAAACTTTTTAGTTTCAAAATGATTGAGAAAACTTTCTTCATTATCAAAATTAAGTACATCAATCATATTGACCGATACTTTTCCATTTGATTTATTTACCATTTTACCCATTTTAAACACTTGGTGATCATCCCCTACCCTAAGAATTAATTCTCCTTTGGCTACATCAACTAATGCTTTTCCGGTTCTTAAGAACGGTCAACCAAGTATTAACGGAATACGAGGATCCATCTCATAGTCGACTACAACAAAGTCCACGGGAAAAGTGAATGTACCAACTCGAACAAAAACGTCTTCGGCAATACCAACGGGGTATGCGAGAGTTCTATTAGCTAACTCCAGAGTCATGCGAGTCGGTACAAGGTCGGGTAATGATAATTGTTTCCATACCGAGAGTGGCATAAGATTGATGGTAGCGTCGAGATCCGCTAAAGCCATACAATCATCAATTTGAGGAAACGAGCAAGGTAACACGAATCGTCGGGGATCTCCTATCTTTTCGGGAAGATCTTTGAGAAGAATCGCGGAACAATTCTCATTTAAACGAGTATTAAAGAGCTCAACCATTTTTTCTTTCTTATTGAGCAAATCTTTGAACATTTTCACAAATTTAGGCATTTGAGCAAGTGCTTCAATAACGCTAATGTTAACATTCACTTGGGAAATCATTTTCAAAAAGTTGGAAATATGAACGTCATCTTTGGTGAGCACTTTATCCTTGTCCAATCTAGAGGGATAAGGGATATTGGGCTTAGACGTTGAAGGTTGAGAAGGAGAAGGACTCGCTTCTTGAACAACCTTAGGGTTAGGCTCATTAGGCAATGGAGAACTAGTACTAGGAGTGGTAGTGGGATGAATCACCGGAGGGGGAGTAGGATTACTCATTATGACCTCCGGGCCTTGTCTCTCCTTTATGGGTGAAGAGATGGAAGGTCCCACTAAAGTGGCTCCACTTCGAATAGTGATAGCACTCACATTAGCACGAGGGTTAATCTCGGTATTAGAAGGTAAGGCTCCTTGGGGTCTAAGGGCTTGTAACGTTTGCACGAACTTCCTATCGGTGGACTCTTACATTTGTTTCATAGTTTTCTCATGTTCGGTTAATTTTTGTAGAACCAAGTCCATTTAAGGATTATGCATGTTCATTTGATTATACCCTTGATTGTTAAACCCTTGATTTTGAAATTGATTAGGATTTTGAAAGCCTTGATTTTGAAAACCTTGATTATTAAAGCCTTGATTTTGAGTATTAAACCCTTGATTTTGCCCTTGAAAATTCCCTTGATTTTGGTTAAAACCCCTTGTATTTGAATTCCCTTGAAAATTACCCATTTGAGGACCTTGGTTCCTATTTTGGTATTGGGTATTTTGGGAGGGTGGTGGTGGTCTTTGTGGAGCTACAAAACCCGGGGGAGCCAAATAGTTAGTACTCTTATAAGACAAATGGTTAACATCAACGTTTGGTTTAAAGTGAACCCTCTCATTTTCATTGGTGTTATAAGCATAAACTTGTTGTTGTTGATTGTAAACCTTGTCACAATTATGATACGAATGTGTTCCACCACAAGTCTCACACGTTTCACAAGTCTCTTTTAAGGTATTTACTTGCACATTGATGGCTTTGGTATTGTTAGCGGTTTGTAGAGCAATTGTTTCAACAAGCGAAGTAAGCTTATCAATTCTCTTGTCGCTCTCACTAGTACTAGCACTTGCCATAGTAGCCCTAACACTCTTGGTTTGTACTTTTGCCTTGTTTTCAATTATTGCCCAAGCCTTGTTCATGGACTTCACAATAATATTACCCCCCGCGGCACTATTAAGTGAGTCTTGATCATTAAGAGTTAAACCATTATAAAACGTATTGATTTGATGCACTTTTGTAAAACCATGTTGTGGACATTTTCGTAAAAGCTCCTTAAAACGATCCCAAGACTCACTAAACGTTTCCCCATATTGTTGTTCAAAGGTAATGATGTCATTCCGTAAAGAGGTGGTCCGTGATGGTGGGAAAAAGTAGTTAATGAACTTGGTCTCTAAATAAATCCATGTGGTAATACTTTGGGGTGGTTCCTTATCAAGCCAAATCCGGGCTTGTCCCTCGACGGAAAAAGGAAAGAGTTGTAAAAGAATGGCCTTTTGTGGCACCCCATTGTATTTTACGGTGTTTGCCAATTGTATGAAACGTTTTATATGAGCGTGTGGGTCATCATTAGCACGGCCTAAAAATGGTGTAGCGGAAACCATTTGAATAAAACCCGTTTTTAGTTCAAAATTGTTTGCTCCAATATACGGCACCACAATCACGTCATCATTTCCCTCAACATGAGATTGTAGAATCTCAATCATTGGTCGATTATCCGTTTCCATCGTGTTGTTCAAAGCTCGATTCTCGGGATCGGCTTGATTGACGGTCTTTTTGTTCTTCTTCTTCTTTTTGGAAGAATTAGAAGTATTTGGTACACCACTCGGTATGTATGCACGCGCGCGAGTGCGCATACAACTAAACACGAAGAATGAGGTAGGAAACCTCGGTCGACTTTGAGAGGAAAGGGATTATCCCTCTTGAGGTTCAATATTAAAAAGCTACAAAAAAATATATACGTAATACTACTTGAGTTGGCAAACCAATAATCGGTCGTCCCTCTCAATACGCACAAGCAAGCGGGGAAATGAGGTGGAACAAAGCACTTAAAAACCTTTTTCCTTAGGCGGCCTTTTATAGCTCGTCACCTTATACCCACCTTATAGTTTGTATAAATCAAGTTCAAACTTTTTATTAGTATTTATCTATTTTGCCTTGATTTTTCGTTTTGGATTCGAATACAATAGCTAGGCGATGAAATTCCAACTAAGGTCTTATTTGGAAGTAGGTAAATTAATTGTTCTACGTAATACAATATAGTAAAAGAAAAATCTTTTTGTATTTTTTAGAAAAATATATATTCAAAATAAAAAGCGAAAGAAATCGAAATAAGAATAATAACAATAATACGTAATATTTTTGGTGTAATACTTAAGGAAAAGTATTAATTTTGGATTTTTTTTAATTTTTTTGGTTCAAATCTTAGGAAAGAGTTTGCTTTTGATGATTTTTTATTTTTTTGTAACTTTAAGTTTTGTATTTTTTTATGTTTTTGATTTTTTTAGCAAGAAAAGTAACGTTCAAAACTGAACGGATCCCAAAATCCAAAGCTTCTCACGAAAAATCGTCAATCGTAACGAGCGAAGCGGCAGCGGCGCCAATTTAATATATGAATTTTTCAATTCTTAAAAGTGTATTTTTCGTTCCTCGACTCACTCGAATTGAAATCGGATTTTAGCGTAAGATTAATTGTTTTCGGTGAATAAAACTTTGTTTAGTATTTATAAACTAAAAACTACTTAATTAAAAACTATTTAATCTAATTAAAAATGAAATATTTAATTAAAACTACTTTTTCAAATTTAAACAAAACTATTTAAAAATCATAAACTAATTTAAACAAAAACTATTTTGAAATTAATCAAAACTATAAAACTATTTAAACTAATTTGAAATTTATATTACTAAAAAACTAATTTATTTAAAATAAAACTAATTTTCAAATGAAATAAAAATATTTATTTAAAACTATTTAAGAATTTTTTAAATCTAATTAAAAAAACAATTACTTAAACAAATTCTAATTTTACTTGAAACAAAATTAATTAAATCTAATTTATTTAAAAACTTATTTTAAAAACAATTTAACTATCTAAAATAATTTTTATTTTGTTTTAATTATTTTTTTATTTTTAAATTTTATAAAAGTAAATTTATAAAAACTTTTTAATTAAAAATAACTGATGAGACTGCAATTATACATAGTCTCATCGTCCAAATCGGGCTTAAAACGCTTAAAATATCATGAAAATACCCTTATATATGCTTGTATTTGTTGCTTGTGTATTTTAGGTACGGATATCGAGTAATCAACAAAAGATCACAAGAATGAAGCAAAAACGAACACGGGAAATGAAGTCGCACAAAGAACCGGACCCGAATCATGATTTTCCTATCAAGTCCTTGAAGTTTGAAGATTTGGCAAAAATGGTCCCTCAACTTTTGAAGACTTGTCACTTTTGACCCTTGTAAAACTCTAATATACAAGATTGGTCCAAAAGTTTCAAGAATTGACACTAATGACCCTTGAAGATCAAAGGAATTACATTTTTCATCCTCATTCTATGTTTATAAAACAAGCAAGGACTGAAAATGTAATTAGCCCTAAGTTATATACAAAGGACTTGGCTTATTTCTGGTTGAAACCTTTAATGAAAAGAAGATGAAAACCTAGGGACTATTACTGTCCAGACAACCAAACCCCTACCATCCACTCCAAACACGCCACGTCACCCCTCACCCCACACCAGCCAATCACCACATTCCATCCATCCATGTCTTCTTTCCACTTCACTAAATAAATAATCAGATTTTTTTTCTGTTTATTAATATTAAATATGGTGGGAAACACTCTATTTAAAAAATCAATCAATCTAATCCCATCAAAACCATCCTTGCTACCCCCTAATTATATAAACCCTAAACCACCAATTCTTCTAAATCAAAGGGGTTTCCCTTGATTGTTTCCAGATACCCAATTAAGGGTCCACTAAACCAAACCCACCCATAAACCAATCCACCTCGTGACCATTGAGGGTCCCACGAACCTCCCCTGCTTCTCCATTTTGGGCAAAAAGAGCATCTTCCAGAATTCCAACGTCCCATGACCAAAACATGGTCCCAAAGGCCTCAATGAACGTTTGAGATTGCTTCTCAACAGCTGGATAACACAACAAGCCAAGCAACAATCACATGGTGCGTTTGACTGAAAATTTGAAGATTCCAAGGGCAAAATAGGGAACACATTGATTAGGGTTTTTAGTTTCTAGACTATTCTTCTTCATTGTATAAATAGGGACGAATTGTGTCCCTATTTTCTTGTTCCAGATTTTTGTATTCTTTAAATTTTAAGTAATGAAAATGAAAAAAGTTTGAGTTGCATAATCTGAGTTCCCTTAATTCTATTTTTATTTCAGTACTATTTTGAAAGTATTTTTGGATGAAAAAGGTTTCATTTTTATCAAAATTCAGTTCAAGAAAATTTGTTTGAAAAAGCCATTTTTCTTATAAGCTTAAAGAGATAAGCCAGCTTAATCAATAAGCTTGACTTATACTCTCTTAAGCCTTGAGTGTCCAGGTCACTTTTCTTGTTCCTTGGTCTTAGCAGGAATCACAATTTGGCATATTGGATGTTGTTGGATCTTGAAGCATCATCATCATCATTACCTGTGCATACCAACAAACCTCTCTTTGAAGATGATCAGCTCAAGCCCGGGCTTGATGGAGAAGGCAAAGCAGCCTTTGTGATCCTTGGATGTAGGGTCACAAGGTAAAAACTTGTTCTTCCTATACTTGCTTAGATAGTTATGAGTTTTGGATGATTTTTAGAGTTTAAGTTGTTAGGATGAAGGACAAATGCTAGAATTGCTTTCTTGTCAGTTTAGAACAGGTTAGAATTGATTTGGGTAGGTTTGATGCAAGTTTGAGTAGAGTCCTTTGTTAAAATTTCATTTTTCAGTTTTAAAGGGGTGTTTGGATTTAAGTTTTAAAATCAGTTTGTAAGGTGCACTTGGTTTTAAATCTGCTTAGATTCATTCATTTCAGTAATTTCATGTTTATTCTGCTTAGTGTGTTGTGTTGGGTACTATTTGGTAAGTTTTGAATGCAAGTTTTGAGGAAAACATAGTCTAAAAATCAGTTTAGCTATAACTTGCTTGATTTTGTAGATTTGGCCTGCAAATCTTTGAACTAGATATAGAGTAGGGTTAGGTTAGTGCTTGTGTTTGATTTGGGCTAGTTTGTGAGTGACTTGAGTGAGTTTTGGCCAACCAAAACTCACCCAAGTGCACAACACACCAGCAAAATCCCCACAGACCCCCTATACTAGACCAGTGACTGATTTTAGGATTTTTCTGCTCGATTTTGCTCAATAGCATATTGTTTTTATCTTTTTGTTGACTCCCCACAACCCAACTGGTTGTGGGGGTGCCTTTGTTTGCCCACAAAACCAAGAAAAAAACAAGATACAAGCTAAAAATTGCCCAGACCCGTTTTTTTGCAAAAGCAGTGGGAACTCACTTCCCACTGCTAGTGTAAAGGTTTCCCCTGCTAAGCAAGAGGACAAAAGGGGTCACATGTCATTGTCAGTTTTCTTAATTTTTTGTCTTTAGTGACCTAAAATGGGAATTAGACTTTGAAACCAGTTTTGTTATTTTTCTTATTTTATTTATGATTTTTCTGTTTAATTAATTTTTATTTTACTGTTCATTTGCTATTTTTAGGGTTTAATTGCTATTTTTAATTAACTTTTATGTTTCTGTTTTTGGCATTTAGTGCCAAAAATACTTGTTTTTCAGTTTAAACAATTTTCTTATATTTAGAAAAATATTTTAAGATTTTTGGTTAAAAAAAGTTTTATTGTTCATCTTTTTATTATTTTTTTAGAATTAATTTAAGATAATTAGGGTTTTAATTAAACTAGTTTTGTCTTTTAGTGGTAAATTTAATATTTTTCTTACTTTTTCAATTTTCTACTGTTCAATAGAGTAAATTAGGATTTTTAAAACTTGTAGATTATTTTTAGCATTATTTTATAATTTTTTATAATTATTTTAATTTTAAAATAGTTTTTAGTAATTTAAAAATAGAAAAATAGTAATTAAATTTAGAAAAAAATACTTTTTAGTTTATAAATAATATAAGTAAGTTATTTGTCCAATAAAATCATATTTTGGGCTTTTTCTTAATTATATTTAATTTTTGGGCTTTAATTAGCATTAAAAATTGAATATTTAATTAATAAAAGGTTTTAAAATATTTTTATTGGATTTTTATCCTTATTTATATTATTTTGAACTACTTTTTCATTTTTAATTTGTTTATTAGCTTAAAATTTTTAAATTTTCACGTTTTACGTACTTGCGTTCGCGTTATACGTCATTCGTCGTAGTTAATTGTAATTGTAGTCCGTCTTTACTTTTCTTTCTTTTCTTATCCAAAAACGACACTACCCTAAACCTTTGATTATATATTTTGGCACATTAATCCACACACCTCCTCGAGAAAGAACCTGCATTTGTTCGGTTTCGCGTTTTTCCTAAAACGTGCAACTTAATACTTGCCCCCATTATACGCTCTTTTTCCTAAAAGACGTGTTTCTACGACTATCAATAACAATCCAAAAACTTATAATTAAACTAATTTAATAAACTGGCAGCCACTAAAAAAACCTATATTAATGAGAAAGGCTGATATTAAACCAAAAAGAGAGTCAAGAGGAGTTGGTTATCGCTTATGGCTACTGAACGGGTGGTCACGGGTTCGAGTCCCTGGAGTGACTAAATTTTTGTGATATATATTTTTTTTGGATACTGATAGAAATCAGTATTTGCACAATCAGATTAAATGAATCTGATGGCTTATACAGATCAGCAACTCAACAAAACCAAATACGCACATAAAACTTAAACAGAAAATAAGCAGATGTAAACTCAAATATCAGTTAAATCTAAGAACAAAAATTGAAAAGGAAAAAGCAGATTTAATAAATTTAAAACAGATATAACACTTATACTAAACATAATAAAATAAAAACGTAAATCTAAACAGGTGATGAGACTGCAATTATACATAGTCTCATCGTCCAAATCGGGCTTAAAACGCTTAAAATATCACCAAAATACCCCTATATATGCTTGTATTTGTGTCTTGTGTATTTTAGGTACGGATATCGTGAAATCAACAAATGATCACAAGAATCATTCAATAACGAACACAGGAAATGAAGTCGCACAAAGAACCGGGCCCAAATCATGGATTTTCCAAAATGACCCTGAAGTTTTGAAGAATGGCAACATTGGTCCCTCATCTTTGAAGATTTGGCAAAGAAGACCTTGAAGAAATCATCATTTGGCAAGAAAGGTCCTGTTTGAAGATATTACATAAACAGCCCTTGGATAATGCATTTATTACAAAATTGGTTCTTATTCAAAGTTTGAAACAAAGATGGGCCAAATTCAGCAAGTTGGTGAAACTTCAAAACAAAGGGAATTGTGTTTTTAGCTGTTTGGACGAGTTTGACAAGAAGCAAAGAGTGGGGGCCATAACTGACCAGACAAACAATCTCCTCTCACCCTCTCACAACACGCCACATCACCCCACTCCCACTTTTCACCCAATCACCTTACACCCTCATCCCACGTCAGATTTCCACCCACATCCTTTAAATAACTGATTATTTAATCAGTTATCTTTCCCACTAAACACTTTTTCAAAAATAATTAACCCCCCAAACGGATTAAACTTTCCCCATAATCCCTCATAAACCCTAGAACAAGACCAGGATCAATCCAAGCCAAAACAAAGGGTTTTACCCCCATACTATCTAGATCCTAAATAAACCCTCTCCTAATCACAACCCCACACCCAGAATCCCCAACCCATGACTCAAATGGGCCCCCATCTCTCCCCTGCTCCTCCCAAAATAGCAAAATGAGCATCTTTCAGAAGATCAACGACCAATTCATCAAACCTGGTCCCAAAGTGACTCATTGAACGGTTTAAGATCACTTTTACAAGCTGGCAACCTCACATGACAATTTTGACCAAGAATTCAGTCAAGAGACCAAGGGCATTTTCGGATTTCTTCCAATTAGGGTTTAGGGCTTTAGAATATTTTATTCATG
The DNA here is from genome assembly GCA_025667525.1 of Glebionis coronaria. Taxonomy (NCBI): domain Eukaryota; kingdom Viridiplantae; phylum Streptophyta; class Magnoliopsida; order Asterales; family Asteraceae; genus Glebionis; species Glebionis coronaria. Next base: position 91,473,272 of record CM046875.1, on the reverse strand, counting down.
TATTCTACTATCTTCCAAATAGTATATAATGGGTGTCATATACCCATTATCCTTGTTCCAGATTTTTTGTAATGTTTTAAATATTAATGAAAATGAACTTTAATCTTTTGCAATAAATCTGAGTTCCATTTGTTATACTTTATTTGTTTAAGTTTTATTCATCATTTGAAATCAGTTTAAGAGAAAAGTTTTCACTTGTATTAAAAGGTTTTCAAGAAATCTGATTTTCTTTGAAGTTTTTATAAGCCAAGAGGAATAAGCTAGCTTAATCAATAAGCTAGGCTTATTCTCTTTGTAGCTATTTAATCAAGTTACTCTCTCTATTCTTTGTTTGATCTCAGCAGGCACCAAATTTTGCATATTGGATGAATGGTGGTTCAAGTCCATCATCATCATTATCTTGCCATACCACAAGCCCCTTTCTGAAGTTGTCAGCTCAACCCCGAGCTTGATGGAGAAGGGTAAGCTACCCTTTGTGATTCCTGGATGTAGGGTCACCATGTAAAATTCTTTTTCTCCTTTCTCTATACTTGCTTGGAGGATTTTTTTTGAGCTAGAGTAATTTTTAGGGATTAGGGTTGTGGATGGAAGAACAAATGCTGGATATTGTATGTTTGATATATTAGAACAGGTTAGGGATGATTTGATTAGGTTTGATGCATGTTTGAGTAGAGATTGTAGGTTAAAATTCATGTTTCTGTTTTTAAGGGGTTTTGGATTCAAGTTTTAAAATCAATGTGTGTGATGAATTTCATTTGAAATCTGTTTAAACTCAACAATTTGAGTGGTTTTGTATGTATTCAGTTCATTGTGTTGGATTGGGTACCATTTGGTAGGTATTGCATGCTAGTTTTGGTAAAACATTGCCTAAAAATCAGTAAACAGCCATATCTGCTTAATTGTGTGGGTTTTCGCCTTGAAATTTTTTGTGTTTGTTAGGATATAGGGTAGCTTAGGAATTGAGAGTGATTTGGGGGAGTGTGTGAGTAAATTGAGTGAGTTTTGGCCAACCAAAACTCACCCAATTGCACTTTGCATCAGCAAAGTCCCATCAGACCCCCCCCCCCCCATTGCCATATATAAACTGAAATTGGGTATTTTCTGCTTGAATTTGCTAAGTGGACTTGTGCTTTTAGCCTTTATTTGACTCCCCACAACCCAACTGGTTGTGGGGGTGCCTTTGTTTGCCCACAAAACCAAGAAACAAGCAAGATCTAGGCACAAAAGTGCCCAGACCCGTTTTTTTGTGAAGGCAGTGGGAACTCACTTCTCACTGCTAGTGTAAAAGTTTCCCCTGCTAAGCAAAAAGACAAAAACAGTCAAATGTCACTTTCAGTAAACTTGCTTTTTTGTCTTTTGTGACCAAAAATAGGAATTAGGTCTTGAAACCAATTTTGTTATTTTTCTTATTTTATTTGTGATTTTTCTGTTTAATTAATTTTTAATTACTGTTCATTTTTCATTTTTCAGGTTTAATTGCATTTTAAATACTTTTTAATTAACTGATTTTTGTCTTTTAGTGTAAAATTTCAATGTTTTCAGTTTTAAAAATTTTCTTATATTTAGAAAAATATTTTAAGACTTTTAGTCCAAAAACATTTTACTGTTCACTTTTTAATTAATTTTTAGATTTTATTTAGTTTAATTAGGGTTTTAATTGTATACTGTTTTGTTTTTTTAGTGAAAAATATTTGATTTTTCTAACTTTTTTCATTTTTCTACTGTTCATTAGTATAATTTAGGATTTTTTAAATAGTCAAATAATTTTTAGCATTATTTTATTATTTTTAATCATTATTTTAGTTTAAAAGTAGTTTTTAGAGTTTTAAAAATAGAAAAATAGTGTTTTAAATTCAGGAAAAATACTTTTTAGTTTTTAAATAATATAAGTGAGTTATTTTTCCAATAAGATAAATTTTTGGGCTTTTTCTTAATTATATTTAATTTTTGGGCTTTAATTAGCATTAAAAATTGAATATTTAATTAATAAAAGGTTTTAAAATTTATTTGTTGGATTTTTATCCTTATTTATATTACTTTGAACTACTTTTTAATTTTTAATTTGTTTTTAGCTTAAAATTTTTAAATTTTCACGTTTTACGTACTTACGTTCGCGTTTTACGTCATTCGTCGTAGTTTAATTGTAATCGTAGTTCGTCTTAGTTTTTCTTTCTTTTCTCATCTAAAACGACACTACCCCAAACTTTTGATTATATATATTGGCAAATTAATCCACACACCTTCTCGAGAACAAACCCGCATTTGTTCGGTTTCGCGTTTTTCCTAAAACGTGCAACTTAATACTTGCCCATTATACGCTCTTTTTCCTAAAAGACGTATTTCTACGACCATCAACAGGGCAACAACTATATCAAACTATATCAGCAAACAATTTAAGCACAATATCAGCAAGCAATTAAACCACTAAATCAATATTAAATCAAACTAACAACTCAATAACTCCAAACTAAAACAATATCAGATTAAGCAGACAAAGTCCTAAAACTCAGCAAATAACCTAACAAATAAAAATAAGCTAGCAGACTTAAACAATAATCAAACCTTAAGCAGAAAAATTAACTCAGACCTAAACAGAAACTCAGACAAATCAACCACTAGCAGATTCAAAATAAAACTAATCTTAAAACAGCATCAACTAAGCAAATCTATTAATCTGAAACTTAAACAAACATTAAATTTAATCTAAAATTAACATCAAAATAAAAAGAGATTAAGAACCTTATGTAGAAACCATTGGGAAGAAGGGAAGGCGCTGAGCCCCCTTAACCGAACGAGTCACCATATTACGCCTTAACTCGAACACGTCTCCAATAAACATCAACACTATTCGAAGCATAAATCTATTCGAACCAGATTTTTATAAACTTCCAGTAGGGAAGTTTTATCCACTTTTACTTTTAATTAACCAATTTAAACTATTAATTAGTTTAAATCAACTAAAATTAATTGTTATGATAACATAGATTAAGAATAAATTGCAGTTAAACTTAAACAAAATAAAAAATAAGACACGAATTTATTAAAACTTAAATAACTTTTATTAATAATAATAACTGATTACAATACTTTGAAAGAAAAATACAATTAATCTAAAAACTATTTTTGCATAATAAAATAAAAATGAAATGGCACCTAAAAATTACAGTATGATGGAGGTTTTATAGGCAAACCCTAAAACTTCTTCATGAAGATTTGTTGATGCTGAAAATAAATCGTAGCCCTTGATTCTTCATCTCTCTTCCTTGAAATCATCCTACGGTGAATAATAGACCATCCTCACACGGATCGGCAGCCTGGAGGAATTTGTGCTACTTGTGTTTCTTCTTTGCTGAGGTGTATTTCATTTATTGGTGGATGAAAGTGTGGGATTTGTTTCATCCAATCAGAGATGAGATTGGGATGCCATGTAGATTGAATGGTGCCATCTTCTACATTCGATATTCATGGGAATTAATTAGAGACGCGTGTGTTAGCACGCACCTCTAATCAGTAAAAGCCCCAATTTCTGAATTAAAATTAGGGTTTGGGTGAATAGAAAACATAACTGGTTATTTTGATGGGAGAGAAAGGGTGGGTAAAAAAACTTCGTTTGTAACGAGATGTGTGTGGTGAGTGTTGTGTGAGTTTATCAATGTTTGACCAAGTTAAATTGTGTGAGTGAATTTTATATAACCGTTTTATCTTTTGACCTAGAAGGCTGCGAAGCCCAAATATATTTACCCCGTGCATAGTAACTTTCCGTTGTAAGTGAATGGGCTGTTGGCCCAATAAACACTCCATCTGTCTCTATACTTTTGGAATTTGTTGGGCCTTGACGGGCTTTTGATCCAAAAATTTGTTAACTTGAACTCCTTATTGGGCTTTTGGGCCCAATACCCAAATGTGGGACCCACAAGCCCAATTAACTTCATAAAAGATTAAATCCGCTAAAATCGAGCTTGAATTTGGTTTTGTCGATCTTTTCTTCAAACCCGAGTCGATTTTGTCGGTTTTCGTGATCTTCAGTATACTTTTGGTTCTTTAACTTTGACTTTGTCTCTTTCTTGGACTTTTCTTCAACATTTGACCGTGAAATCCCGTGTTTTCTTTCCTTTTGATCTTTTGTACCTATTTCACACAAAAACACAAAACCACGCATAATTCCGACTTTTACGATATTAAACACATGATTAGGTCTTGTTTTTCCTTGATTTTAGTGGTAAAAGGATAAGTGTTTACACACTTATTAGAAACCTCGACTTGCCCACTCGTTTGTGGGTGATAAGCCGTAGAAAGACGATGTGTAACCCCATATTTCCTTAGGACCTTTTCGAATTGGTCATTACAAAAATGGGTTCCACGATCACTTATGATCGCACGAGGGGTGCCAAACCGAGAAAACAAGCTCTTCAAAAACTTGACTACCACACGAGCATCGTTCGTGGGCAAAGCCTTAGCTTCCAACCACTTGGATAGGTAGTCAACGGCGACAAGGATGTACTTATTACCACGAGATGATGGGAACGTCCCTATAAAATCAATTCCCCAAACGTCAAAGATCTCACACGCTTGAATGATGTTTTGTGGCATTTCATCATTTGTGAGGCTTTTCCTTGTCGTTGGCATGAGTCACACGACTTCACAAGTGCGTATGCATCTCGGTAAATAGTATGCCAAAAGAAACCGGCATCAAAGACCTTATTTGCCGTGAGATTAGCACCATAGTGACCACCCGTTGGTCCCTCGTGACAAGCTCTAAGGATATTAGAAGCTTTGGTGCCAAAAACACAACGTCGAATAATTTGATCCGCACAAGTTCGAAAGAGGTAAAGGTCGTTCCATAAGTAGAACTTGACTCATGAAAGAATTTTCGTTTTTGTTGAGTCGTCATACCCTTAATGATGAACTTGCCCGGATGGTAATTTGCGATGTCCGCAAACCATGGGGTGTATGAGTCAAGCTTAGAATTCACTACACCAAGTGTCTCGAGAGGAAATGTTTCGGTGATTTCCTTTGGCTCGTAAACACTTTGGTGAGGATCTTCCAAACGAGAAAGATGATCGGCCGCTAGATTCTCGGCTCCTTTTTTGTCAAGGATTTCGACATTAAATTATTGGAGGAGGAGAATCCAACGAAGCAATCTCGGCTTTGCATCTTGTTTAGCCATGAGATACTTGATTGCCGAGTGATCCGTATACACTATGCATTGGGTCAAGACGAGATAAGGTCGGAATTTCTCAAATGCATACACCACGGCAAGGAATTCCTTTTCCATTGTAGTGTATTTAAGTTGAGCCTCGGTCATCGTCTTGCTAGCATAGTGAATAGGCAAGAAATTCTTATCATGACGTTGCCCCAAAACGGCCCAATGGCGTAATCACTTGCGTCACACATGAGCTTAAACGGGAGGTTCCAATTGGGAGCAACAAGAATGGGAGCTTCGGTAAGTTTCCTCTTAAGGATTTCAAAGGCTCGTACACAATCTTCGTTAAAGACAAAAGGAGCATCTTTTTCGAGGAGATGTGTAATAGATCGAGATATCTTTGAAAAATCCTTGATGAATCGACGATAAAAGCCCCTTGGCCTAGGAAACTCCTAACTCCCTTAACGGTTTTGGGATGAGGTAATTTGGGATGACGTTTACCTTAGCTTTGTCTACCTCAATCCCCGCTTTTGAGACCTTGTGCCCTAAGACGATTCCTTCCTTAACCATGAAATGACATTTTTCCCAATTGAGCACAAGGTTGGTTTCCTCACAACGTTTCAACATTCTCTCAAGATTCGATAAACACGAAGTGAACGAACAACCAAACACGGAAAAATCATCCATAAAGACTTCCACCGTCTTCTCGATCATGTTATGAAAAATAGCCATCATGCACCTTTGAAAGGTTCCCGGTGCATTGCAAAGTCCGAATTCCATTCTACGATAGGCAAACGTTTCATATGGACACATAAACGTTGTTTTTTTCTTGATGACGAGGATCAATGGGGATTTGGAAGTAACCGGAGAAACCATCTAAAAATCAATAGAAATCGTTTCCCGCAAGACGCTCCAGCATTTGGTCCATGAAGGGAAAGGGAAAATGGTCCTTACAAGTGGCGTCATTCAACTTACGATAGTCGATACACACCCTCCAACCGGTCACGAGTCGAGTTGGAATTAACTCGTTGGCATTATTTGGCACAACGATCATTCCTCTCTTCTTAGGGACACAATGAATAGGACTCACCCAAGGGCTATCAGATATAGGGTAAATCATTCCCGCGTCAAGGAGTTTAAGGACTTCCTTTTTGATGACGTCGTGAATTTTAGGTTTCACCCTCCTTTGGCATTCGATTGCGGGTTTGTAGTCCTCCTCCATTAAGATTTTGTGGGTACAAAATTTGGGATCGATCCCCTTAATGTCGGATAATTTCCACGCAATTTCCCCGTTGTGGTCCTTTAGAACATCGATAAGTGTGGTTTTTTCATCATTCGAAAGATCCTTCGCAATAATAACCGGCAACTAATCGTCTCCTTCCAAGAATACGTATTCAAGATGAGGAGGTAAATCTTTCAACTCGAGGAATGGTGGTTCCTCAATTGAAGATTTGGACTCGATACTCATAACCTTCTCGGGTGGAGGAAATGGGAAATCGTTAAGAAAAACCTTGATAATCGAGAAGTCCTCATCATTGTCGAGGTCTTCGTTACAAGTACGAGGAACATAAAATTCTTCCAACGTAAAACCACTACCTTCAAATGGAGTGAAAGATGGTGTTGAATTATCAAGAATGGGATCAAGCATAGTGGGATTGCCACTATTTTCATCGTCACCAAAACCTAAAACTTCTTGTGAAAATTCCTCGCAAACGACATCGATCGTATCAACGAGGTTTATGGTTGCGACGGAATAAACATGAGAAATTGGAGAATTTTGAGTTGCGTTTATAACAAGCTCCTCGCCGTTGAAACGTAAAGTGATTTTTCTAGCATGCACATCAATCAACACCATTGACGTATCCAAAAACGAACGACCTAAAATAAGAGGAACTTGAGGATCCGTGCGAATATCGACAACGATAAAGTCTACCGGATAATAGAACTTTCCCACTTTCAAAAAAACGTCTTCGGCCAATCCACATGCGGGAATCGTGGAATGATCGTCCAATTCGATAGATATTAGTGAAGGAGTAATATTTGGAAGATTGAGCGACTTGAAGATTGCAAGTTGCATCAAGTTAATACTAGCACCAAGATCGGCCAAGGCATAGCATTCTTCCATATCTTGAATTTCACATGGAATCAAGAATTTACCGGGATCACCGACTTTTTGAGGTATGCGGTTAAGATAAACCGATGAACAACTAGACAATTGTTGCAATTTCTCCTTGTTGTTTAACATACTCTTAAAGTTAGCGGCAAATCGAGGCATCATGACCAAAGCGTCGGCAAAAATTACATTGAAATGCACATCACGAAACATTTTCATAAAAAGCTCAAATTGGTAATTGTCGCACTCTTGCCGTTTCTCCTTATGAAGTCTCGATGGGTAGGGAAAATGTGGTGTGGGTTGAGGAATAGGCATAGCCTTTGGAATCTCGGGTTCAAATTATGGTAATGGGTCAACCGTAGGTGTGGCATGCGCGGTACTTCGTGGGATTGGGATATGCTCCTTTTCGACCACCACCTCGGATTCTTCCTCAATTTCCTCCACCGTTGGAGTAATTGGTTGAGGAGTCGGTTCCTTAAGTGTCTTACCACTTCGTGTGGTAATCACTTTCATCTCTCCCTTAGGGTTCGATATGGTGTTGCTAGGAAGACTACTCAAAGATGGTTTACACATTATAGCCTCAAACATGGATGAAATTTTATCCTCAAACATAGATTGCCTCTTATCGGCCTTAAGCATCTCTTGTTTTATCTCATGTTTCCCCTGTTCCATATTTTGTTGGTTTTGTTGTAACCTAGTTACATTTCCCTCCATTTTGTTGGTGTGGATCTTAAGCTCATTTGCTAACTCGTTTTTCAACTCCTTTTTCAAGTCATTCTTAAACTCAGATCTTAGGCTAATGATCTCCCTTTGTATATTATCAAACCTAGCATCATTTCCATTTGCGTATTCAAAAAATTCATTTGGAAGATCTTTCAAGATCTTTCAAGTTTTGGAAACTCTTATTGTTGTTTTGAAAATCATTGTTTTGATTTTTGTTTGAAACTTGATTATTAGCCCCTTGATTCTCATAGTTGTTACCCTTGTATTTGTTTTTGTAACCAACTTGATTGTTTCGATAGTTGTTAGCATCTTGATTGGGAGCAAAACCCGGGGGAGTCATTTGATTAGAGCGGGTAACTTGACCGTTTTGGTTATAAGTTCTCGTGGCCGCGTAGGCACTCGAAGTGTTACCATCGTTGGTAATGCACTCGGAGAAATCATGACCTCCACCACAATACATGCAAGAAACCTCAACCGCTTTAGCCGTCGCGGGAGCACTTTGTTCACCAACTTTAAATTCAATCAAAAGTCCTTTAAGCTTATCAAAGTTTTTGTTCTCCAAATTTGCCTCGATTTGGCAAGCATCGATGGTATGAGACAATGAAGGTGAAGCTGAAGAAGAAGCCTTATGAACACTCGATGTGATACGAGGACTATAGACCTTAGACCTATACTCAATAATCAACAACGCTTCCTCGACGATTTTACACAAGAAATTACCACCCACGGCGGCATTAAGATAATCTCTCTCATGATCGTTCAATCCATTGTAAAACGTGTCAATTTGATGCAAGTCGGAAAAACCATGATGAGGACACTCATGCAACATTTCCTTAAACCGATTCCAAGCCGTAGAAAAACTCTCATTAAATTCTTGTGAAAATTTTGAAATCTCGTTTTTCAAATGCGTAGTCTTAGAGGGCGGGAAAAATTGGTTCACAAACTTTGAAACGAGATCCTTCCACGTCAATATAGAATTGGGTGGCTCTTTCTCTAACCAAATTTTATCGGGCCCCGCTAAGGAATATGGAAAAAGCATCATCTTAATCGAGTCATTAGCAACGTCCTTAAACTTGCAAGTGGCGGTAAGACGATTGAATTGCCGGATATGGTTGTGCGGGTTGTCCTTTTCATCACCACAGAATTTGTTGTTTTGGATCATCGAAAACAAACCCGTCTTAACTTCAAAATTCTTCGCAAGGATGGTGGGAATCAAAATAGCCTCTCCATAACCCTCGGTGGGTGCTTGAAGTAACTCCATCATAGTTTGATTAGCCATGGTTGCTTCTTGTTCTACGATAGGTTCGTCAATAGGAGACTCCTTACTTGAAAGGTTAGGTGTGGTTTCCTTTCGGTTTCTTCGTTTACGTGCACGTCTAGCTTGGTTACGAGTTTGCATAAACGTCACGTACAACGTGGGGATGAGCAAAGAAGATTCTTTTTGGTGTTTTTGACTTTTTCAATTTTTTTGTGGTTTTTGATTGTTTTTACTTTTTTTGGATTTTGTGAATGTATTACGTAGACAAAAATCTACAAATCTCTCCTCAAATAAAATTTCTCGATTAAAGGAGCCTCAAGGAATGAAAACGATCACGTGAAGTGAACGCCTTCGATGACTTTAGAACGCTGGTGGAACACCAAAACGTTCAAGAGGGTTTAATCAATTGAAACCAAGAAAATATATATGATATGTAGATAATACTTTAGTTGGCAAACCCTCGATTAGCCGTTTTTATCTAAACACGCACAAGCAAGCGGAGAAACAAGACGGTGCGAAGCACTTAAGAGCCTTTTTCTTTAGGGTATATTTTATAATACACGCCTTATACCCACCTTATAGTTTGTGTTTGTCAAAATTAAGCTTCACAAAAGTAATTATCTATTTTGCCTTTTTTCTTTGTTTGAGATTCGAATACAATGATCGAGTGATGAAATCCCGAATCAAGGTTGTGTTTTCACATTTTTGGAGTACTTGTGAATTTATTGTTTTACGTATACAATATAGTAATAATATTCACACAAAAACGAAAAACCAATAATACGTATTAGTATAGTACTACTATTACAATTATATTTATGGATAATATAAAAATAACAATTGCTCAAATCAAAACACAACACGCCTCCCCGGCAGCGGCGCCAAAATCATAGTTGTAAAATACGTCTTTTAGGAAAAAGAGCGTAATTAGGGTAAGTATTAAACAAACGGTTTAGGAAAACCACTTGTAAATGACCCAATGGGGAGAGTTCGTTCTCAAGGAGGAAAGTGTGTTGTGTAAAGAAATGATTTATTTTTTTTGATTATGATTATGAAGAAAGAAACTAGAAAAGGATGACGGTTACGATAAAATTACACTAAGACGAAAAGTCGTGCACGTAAAACCGTAAAATATGACGAAATTTAAAAATGAACCTAAAAATTCCTAGAAAATTTCAATAAATCATAAAAATTGTAATTAGAGTTTAAAAAAATCAAAATTCACCCAAACCTTTTATTTAATTAAATATTAATTTTTTAATGCTAATTAAAGCCCAAAAAAATAAATTTAATTAACAAAAATCCAAAAATGAGATTTTTCACTTTTTAAACCTCCAAAATAACTTAACTAAATTAAAAACCATTTTTGAAAAATTTAAAATTAATTAAAACTATTTAAAAATGATTAAAAACTATAAAAACCTTAAAATAATTCTAAAAATTAATCAAATGACAAGAAAATTAATCTAAAAGTTTTAAAATTCCTAACTTAATGTATTTAAGCTATGAAAAATGAAAAACTTACAAAAATCTTAAATTTAATTTTTAATAATAAATAATAATAAAATAATATTAAAAATCCAAAATTTATAAAAAATTATAAAAAGTTGCAAACTAATTTGTTTTAACCTAATTAACACAGAAATGAACTTGAAATACCAAAAATACCCCTAATGGGCTTTCAAATAGGCTGAAATGAAAAACAGTCCACCTAAATGAGCTTTTTGGCCCAATAAGCAAAAAGTTGTCCAAATAAGCCCAAAATCAGCTATCTGACTCAAAATTCATTTTTAAGAACAAAAGTCAAAAGGCCCAAAAGCTGAAAGTGAGCTTATCACAGCTTATTTCAAAGCAGCTTATTCTTAATGGGCTTTTTGGCCCATTAAGCAATAAGCTGATGCCATAAGCTGAAATTTGACACACAACCTTCTCTTGACCTATATAAGCTGTTTGTAAAAAGAATTTTTGAATAAGCTCAAGAAATAAGCCTGAAATAAGCAAAAGCTCTCTAAAAAGAACGACAAAATAGTCGTTTTTTGAGTTCTAGACCAATTCAAGGGCTGATTCTTGTTGCAAAATGTTTCAAATGACAAAAATAAGCTTAATAATCAAAAAGATTTCAAATAAGCACAAAGAATAAGCTGGAATAAGCAATAAGCACTTATGATAAAAGTCAACTTAGTTGGTTTTCTAGTCAAACCTAAAAGTCAAACCCTAAAAAGCTCCAGATTAGTTCAATGTGTCAAATAAGGAAGATTGATTACAAAATCAAAGTTGTTGCAAGTCTGGATAAGCTAAAAGAGCTTATGAATAAGCTGTTTGAAAACTAACACTAGCAGTGGCTAGTTTTGGGTGTCCAGTAGTGGGAAAGGTTTCCACTGCTTGACTTGTTTGACTTGTTTGACTTTTTGCCTTATGTGGATTTTTGTTGGATTCAAGGCACACAATGGCACCCTCATAACCAGTGGGTTATAAGGAGTCAATCACAATCAAATAAACACAAATCCTAACAGCCAATTGATACAGTTAATTCAAAAGATCACCAGACATGGCACAGACATGAACATAAGCAGATTTGAACACAATAAGCACTTTTTGCAAGATTCAGCCCACCAAATTTCACCAAATGCATACACAAGCAATATTAAATTCAAATGAACACAAATAAACTTGATTCAAACAATGGTTCAAGGTTTAGACAAAGATTCAAGCCAATAAAAGTTACTAATGAACAAACAGCTGAACACAAGTGAGGTTGCTGATGTATTTGACCACAGATCCAATTTCAAACACTCAAATCTCTTAAACGGGTTATACAAACTTTGATTTAACACTTTTTAATCCTAAACATGCATACACTCTATGTGTTTCCAAGATCTTAGGTCAAAATTTGAAAAATCAAGCAAGATATAGCACACACTCTGATTTGATGTTTCAAAGAGCAAACTCGGAAAATATCATAACACAAGCACTTGTATAACAGATACAAACACTTACAAACACTTATACCCTACTCAAAATCAAACAAGCAACTTAAAACAATAGACCCAAACACCCCTTTCACGTTTTAATCCAAGATTTAACAAAGCAATTGTGTATTTCAGGTTTACCCAAGTCTAATCTAGCATCATAACATAAATATCATGCAATATTAAGCAGATTCAAGCCACAAGAACAACACTTATAACAGCAGATCACAAAATCACTAAAAATCACTTTTTTAACAGATTTTGGGTAAGAAGACTCAAACCTCATGAATGTACATCCACACTCACGAATTTTTGAGCTTATGTGCATAGCTTAACAAGGCACAAGCTTCCACAAAGCTGCTAAGAGTAACAAGGTTAGAACAAGCAATATATAAAACTAAAAATTGAAAAACAAAGCTGATTAACGCAACCTTTGTACCTACTCCTTGATTATCCCCAAACCACAAGCTCACAACACCTTGATAATCTTCTTATCAGGGTGCTATGATCACTTGTAATCCAAAAATCCTAAGCATGTACCAAAGAACTTAGCAAAATATCAATTTTGAGAAAATTTAGCAATTTCTTACACAAGGTTTGAAAACAAGTTTTGAGACTTCAAAATCATTAACATGAAACAATAGCAAGCATAAATTAAGATTGGCACTTGGATTTCATCAACACATTCAAACACTTTTCATTAAACTGAAAGAAGGATTTACAGAAAGTTGAACAAGGAAAAACCAAGAGCAATTTGTAAAGTAATGAGTCCTATGCCTTATATAGGCTACATGAATACTAGAAAAGTTGAAAAATGTGAAAACCCTAAGCATATGATTTTCCAATTTTGCCCCTTCAGTTTGAATTTATCTTGAACATGTGAAGACTTCTTGGTTGTATGTTGAGGTGTAAAGGTGGTGAGAATTGATCAAGGGGTCCATATTGAGCTTAGGCTTGAAGCAGCTTTGAGAGACGTTGGATTTGCTAGCACTTTTTGGCTTCTTCCCAAAACGTGTATATGGTGAGTATCATGTGAACTTTGAGGTGATGATGTGGCAGGTTTGGGAGTTGGGTTATGATTATGGCCATCTTAATCATAGTTCTGGACAAAATGGTGGTTTAATTTTGGCTTAAACAAGAATCCCCAATTCGTGTTCATAGTATGAATAGTGGGGTTTGATCCAGATTTTTGGTTTAAAAAATGTTTAGCGCGTGTTAATTTATGACTTTTACTTACCATTTGTGTACTCGATATCGTTCTCGGTATCTTATCGAATTGATCACGGTTAATGGTGGAATAGTCGGTGTTGGTCACTAAAAGGGTAAGCGTGAAATTATCTATTTCTATAAAGATGACAAATTAATGAATTTAAAAAGACTTACACAAACTAGCAAGGAATTGGGGTATTTAAAAAAAATAATTTAAAAGAAGTTATAAAAATAAAATAAAGTAATAATAAACTAAGACGAAATTTGTTTTAAAAATAACACTAAGTGAAAATTCGGGAAAAGTTAAATTCGAAACTGAAATAAGAAATAAAAACGAAAATCGAGAATGGATCGCAGTCAATGCGATCGGGGTGTTTGATCGTGCCTGGATCGCACATGGATCATACCCTCGATCGAGACCTTTGATCATAACAAAGGATCGCAGCCTACGATCGTAACAATCGATCATAGACTAGGGATCGTAGCCAGTATGATCGCACTCAATGCGATAGTAAGAGTGATCGCACTTAATGCGATCGTAGCCAGGCAATCGCAGCCACAAATCGCACTCAATGATCTTACCCACGATCGCAAAAAGTGATCGTGGTGTGGATTATGGAGTGTGATCGTAGTGAACGATCGTACTTGGTGATCGAAGTAATGGATCGCAAGTAGAAACCCTAGGGGTTTATGCAATCACACTTACTTGATCGAAACTGATGAAACCCTTAAGCATGATACGATGGAAATCAAAGAGAAAATAAGCCGAAAATGAATAAACACAAATAAGCAAGACGAATAAGCACTTATCCAAATCTTAACCAAATAAAAACAAGCATAAATTTAAAAGCTTTTGAGACACGTAATACGCAAACTTTATAAAACAAACATTAAAAAGACTAAACTTTTACGAAAACTAAAAAGTAAATAAGTTAAACACAAAATAAGCCAATAAGCATGATAAGCTTAAAGCTTAATCCGTGTAAAACTTAGATAGAAACCAAAAGATAAACTTTTTGATCTCATAAACATCAAGATGAAACAAGATCAAGCTTATCTCGAATCAAAAATAAGTAAAAATCAAGAAAGGTAGAAAGAGATTGAAAATGAAGAACTTAACTTGAACTTATAGATTAATGATTGTAAAATACAAGATCAAATCAAAGCTTAAACATGAAAGGAAGAAAAGATGAAATTCTAGTGAGAGAAAGTTAAAAACTTTCTCTCTCTAAAAACTAAAGAAAGAGAAAAAAAATGAAATAGCTAAATTAACTAACACCCTCCTAATGACATATTAGGAGGGTATATATAGGAGGTGGGGAGTGCATGTGTTGCTTCCTTCTTTCTTTCTTCTCGTCTTGACTCGATTTAAATTCTTTTTTTTTCTCGACGTCGTCTCGGGATTTGTCGATATAAATTGAACTTGTCTTATAATTTTCTTCTTCTATTAGACTTGAGTTCTTCGACTTCATTAAACTTCCGTCTTTAGACTTTTTCTTCGATAAATCTTCAGAATAGGCCTTGGACTTCCATTCTTTTTACACTCTTGATCTTTTAACTTCGTCTTTTATCTTTTTCTTCGATAAAATCCCGTGATAGCCCGTGTTTTCTCCCTTTTTCATATTTTTATCCTGAAACACAATAAAAACACAAACCACGCATAATTCCGAATTTTACGACATAAAATACACGTTTTGGTCCTGTTATTATTAGAAATAAGTGGTAAAAGGATAAGTGTTTTCACACTATTTACGTGTTTTTATTTAACTAATTAGGATTAGTTAAATACGGTTGTGAGTGGGTTATGACATGGAAGCTGGGAGTGTTTTGATTGGTGGAATGTGAGTGGGACACATGGCAGCCCATGATTAGTCTAGGTAAGGTTTATATCTTGGCAGAAATATCCCCTCTTCTTCCATTCTCTTTTCATTTCAGTTTAAACATGGCAAATCTGATTTTCCATTGTTAATAAAGTTTGGTTTTTCACACTTTTGCCCCAAAAGGTTTTGCAAAGTGTTTTCAAGGACTTGTTTTGCCATTTGATGATATTTGATGGACCATTCTTGTAATATCTTCAATCTTCAAGGTCTTGACTTGTATTGTTGACTTTGTGGAGGACTAAAAATGACAACTCTTCAAATATAAGGGAGCATTCTTGCTAATTCTTCAAAGTAGAGGGTCCTTTTACAATTTTGACAAACTTTAAGGACCAAACTTGTAATTATGAACAAACAAGGGTCTAAAGTGTCAATTCTTAAATATTGGAGGACCCTTCTTGTACAATCTTCAATTCTTCAAGGGTTATTCTTGGAAAATTAACACTAGGGCTTGGTTCATTGTGCGGCTTCGTTTCCCGGGTTCGTTTTTGCTTGTTTCTTGTGATCTTTTGCCATTTTCTCAATATCCGTACCTAAAATACACATGGAACAAACACAAGCATATATTTGGAATATTTCATGATATTTTACGCATTTTAAGCCCATTTTGGACGATGAGACTATGTATAAAAGCAGTCTCATCACAATATCCCAAGGATATAGCGTAGGACTCTCTTTAATGTCATTCCGTGTGTCCTAATGAGATTTGATTGATCTCTAGGCTCTAGAATCGATTTGTGCACTTTAGTGGTCGGAGGCTGGAGCAGATGCCACCTATTCAATATCAACTATCTCGGAGTGAGAAAGTCAATAGAAGTCATGTTGATCTCCGTGACAATAAAACAAACTTCTTTTGAGAGAAGCCTGAGTAGCTAGGTAAGGGTTGTGTGTTACATCACTGGGTCCATGATGATTTGTCTTCATGATGTGTTGACCCAGTTTCACCCTAAGTTGTATGGAGGGCTTCTTTGTTTACACCCTTTATCCTTACATTTCTTTTTCACTCTTCAACCCCTTTATTGCTTACCAAGACATCATTACTAGCACCTTGTTGTGATTATTCTAGTGCTAACATCAGTACTTAGTCGGCATTCAGCTACGTTCACATTCTACTCCATATTTCCTAAGGACTTCTATAATCTATTGGATTGTCCCTAGGAAGATCCCTCCAGTTCTGGTTGGATCATAGGACTTAAACCTAACCACCCTTTTGACACCAATAACGTCGTGGATTAAAAATGGTGTGGGTATTTGATCGTAACCATAAAAACCACTTTAAATGTCTAACAAGGTGTTTGAAAAACATTTAACACCTTGATAGTTTTGTTGTTTCAGAAATGCTCCCCCTTCACATGTGCATCGATAATCGAAAGTGTTTCACACATGTGGGTAAGAGTTAAAGTGCTTGAGTCTTATATAAGATCACATTTTAATCACATTTTCTCCCCTATCTCTAATATATAAGATCTTTTGATATTAGAGATACCAAATTTGATTAAAATATATCGCGAAAAAATAGTCTTGAAAATCTTCGGGAGAAAAATGTGTCTTACTAGCATGAATAATTTGTAACGCTCCCCCTCAAAAATTGATCCAATTGAATTGTCATTGTGAGTATGTAATCCACACTTCGCTTTTTGAGGATGGGAGTTGTTGAACACACAATTTTTGAATGATTTGGAATAATCATTGAAAAACTCTTGAAAAAATTGTGTTCAACGCTTTTCGATAAACTCTATTTCTTTTTGGCGAAGAGGTTTTTCTAAAGCATAAACTTGAGTTCATAGACGTTGAATGTCTTGACGAATCCACTCAAGTATAAGAAGGTTTATCTTCTTTTGCTAAGGGTAAGGGCACTAAATCGTACATTCCCCCGTGAATATAGATTCGGGTTGCAATCTGAAAGTGATTACAAGCCATTGTGTTGAGCTCAAAATGTTGAATGTTTTGTGACATGCTCAACCCAAGATAGATTGCTCTACCCGTTATGTGGAAATATTGTCCAAAATAGACAATTTCCTTTATTAAATAGAAACGACATGTTTTGAAAAATATTTACAACTTTCATTCGAGCTTTATGTACACACCCTGTCGTTATTGAGCGACATTTTCTAGGTACGTCCATATTATCGATACTGAAAGACATATCGAGAAGAATATTTTTGGATTTTAAAAGATTTTTAATTTTGTGTTTTATTTTTATATGTTTTATATTTTTGTATTTTGCTTTTTCAAAGATATTTACAAGTATATGTTTGATAGATAAATCAAGCAGGCACCTTTAACAAATCTCTAGGTCTGCTGGAGTCAAACATCTCATACCAATTTGCCTAACGAGGTACTCAAACCTATCTTTTGACAAAGCCTTTGTAAACAAGTCGGCTAATTGGTAATCCTCTCCAACAAAGTATAGTTCAACGATACCTCTTTCAACTTGCTCCTTTATGAAGTGGTATCTGACATCGATGTGCTTCATGCGGGAATGCTGTACCGGATTGCAGGAGATGGCTATGGCCGACTTTGAGTCACAGTACATAGGTAATTTATCAAAGTGGAAGCCATAATCCATGAGTGGTGTTCTCATCCAAAGAACTTGAGCACAACAAGAAAATAGAGACACATACTCCGCTTCAGCTGATGACAGTGACTTGCAATCCTGCTTCTTGGAAGACCATCCCATAAGCTTATCTTGACCTAGAAATTGTGCACCACCAGAAGTAATTTTTCGTGTATCAAGACACCCTGCATGATCAGAATCTGAATAGGCCGTTAGAAAGAAACCGGTTTCCCTCGGATACCAGAGTCCCAAATGAATGGTATTCTTAAGATACCGAAAGATCTATTTAACCTCCTTGGGGTGCTTTTCAGTGGTTCGTGCTTGATATCGTGCACAATAACATGTAGCATGTGATATATCGGGTCTGCTTGCTGTCAAATACATGAGAGAGCCGATCATGGAACGATATCTCGTTTGATCTATGGCATTTCCCTCCAAGTCAGCATCTAGTGATGTGGTTGATAATGGTGGCCCAACGGGGTCACATGAAGTCATACCATGCTTTTTGATTATCTCTTGACAATACTTAGCTTGGTTTATAAAGATACCACGTGGAGATTGGTGAACTAGAATTCCTAGAAAGAATTTTAGTTTGCCCATCATTGACATTTCAAATTTGCTGTGCATGACTTTTTCAAACCATGTTGAAAGTTTTGGGTTTGTAGACCTGAAAATAATGTCATCAACATAAATCTACACAAGCAAAATGTCATCCCCATATTTATAAATGAACAGAGTTAGATCAATGGAACCTTTTGAGAAACCTTTGGATACCAAAAATTTCGAGAGCTCGTCGTACCACGCCCTTGGAGCTTGCTTGAGTCCATAAAGTTCTTTGTGGAGACGATACACCTTGTCAGGATAATGAGGATTAATGAACCCTTCCAGCTGCGTAACATAGACTTCTTCCTTCAAAGGACCGTTAAGAAATGTTGTCTTCACGTCCATTTGATAAACAGTGAATCCCTTATGTGCAGCATAAGCAAGGAAAATCCTGACCGCTTCCATACGAGCAACTGGTGCAAATGATTCGTCAAAATCAATTTCCTCTTTTTGGCCATACCCCTTAGCCACTAGCCTAGCTTTGTTCTTGATGATCGTGTTTTCTTCAACCATCTTGTTTTTACATATCCAACGAAGATTTAATAGAATCACATCGTATGGTCTGTCAACAAGTTCCCAGAGCTTAAGTCTTTCAAATTGTTAAAGTTCATCCGTCATCGATTCAATCCAAGCATGATCAGCCATGGCTTCTTTGATGTTTTTCGGTTCAGCTGTACTCACGGCGAGTGCGAACATACAAACATCGCAATCATTTTCAAGCTTTCGTCTTGTACGAACGGGCTGTGAAGGGTTTCCAATTACTTGAACAAAGGATGATCTCGGGTCCAATAATGTGTTGAGGGGTGTCGTTGATAGAACGTATGCATATTTGACGGATCAACATGGCGAGTAGAAGACTCTCTAGTTTCGTGTATCGGTTTACTGAATGGGTTGTGAAAATCGTTATCGTTAGATAATGCATCGTCTGCTTGATTTGTGTTCTCTGGAGCAATGACAGTAGTTGTGGATGTTGTAGGATCGATTGTTGACGTGATATTCTGAGGAGGTAAATCTGCAGCAACCAATGTTGAAGTAGATTACGTTGTATCTTTTTATTGACGATGATCGGTATCATCATTCGTATCATGAGTGACAGCGGAAGACTTTGATACAACATGTTTCTCCCCCGTGAAATATTCATCAAACATAGGTCCATATAACATTTCCAACTCTTCAAGTGTCGTGTCTACTGTCATATCTGCTCTAGGAACATGTTTAGGAACTAGCTTTGAACTTGACTTTTAATTGTCGTGGTCTTGAGTTTCGAGTTCCATGCGGTTTATCACAGAAGTCTTTTGTCGTTGTTGATCGGGACTTAATTTGTTTTGTTCAAGTCCCATTTCTTGTAATTCATCAAATTTGATATGAATAGTCTCGACTATCCATTTTATTCTCTTGTTGTACACTCTATATCCCTTAGACTGAGTTGCATATCCCACTAGAATGCATGCATCACCTTTCTCTTTCATCTTTTCCAGATTTTCACTATCTCGAATAATGTAACACGTACATCCAAAAACATGAAGGTGTTTGAGTGAAGGTTTTCGATCATGAATTATGTGATATGATGTCTTTTCGTGTCTTGGGATAACTAAGGATCGGTTTTGTGTGTAGCATGCAGTTGACACGGCTTCGGCCCAAAAGTATAATGGTAGTTTTTAAGCGGATAATAATGTTCGAGCAGCCTTGTACGGTTTCGTCTTTCAACAACGCCGTTTTGTTCGGGTGTTCGAGCAATAGATGCTTCATGTTCAATCCCTTCGACTTCAAAATAATTCTTCGGAGTTGAATTCAAGAATTTTGTGCCTCTGTCAGTACGTACCACTTTTACTTGAGCTTGAAGACCACGTTGTATCAACTTAAGGAAGTTAATGAGAACCTCAGGTGTTTCATCCTTGTACCTCAAGAAGTGAGTCCACGTGTACCTTCAGTAGTCATCGACAATTATCATAACGTATTTCTTCCCATTGATGCTTTTTGAACACGCATAGGGCCACACAAATCTATATGAAGAAGATCTAACCGTCCTTTAGAGCTTGGTGTAGTCTTTGTCTTGAAACTAATCCGTTTAGATTTACAAATCTCACAAGAAGAACAGAGATGATCTTTGATGAATTTCAAAATTGGAAGGCCTCGCATAATATCTTTCTTGGAAAGCAAGTTGATGGTATCAAAGTTAAGATAAGATAATCGTTGATGCCATAACCAAGCTTGAGTCGTTGAAGCTTTAGCCATGAAACAAATTGGAGTTGAAGATGTGGAGTCGTGTAGTGAAATAGTGTAGAGATTAGTACCCCATGAACCGGTAATTAAGTCATTCCAATCATAATCATGAACAAAACATGTCTTTTTTCTAAAAGCAACCTCCAAATCCGCATCACAGAATTGGCCAACCGAGAAAAGATTGTGATTGAGCCCTTCAACGTAGTAAACCCTTTTGATTGTCATATTCCCCTGAACCAAGTCTCCATATCCTAGGATCGGTTCAAATTGATCATTTCCGAATGGGACCGTACCCAGGAACTTCTCCACGAAGTTAATTAGAAGCTTGAGATTCCCCGTCATGTGCTTCGTGCATCCGGAGTCCAGTATGAAGAGAATTATTTCGATCACCTGTAGAAGAATTAGAACACGATGGAGCATTTTCTATATTGGATTCCATGTTAGTTGTGATATCCGAATCATCAGTTTCACTTAAAGGCACACTAACGCTCGTTGTCACATTTTCTGTCCTAACCTTAGGCATCAATTTATATCTTGGAGGACATTGATTAGCAAACCACCATTTCCAAGACTTACTAGCAGACTCATATAATTCCCTAATTCTGCTTCTAGGGTTCTTAGTGGTGGAGTCTGATGTAATACTTTTCTTAGGGGGGGTTGCACCAGAATGGTTCACTTTGCGTTTGGGTTTACTAGAACTAATAGGCATCACAGTTTGCTTCGTAGTTCTAGTATCTACGCCTTTGACATTATTCGAAACACACATAGCATGATTTGCATTAGCACACTTTCCACATTTCACACAAACAAACTTAACATTCAAAGCATTCAAAGTCGAATCATTAAAATCGTCATTACACGCGATTACGGTCGTTTTATTCTTAGAAACATTGAAAATCCTAGGGTGGTCTTCAACTTTCTTCATCTTCCCTTGACTTTTGTTTTGCCAAACCTTTTCATTCATGCGAGTGCTCTTAAGCTGAGGCCGGCTAACACTAGCAGTGGGGACTACTCTTGTAGTAAAAGACACACGTCTATTAGTGTTTCTAGAAGTCTGAGGTGATTAACTTTCTTTGTTGTGTGTGGGTTGAGTGGCCAATCTATACATCCCTGGTTTAATCAAATTTGTGTTCTTAATGCTTTGTGATCGAATATGTGTTTTGGGAGTATTATGTGGTAACATATCCTTCCCATCCGTCTTGGGGGCAAACCCAGGTTTTGCAAATGCAGAATTAGAGAAAACAGATGGTTTTCCCAGGACAGAGGGTCTAGTCACTTTGTGCGCATTGGGTTGTCTAACAACAGGTTTTTTAACACTAGGTTCCACAATTTTCCAACCCATCTTAGCAACGAGTTTCTTCAACTCTGCTATCGCTATTTCCCTGTCTTCTAACTAAGCTTTCAACTCTTTAATTTCCAAACTCTTTTCATTCATTTCTCGACACATTTGGGAAAGTTTTTCTTGTAATTTATTATCATGCGGAAAACTTCCGATGTCTTTTTGCAAAGCAAGTTCAAGAGAATGACAATGTTTTTGAAGGAAATTAGTTTTGTGTTGAAGTAACTCAAAAGCCTTTTTATCAACATTTTCTTACGTTTCGAAAGCTCAAGTTCAAGACGCTGACATTCTTTGATCTTCTCAAGATATTTTCATGGAACATCAGAATATTCATCGATATCAGCACAAGATTGAAGAGTAACACACAAAATATCTTTGGAGAGACATTCTTCTAAGAGTAGATCATATTCGTTTGAAAAATCTGATTTGTCATTTTGAAGCTCATTTATTTCTTTTTCAAGAGACTCAACATATTTCAAATCATCAAACATTTCAGACCGAATCAATTTTTCAAACTCAAGAACATGTTCTTTTATTATCTTCGTATTTGGTATTAAAAGTTCTTTCACAAGCACAGTTATGTCGTGAGGAATCTCTGTTTTCCCTTTATCCTTTTCACGTTTTTTCCAATCGCTTTCAACCATTGATTGAACATTATCAATGTGGTGTTTAAGAAAACCAAGTGTTTTTCTACTTTTGCTTTTAGAAGCATCAAGAGGAAAATAGTTAATATATTTAAAAACATTTGATTTCTTAGTGGAAAAATTTTTCTTCCATTGAATTCTTCGTTGTTTGCATTCAATAAATAATTCCTCACGAGACTTATATTTTTGTGGAGTGAAAAATACCATAAAGACTGTTTTCATAAGCATAATTATATGGTGTCACAAAGTCTTTGTTGACCGGTGATCTACTCTCCTCATCCCAAAGGGACGTCTCTTCACTATCGAGGCTAGCTACTGGGCAATCATGATCGGTCCATTCGGACTCATCAAGATAGTGAGGGTTTGCAGCTTGAGCTTGTTCGAGGTACTTGGGGCTTGCAAAACTAGGTTGACCCTTAAAAAACGACCAAGGTGCTATCATTCTAAGGGTTTGGATAGAGTCATGCGTTTTATAAACAACTTTTTTCAAAAAATCGACTTGTTCTTCGAGATCCTTTACTTTTTCAGTATCTTTGCCTTGTCTATTTTTGAAATCTTGTTTTAATTTTTCAACCTCTTGTTTCTTTTCGTCAAGAATTTTAGCAGAATCGATGGTTGTGACACCCTAGGCAAATCCCACATCGGCTGTGGCCAGGAGAGATCCATGGTTCATAAGATAACATTCGTCTTCTCATGACACAACGTGTTTTGTGGTCTATTGCACGTGGGGTTCTTAGGAACTGGCAGTTAAGCGTACTCATGTCAGAGTAGTACTGGCTTGGGTGACCTGGTGGGAAGTACTCACACGAGGGCCACAAAGCAAAGCCGTGAGCCTACGGGCAAAGCGGACAATATTGTGGCTTGAGTAGGCGGGATGTTACAAGTGGTATCAGAAAGACTCCTGAGCCGTTCAAGATGGTGGGGCAAATCTCATCGAGGATGATGAGTCCCGAAGGGGGGTGATTGTGACACCCTAGGCAAATCCCACATCAGTTGTGGCCAGGAGAGATCCATGGTTCATAAGATAACATTCGCCTTCTCATGACACAACGCGTTTTGTGGTCTACTTCACGTGGGGTTCTTAGGAACTGGCAGTTAAGCGTGCTCACGTCAGAGTAGAACTGGCTTGGGTGATCTGGCGGGAAGTACTCACACGAGGGCCATAAAGCAAAGCCGTGAGCCTACGGGCAAAGCAGACAATATTATGGTCTGAGTAGGCGGGATGTTACAGTGGTATTCATAGAAAGCCTCTGTTCAAGTTCATTAACTTTTGTTGTGGCGAGGTACGTTTTTTGACGTTCATCACTTAATAAGACATTAAATTGGCGTTTTTCTTTAGTTAACAAAGCAAGAGCTTCGTTGTATTTATTTTCAAAATCGTCCTTTTTAACATTGATAACACGACTTTTGTACCCCTTCATCTCTTTGGTCTTTTGAAGAAGCTCAGCCCTATAACTATCAATTGTCTCACTATATTTTATAATAGTGGCTTGCTTTCTTCAAAGTTTTGAGTGAGCACTGCGTTTGCCTTTTTTAATTGCTTTTGACTCTTTCTATTTTCATTGACATCTTTTTGTAAACTAGCAATTAAATTAGCAAGCGCGACACGCTCCTCTTCATCATACTCATTTGCATGTTGATCATCCTCAAACTCATTATTGCACATGTCTGATGAATCGGGTGTGGTATTGCTATCAACCGTTTCCATCATACACATGTCAGTAATTGTTGTTGGTAGATCATTATGCGCATGTGTATCACCAAACACATTATATTCATCATCATGTTGTACCTTATCTGTGACAAATCTAACATTTTCAGGTAGTGAAATATTATCTCGTATAATATTTTGAAACTTATTTTTGTGTTGGTTGACGAACTCACAATTTATGGATTTAAATTTGGGCTTACGTGCATAATTTGGCGTCTTTTACGACTAAATCGGAAACCTTAGGATTACGTATTTACGTTTTTGAACTCCGTTTTTGATGAGACAATTTTTATTGGATTCGTTTTGTGACGGTGATTCATAATTTATAAAAACGTTTTTCGTAAAACGACCCGAGGGCACGCAAATCGAGAAAACTAGAATCGAGAAATACCCGTAAACTAGTGAGATGGGACAAAACACTTTGCCCCACCCCACTAGCTTATATGGGATGGCAATATGACACCACCACACATAGGTGGCATCAAGTTAACTACTACTTACACAAGTGTAAGCTTGTGCTTACTTGTTAAGCTAACCATTTCCACTTTACAACAAAAACTAGCAACTTGTTTCATTCTTACCATTTCCTTCCATGCAAACCACTCTAAAACTCTCTCAACTCCTCCCTTTGTGCCGTCCACTATAAGCTAACAAACATCCCATTTGATCTTTTCTAGCCATAACCCACATGTTTACTAGTCCTATTAAGGTGTTTCCTTGAAGCCTTGATCATTTGGTGGCCATATAAACATCTTTGGAGGTGATTTGCTTGTGTCCTAGGGCTGATTTTCCAACATATGTTCTTGATATTTGATGGTCTTGGAGATACTTGTTGTGTTCATCAAGTTCTTGCCTTCCTAAAATAAGAAATCCACTTGGATTGGTAAAGAAGATCATCCTCTACATTTTTCTCTTATTATTTTGTAAAGAACAAATGTATTTTCTTTCATTTTGTATATGTATATGATGTATATATGATGATAAAAATGTTGTGTGGGGATCAAGTGTTGATAAACATGCTTAAAAATGATGATAACCATAAGAAATGAAGCTAAAATCATGACTATTTAGTTGGCTGTATAAAAACAGTAGATAACTAAATGATGAACTGATAAAATTGCATGGTTTGATCTATTTACAGTAAGTAGATGATGTTATACACATGTGAGAGTTGGCCATGCAATGGAATCAAAATAATGAGTGAGATATGATAAAAACAAGTTAGGTGGTACAATCTGAATAAGCAGTTTTGTAGGGACTGTTAAGGCAACTTAGACTCAAAATGGGCAGTAGCTATAACTAAGTCATATGTAGCACATATTATGAAGAATTTGTCATCCAAAAATGAGCTTCTAAGCCATTATATAACTCTAGATATGGTAAAAATGGTGAATATGAAGTTAAAAATCAGATTTTGGAAATAATGTTTATTATTA
Organism: Glebionis coronaria; assembly: GCA_025667525.1. Taxonomy (NCBI): domain Eukaryota; kingdom Viridiplantae; phylum Streptophyta; class Magnoliopsida; order Asterales; family Asteraceae; genus Glebionis; species Glebionis coronaria. The sequence continues at coordinate 91,447,467 of CM046875.1, read as the reverse complement.
TTATATAAGCACTCACTTTATAATATATAAAATGTAAAATATAAACCCACTAACTTATAAAACTTATTTATATAAATGTATAAAAGGTTAATTAAATGGGTAAATTATATAAATGGTGGTAAAAATAATATTTATAAGTAATAAAAACTATAAACTTGATTTTTACGACTTTTTCGGCTATCGCCGTAAAATTAACGTTTTTCGCCAAATAAAACTTAGACGACCAAACCCGTCTAATGTAAAGTTTATAAAAGTTGTATACTGATGTATAAGTAACTAATACAAGTAAAAACCGATAAAACCCGAACTATAAGAATTACGGACATTTACGAGCTAACTAAACCTATTGGACTAATAATTAGACTTAATAAGATAAATACTTGTAAAAAGAATTATTTGGGCTTAACCCATTTGGGCCCAACATGAAAAATATATATACTGATCATATAGGTATAAAATGGGTAAAAACAAGTTAAAGAACTTATAAAAGACTTAATGGACTTAAAATAGGTAAAATCAATAAAACTAGTGAACTAGTAAGACGTTACCAAAACGTGAACACTAAAATGAGTAAACGAGGATTTATAAACCCACTTGATCATCATCATATGTACAAAAATCATATATATGTATATTGTTATGTTTATAAAAGTCATTGGACCGAGTCTAAGACCGATTATTATTTATATAGGTTTCCGTGACCGAAGCACGCCCGTAGCCGATAATCCGCCTTTCATTAACAACGTGAGTTCATAGCCTCACACTCTTTTAAATGTTTTATAAAATGATTTGTAAACCCGCGAGGGAGATAACATGCTAGATTTTTATAAAAATAGAACACAAGTAGTCCCGATTGTATGCTAAATGAGATGGACCTGAATGATGCTATGACCCTATATTCAAGACTAAAAGGATTATTAGTAGTTAGGTTATGTCACTTAAAGTCCCATTAGCATGAATTGTGAACTACCGGGATTTGGTAGACGCTTATGCATTTGATAGTACTATTTGGGGATGATCACCCCAGTTCGCGCCTTGACGGTTGATCCCCGTCGTACCACATTGATTGGTAAGCGAATTTATGTATGAGAAGATTCCATAGCGTGATTTTTGTGACGACACGCTAACTTAGATGGGAAAATTGTTTGTCGGGTTCGTGGCCCGCTGTTTCACAGTAAGGTAACAATGTCATGCGGCTAATAATAATCCTATACAATATACAACGTATGCTATAAGACATAAATAATAAACGATAACGACGCTATTACGATGAATATATTACCTATCATGGTAATATAGAGACTACGGTCTCATGGACGGTTTCAGATGTATGCTTGATTTATATGTTGCCTGACTAGCAATATGTGGACTTACTTCCGATATTATACTTGTGTTCTGATTTTAAATGAATGTAAATGATTGTTTTATATAACGGTTTTCATTAAACTCTATGAATTCACTCGGCATTCGCTGATATGATTTTTGCATGTTTTCTATCTCAGGTGCTTGAAGGTAATCCGGATGGAGATCGACTCTGATGGCCCACACTTAATATTAAAAATGTTCATTCGATCTGTGTTTTGTAAACTTAATGACCTGTATAATTTGGGACCTGTTGTACACTTTTGAAACTTTTTATCGAATGAATGTTTGTTAAACCTTGTACAACCATTTTTATGTGTTGTCTATGATTGGAGTTATTGTGCTATCCCGTAACACTCTGAAAGACCCTTCCGCTGTACCGATACGAAAAATGAGAGTGTTACAGTTTGGTACCAGAGCTCTCGTTGTAGAGAACAAAAGATTTTAAAAACCAAGGTTTTGAACAAAACTTTTCAAAATCTTTTGACAATGAACATTTGAGAAAATATTTGAAAAATCTTTTGACTATAACGGTGCCAGAGATCTCCGACGTTACCAACAAGCCCTATTGAGAAGATATATATTTTGATATATATATAATTTAATTTATATATATGTATATATCGTGATTTCATTATGTAATTGTTTAACTAGTATGTTATCCTAATACGAGATAAATATATATAAATGCAGATTGTCATGGCTGACCCTAATATTCCTTTAGAAAACCATGCTATTCCCGAACCTAATATAGAAGATGATCCTTATTTAGACTTAGTAGATTATGATATCGATGATGAGGAGGAACCATTTGAGGATCCCGAGCCCGAGATAGGACTAGGAGATCATATTGCCCCTCAGGTTGACTTAGTAGAGAATGAGATTGAGAATGTGGGTAATGAGAATGTGGATATTGAGAATGTGGGAAATGAGAATGTGGAGATTGAGAATGCTGATATTGAGAATGAGGATGAGATTGGGTTAGATGATTTAGATGACGAGATTAACGACGAGGATGTCGAGGAGGATGTAGGTATAGATGTTGAGGTTGATGACGATGAGGAAGCTGAGCTTATTTATCCGTATGATGTTCCAGAGGGCGAGCCTTTGCCCCCACCAGTTTGTTTGTCTGATCTGAGGATGAGTTACCTAGGGATGAAATGTCTGAATCGTCTGAATCTGATTCTGAATCAGAGGAGGATGAGGATGACGATGCACCTGACGGTACTGATGGTATTTCTACTCGTAGACGTGAGATAGGAGAGTCGTCTAGTACTCGAGAGGCTACTCATATTGATGGTCTTGCACCATGGGCCTTGAGACGTGATCTAGATGCTTCCCGTGTTAAGAGTTGTGTGACAGAGGTTGGATTAGGTGTTGTTCAGACTCAGGTTGCTTATTTGGAGTCGAAGGCTAAGGTTGGCGAGAAAGAGCGGGAATTGCTTAGTTTGGATTTGATTGATGTAGAACGTGGTTTGAATGAGGCTTTTAGGAGGTTATCGGTATTGGAAAGCTGTGAGTATGTTGCTATGAAGAGAAAGGTGAATTCTATGGAGATTCAGTTGAGTGTGGCTCGTGCGATGCGTGAGAAAGCTGAAAAGGAGTTGAATATATATGTGGGTTGGAACAGTAGATTTTATGCCGACATGGTTGAAAGAGGAGTAATCCGTAAGCGCCCAGCTGAAGATGTGTCTAGTGATCGTCCGGCGAAGATCCAGAAGACGATGGATGATGGACCATCTGGCGGTTCTCAGTAGACCAGTCTGTGTTTAGTAGTGACCTTTATATCTTTTGTGCTTTTGTAGCTTTGACCAAACCGACTTGTTAGTAATAGACTTGGCACGAATTTTGAGTGTATATAGTGCTAGAACTTTGATATGGATGTACTAAGACAATACTTTTGTTTCAGATCAAATGAAATATGTATCTTGTCTTGAATTCCATATTATGCCTTATTTGTATCTTGATTATGAATTCGATCCATATTATATGAATCCTTTGTTGGGTGAATGCTTAATACTTTGAAATTGTGAATTATAGAACTATGCCGCCCAAGAAGGCTGTGACTGAGGATGATGTACGTAGGATTATTACGGAGCAAGTTACCGCATCTATGACTGAATTTATGGCAAATGCTAGAAATGAAGCTGGCGGTAGTGCAGCTGGCGGTAGTGGAGCTGGCGGTAGTGGAGCTGGCGGTAGTGGAGCTGGCGGTAGTGGAGCTGGCGGTAGTGGAGCTGGCGGTAGTGGAATTGGCGGTACTAATGTGAATGTGAATGCTAATAATGTGAATGCTAATGCTGGAGGAAATGTAGGAGGACTTGGAACGAATGCACCTGAAGTTGGTGGTTGTACTTATGTGACGTTCATGAAGTGTGAACCTCTACCTTTTAATGGAACTGAAGGTGCTGTAGGATTAAGCCAGTGGATCGAGAAGATTGAATCGGTGTTTAGGATTAGTAAGTGTAAGGAGGAAGATAAGGTGACTTTTGCTATGGCTACTCTTAAAGGTCGTGCGTTGACTTGGTGGAACGGGAGAATTGCTTTCATGGGTCTTGATGCTGCTAATGCTACTCCTTGGGCTGAAATCAAGAAGTGGATGACTTTAGAGTTTTGTCCTCGTAGTGTGATCATTAGGTTAGAACAGGAGTTGATTCATCTGAGAATGAAAGGTGTGGACATTGATAGTTACACGAATCGATTCCATGAGTTGGCCTTGCTATGTCCTCGATTGGTTGAACCCGAAGAGATCCGAATTGAGGAATATGTGAAAGGGTTGACCAGGAATATCCGGGGGGACGTGACATCATCTAAACCACTGACCATTGATGATGTTGTTCGAATGGCTTACCAACTCATTGGACAGATAATTCAGGATAAGGAAGATGAAGCCCGTGTAGGTGAGAAAAGAAAGGGAGACGGTGAGCGTGTAGATAGAGGTGATTATAGGAAGAATTTCAATCGCCGTCAGAACAAGAGAAAGGGGAATGCAAATGCTCTTACCAACAATGCACCGCGCAACGATGATAGATGTCCTAAGTGTGGCAACAAGAGGCATGCTGGCGACTGCTGGAAGTGCCGAAATTGCGGAAAGCTTGGACACAAGGTTGAAAGGTGTAAGAAGGGAACCATTTGCTTCAACTGTAATGAAGAAGGTCATAGGAAATCGGAATGCCCCAAGTTGAAAGCGATTGTACCTGGAAGAAACCCCCAGGGTGGTATCTACCAACTTGGAACAATTGAGGTGAAGAAAGAGGATCCGAATGTCGTTACCGGTACGTTTTTACTCAACAATCATTAGGCTGTTGCTTTATTCGATTCGGGTGCCGATAGGAGCTTTGTATCCACTAAATTTAGTGCCCTTATTGATATTGAACCTGTTGAGATAAGTACCAGTTACGAGGTGGAATTGGCTGATGGTAAATTAGTGAAAACTAATAAGCTATTAGAAGGATGCTCTCTAAATCTCTTGAACCATTCCTTTCCGATTGATTTGATGTTGATAGAATTAGGTAGTTTTGATATTATTATTGGTATGGATTGGTTGTCGTTGAATAATGCTACTATTTTATGTGGAGAGAAGAAGGTTAAGATTCCTCTTAGGAATAGGACGTTAGTAATTGATGGTAGTCGAGGTGAATCCCGTTTGAAAATCGTTTCATGTATTAAAGTCCAAAAGTACATCAGGAACGGTTGCGAGTTATTCTTAGCTCAAGTGACCGGGAATGAGTCTAGGGAGAAACGATTGGAAGATGTACCTATTATTTGTGAATTTCCTGAGGTATTTCCTAAAGATTTACCAGGACTTCCACCGATAAGGCAAGTAGAGTTTCGAATCGATTTAATTCCTGGTGCTGCACCGGTGGCACGTGCGCCTTACCGATTAGCCCCTTCTGAATTAAAGGAGTTATCTGAGCAACTTAAGGAGTTGTCTGATAAAGGTTTTATTCGACCGAGCTCGTCGCCTTGGGGAGCTCCAGTCTTGTTCGTTAAGAAGGATGGATCTTTTCGTATGTGCATTGATTATAGGGAACTGAATAAGTTGACAATTAAGAATCGATATCCTTTACCTAGGATTGATGATTTGTTTGATCAACTGCAAGGATCTAGTGTGTATTCTAAGATAGATTTGCGGTCAGGATATCACCAACTTCGCGTCCGTGAAGAAGATATTCCTATAACTGCATTTAGAACTCGTTATGGACACTATGAATTTCAAGTAATGCCATTTGGGTTAACTAACGGACCTGCGGTTTTCATGGATTTAATGAATCGAGTGTGCAAGCCCTACTTGGATAAATTTGTGATTGTGTTTATTGACGATATTCTAATCTATTCTAAGAATGAAGATGAGCATAGAGAACATTTGAGGATTGTTTTGAAGTTGTTGAAGGATGAAAGGTTGTATGCTAAGTTTTCGAAATGTGATTTCTGGTTAGATTCTGTGTAATTTCTTGGTCATGTGATTAACAGAAATGGAATTCATGTTGATCCTGCAAAGGTTGAAGCTATTAAGAATTGGTCTGCACCGACAACGCCAACGGAAGTGCGACAGTTCTTAGGATTAGTTGGCTATTATAGGCGATTCATTAAAGAATTTTCTTTGATAGCTAAACCCTTGACTAAGCTTACTCAGAAGAATAAACCTTTCGTTTGGGGAAGTGATGAAGATGGAGCATTTCAGACATTGAAGCAAAAATTATGTAGTGCGCCAATCTTATCATTACCCGAAGGGAGTGAAGATTTTGTAGTGTATTGTGATGCATCTATTAGAGGTTATGGAGCTGTTTTGATGCAGAGAGAGAAAGTGATAGCTTATGCTTCTAGGCAATTAAGGAAGAATGAGGAGAATTATACTACTCATGATCTTGAGTTAGGAGTTGTGGTCTTTGCTCTTAGGTTGTGGAGACATTATCTGTATGGCACCAAGTGTACGGTATTCACCGATAACAAAAGCCTACAGTATATTCTCGACCAGAAGGAATTGAACATGAGGCAACGAAGATGGATAGAGTTGTTAAGTGATTATGACTGTGATATAAAATATCACCCAGGAAAAGCCAATGTTGTTGCTGATGCGTTGAGTAGGAAAGATAGAGAGCCTATCAGGGTGCGTTCTCTAGTCTTGACCGTGCACAATAATTTGCCTGAGCAAATTAGAAATGCGCAAATAAAAGCTAGTAAGAAGGAGAATTTTGTTAATGAAGGGTTCCGAGGAGAAGGAGATTCTTTAGAGGTTAGAGCTGATGGAGTGAAATGCTTAAGAGGTCGTATGTGGATACCTAATTTTGGAGGCTTAAGAGATTTGATTATGTTAGAATCCCATAAATCTAAGTATTCCATTCATCCGGGATCTGATAAGATGTACCATGATTTGAAGAAGATGTACTGGTGGCCAAATATGAAAGCTGACATAGCTATGTATGTTCTTCAATGCTTGACTTGTGCTAGAGTTAAAGCTGAACATCAAAAGCCATCAGGACTACTTCAACAGCCAAAGATTCCTGAATAGAAGTGGGAGCGAATTACAATGGACTTTATCACCAAGCTTCCTAGAACATCATCTGGAAACAATTCGATTTGGGTTATTGTCGATAGACTGACCAAATCAGCACACTTCATTCCGGTTAAGGAGCAGTTCTCACTGGAGAAGCTGACTCGAATATACCTTGATAATGTTGTATGCAAGCATGGAGTGCCTGTATCGATCATTTCAGATCGAGATCCTAGATTCGCATCGAATTTTTGGAAATCTCTCCAAAGATCTTTGGGAACGAATCTCGACATGAGCACTGCTTATCACCCCCAGACTGATGGGCAGAGTGAAAGGACGATACAAACACTGGAAGATATGTTGAGAGCTTGTGTGTTAGACTTTGGTAAGAATTGGGATAAACATTTGTCGTTAGCAGAGTTTTCGTATAACAATAGTTACCATTCTAGTATTAAGGCTGCACCATTTGAAGCTTTGTATGGTAGGAAGTGTAGATCTCCTGTATGTTGGAGTGAAGTTGGGGATACCCATCTCACGGGACCGGAATTGATCCGGGAGACTACGGAGATGATAGTTCAGATTAAGAAGAGGTTGTTGACTGCCCGAAGTAGACAGAAAAGTTACGCGGATGTGCGGCGGAAGCCAATGGAGTTTGAAGTGGGTGACCGAGTAATGTTGAAAGTATCGCCATGGAAAGGCGTAATAAGATTTGGAAAGCGAGGAAAATTGAATCCCCGTTATATTGGACCCTTTAAGATTTTATCTAGAGTAGGTCCGGTGGCTTACAAACTAGAGTTACCCCTAGAACTTCATGGTGTTCACAACACATTCCATGTATCTAATCTGAAGAAATGTCTAGCAGTGAGTGATGAGAAAATTCTGTTAGGTAAGGTTCGAATAGATGGGAAGTTGCATTTTATCGAAGAGCCCGTAGACGTTATGGACCGTGAGGTAAAGCAACTGAAACAAAGTCGGATACCTATTGTCAAGATCCGATGGAATTCAAAGCATGGACCGGAGTATACTTGGGAACGAGAGGATGAAATGTGGAAGAAATATCCGCACCTCTTCGATTTCAATAAGAAACGGACATCCAAATGAAATGGATCACGAGGACGTTGATCCCTTTTAGGAGGAAAAGCTGTGACAAATCTAACATTTTCAGGTAGTGAAATATTTTCTCGTATAATATTTTGAAACTTATTTTTGTGTTGGTTGACGAACTCACAATTTACGGATTTAAATTTGGGCTTACGTGCATAATTTGGCGTCTTTTACGACTAAACCGGAAACCTTACGATTACGTATTTACGTTTTTGAACTCCGTTTTTGATGAGACAATTTTTATTGGATTCGTTTTGTGACGGTGATTCATAATTTATAAAAACGTTTTTCGTAAAACGACCCGAGGGCACGCAAATCGAGAAAACTAGAATCGAGAAATACCCGTAAACTAGTGAGATGGGACAAAACACTTTGCCCCACCCCACTAGCTTATATGGGACGGCAATATGACACCACCACACATAGGTGGCATCAAGTTAACTACTACTTACACAAGTGTAAGCGTGTGCTTACTTGTTAAGCTAACCATTTCCACTTTACAACAAAAACTAGCAACTTGTTTCATTCTTACCATTTCCTTCCATGCAAACCACTCTAAAACTCTCTCAACTCCTCCCTTTGTGCCGTCCACTATAAGCTAACAAACATCCCATTTGATCTTTTCTAGCCATAACCCACATGTTTACTAGTCCTATTAAGGTGTTTCCTTGAAGCCTTGATCATTTGGTGGCCATATAAACATCTTTGGAGGTGATTTTCTTGTGTCCTAGGGCTGATTTTCCAACATATGTTCTTGATATTTGATGGTCTTGGAGATACTTGTTGTGTTCATCAAGTTCTTGCCTTCCTAAAATAAGAAATCCACTTGGATTGGTAAAGAAGATCATCCTCTACATTTTTCTCTTATTATTTTGTAAAGAACAAATGTATTTTCTTTCATTTTGTATATGTATATGATGTACATATGATGATAAAAATGTTGTGTGGGGATCAAGTGTTGATAAACATGCTTAAAAATGATGATAACCATAAGAAATGAAGCTAAAATCATGACTATTTAGTTGGCTGTATAAAAACAGTAGATAACTAAATGATGAACTGATAAAATTGCATGGTTTGATCTATTTACAGTAAGTAGATGATGTTATACACATGTGAGAGTTGGCCATGCAATGGAATCAAAATAATGAGTGAGATATGATAAAAACAAGTTAGGTGGTACAATCTGAATAAGCAGTTTTGTAGGGACTGTTAAGGCAACTTAGACTCAAAATGGGCAGTAGCTATAACTAAGTTATATGTAGCACATATTATGAAGAATTTGTCATCCAAAAATGAGCTTCTAAGTCATTATAGAACTCTAGATATGGTAAAAATGGTGAATATGAAGTTAAAAATCAGATTTTGGAAATAATGTTTATTATTATTATATAAGCACTCACTTTATAATGTATAAAATGTAAAATATAAACCCACTAACTTATAAAACTTATTTATATAAATGTATAAAAGGTTAATTAAATGGGTAAATTATATAAATGGTGGTAAAAATAATATTTATAAGTAATAAAAACTATAAACTTGATTTTTACGACTTTTTCGGCTATCGCCATAAAATTAACGTTTTTCGCCAAATAAAACTTAGACGACCAAACCCGTCTAATGTAAAGTTTATAAAAGTTGTATACTGATGTATAAGTAACTAATACAAGTAAAAACCGATAAAACCCGAACTATAAGAATTACGGACATTTACGAGCTAACTAAACCTATTGGACTAATAATTAGACTTAATAAGATAAATACTTGTAAAAAGAATTATTTGGGCTTAACCCATTTGGGCGCAACATGAAAAATATATATACTGATCATATAGGTATCAAATGGGTAAAAACAAGTTAAAGAACTTATAAAAGACTTAATGGACTTAAAATAGGTAAAATCAATAAAACTAGTGAACTAGTAAGACGTTACCAAAACGTGAACACTAAAATGAGTAAACGAGGATTTATAAACCCACTTGATCATCATCATATGTACAAAAATCATATATATGTATATTGTTATGTTGATAAAAGTCATTGGACCGAGTCTAAGACCGATTATTATTTATATAGGTTTCCGTGACCGAAGCACGCCCGTAGCCGATAATCCGCCTTTCATTAACAACGTGAGTTCATAGCCTCGCACTCTTTTAAATGTTTTATAAAATGATTTGTAAACCCGCGAGGGAGATAACATGCTAGATTTTTATAAAAATATAACACAAGTTGTCCCGATTGTATGCTAAATGAGATGGACCCGAATGATGCTATGACCCTATATTCAAGACTAAAATGATTATTAGTAGTTAGGTTATGTCACTTAAAGTCCCATTAGCATGAATTGTGAACTACCGGGATTTGGTAGACGCTTATGCATTTGATAGTACTATTTGGGGACGATCACCCCAGTTCGCGCCTTGACGGTTGATCCCCGTCGTACCACATTGATTGGTAAGCAAATTTATGTATGAGAAGATTCCATAGCGTGATTTTTGTGACGACACGCTAACTTAGATGGGCAAATTGTTTGTCGGGTTCGCGGCCCGCTGTTTCACAGTAAGGTAACAATGTCATGCGGCTAATAATAATCCTATACAATATACAACGTATGCTATAAGACATAAATAATAAACGATAACGACGCTATTACGATGAATATATTACCTATCATGGTAATATAGAGACTACGGTCTCATGGACGGTTTCAGATGTATGCTTGATTTATATGTTGCCTGACTAGCAATATGTGGACTTACTTCCGATATACTTGTGTTCTGATTTTAAATTAATGTAAATGATTGTTTTATATAACGGTTTTCATTAAACTCTATGAATTCACTCGGCATTCGCTGATATGATTTTTGCATGTTTTCTATCTCAGGTGCTTGAAGGTAATCCGGATGGAGATCGACTCTGATGGCCCACACTTAATATTAAAAATGTTCATTCGATCTGTGTTTTGTAAACTTAATGACCTGTATAATTTGGGACCTGTTGTACACTTTTGAAACTTTTTATCGAATGAATGTTTGTTAAACCTTGTACAACCATTTTTATGTGTTGTCTATGATTGGAGTTATTGTGCTATCCCGTAACACTCTGAAAGACCCTTCCGCTGTACCGATACGAAAAATGAGAGTGTTACATTATCAATTGGCTCGGTATCAAAGATAGAACCATTGTCATCTTCAGTGACATTAAGGACCTCATGAATCTTTGCCATGTAGGAATAATATGCCTCGAGTTCTTGGTCGGAGAGTTCATCATCTGTGTCGTCAAGCATTTCTCCTTCCTCGGCTGATAACTTGATCCCAGCTTCCATCTTCTTGCACAACAGCATCTTTTCCTTATGATAACCATAATCTTTAACCCTCTTTGGCTGCCTGCATTCCCTAGCCAAATGCCCATAACCTCGGTAGTTAAAACACTGAATCCCACTTTGTTGCACAACTTGAGTACCAACAGTTTCCCTATTTCCAACAACAGTAGCAACCCTTTGATTATCATACTTCGCGGGTTGTCGAGCATACTTTGGAGGACTCTCAGCACGCCTTCGTGTGTCATTCCTTGGAGGACTCTGAGCATAGTTGTTACTTTTGTTTAAAGATGTTCTAAGGTTGTTGTTTATGGGTTTGTATATTTTCCTGTATTGCTTCATAATGAAAGCCATTTGTTGCTTAAATTCCCTATCCTTTTGAGCTATTTCTTCATCACTGTCTTCTTCAGATGATTGCTCAGGTGTGGGTGATGGTGCTCTTGCAACTTCTTTGCCTCGGGATCTTGTTAGAGCATGTGACTTAGAGACAGTGGATGATCGTGGTGATGATAATTGAGTATAGTAGGTCTTTGGAGCACGAGAACGATAATATGGGTAATGTTGAGTGGTAGACACCAAAGCAAGTGGATTTAAAACCTTTGCAGCACGTTCAGCTCGAAGTTCATTTGCCTCATTTTGAAATTGTTTCAAAATGTCAAAGAGTGTGTGATATGAAACTTCTTCTAACTTTTTTTGTTGTTTCACCAAGGTGACAAATCGTGTCCACTCTGGTTGAAGTTGCTGTAGAAATTGGACATTGACATGCATGGTGGAAACTTGCAAGTTGTTGCGGGTCATGTCATTCATCATTTTGTAGAATCGGGAGTAATAAGAATCAACTAATTCCCCATCCTTTGATGTAAACTTGCGAAAGTTCCAAAACATCTTAGTTTTCATGTCTTGTTTATTAAGTGATACACCTTGTTGCAATCTTTCAATAGCCGTCCACATTTCTTTAGCAGTAGGGCATGCATCAACCGTAGAATAAATTTCATCTCCAATGCCACTGAGAATTAAGTAGATTGCTTCTTTCTCTGCATCAAACCAAGCATGGTTCTCTGGTGTGAGATTGTTTCTCTTTTCATCACGTTCATAAGCTGGTTGTTCATTAGTTGTGTCTGTAGCTGGTTCTACAGGAACTTTTATCCTTGCGAATTTAAAGGGTCCATAAAAAATGCATTGCCTTAAAGCATCACCGTTAGGTTTTGTGTCAAGATAATGAAGAAAACGAGATTGTCATTGATCATATCGTCCTGACACAAGCATTGGTGGTCTCTCTTTGTTACCCACCACCATTATGTTGTTGTTCGTCACCTCAATATTCTCTGAAATGATGAAGTGAATATGTATCTTAAGTAGATGTTATAGTGATTGTTGTTGAAGAGAAAAGTGTTAAAATCCCTTAAAAATGTTCTTGAAAAAACAAAAAATTCTCCAAGACCAAAAAACCCACGATTCGAAATTTTTTAAGTGTATTTTTGGACTTTTTTCAAGAAATCCTCCAATTGTCGCAATGTCCAAACCAATCGCAATGTATCAAAGTATGTCTATCAGAATGCTATCGGAATGTAGTATCGAAATGCTGTCAGAATGTTATATCGGAATGCTGTCGGAATGTTATATCGGAATGCTGTCGGAATGTACTATCAGAATGCTGTCGGAATGTTCTATCGGAATGTTGTCGGAATGTACTATCGGAATATCCTATAGAGATACACAATCGGAATATCCTATCGGAATACTCAATCGGAATATCCTATTGGAATACTCAATCGGAATATCCTATCGGAATACTCAATCGGAATAACTGTCGGAATATTAAAACCCTTTTCTGATGGAATTCTGTCAGAATAACTATCGGAATATTAAAACCCTTTTTCGATGAAATTCTGTCGGAATACTTGTACTGTTCCGAAACTTTAGGTAAAAAAGTGAGATTTTTTACAAGAAATCAGTGATTTTAACCAACCGAAAGCAACCAAATCCCTACCATACCTATGTAGGAGATGTATATCAAGATTAGAGCATGGAAAGAACAAAAAATTTGAATTCGAGATGAAATATGGATCAAATCATTCGAATCAAATAAAAACACAACAACCAATCACAAATCTATCCCATGGCAATTGATACCAATTGTTGTCCCATATAATATGATGATTAAACAAGAAAGAAAGGTAGAAGATAGGTGAATTCTAGAGAGAGAAAGTAGAGAGAGAAAAGAGAGAGAAGTGTGTGAAACTTAGTGAATATTAGATTAGAGAGAGTGAATAATGAACCAACCAACCTCTCCTTACATGCAAGGAGAGGTATTTATAGCCTTGCCTACATGTGGTATAATGGGCTATATGATTATGGGCTGGGCTTTCCTTTTTGGCTTTAGTTACTTATGAATGAACTTTAGCTTAAAGTTAAGCCCGTAAAACACGACTAACCTGCTACCTATTACAACATTCTTAAATATGATACATAATAATATATGACCGATCATTCTTGTTTGACTCAATATTTTGAGGCTAACATCATTATATAACATGCATTGTTAAATTATATCCTCAGACAGAAAGGAGGAGACCGATCACAGCCGGCTACTCAGCAGCATGGCTACAAGAGCCACGGTCAGTCCTATGACCGTAACAGATCAAACAAGAGGGATGGTAGTATCAACTACCGTGGTAACTCTAACTATTCTGGCAACCACATGTACTCCTTTAAACCTTCCAATATAGAACTGCCATGTGACATAAAGTCTAACATTCAACAGTGATGTTGGGCATGGACGCGACTAGAGTCACAGGGGTCAGCAGTCTACCACACTAGCAAATTCTAGTAACAAATTTAAAACTTTTCAGCGTTTTTCATGTTATGTCACCTTGATCATGACACACATACATCTTCTGAATCAGGTTCGCAGTTAGCCAGGGTAGCTCCTGGGGAGTATACCCACCCTATCTATACCACATGTGGAAGGAGGCACCCGGGACCATGTCGTCGTGCTTCTGGTGTCTGTTTCAATTGTGGACAGTCGGGTCACATAAAGAGAGATTTCAAGAAGGGAGATACTGCTGGTACCTCTGGGCATGCTTCACAGAAACCACCTGCATCAGGAATGGTGTTCGCTCTTATACGGGATCAAGCCAATAAGGCTTCAGGTACCATTACTGGAATCTTTATATGTCTGGACATGTTGCATGCGTTCTTTTTTATACGAGGGCTACTCATTCAGTTATTCCACTACATTTGCTGCTAGCATAGATATGACCCCTATACCACTTGATAGTGTACTATGTATATCTATGCTAATGAAGGACTCTGTACGGATTACTCATGTATACAAAGATCTTCCTTTAGAGTTTGATAATAAAATCCGCCCACATAATGCACTTCATCTAGACATGTGTGAGTTTGATGTAATTTTGGGTATGGATTGGTTGTCAGCACATCGTTCCACGATTGATTGTCATGCATTTAGGGTCATCTTCGGTGATATTCAGGCCCCAGATTACATTTACCGTGGTTTCCTGCCAGGTAAACACGTACAGATTATCTCAGCTTTACATGCACGTACTTTATTATATCATGGCTGCGAGGGTTTCTTAGCTACAGTTCATGATACTAATTCTAAGACACCTTCAATCCATGATAAGCCTATCGTCTCAGAATTTCCAGATGTCTTCCCAGAAGAACTCACAGGCGTACCTCCCACTAGAGAAATGGAGTTTGGTATTGATCTTACACCTAGAGCTGAACAAGTATCCAAAGCTCCTTATCGCAGGGCTCCCATTGAGCATAAGGAGCTGAAGGGTCAACTGCAGGAACTGTTAGAAAGAGGTTTCATCCGTCCGAGTGTGTCACCTTGGGGTGCACCAGTTTTATTTGTCAAGAAGAAGGATGGTAGTATGAGGTTGTGTATTGACTACCGTGAACTAAGCAAAATTACGATTCGTAACCGTTATACACTACCTCGTTTCGATGATTTATTCGATCAACTTCAAGGTGTTAAGCACTTCTCCAAAATCAACTTACGATCAGGTTATCATCAGCTTCGTGTGAAAGAGAAGGATATATTCGAAACTGCATTTCGCACCAGATATGGTCACTATGAGTTTGTTGTCATGCCATTTGGTCTTACGAATGCTCCACCAGTGTTCATGGACTTGATGAATCGAGTCTTCCACGAGTTCCTAGACAAGTTTGTTATTCTATTTATCGACGTTATCTGGATTTTCTATAAGTCTAGAGAAGAGCATGAGGATCATCTTCGTACAGTTCTGCAGATTCTCCGACAAGAGAAAATTTATGCTAAATTTTCCAAGTGTGAAGGTCGAAGATATCACTAAATGGACAAGACTGACATCTGGAACAGAGGTACGAAGTTTTCTGGGTTTAGCGGGGTATTACCGCAGATTTGAAGAGAACTTCTCACGTTTAGCATTACCGTTGACTAAACTTATGCGCAAGGGAGAGAAGTTTGTATGGAACGATGATAGAGAGAAAAGTTTTGAAGAACTCAAGTAGCGTTTAGTCTCAGCACCTATTCTTACTCTCCCATCCGGTACAGGTGGATTTCAGATATACAGTGACGCTTCAGGGAAAAGTTTGGGTTGTGTACTTATGCAGCATGGGAAAGTCATTGCCTATTCTTCACGACAACTAAAGCCTTATGAGGAGAATTATCCCACGCATGATCTAGAGTTAGCAGCAGTTGTCTTCGCCCTTAAAATCTGGAGACATTATCTGTACGGTGAGTCGTGTGACATCTTCACCGATCACAAGAGTCTGAAGTATATATTCACGCAGCGAGAGCTGAACATGAGGCAGAGGCGTTGGTTGGAGCTGCTGAAGGATTATGACACCAACATTCAGTACCATCCGGGTAAAGCGAATGTGGTTGCTGATGCCTTCAGCAGAAAGTCAGGTATTATAGCTGGCATTAAAGTGGAGGAAGAAATTATTTGTGATTTGGAACGTTTAGATGTTGAGTTTATTGTATGTGGATAGACAGGTTATTGGGCTAGTCTGAGAGTAGAAGCAGACTTACTCTCTCGGATTAAAGCTGCACAGAAGTATGAGGGTAAGATCTGGGCGATTGTCCAAAATATTGACCAGCAGACTGTGTTCCGTGTTGATGATGACGTTATCGTGTGACAGGGTACCAAGCTATGTGTTCCAGCAGATCCTATTCTCAGAGAAGCCTTACTGACACAGGCTCACAGCTCTCCGTTTTCTATCCATCCAGGTTCTACCAATATTTACCATGATCTTAAGCAGCATTTCTGGTGGAGTGGTATGAAGCAGGATATTGCTACTTTTGTTTCCAGATATCTGACATGTCAGCAGGTTAAGATAGAGTATCAGCATTCTAGTGGTTTGCGGTAACCATTTGACATTCCAGAGTGGAAGTGGGACAAAATCTCCATGGATTTTGTCATAAGATTACCGTAGACTAAGAGGATACATGATGCCATTTGGGTAGTTGTTGACCGTTTGACCAAGTCAGCACACTTCCTCCCTATCCGTAAGGATTTTTCAGTCAGCAGATTAGCCGACATATTTCAGCAGGAGATAGTGTGATTGCACGATACTCCTTCAGACATTATATCAAAGCGGGATCCATGATTCACTTCTCATTTCTGTAAGGGTCTGCATAAAGTTTAGGGAACCAGGCTCAAGCATAGCACGACCTTTCACCCTCAGACAGACGGTTAGTCAGAGCGTACCATCCAGAATTTGGAGGACATGTTACGCGCATGTGCATTAGAATGGACAGGTAATTGGGATGACTATATCTGCTTGGTCGAGTTTGCCTACAAAAACAGTTGGCATGCAAGTATCAAGTGTGCTCCTTTTGAGATTTTATACGGAAGGAAGTGTAGTGCTCTGATCTGTTGGGATCAAGTCGGAGAATGTATTATTGAGGGACCAGAGTTGATAGAGTTGACCAATGAAAAGGTCGTTGTTTCCAAGGCAAAGCTGCAAGAAGCGCGTACTCGTCAGAAGAGTTACGCTGACAAGCATCACAGAGATTTGGAAGGATTATCCACTCGATCAGATTCGAGAGGATTTATCATATGTTGAAGAACCCGAAGCACTGTTAGATCTTCAGGATCGGGTCATGAGGAGGGAGACTATTCCATTTGTCAAGATCCTGTGGAGGAACCATTCCGAGCGGGAGGCCACATGGGAAACGGAGGAGTCCATACGGACTTCTTATCCTCAGTTCCAGTTATGATTCGGGTATGTCCTCTTCAGTTTACATGTCTTTTCAGCTTATGTGTCCTTCCAGATTTTTTAATCTCATCGGCTTATCGTACATATAATTCGAGAAAATGCATAATGATAGACTGAAATAAAATATAGATAAGTGTAATGTATAGTTATTACTTTTTGGTGGTCATAATATCAACAAGTTCATTTTTACTTTGATCATTGTCCCATGTCTTCTAAATTCCAACTACCATGGTCACAACTAGCCAAGTATAAAGTTAACAATGATTAAACCACAATTACAATTATGATGTAATTACTCAAACTCTGTCACTAGGTTATTTGCATTCTTTTAAGTATTCAACTTACTAAAGGCGATGATCATTACGATTCCTACAATAGAAGACATGTCAACATGTCCTAGTAAACTCCTTCATAAAGTTTTTAATGATCAGTTCCTAACTTCCTATATACCAGTCATATAAGCTAAGGAGAATATTTAATAAGTTCGACACTACCAACATACAAAGATTTCATAACATGATTAAAGATGTCCTAAAAAATAATGACATCAACAAGAAACAATCATAGCATCATCAACAACTTCAAAAATAGGGCAACACCTAAGTGCTTAGCCACTCATAGAAAAATTATTGCAAGTAATAATGATCATATACATCATGAAAATCTTACAGTTATGTGAAATTGAATGATCACTACAAATAAAGTAAATATACGAATGATCCCTTAGTGGCTGTAAAATCCGCTTTAAAATCCATGAAAAACATTTATTACACAAAATCACGAATTTAAATCAAACGTTCCTTAATTAAATACACGACAAGAATAATTCATGTTCGTATCCAAGTATTACATATATTATTGTTATTTACGTATAATAAACAATACATGATCTAGAAACACGAAAGCACAACACGGATATTAGTACACGATATTTAGTAAAGTTGAAATTCTAAATCACACAATATGTATGTTGGGGCCGCGGCACAAAGAAAAGAAAAGAGAAACAATGGGCTTAAATCCCAACCCGTTTTGGAAATCTACCATAGGGAACTAGTAATCACACACACTTCATTTTAGCAAAACTAGACAAAGGAAAATTAGGTTTTGTGTTCTTGGGAGCCGTCGGTAGAAAAACCAAAAAGGGAAGACGGGTTTTGATTTTTGTGGTTGATTCGGTTGTGTGTTCGTAATGTATCCTTAATCACGTATAACGGGAATTCACCTTTGTTTTCTTATCTTTTATATCACGAATTAAATGAGTTTTGATTTTAAGAACACATGATTTGTAAAAGTAAACGTAAACTAATCATACGCTAGTCGGGTTTTGGTGTTGGTCACAAAAACCAAAAGTCTGCAGACTCTCGGTGGGCTTTTGGTGCTAACAGCCGAGACCACAAGGGTCTCGGTGGAGGCTTTGGGTGGTCAGCTACAAACCAAAACCAACAAAGGGGTGTAACTGTTTTGTTTTCAGTGGCAACCGAGACCCTTAAGGTCTCGGTGGCTCTTAGTTTGATGCAGCCGAGAGTCGGGGTTGGTATTTTCTTGACCAGTCGCAAGTCACAAAGTCCCAACAGCGGGTACTTTGGAGTAGCAGTGTGAAACCGAGAGCTATAGTGCTCTCAGTGGGAAATTATGTCACGGAAGGGGGGGACCGGCTAGTCGGTGGGAGCCACGACCTATCAGTGGCAACCCGGCAGCAACAATGGTTGTTGGCCATCGGTTATACACCACAGCCGTCGGCTGGTGGTGTTTGACTTGGCTTAGGTTGGTTTATTGTTTTGACTAATCAAATTCATTAAATAAATTAATGGGGTACATGCTATAATTAATTTATTTAATCATGACTTAGGTTAAAATTAATAGATATTATAAATCATGAAATTAGCCTAAGTATTTTTGTATATTGACTTAATTTAAATTAAGATCCATACTTTAAATTAATTGGACTTATTAAACAAGCTTATAACCATTTAAGGAAACTTACTATTTTTAGAAACCTGTTATTTTAGAAAGTTACTTATTACGATACAACAAGTATATTAACACATGAATACATGAAATAAAATAAACAGAAATACATGAATCTGACAGAATTACAGAAGTATACACGAAATAATAAAACAAGACAAGAACATGTAAAACAAGTTAAGAACAATAAGAATCAGTATAAGTATACAATAATTAGACAACTCATTCACGTCCTTTATTCATGTAACTCACGTGAAGTCAGGGTAGATTCTCTGTCCGTTCGTCTTCAGTCAGTTACTGGACACAAGGTACAGATTTCTCGTCCTTCATTATGGACTTTCTTTTCTATGCATGATTAGGATTTCCCGTTTGTAGCCATCTGTTTTTCCCAGTTACATGTTATTAAACTTTGCATGATTTTCCATGATTATCATGTTTATTGCCTGAGCTTTATATATACGCATGACCAGTTTCACCTAGTTATGGAGGTACCATAACCATGACACTTGAGGAACCGGTGTCATGACTCCTCCGCGAGGGAGTGATTTCTCGTATCGTCCCTTTCAGTTTCAGTTGGCCATTTATCAGTATTATCAGTGGGGCGTATGGGTTCATCCTAGTTTATCAGTTACAGTTTACATGGTGAATGTGGTTTGTGCTCTACATCCTTCACATTGGAGTTCATTCCTCCACTCAGTTTATCAGATAGAGGTCACCCCTCTATAGCATGACGAGATCACCCCTCTATGTATTCATGCACACGTTGTTACAGTACATGACCTATATAAGCTCTTCGCAATTAAAATACATACATTCATGTTTTCAGATTTATCAGTTATAAGTTTATTTACAAGTTATAAACCAGGTTTTCCAGGAAATACATAGTTTTCCGCTGCATGTTGCATATCAGATTATCAGTTTCAGTTTCTTATATCATTTCAGCTTAGTTACTTCCTATCATGCTTTATATTCGTTCACTGGGCGTTATGTTGAGATGTAGTTCTTTTCATGTTCCAAACGACAAGTACACAAGGACGCTCTTAGGATTCTGTGAGTATGTGCATTCGGATGGAAGCTATCCAAACTCCTTACTTTATGCACTTCATACATTACTTTACTCATTTCAGACATTTTTAGTCTTTTCCTTTATGTATTTATTTCTGCATGTGTGAGCTTAAGTTTGGACTATTGACGTTTGATTCTGGTATTGCCGTTATGGTCATTTAATGTTTAAGACATTTACCTTGCATGCTTTGATGAGACGCCATAATCACACGTAACGGTCCACTGTCCAAGTGGGGTGTTACAGTGGCTTAATACGAGTTTATCTCAAGATGGATTAGAACATCCGGAGTGTATGCTCAACCTTGTTATTAGCTTTGTAACGTAACAACGAAGATGCGGGGGTAAAATGGAGTCGTTCCCTCTTTGGAGGTCAAGAGGAAGAGCATCTTGCTAGGGTCCACCCCTTGCGGGGTTTGGGGCAATGTCATATAACCTAAACGATTTTTACTAATCATTATTGACAGGTCTTCCGTCAAAAATCCAAAGGTTGTGTCCCTTTACCAACCAACACAATGGTTTACATGTAACTGAAAAATAACTAATTTTAGTGGTTTCTTATAACGAAAAACTCGTCTTATTTGCAAAACATAACAACAACAAAAAAAATACTCTAACATTTTCGAATTGATTTTTTGTGCATAAAATTTCAATTGCTAATATGTCTTACCCGAATAAAGATTTTATAAATCCAATACATATAAACTCGAAATACTTTATTTTTAAAAATTATTATACTATTCAAATTGAGATACAAATTATAAATCGTTCATACATCAAACAATTTTCTACGAGTATTAGACGAGTCATAAATCAATTTTGGAAAACTATATAAATAAAGTATCGTCGTCTTATCTTACTCTTACCTAAACCATACAAAAAATTGTTTTTCTTTACTCTTCCGTACTATAAAATTAAGCATGCATGAAGTATGGTTACATTTTCTCGTGAAGTTGAAGGTGTAGGAGCGTTCTAACATTCAATATGACCCCCACCCCATATAACTCATATATAGTACCCGTACTACCACGAATCACCAACACATCAATCCATGGATTTTCTTGCACCCAAGACCAAAGAACCGTTATCTACACCTCCTAAACTCTTGCTCTTTTCGCTGCACTCGAAACATCCTACGCTACCCGACGGCCTTACTCCTCCACCATTCACTACTGCCGCTGTCCCATTCCTATGGGAAGAAGCACCAGGAAAACCGAGACTCGCTAAGGTGGATGATCCACCTAAGTCGAAGATCGTTAGGTCGTTAGGCCTACCGCCAAGACTCGTCACCACCGCTCCGAGTCCTATCAATAACGGAAAAGACTCTAACAGAATAGGTAATGATCAAAATTTTGTTAGAATTATATATGCCCACATGATATCTAAAAACATCATCCCCAAATAAAATGTGCTAGAAACTACTTAAATATATTACCGGTACAACTATAAGGCATAAATGTATAGAACGATTATATGCGTGATACTTTTTATTAGGTGTGAAAATCATGGTTACCCAAAAAAAAATCATTTTACTACTCTTTAGGTGAGAAACAATCTAAGGTTTTCTCATACAAGGTGCACTCAAACTTATATACCTAGAGTTTACATGGTAATGACAGCTAAATGTATTACTAGTATAGTTTTTATAATATTTTTTATATGTATAATACAAAAAGTTTTACTTTTGTATATGTTAAACTCGATTTGATTGTCTTTTAATTTTTTTTCTTTGTATTTTATGATTATTTTGCTCATCCCCAAGCTAATAAAATGAGGGGTAAAATGATCATAAAATATACATAAAAGACAACGAAAACGAGTTTAGTACACATAATAGCATCTTTTTTTTTCAATACGTATAAAAAGATATTGTGACAAGTATGATACATTATCATGCCACTAGCTCAAGTTTATATACCTAGATTTTTTCTCATACAAAATTTCACATGCATTTTCATAAGCTTGGAGAATGAGATAATAAACGTGTAGTATTTGTATGTTTGTTGTAGTGAGCAATGGTGGAATAGAGACTATACCATCTCCTACGACCGTGTTGGGCGGACCCTATGAAGCCACGTACGTTTCTATACCGTTCGTACGGTCTCAGGAGAAGGTGGTGGCCAGTAGTAATAATAGTACTAAAACTAAAGTGAAAGCCAGGATGCCGTTAAAGAAGTTAATGAGGAAGGAGAAATCGGCCGGTAAGTTTAGTTCATGGAGGTGGGACAGTTTTAGGGATACTGATGGCGGTAAAGGGGTTAGATCGAAATCGCTTAAGTTCTGCTCATGGAGATGGGATAGTTTTAGGGATAGTGGTCGTGGTGGAAACGTTGGCAGTGGTGGTTCGATATGTTCTTCGGTTAATGATGACCTGAAATCGTCTTTTGACTCGGGTGGTAAAAATGGGAAAGTTACAAGGAGAAGTAGTTTCACCTTTGGCAATGGTACTACTTCTGGCTTTTTGGTAAGTCTCATACGTCATACCTATTGTTTGGTTGAATACTTATTGGTATAACTCCAACTGACAAATTGTTTCAATTGACAGGCGAGCATGTATGGGACACTTAAACAAGCGATACCATGGCGATCACGATGATTTTGCTGTTATGGGTGAGTTGGCTGACGTGAGATATACTATTTTCACAATACAAGCCCACTAGGCCGTACCTAAGGCTTAAGTATTCCTAGGACTCCCTGTATGCTGTTGAAATAACAAAGTTATAAAGAATGACTTATTCATTGATGCATTTATAGATAAAATGTGTGCAAAAGTGTACAAGCAATGTCCATTTATGGACTAAATGTTTGGTATTAATTAGATTTGTTTCCATAAATTATGATAACTAGGCACCAAAACAAAAGGTTAGCCATATTCTTTGTTGAGCTTGTTATGTTTGTGAAATCTATTCTCCAATCAAGTTTGTAGAAGTAAATTCGAATTTATATGTGTTTTTAACACATCATTTTTTTCACTAGCTCTATTTGTAGTGGTTGCCCTACAATATCCACTTGAGATAAAATTGGTAGAAAAAATAGTACTAATAAGAGAAATAAACAGGTGCATGAAGATTCAACATCCAATTGCAATTAACTTAAGGCATTGGTCAATACATGATTTTAGCAAATGACTAAATTAAACTACCCCTTGATTAATTACAAACAAAAGATGCATCAAGGAGAGTTAAATGGGAACTAAACAACCATTATGAAAGTTTAAATGCAGTATAGCAAAAGGACTAAAGTACACTTGATTTAAGTCTTTTCTTATAACTTTCCTTAAAAAAAGTTTGCCTTAGCTTTTTTGTTCTAACTGTTAGTTCCATCTCTGGTTGTTTCTCCATCATCCTCTTCTGCCTTTCAAGCATTTCTACCTCCTCCTTCAATCCCAAATCCTAGTTTACATGTCAAATACCAAAAGATTTAGTGATTTTGCAAGGTAAAGAACAAACATACATAAGGCAAATATAACTAATTAAACAAATTTCTTGAGTGTTTGTGGGGAAAAATGAGTGAAGAATGAAGAGACAAGATTTGTAACATGAAAATATTATTTTGTGGCTTTGCAAAACATCCACAAAGCAAGACATAAAGATTGTAGGAACTAGGAAATACCAAACTTAACCTAGCCATTTAATATTAGTCTCATACTCTCATACATATGAAGTATGAACAACGTGAAGCATATACTATGGTGTTGTAGAAATTTACCTTGACAGTATGAATGAGCCATTTGAGACTCTTGAGTTTTCTATGTGGCCATCTCTTTATGTTTAGCTCTCTACATCTTTTCTTCAAGACTGTTAACCCTACATTCAGTTCCTCAGCTGCCACAGCTATCGGCTTATCGAAATGCTTCTTAATTTCTTCAAACTCAAGCGGCCTCACCCTCTTCCTCCACCAACTTTGATCATAATGGTCGACAGTAGCGGTAGTAGTAGAAGTAGTGATAGTACTAGTAGTAGTACTACTAATATAAGCTTCAACGCTTGAACCATGACTATGGGCAGTGTTGTCATCCTTTAAGCATAGTAATGGCAAATTACTATCAAAACAGTCCCACAAGCTCAAATCTTCAACAACAGGATCATAATATGAAAATTCCTTAGCAGTAGCCGTAGTAGTAATAGAAGTAGCAATACTAGTACAAGTACTACTACTATAAGATTCAACACTTGAACCATGACTTTGGGCAGTGTTATTATCATCCTTGAAACATAATAACGGCAAACATCTATTAAAACAATCCCACAAGCTCAAAACTTCAACAATAGGATCGATGGTAGCAATAGTAGTAGAAGTAGCGATACTAGTAGTATTAGTACTACTGCTACTACTATAACCTTCACCACTTGAACCATGACTTTGGGTAGTATTGTCATCCTTGAAACATAATAATGGCAAATTACTATCAAAACAATCCCACAAGCTCAAATCTTCAACAATAGGATCGATAGTAGCAATAGTAGTAGAAGTAGCGATACTAGTAGTATTAGTACTACTGCTACTACTAAAACCTTTACCACTTGAACCATGACTTTGGGTAGTATTGTCGTCCTTGAAACATAGTAATGGCAAATTACTATCAAAACAATCCCACAAGCTCAAATCTTCTACAATAGGATCCGCAATAATAGTAGTAGAAGTAGCGATAGTAGTAGTACTACTGCTACTACTATAAGCTTCAACACTTGAACCATGACTTTGGGTAGTGTTGTCATCCTTTAAACATAGTAATGGAAAATTATTATCAAAACCATCCCACAAGCTTAAATCTTCAACAGTAGGATGATTAGGATATGGAAATTCCAATACAGAAATATTGTTTTTGCCTTGTTTATCAAGCCATTCAAACAATGTGTCATCCCTGCAAAGAAATGCTTTAACTTATTCTAACATATAGATATATGCTTGTACAAAACTCACAAGAATAATACAACAAGACAAAAAAAAAAAAAAAAATTCCATACCCAAAAGGAAGTAAATCAACTAGATGAAAGTAGTGTGACCAATAATTCGTGTCAATGGGGTCTTGATCATTTGTAAGTAGATCCATTTCGAATGTTAAGTGACAATAGAGTGTGTAATACTATGTGATTTGATATATACCAGTATTAAGTTTTTAAAATAATGTGAGTTAATTTAAAGGGAAGAAAGGGATTAATTAATAGGAAAAGAAATGTGCCTAGCTACGGTTATGGGAGTTACGTGCATTATCCGATATATTGAAAGTTTTAATAAATAGGGAAGAGCATAACATTTTCCAATTAACTCATTAATGATTACATTTCATCATTATTCTAGTTAAACTAATTAAGCGTTAATTTTATGCATGCGGAGTTGGAAAAGTACTTATTTTATTTGCCTTTCTAGAAATACCTTTAAACAGTTGTGTTATAAAAAAGTCGTGTTACGGAGAAAAAAATGTTGTTACGTAGCTTATGACATCACATTTGTGAAAATTGATAAGTCGTAAAAAAAGTGTTGTCATATATTCTTTTCATAATATAATAGAATAAACTTTATTAAAAAAACATATCATTAAAAATTACACAAAATTAAATTAAAAAAATTAAATAAAAAATATTACTGGAAAATAAAAACAGAAAACATAATCACATTAAACATTAACTTATTCATAATTGTTGCTTAGATGATCCCTAAGGTATGTATGTACCTGTGTTCTTCGTACTCGAGCTAGATCGTGATCTTGGACCCCGTCTTGTTAATTACATAAAGCTAGGTAGTTTTTGTATTTATAGTAACTACGGGTGAATTGTTCTGCATCACTTTGGAAATACGTATCGTAAAGATCGTAAGTGTTGGAAGTGTTCGGATGAATAGTCATTTTGTTGAAATAATTTGATAAATTTGTGAAATATGAAGTATATAGCATTGCTATTCCTTCCTGTTATATGTGTCTACATTTTTTACCCATATCAAATTTTAGCATACGTTATACACTAAATTTTGATGTGGGTAGGAAGAAATGTACGCACATATAATAGGAAGGAATACCAATGCTCATAATGGAAGTGTATGAAAAATATGATGTGATATGGAGGTTTAAAGGTTTTAATGGGTTAAATTTTGAAAAAATTGGTGTTTTAAAAAAAACGGCTAGTTTTTTAAAAACTAACGATAATTTTTTTTATAAAAAAATTAATAAAAAAACTAATTTTTTTAGCTGGCAACTACGACGCGAGAGTCTATAACGTCAAAACCGAAGCGGTGCGCCTTAACCAAACTGACGCCACATGTCACCGGCTAACTGAAAACGCAACTACTTCTTTAGCTCTATGTTAGTTTAAGCTATTTTTTTCTTATTACCTTATTTCAACATAATATTTCACAAATTCGACTATTTTACTTATTTTCAAACTTACATGCCTACATAAATTCTTTTCATTAAAAAAAAAATCATCTTTTGGTAAAAACAATAAGTCGTATTTGGTAGTTTGACTTTTGTCGCACGGACAAGGTGCAACCACATTAGATAAAAAGTTTACATGTAGACGTCTCGCGTTTTTATTGAACAAAATCAAGAGGTGCAACACCCTCAAATTATCAATGTCTTTTTAAAACGCAAAGGTTAAATGACCTCCTTAGAAAAGTTATTTTGTATCCTTGTTTTTTTGGAAACTAAGGACAAATTCTCATTCTTTATCTATTTTTGATTTAATAGTAGAGATTAACCTAAGATTTAAAAAAAACACGGAGGGGTCATTTTTGCCAAAATGTCTAAAAGTTAAAAAAATGGGTGGAGGTACCAAAGTTGTAAATATGACGAAGTAATGAATTATCACTAGTGATATTTCACTAGCGAAAATCAATGAAATATCACTGTTGACAAAACAATGAAATACCACTGGGATATTACGCAGTAATTATGTTAATGAAATATCACTAGTGATGTTTCATTGATATCTCTAGTGATATTTCATTAGTTTTATTTGTGACGAAATATCACTTGTGATAACCGATTTTCGAAATATTTACAATTTAATTCTTCCGCCGCTTTTTTGCAAATTTTGGACATTTTGGCAAAAATGGTCCCTCCATGTTTTTTTTAATCTTAGGTAATGGATGGATATGATTTGTCCCTTGAATTCTAACAAAAAACAAGTTTCCAAAATAACCGGACTCCCTTTTAATAATAATCTATGTTAATGTTATTATTGAACTAGTTTATAACCGAAATGAGTTAGTATAATTTTAGTATTCTTTTATTGTGTGTTTTTTAACCGGTTATTTATTTTTCTATCGCTTACGGTTCATCACAATCTCGCTCTCAATCGTGCTTTTAATCATAGAACAATAAAAAAATATCATTATACACACTTAATATGATAGATAAAAAAATAGTATTTAACAATTATCGAGTGTAAGCTGAAAATGACGGAAGCTAAACCCTAAAGAAAATGAAGATTTACACATTTCTACTCATTACTCATTTTCATTTTGCTTTTGAACTTTGGTGTTTTTCAATTAACTCATCCTAGCATGGATTTTTGCAAATTATGCTAAGATTTTGGTTATTGATATTGATAAATTTTTCTTATTTTTTAGATTAAATTATCACATGTTACAAAAAAAATTCAATTTTTTTAATATATTATGTCATATATATAAAAAATATCATTATACACACTTAATATGATAGATAAAAAAATAGTATTTAACAATTATCGAGTGTAAGCTGAAAATGACGGAAGCTAAACCCTAAAGAAAATGAAGATTTACACATTTCTACTCATTACTCATTTTCATTTTGCTTTTGAACTTTGGTGTTTTTCAATTAACTCATCCTAGCATGGATTTTTGCAAATTATGCTAAGATTTTGGTTATTGATATTGATAAATTTTTCTTATTTTTTAGATTAAATTATCACATGTTACAAAAAAAATTCAATTTTTTTAATATATTATGTCATATATATATATATATATATATATATATATATATATATATATATATATATATATATATATATATATATATATATATATATATATATATATACTAGCCTTTAGACCCGTCTGGTGGACGGACTAACTTTAAGTATATATATTTTTTTAATGAAAATTGAATTTATGTGTTTTTATTAGAAGTTTATTATATGTAGTGTTAGTTATAGCATTGATATTTTATTAATGTAGCATAGAATAGACAAAAATAACGTAGTTTAAAATATTTTATTTATTTAAGAATATTATGAGTTAACTGAATTTGCATACGTTAACAGTATGCATAAGTTTGTTACATTAATTTTTTTTTGAATTTAATAATATTTTATGTATTTTTTAATTTTATGAGGTAATAAATTTTGTATATGTTAATGTTATGAATAACGTTTTTACATTAATTTTTTTTGAAATTAATATTATTGTTGTGCATTTTTATAGAATTTTGTATTTAAGGCATTGTTTCACCATCCTTCCTTATATATTTTTATATAATTTTGTATTTATTGCATCATTTATAATTCCTATATATATTTTTATAGAATTTTGTATTTAAAGCATCATTTGTAATTCCTATTTTATTTTTGAAGCATTTTATGGAATCATTTTTATAGAATTTTGTATTTAAGACATTGTTTCACCATCCTTCCTTATATATTCTAATAGAATTTTGTATTTAAGACATCATTTGTAATTCCTATATATATTTTTATAGAATTTTGTATTTAAGGCATCATTTATAATTCATATTTTATTTTTGAAGCAGTTAATGGAATCATTTTTATAGAAGTTTTTATTTAAGGCATTGTTTCACTATCCTTCCGTATATATTTTATAGAATTTTGTATTTAAGGCATCGTTTGTAATTCCTATATATATTTTTAAAGAATTTTGCATTTAAGACATCATTTGTAATTCCTATTTTATTTTTGAAACATTTTATGGAATCATTTTTATAGAATTTTGTATTTTAGGCATTGTTTTACCATCCTTCCATATATATTTTTATAGAATTTTGTATTTAACGCATCATTTATAATTCCTATATATATTTTTATAGAATTCTGTATTTAAGTCATCATTTGTAATTCCTATTTTATTTTTGAAGCATTTTATGAAATCATTTTATAGAATTTTGTATTTAAGGCATTATTTCACCATCCGTCTTATATATTTTTTATAGAATTTTGTATTTAAGGCATCATTTGTAATTCCTATATATATTTTTATAAAATTTTGATTTTAAGGCATCATTTGTAATTCTTAAATTTATTTTTGAAGTATTTTATGGAATCATTTTTATAGAATTTTGTATTTAAGGCATTGTTTCACCATCCTTCCTTATATATTTTTTTTATAGAATTTCGTATTTAAGGCATCATTTTTAAATCCTATATATATTTTTATATAATTTTGTACTTAAGGTATCATTTGTAATTCTAATTTTATTTTTGAAGCATTTTATGGAATCATTTTTATAGAACTTTGTATTTAAGGCATTGTTTCACCATCATTCCTTATATATTTTTAAAAGAATTTTGTATTTAAGGCATCATTTGTAATTCCTATATATATTTTTATAAAATTTTATATTTAAGGCATCATTTGTAATTCCTATTTTATTTTTGAAGCATTTTATGGAATTATTTTTATAGAATTTTGTATTTAAGGCATTGTTTCACTACCATTGCTTATATGTTTTTATAGAATTTTGTATTTAAGGCATTATTTGTAATTCCTATATATATTTTTTTATAGAATTTTGTATTTAAGGCATCATTTGTAATTCCTATTTTATTTTTGAAGCATTTTATGGAATCATTTTTATAAAATTTTGTATTTAAGGTATTGTTTCACCATCCTTCCTTATTTATTTATAAACTTTTGTATTTAAGGCATCATTTGTAATTCCTATATATATTTTTATTGGATTTGTATTTAAGGCATCATTTGAAATTCCTATTTTCTTTTTGAAGCATTTTATGGAAACCCTTTATTGAATTACATGTGTCATTTTTATAGAATTTTGTATTTAAGGAATTGTTTCACCATCCTTCCTATATAAGGGTTTTTGATTTGATTTGATTTGATTTTTCCTATATATATTTTTTTATAGAATTTTGTATTTAAGGCATCATTTGTAATTCCTATTTTATTTTTGAAGCATTTTATGGAATCATTTTTATAGAATTTTGTATTTAAGGTATTGTTTCACCATCCTTCCTTATTTATTTATAAAATTTTGTATTTAAGGCATCATTTGTAATTCCTATATATATTTTTATTGAATTTGTATTTAAGGCATCATTTGAAATTCCTATTTTCTTTTTGAAACATTTTATGGAAACCCTTTATTGAATTACATGTGTCATTTTTATATAATTTTGTATTTAAGGAATTGTTTCACCATCCTTCCTATATAAGGGTTTTTGATTTGATTTGATTTGATATGATTTGATTTGATTTGATTTTGATATATATATATATATATATATATATATATATATATATATATATATATATATATATATATATATATATATATATATATATATATATATATATATATATATATATATATATATATATATATATATATATATATATATATATATATATATATATATATATATATATATATAAAACAATAAGAACCGATATGAACCGTTAGATACATCAAGCATGATTTTACTTGATCAAGACAACAGGATGGCATTTTTGTAATTATTATATAATGAATGGCAAGTTTTAAGACCACCAAATTGCAAAACGTAACAAATTTTCTCTTTCTCATTTAAGGCTTATTTTTTCTAATATTAACGCATGCTATTTTTTAATACTTGTCTCTTTCAGTTTTGAAAAATAATACCGAGTCCTATTGTTTTTCATAACCATTAATATTTTTTTAATATATCATCATTGTTGGTATAAACACATAATGACAAGCTAACTTTTTAATGCACATATTTGTGATACATAAAATTGTTTCGACATGTTTGCGCTGTCACAATCAATCTGATGAAACTTATCTAGTGACACAATGTTATTTTTACACATTTGTAGGATCATTAAAATTTTAATATATATATATATACAATGACATTATTATATTTTGTATATTTTTAATGACACATTACAATTTTTTTATATATATAGTGACACATGCATTTATTACACTAATTTTCTTTAAATTTAGTTAGTGACACTAATTTCTTTGAAACATTTATGGGCGTACGTAAATTTTGTGACACATTTTTAGTGAAAAGCTTAGTCTTTTGACACATTTTTTCTCATACTACATTTTTAGTGACACGTTATATCTTGTGACACATGTTTTTTAAGACACTTAGGTTGCGTTTAGTTAGAGGAAAAACATCTTGTTTTTTACAAAACATTTTGTAAAAAACAAGAAAAATAAAAATTGCCTTCAAGTCAGCGTTTTCTAAAACATTCTTTAGAAAACACAAAATTCTTACTTTGGAATTTTATACACAAAATAAGAATACAACTTTTATTTATTTTTCGTGTCTTTTAATACATTTATAAGGACACATTTTGTTTTGACATGTAGTTCTTTTGTATATATTTAGTGACGTATTAATTTTCTATTACATTTTATCGACAAACTAAATTTGTGTCACAATAAGTTTCATGACACATTTCTATTGATAGTGACTTTCTTGCTATATATTTTAATAAAATAATGCGAAATATGATTAAAAAAACTTGCAATATCTAAAATTTGACCAATAATAAATATACACGTGTCGCATATTACGGGAAAAAACATATTCGCCAACTTTTTCATATCTAATGTGCATATATGTTAATCTAAAAAGGTAAAGCCGGTCATTTCTAGCCTAAGAAAAATAACACGAATAGTTCATTTATCAATTAAGATGAAAAGGATAATATAAAGAATTAGGAGCGTTATCAATTTAATGAAATGGAGGTAGACGTAGGGTTTTATTATATAAGATGTTAAATAATAAATTACTATAATACCCTTACATACAAAAAAAGCTTTTTTAATTTTCATTTAAATGAAAAGTACATGTGGCACATTATGGTTGGTTCCTACAGTTTTTATCTTAAGTTTGGTTCTTACTTGAACGTAAATCTATATATATATATATATATATATATTACAAGAAACACTAAACAACAACATCTATATATATATATATATATATATATATATATATAGAGAGAGAGAGAGAGAGAGAGAGATTTGCGTTCATGTAAGAACCAGTCTTAAAATACAAACGATAAGAACCAGTAAGAAGAAGGCACGTGTCATTATTAATTAAGAGAAACAAAAATTAATTCACATAAATGAAAGGATATTATGGGTATTTCTAATTTATGGCATGACTTAGAAAAATTTGTGTTATTTTTTCACCTTAACTTCCAATTTATCTTTCTACAAAGCACGAAATTTCACGTAAATAATAATGACTAATATTACATCTTCTTCACTTAAATATTTCTAGAGAAATTTTGAAATCTCTAATACGTACGTAGCGTCATATGTCCGTTTTAAATTCAAACCACATGTCATAATTGATTTTCCATTGTGCCGTTGCCGATTGATACGTAATCAATCGTGACATCCTTATTGTGAGGTGCTAGCACAAGCTCGTTAACACATACAACCACAACTGCCTAGTATAATATTTATAATTAATGAAATAGTTCATCAATTAAAATATGTACAAGTTCTTGTAATTCTATTTTTAAGTGATGCTCAAGTTTAGCTTTCTTATTTACTTTATTTTTATGCTTCGATTATGTTTTTTTTTTCAAATATCATTGTGTTTTTTTAGTTAGTTGTGTATTTTTTTAAGGTATTATTTAGGATTTTCTTACTATGAGTTGATCATGTATTTTTTAAATATATATCACTTGGGTTTTTTTTTGGTCATGTATTTTTTCGAATACGTATCACATGTGTCTTTTTAAAGTTTGTTGTGTATTTTTTTGAATACATGTCAACTGGGTCTTTTTTAATTGGTTGTGTAGTTTTCCGAAAATGTATCGTTTATTTATTTTTTAGTTGGTTGTGTATTTTTTGGGTACGTATCACTTTGAGTCTTTTTTAAATAGGTGTATATTTTTTGGATATCACTTGGGTCATTTTTAGTTGTCGTATATATTTTTGGATACGTATTAGTTAGGTTTTTTTTTAATTGGTTGTGTAGTATCTTGGAACGTATCACGTGTGTCTTTTTAGTTGGTTGTGTATTTTTTTATACGTATCACTTATGTCTTTTTGAGTTGATATTTATTTCTTGAATACATATTTATAAGGTATTTCCTAAACTCAAATATCTAAATCGCATATGATTTACATAAAAATTGGTACATTTTTTAAAATATCAAACTATTGTATTTTTATCAAATAATTGTCATTAAAATTAGTGTGTCATGTAATATGTCACTTGAAATGTATTACAAAAATGTATTGTAGAAATAAACGTGTCATAAAAATAAATGTGTCACAATAAATGTGTCATAAAAATATATATGTCTCTAAAAATATACCATAAGTGTTTATAAAAACAAATGTGTCACTAAAAGTAAATCAAAATAAAGTCCATCACCGTAGATTATGTATAAAAGAATTATCGTCACACTACAAGTACGCCGAAATGTTTAATGTATCATTATAAATGAATGTATCAAGAAATTTGAGATTACACTACACATATGTCCGAGATTCAACTTCTCAGTAGATATATATATAAAAATATCTAATGCGACAATAAACGTGCCAAAATAATAGTACGTGTGCCACTAGTTTTCAAAGTGCAAACAAATTGAGACATAGAAATTTGAGTTCCAAAGTCAATTTAAAATTCCTAATACCACTAATGTAAAGACTTTAAAATTCCAAAACAAATTTGAGACATATAAATACTCCTAAACGTTAAAAATTCATCCGTAGATAAACCCAGATTTTAATGATGCTGTAAATTGACACTAATGTAAAGACTTTATTACAAGAATGTCATTATTAATGAATGAATTAATTAAAATTAAATCTAATACATAATGGTTGATCTAATGATCCATATTAGTTCTTATTGTTTTTATTTTAAGACCAGTCACCATAATAACGTTCCTATATATATATATATATATATATATATATATATATATATATATATATATATATATATATATATATATATATATATATATATATATATATATATATATATATATATATATATTACAAGAAACACTAAACAACAACATCACAATTATAACTGTTGGTCGTTACAAAATTCCAATGCCACGTAAAGAGACTAGTTAATTCGAGAAAAAATAGAAATCAGATAACATATAGGGATTTTTCAGTGTTTTAAAACTCACGTTGACATGTCTACACGGCTGGGTGGACTAGTTAAATCATGACCGATCGGATGATCGAAAAACGGTTTGAACGAAAAACTTAATTGAAACAACTAAACCGTGACTCGATAGAATAATCGGACTCAATTAATAAACCAGTTTTTAAAACATTAACATTTTAGTAAATTTATTAAGTTGGTGGATTTATAAGGCATGTAATTAGAAGAAGTAATAAATAAATAAGCTTAAAAAGATTTGAAATCAAGTACCGTATTTAAAGCCGTCACACGATTCATACCAATTATGGCTCATTTTCCCAATGAAGATTTTTCGTGTCTTGGTAATAGTATATTATCACCACGGCTTTACTACCTTCGGACGGCTATTGCTGCCACCATAGACCAGCCATAGCCTTAAGAAAATTCTCTCTTTATTTATTCCTTTTTTTTTAATTTTTTTTTTAAACTCTAAAAAAATTCTTTATTTAGTTAAAAGTTTTATAAAAAATTAATGATGTACTTTGATAGAAAAAAAAGGATATACGGAGTAAATGATAAGTGTTAAATTTGTAGAAAAAAACTTTAAAAAATAAGGTAATAAATAAAACTTTAGTGGTTAAGTGTTAAGTGAAAATTATAAATTTTCATATATATAATAAGTTTTTAAAAAATAACAATTACCTTTTACACCTCATAAACGAATAATATCACAATTATAAAATATTAAATACAAACTTTTTTATACATCATTATATTAAACTAAAATATGAAATTAAATTGATTTGATTTATATGTAATCTCGTGCGTGCACGAGAGTTATAACTACTATATATATAAATAAATAAATCACGAATATTTCATATATTGAATTTAAAAATACTAAACAAACAAAGAATATATAAAGATAAAATAAAATCGCAAATATATGCAATTAACTTGCTTTATTTTTAAAATAAGTAAAAAATCAAAATTTAATCGGGTCTCGAGAATCGAGTCGATTCGACATACTTAAAATCCGACGGGTCTCACTGGATTTAAAAAAACAAAACCCGGTTTAATTTAACCCGTTTTTCGATCAAAACCGATTGGTCTTATTGAACCGATCGGGTCGAACTCAGTTTCAAAACGTTGATGTTCACAACTTTTTATCCAACCTATAAATTTATGAATGTAATATACTCGATGTTCTTTCTTCTACTTAAAAAGTTGATCACTGATGACGCAGAACAGAATCGTGCTATAAACCCTTACTAGGTTCAAGTTGAAACGCACTGAAAATAAAGATTTAAAGTCGTTTTTTATTAATAATATGGAATAATGGAAATACCAATAAACTCAATATAGGAAAGCTAATGTTTAGAATCTTTTACTAAGTGATAAGAGGCATTAGGATCATCCTTTAGGACAAACATTTAGATTTATGTGTAAGTTATGATGATCATATTGGTCATATAACTCTCCGAACACCTCATACTCAGCACTCATTTTTAGTGCACGTCACACCTAGTACACCGTCAGAGCCTAATCTTTTTGCGGTTCTCTTTAACTTTCGGGTTAATATAAATTGTTAATGAAGAGCATTGTTTACATCCCACTATTGTGATAACTCGTTTATAATTACTCGTTTTTTGTGCACTATTGTGATAACTCTTGTATAAAACTCTAAGTTAAACCGTGTTGCCAAGTCGAGAAGCATTGCACACAGTTTTAGATTGATGGATGGACCATGTTGTTATCATTCTGAAAAATAATGGGAAAGAGTAATTATTGCCCCCGTATGTGCTTATTAAAGAACTCTATGTAAGTTGAACCTTCTAATTCGCGTCAAGGTAGTAGTATTGAGTTTTAGTAAACTCAAGTGTATGATGTTATACATCATCTTTGTATATTTTTTTCATTATCTAAAACAAGAATAGAAAAGCAAAAAAATAGCTCCATTGTAAAGTATTGTATGTAGCAAGGCGTTGTATATTGTAGAAGAAGGAAGTCACATGTCGTCTTAAGAAACATTGTGAATATCGTGCACACGGTTGACTTGCCACCCCAAACACTCCCATGTCTATACATACCCCTGTTTTCATACCCCTGAATCCAACATTACAACCTTTTTTTAAAGTATTCTTTGATAGTAAATGAAAGGTGCTTACGTCATAGCGGTGGAGGTTTGATCATTTATCAATCATATGGTAATCTATATGTTGCGCAAGGTAATGAGTGATTAATTTATGTTTTCATTTCCCATTGTATGACTTAAACCATACACTTGAGCGATGTGAGATTAAACACTTAATGTGAGGTGTTAGCATTTGTAATTTCTGTGCATTACTAACAAAAGTATATCTATGTATGTTGAAATTGTTTTTTTATTATTAAGTAAAATGCCCCCTTGTACAATTGTCTTATGTAAAAAAAACGCATTTTCTTAAGGACAAGCAAATCTTAAGTGTAGAGATACTTGATGAGTTGTCATTTTATACACTTTTTCGGGGTCATTTCACCCCATATTTACCATAAAACGCCCTAAAAACGTCTTAATTCCGTTTTTTTAGCAAATTGAAAGTACTTGGAGCATCTGGGTTTTTTTAGGTGTTTTTCAAGCATTTTCAAGACTATGGAAGAAGTAAGGAAGAGGTCCAAGTTAATATTGCACGAATTTTTAAAGTCACAAAAAAGGTTGTCAATAGGAGCTATAGATAACATCGCACATTATGCCCGACGTCGTTGCTTGACCCACCCTCCAGATACGTCACTACTATAACCAGACGGTATCACGACATATCGACAGTAGAAGCCCATAGAAGATTTAATGGCCCGATGGCGCCGCATGTATAACCCAGCGCCATCACAACCCATACTCTATATATAGAACCCCTTGTAAGCATACATTTCGTGTAGAATTTTAGGGTTAGTTTGGAGCAGTAACTGTAAGACGCTTTTCGGGTTCTAAAACCCTAAGGATCTTCATTCTATCACCTATATCAATTAAAGAACAAGGTTTTATCCATTTTCATTAATCATGTTTATATATATGATGATTATGAGGATTTGTTAAAATTGATCCGGTGGTCTAACATGGTGGAATATGGTGGTGTAGTCATTGTTGAAAGAGAGAGAGAAGAGAGGTTGTGTGAAAGAAAGAAAAATATATTAAATGAGAAAATGACACAAGCAACACCCCTCCTTAGAAGTTAAGGAGGGGTATATATAGTCACACACGACCCTTAAACTATACACTAAACCTAGTCTAGTCTAAGCGTGTGTGACTATGATAACTAATGGGAATTCTTAAATGTCGTCACATAAAGTGAGTTTCCAACAATCTTCCCCCATGGGACGACGTGTAGATTTCCTTACAATATTTTTCCTAACAAGTACATAATGATAAAGAACAAGAGCTTTCATGAAGCGTCCAATGCTGATGATGTCTTCTGAGGCCTTCGTCTTCAAAACGACTCATCTTTAAAGTAACTTGTAGTAGAAATACTGTAACGGCACGAGCTAAGTAACCCATACACTTCTGGTTAAGGAGAAGCTTCTGAATTAACTTCCCCCTAATTCATGCCACATAAACTTGATGTAGAAGCTTTTAAATAGCTTCCCCCTAAATCGACAATCCTCGTAAGCAACTTCAAAGCTTTCAATAAAGCTTAGAATGATTAAGCGCACATCAGAATCTAACAAGCAAATCCCATCATATAACATGATAACGTTGCTAAGAGAGATTGAAAGCTTGGGGCACACCAAGTAGATCAACAACTTCTCTTCTCACGCTTGAATAATTCTTCTGAATTTTTCTTCCCCCTGAGAGTTCAAGTTATGCATACCAGAAAGAATCAAGACATTTCTTTCCCCACATAGTTGAAGAAAGTAAATCAATCCCAATTATGAAGCTCAAATACTGAAGTGGACACTTTATCCCATTCATGAAGTTGACATCGTAACACCAGATTCAATTAAGTCCCGGAAATGCACATATCTTCTTCTGGAGATGCACCAGAGTCAACTAAGTCCCGGGAATGCATATAGGATAATGATGATGAATAATTGCAACAACCAAACAATTAAACATCGAATCAGTAGTGTACTGTTTATAGATTGATAACGCCACGAGTTAAAACACTGATTTTCTCTACGGCTATGACAAATGTCATCCCGGAATGTCTTCAAATCAAAAGAAGGTATGAAGTTCATCACGTGTACTCGTTGTGCATTCAATGTGTCTTCGTCTTCCCCCTTGATGGTTTCGAAACTCGGAACCATCAATAAATTGTACGCACATGTACCTGAAAACTCGTGAGAATAATAAATAAGCTGAAGTATATATTTTGTGAGAATCAGTTGTTGATCGAAAATCTCTTCTCATAAACTCTCCATGGCCACCTTTACCAACCCACGTGAAAGCAATTTGAAGTGACCATTGATTGAATGAACCAGATACATCAAACGTGAAACTGAATAAGAATCCTTCGATCTTGTGACTTAAGCTTGCACAATTGTTGAATGAAGAACGGTGGAGAAATTTCTAAGTACTCAATGCATCACTAAAGAAGTCTATAAGCACAACACCTCTTGAAATTATCCACGTCGACTAAGCGCGTGACACTGAGTACAACAATGTAACTCCTTTAAGTGATAGTTATCCGAGTCATCAACCAACCACCCTGAACCCGGAAACTAGATAACCAAGTCGTCATTCTAAGATTAAGCACAAGAAAGTTATCTTTGAAAGATAAAATAAATACACGCCTTCGAAAAATCCGTCTCCAACTTCACATTATTTATACCCGATCAAACAAAATCTGTAGCCACTAAAAAATCGCCAAATTTTCTCTTGGTCTCGTCAAATAAATTTCTTGTCACGTTGTCTCGTCTTTTTGTCGCGTCACATTGATCACTTTGTCACGTCACTTAATCATATCACTTTTGTCTCATCACAATGTCACGTTTATATCCCGACCATATAACCGATGGCTAAAATTTCTAGTAAAATGACATTGCTAGTAAAATTTCTTTGTAAAATTCCACTAGCCATCATTTTGTGCAACACATTTGCAAAATCAGCCCATACGTGAGATCCAGCCCAAATCTTTGGATAACTGAAAAGTGTTGGCCCATTCAAGCGCAATACCCGGTCCATTAAATGAGGATAAAACACTTTCCAACCCCTAATTTCACTCACAGTTTATACCTAATCCTCACATCTTAGATAAATCCGCCCCTCACCAAACTCCTCTCTCATCCCCAACCTCGAAACCTCCGTCCCCTCCAAATCTCCATCCCCATCTAGTAACATCCGCCCCCCCATCATATCACATACATCTCCATCCCAATAATCAAACAAAAATCATCATCTAAACAAGACGCAACCACGATCATTATAAAGCAGAACTATGAAACAAATGAAGTGTTTCGAATGAGTCAAATGAGTCAAAACATGCTCATCAGATCATCTAAAAACGAAATAATTCATACGTGGCTTCAAGATCAGTTATGGTCTCAGGTAGGGTTGTAAGCGATGATTGCATGTCGAATTAGATTAATTAATTCATGTTTTCTTAAAACGAAATAGGGATCAGATTTAACAGACTTGTTACAATCTATCCTTTTATTCGAATATTGAAAAAAAAACAAGCATAGCTTGTAACAGATCTATGATGACATGATTCGGTTTGTAAAGATCTTTAAAGATCTTGGTATTTCTTTAACATATATAACCAAAATTGATCAATCTGAGATCTTGTTAATGTTTTTGTTTGAGTCTAGATTGGAGATAGGTGTCGATGGGTTAAGGATTAGATCATGGTGTTGAGGAGGTATAAGGGTGGCAGTTGAGTCAGACTCAGTGAGTTATCTGAGTCAACTCGGTAATTACCGAGTTGACTCGGTTGTGTTGGTTTTGGTTTTAGTTTTGGTTAACACTTGGTCACAGTCTGATTCCATCGCAATGTTTTCAAAACGAAGTCCATCGGAATGTTTTATAAAACCCATCGCAAAGTCAAAGACTTGCATCGCAATGTTTAAATCTGAGTAAGTCCATCGCAATGTTTTTACCAAGCCATCGCAATGCTTGC
Organism: Glebionis coronaria; assembly: GCA_025667525.1. Lineage (NCBI taxonomy): Eukaryota > Viridiplantae > Streptophyta > Magnoliopsida > Asterales > Asteraceae > Glebionis > Glebionis coronaria. The sequence goes on along the minus strand of CM046875.1, from coordinate 91,406,536 downwards.
ATCGCAAAGCCATCGAAATGCTTGCATCGCAAAGCCATCGCAATGCTCGCATCGCAAACCCATCGCAATGACAAATCTTATCCAAATCTGTCCTTTTTCCTGAAAATCCGGAAATGTGAATCTGAATATTTTTCTAGGTAACTTCATCATCATAAACAACAAGATAAACCCATAAAAAATGATACCAGATCAAAAAAAAAAAATAAGACCAGAAACTGTAGACAACCAGATATGAGACAACTTTGGACCCAGATATGACTGTTATGGGTGAAACCAGGGACTAAAAACCAGTGGGATGTGAAAATCAGATATGGATTGTGAGATAAACTAATAAAGTGACTTTTTAGGCAGATTTGGACCAAGAAAATGATAACAAGACTTGACAAAAGAAACTGTTTGGACAAAATGATAACAAGACGTGACAAAAAGTTAACACATCCGACCAAAAAAAATATAGAACGAGACCCAACAAAAAATGTCTAGACCATCGAATCGAAACAAAAACATGATCCAAGGAATGAACCGAGGCTCTGATACCAATTGAAGATTTGCTAAAATTGATCCGGTGGTCTAACATGGTGGAATATGGTAGTGGTAGCCATTGTTGAAAGAGAGAGAGAAGAGAGGTTGTGTGAAAGAAAGAAAAATATATTAAATGAGAAAATGACACAAGCAACACCCCTCCTTGGAAGTTAAGGAGGGGTATATATAGTCACACACGACCCTTAAACTATACATTGAACCTAGTCTAGTCTAAGCGTGTGTGCCTATGATAACTAATGGGAATTCTTAAATGTCGTCACATAAAGTGAGTTTCCAACAGATTATGTCTTGTATATTTTCTTCCTTTGTCATGATAGGCTAAATTATATGTTGTTTATCTATGATTGCATGAAAGTTATGATGTGATCTTCTTGTGTTTGTTGATTCTTGATTGATTGTATGCACATTAGGCTTTGGAAAACGAGACTAGATCTTCATATCTTAACTGTTGATATTTCTAGGAAAATGTAGGTGATTAGATTACCGTGACCATGGAGGCACTCTATCTGGCCGTATCTGGGCTTTGCCTCAACCGTAGTGTATACTTGTCTGCCGATAAGCGAATACATTTATGTGTTTGTTAATGCATGTGTTAATGATTAGATATGGGATTTATCTCTGATTCTATGTTTATGATTTTGTCATATAGACGATTGTAGGGGTATGTGTTAAGTGAGTGGGTACTAGGAAATGTCGTTATACCACTATGTTACTATACGTCTACCACTCAGAAGTTGACACGTATCAACTACCTCCACTAAGAAAGCAACCTCGTACTACTATAAATAAGAAATATTTGTGAGATTAAAAGTTTTATCACTTACTGTTGTATTTTATCATTAAGCATTTTACTCCAGATTTGAACTTATAGTGTACACAACTGATATCATCAGCGACCTACAAAAGTTCGCTAAACTTGATCTTTATATCAACTTTACTTGTTCAAAGGGTACCAACACATTTTCAATCACCAAGTGTGATTCATGACACTTTGTAATACCTCGTTTATACTAATAAAGCATTACACGATTGAAAAGTTATAACATGTATTGTTTCAAGCGTAAGAGTTATTAGTTTTACATTTGACATGTATTTAGGACTTTTAATCGGATCGTTGGTTAATAGAATTTCTCGATAAAAGGATGTCTTAGCTTTTTGTCGAGGTCTCATTATTGTTTGTTCGGTTTAACTCATTTGGTGTGCGGATAGGCACGTGGTGTTCGGCCAATGCCTTACGTAAGATCAATCTGTATTAATCTCTTGGTAGATGACGAACAATTTTGCTATCGAGTCTTCTCATTGACCAATTGGGCTTCTTATCCCAAATACCGATGTAGCGAAATCGTAAGGAAAAAACTTACGTGACGGCCGGTGCGAATTGTGAAACTTTGGTGTCGAAAGAGTAAAAAATAATATCGACGAACCTTTTTGCCTTGTGAGAATCATGTTTCGAAATATAAGATCTATATATGTATTCATACTTAAACCTCTTGAATGTTTTTAAAAAGGTAGTTATCTTCGTCGAGATCTTTTCTAAATATGAATTACATAGATATATAATGGGATAGGTTACTTGAAAAAAAATATTGGGATACGATATCTTAATGCATAGTCTATGAATATGTTTGGCAAAAATAGTAGTTATAATAAGAAAGAATAGTGAACCATTAGTTGTTTTTTTATAAAAGTTTTGGTAAATAGTCGTAGGGCTTAGTATGTCAGATTCAAAATCGATCCGGACCGAACAATTTGATCCGGTTTTCGATCCAGGGTTTCAGACCCTTTCGGTCCTTGGTCCGGTCTAATCCAAACTCGATGCTCAGCCCTAAATAGTCGTAATGTGCAAAACAACTACTAAATGTTCGATTCTTTTTAAATCCTACTTCAGAGGGGTGTTAGAAAAATAGCATTTCAAAAAAAAAACAAAAAAAAAAAAAACAAAAAAAAAAAACTAATTTGAACATTAAAAATCACAACTCTCAACCACATTCTTACGGCTATTAAATGCTCTTAAACCCAGTTAAACATTTCATTTGACAAATGCTGAGCAATCAATTAAAAGTGACTTAAACATGTAATAAATGTTAGGCAATCACAAATAGTAATATTCTGCAACAAAGCGAAGCCCCAAAATAATTACTGTAGTATACAATAGCCGGTTGCTACAATTTTCATTGCATTGCAAACTCAGAACTCAACATCAACAGTAAATAGTGTGTCATTTTCTAAACACCGCAGCAATATTAAGCAACTCTGCTTTCTTAGGTAAACGAAAAAAGCACTTAATACTTCCGAAACTGTTATAACGAAAAGGCAAATGAGAACCTAAGGATGTCGTGTTCGAACAGAACCTTAGGAATGCAATTTTATTTGAAGCAAATATAACAAGAAGTCTTAGACATATATAGCCATTCAATTCAAAATTAACATCACATAATGAGTTTTAAAAAGAACCTAAGGTCTCGATATAACGATGAACTTCCGACTGTCTGATTCTTCCATATCCAACGTTGGGGATATGAAAAAATTGCTTGAAACTCTCGTCCAAAATATTAAACCTTACAAGATTGAACTCAACCTTCACCACCATGAATGTGCCTCTCTCTGTTTCACCTCTAACGATATCCAGAATTTCTAATCCATCATGATAGAGTATCCAAGGATATTGGTCGCGATAGAATATTGTGCCCGGGTATTCTGCGAGAAGTTCATCAAGCTCCACTTGGTATTTGAGAAACCACCCCGAATGATCACTTAACATCTCATACACATTCAAAACTAAATGTCTTTCATGATGATGAGCAGTTTCCACCAAATGCAGATGACCTCGAGATTCCCCAAAGTAAAGTGGCATATTTCCGCTGTGATAATACCTTCCTAACGACGAAACATTCCCTGGAACCGGATAGGGAAATGGCAACTTTTTTAACTGTTCTCCTTCGAGCTTAAAATACAACGGATCAAGACATGACGAAGCCCAATGAATCGCCCCATTCCAATAAACTCCACAGTTAAAAAGCATATCATATGGTTCATTATATAGAGGCTCATTAGGTGCTTTGAAAGACTGATTAGAAATCTTCCATTTCCCTATATTAGACGAGTAGATTTGAATCCTACAAACTTCCCCGTCACGGAAAACACAAACAACTTTGTAATCAACACATTCCGTTTGATGAAATGCAAGACCCATAAAACATATTGCTTTACGAGCATCAGGGCCTCCAGGGACCGATGGTATGACAGCAAATTGTTTAGTGGTGGGATTAAACACATAGTATTTACGTGTACGTTTTGTCCCTTTGTCGCTGCAACAAAGCAGTAATCCATTACATGATTGCAAAATTCTGATACCATGGAGATCGGGGTAGAAATCTAAATTCCGAATAGGAGGAGTGCCTCGGTTTTCAACATCAAAAGGGACGTATAGATCACGATAGAATATGCCCGAAGAGATTGATAGATTGTCATACATGATAGTGAAGCGAGGGTGACTTAAAAGCCATAGCCAATGTTTGGATACGGATTTAAATCGAACAATGGACCGAGCAGGGGTGTGACAAAGGATTTCTGTTAAAAGGTCATCGTTTGAACCAACCGAATCTCCGGACTGCGTGGTTTCATGATCAGACTCTGGCACAGAAGTCTGCGCGAAGCAGGTTTTGATGGTTTTCTGTATTTTTTTGTATCCCGCTCTAGTGTTCACCATTTATTGGAGGAGGTTAAAACAGATAGCACCTTACTCAAACGAATGAATTCCAAACAATTATTCCAGTCTAATCATTATAATCATCAAGCTTCTCGCCGATCACCATCCTGTAATCGAAACACTTACATTATTCAGATTCAAAGATGCTAATAGATTTAAGGTTCATCTATTGCACCAAAATGTAACTAAATTTCAAAACACAGATGCAACTATACATAGAAAAGTTCACAAAGAAAGAACAAATACAACAGAAAAAGCATGCTGAAAGTGTGATACAAAGTAATTAGCAAAAAATACATTTTTCATGTATTTCAACAGCCTCTAAAGGGGTGTTTGGATGTACATTCTGAATATGATTAAACGAAACCTAATACTCGAAACCATATCGTTAAACGTATATGCTTGGATGCTTTTGCTCATGGAAGTTTTACTAATAGCTTTTGATAAATTAGGATGTCTGTTTAGCAAATTCTGATACTCGCTACCGTACGTAAGTGGCATTCCATATCAGTTTAACTTGATGATCACCATGTCACCGTTTTACCTTTTATAGAATCCCACCAGGGGGTGTTTCTTTAAGCTTAATTGTCAGGCTTATAAGCTTACTGAATTTTTAAAAAGCTAATAAGCTCAAAAAAATTACCTATGAGTTTATTAGCTATTCAAAATTTCAATATGCTCATAAGCCGGATAAAAAAGCTTAAACAAACACTCCCTTATATACATTGATTACGGAATAATATTTGTTGCATCACATGGTAATTTAGTTTATTCCACACCAAAGTGGTGTCTGCAATTGCTTATTTTTCCGGTGAATACTTAAAAAAAGAAGGACTGTAATCTGCTTAAACATAAACCTCGAGAAATGGTGTCTCGTTGAGTTAAACAACTTCGATCAAGTCCCCGAATATAGGGTATTAAGCTAAACAAGTTAGTAAAAGAACACTATTATAAGAAGCTTCCTACCTGCTTATATGAGATTGCATTAGCTCATAAGTTGAACAGATAATACCAACTGTCAACTAGTTATGCTTAAAAGTAAGCAGAAAGCAAAATAAAGAAGCAATCCAAAACTGTTAACTTCTAATGCTAGCACATGATGATCTTTACATGATTTTTTCTTCACTTAAAATTAACATTTTTCATTTGAAATATTTTTATTCAACAAATTAAGGAAATACTTTGGTTAACCGAAACCAAAATAACTTTACAGTTTCGGTTTCGTTTTCTGTTATAACGAAACCAACCCGCACCATGTGCACTCCTGCCCTAAACAACACAAGAAATCCTATATTCACCTTATATATTGCCATAAAATTCGATCCCTTTTAGGAGTGAAAATCTATCAGGTTTAGGCATGTAATTAGGCACACGATTTACGCATCCCAATGAGTATTAAAAAAACAAAAGGAATTTTGCACATGAATCAACTATACACAAATCCTTAGGACAAAAATCACGACAAATAAAACCAAGATCGATACAAAAAGATTAAATTAATAACTTGAAACAATAAAGAAAACACATGAGATTTGGAAACTTATTTACCTATTCATGAGTGTTTGATAACTGCAACGCAAAAAATGAAATGAAATTAGGGGTTTCAGTTTTATTTCAAGGAAAATAAAGATTTACGAAGTATTAGGGGGGTTTGTTTGGATTTTATAAAGAGGTTAACGCAATATAATGCTTCTTATGCTTATATAATGCTTTAGTGGTACCTATTATATTGATCGAATGGCTAATTAGTGTTAGATCTAGTTATTTGTTTTGAGCTTACGTAAGATCTTTAAGTTAACTTTGATTTTGTGAGTATAGTCAGTTCGTTAGTCTTACCGAAACAATCATCCGAAAAAGAATATAGTTATTTCTTACTAAATGGATTGATTCGTTGTAACTTGTATATCAAGTATAATCATGATTAGTTATGTGATTGGGATTATATGGGTGTGTTCACAAGTGTAATTTGATATATTATGAATTAAAAAATATGAGCGTTCTGGGAATGAGCGTTATCATATATGATATAAATATAAAAAATAATATCATATATGATAACATATGTATATCATATATGATATTTTTTCATATAGATATATTAATATGATATATTGTTCTTTTCATATGTGGTATCATATATGATATTATGATGTTTCATATGTAGAAGTAATAAGCAATTTCAAACACTGTTAAAAAAAGTGTTGATGTTTGTGCGTGAGTTAATGTGTTTGTTGTTTTGATGTTGGATATTAGGTTAGGTGTTAGAAGTTTTTCTAGAATGGGAGTAATAATGTCTGCTCGAGGAGTGTCTAGATGTGGAAGTTGATAAAGTTGAAGGTGCAATAAGCTTACTGTACTAAAGAAAAGGAATTAGAAAAAGCTAAGAAAGCCCAGTTCAAAATGCATTACAAAACCAAGTTATTAGCTTAGGGAGAAGATACTAAAATCCTAAATACAAGCATAGGTGAAATTGCATCCGCTTATCAGGAAATGAATGTGCTAGCTCCTACTGCTAATGGTGATTCACCGAATGATGGAAAGGGTTCAATTACTCTACTTTTCTTCGTCAAGTTTGTTTTTAGCGGTAATTTCTGCCCAGGTAAGATCATGTGGTCATATAACATCTCTAATGATGTTTTTCATGGTGATACTTTACGCTAATAGTTATGTTTCAGGTGGGAGCAGATGTACCACCATAAAGTTTTAAGATGTCTCAGTTGATCGTATTTTTTTCGAATAAGTGCTAAAGATCATATTATGGTTACCCAAGGTATTGTGCTCTCTTATTTATATGCCTTTAATCTGTCCATACATTAGCGTAAATGACAAAATTATTCGTTTTTGGCTATCTGAACCTAGTGAACCAATTGAAAAGCATTTTGCAAATTTTAACTTAAATAATCTAGTAAATTTTTTCCTGCTTGTTTCTTAGGTTTCATTGTGTCACATGACATGTCGACTTGGGGATGTACTTGGGGATCGAGAGGAGGGATCGTTTCTTTACAAATTGACAGTTGGTGCCATTCCCAGAAAGCTTTGGTGTCAACTTTGCACGTCTAGCAGGTAAATCTCTTCCTATCTTTATGTATTTGTGTCACAAATTGTAGTACCATGCTGTTTTTTTTTCTTTATGTTATATCCACAGTTATTAACTTAACACATCAAGTTATGGCTTCAACACTTCCTGATTTGTAGCTTTGTTATCTCCAAGCTAATGGCTTCAGGAAAAGTTGGTAGCTATGCTACTTGGAAAAGTTGGTAGCTATGCTATCTCAGCTGTTGGGGGCACTCTATTCTACTTGGAAAATGCATTCTTGGACGAGTCACTACTTCGCTTTGAAAGTTATGTTTAAGGATAGAATGAAGTCCTCGTGCCTCAAGAGGAAGTTGTTCATGAGAAAATAGACTTGGTTGAAAATGAAGAAAAATTGATTGAAAAAGAAGATTATTTTCAATAATAAGAATATTTTGGTGTCAATCATAAATTCACCAGACTCTTTCGCTTTTGTATCTTTTGATTATTAATAAATGTTGTAATCCTAATTTTACATTAGGTTACCTTTTATTTGAACAAGTGTTGAATCATTAATTGTATGTTGTTAAGAATACTCTTTTTTATTTTTAAACAAGTGTTTAATTATTAATCTAGGAGACTCTCTATTTTAATCATAAATTCAGTAAATCCCTTGTTTATTCTACAAAACTTTTTTTTATGAGTATCTATCATATATGATATTCTTAGTAAGTACTCTTTTTTATTTTCTAAGCAAGTGTTTAATCATAAATCGAATATACTCTTTGTTTTAATCATGAATCCAGCAAACCTGTGGTCTAATCTAGAAAAAAATATTGAGTATCATATAATATAATGCATTATCATATATGATAATACATTATCATATATGATAATGCTGTATTATATTTTGCAGAATTTGAGACTTATAGGTATTAGTGTATATGATATTTCAATATAATATATGATACTCAAAAAGGTAAGAACTATACTTCAGAAATATGATAAAACTTTAACAAAATAGCCATATTATCCAAAAGTTACATCCGCATATGTTTCGTCATTTTCGTATTCAAGAAAAAACATAATGATTTAGTAGCATTACAAAGTTAAAGCATTATATCACGACACGAAAATTTCTAAAAGATAAACTATTCAAATGCATAAAATAATGGATGTTAATCTCGCGCATCAACATATTTGTTGTAAACTCCACACTCGTCTTTTCTTCATTTCTTGCACCTGCGCTTGTTCTTTCAACCAGAAATCTGATGTTCCACTTCTTGTCATTATCGACATTATCTTTTTGTAGGTCACTTTTGTTTTATGGTTGCTGCTTTTATGTTCACTTCTTTGGCTTTAAGATGATTGAATTTTTCAAAATGCCTTGTAAACAGCTTTCTTTACACAAATAAAAAGATTTTGTTTTAGTTTCAAGCACATTATCATATATGATATGTTATAAAAGTTGATCTCAAACAGATTATCAAATTATCATATATGATAAGATACACACAATTAGCTTTTAATTACCAACCATGAGATCACTTACTTGTATTTTATTTTCAAGCACATTATCATATATAATATATTATAGTGTTAAAAAATTGACTTGTAAGCAGATTATGATTTATGATATCTCTATATATCATATATGATATCTCTATATATAATATATGATATATGTATATCATATATGATATGTGTATATCATATATGATATATTCAGGTATCGTAAATGATAAATCTGCTCAACGTAAATTAAGTCTTCAACTTCGCCTTATGCTTATCTTATAGCTTCAACAAATACTTATCTACGTTATTACATTATAGTTATGTTAGTCAAACTAAATTTATATATCAAACTCTAAGCTCATATCGAATCAAATTTTCTTATTTACACCAAAACACATAATATCATATTGTCAAAGTATTTTTTTCTAGAAATAGTATATTACAAAGGTGGCATATTTAGTTAGTATAACACTCATTTTGGTCAATCAAAATGAAATATAACACTAAGATACTACCACTGGCCATGTGCAACTAAAGAAAAAAAGTCAAACAAATATCATATGAAGTACATACTTTTTTTTTCAACTTTTTCGACACGCCTACTTAAGAAGACCTTTCTTAGCTTCATTCATGAAATTAAATGGAGTATTTAAAGTAAAAAAAATGAGCTAAAATTACTAAACCAAAAGTCAAAGTCCATGATGTTTATCTATTAACCGTAATAGATAAACCACATAACCAATATCAAAACTCACGACTAAAGGTATCACATGAATTTTTCATTAAAACTAAACAAAAGCTGTAAAAAATACTTTTCATTAAAAACCCACCTAATAATGATAATTTGTATAAGGGCATCATCGATTCACAAAGTAGTTGATAGATCGACTATTGTTCGTTATGATAGATTCAGATCTATGTGTTTGTGTGTTTTTAGTATGTGATAGGTGAGAGTGATAAAGAGAGAAAGATATGAATTTGTAGATAGAAGAAATATACGGGGATAAGATGAATGGAATGTTAGGTGAGAAGATAAAAAGACGAGAATGCCTGTGACAACCGTGGTTTTGGGTTTGTCACTTGGTCTTACTTTTAGGTTATTTTATGTGTGCTTACTTGAATTGTGTGTTTACGTGTTTATTTTGTGTGAACGAGGTTGGTGTGGTTATCGTTTATGATTATAGAAGTACTCATAAGTAAATCGAGGAACGGTTATTTCATGTTCATGAGCTCACAAGTGGTGACTATGAAATGAAAATGGTGATATTTTGGTGTTTACGTATACGTATAAGTATTATAGTAGTAGTATTTTCTTAGGATTTACGGTTTAGCATTTAGAGGTCTCGGGTGAGGTAATTATCCATATTAATATTTTTCGGGATGGTTTTAAGTCATTTAGGACTTAAATATAAAGTTTATTTCAAAATTTGAGATTTTTTATAAAAGTGTATATTTTACGTCTTTTACGGTAAAACGCGTAAATTTGACTAGTTTTACGGTTTTGAGGTTTTGGAAGCTTTAGGAGCTGAAATAAATTAAGACAAATTAAGGTAATATTAGTAATATATTATTAAAAAATAAAAAGAAAAAAAAACGAAAATTAAAGGGTAGGGTCGGTTTGGTAGACGCAAGAAAAGAAAGGGAAAAAGGAAAAAAAGGAAAAAAAGAAAAGAAAAGTGGGCTTCGGGTTAGACAAAATTCATTATTTTTGATTTTGTATATACTAAACAAAATTCATACCCTATATAATGTATATACTAAACAAAATTCATTATTTTTCTCCTGGAGATGAAGGAAATTCGTGAGTCTTATAAAAATTTAGGGTTCTTCATAAAATTTGGGGGTTTTCATAAATCCAAGGTAAATCTTCAAATCCCTTTTTAATTAAATTGTTTTTATGTTTAATTAATCATTCTTATGATGGATTAAGGGTTAGGGTTTATATAAAAACAATAGATTAATGATGTATTAATCATAATATGATGATCATATAATCTAGAGCTTGTATTAGAAGGGTTATAGGTGATTAATTAGATCAATTTGTTTAAAACCCGTTTTTAAAAACTGGGCAGAATTTTGAGTCTATTGTTTTGATCATATCTCGAGTTCTAGGAACATTCAAGATGCGATCAAACTAGCCCTGGATAGGTAATTTAGTTGGCTTTCTAAATCAAGAAACGAGAACTAAATTGGAGGTAGGTAAGTGGGTCAAAAACAGGTTACAACAGTCGGAGGTCAAAACAGTTTTGAATTCAGCCTGTTTTCTTTTTAAGTTTTAGGTTGTTTGGGGTACTTAGGGTTGCATTGGGATCTTCTCACGAACATGAGAGATGGTTTATATATTGTAGTAAGGATCTGCACTTGGGTTAAGATTGTGGTTTAGGGTAAGACTCTCTAATGGTAATGAACTTTTCATACGTTTAAAATCAGTGAATTCTGGCTAGGTAGCAATATATACACATATATCTGGGCCTTAACAGTAGCTTTAAGGTTAGGGCAAGTGGGAGGTTTTAGCTAACATGTATAAAAGTGTGAATATTCCTTTTACAGAAACCATGGGTATGTTTAAGTGGACGTTTGACTTAACGTTTTGAGACCTAAAACTGGGACTGTTTTGTGTAAAATTATGAACGGGATAGCTATTAAACTTAACCAAGTTAGGGACTTGTTAAGGAAGGGTAATGGGGTGATTAGAGCTTAACAATGAGGTAATTATACGGGAATAGACTAGATTTCCATCATAGGTTGATGAGCCATCTTAGTGATTGGTTCGTGTATTGATTTCGTGTTTTTGGTTTGTTAGCTTGTTGCTAGTGCGAGGACTTGTGAAGAATCTATCAGGTGAGTTTCATAGTCCCATGTTTACTTTTGATTTTGACTTCCAGATGGGATGGAAGAGACACTGTGTTGAGTTATTTTTTAAACTGATGTTGTGAATGTTTTTGTGATTTGAGATGGACTTGTGTGTACATTGTGTGATAAACTGCTATGTGATTCTTGATTGTGTGTGATTTGAATCGAGGGACACGTGCCGTCTCAGTTATTGTGGTTTAACAAGGTAGTGGCCTTGTGGTTTAACAAGGTAGTGGCCTTGTGGTTTGACAAGGTAGTGGCCTTGTGGTTTAACAAGGTAGTGTCCTTGTGGTTTGACAAGGTAGTGGCCTTGTGGTTTGACAAGGTAGTGGCCTTGTGGTTTGACAAGGTAGTGGCCTTGGGATAGGTACATAGTGTGATCATCTATGGTACCATGTTGTTTGGCAAGGTAGGAGCCTTGGATTTTGGTTTGGAATGATTGATCTTGAATGCTAGTTGTTAATACATAATTGTAGCACATTGTCCATATGTTATTGTGTTGATGGTTGTTATTCACAGCTTGTAATTGATTTAGCGTTGGAGTCTAAACCTATGACTCTCACCAACTTTATGTTGACGTGTTTTAGTGTCTCTTTCAGGTGATACTATGGTTAAGCTTGAGAACATAAGTGACTAGGATTGGAGAAGCTTAGGAATGCATATAGAAGGAGAATCCCCGTTTCCTTCTTAGTTTTATTTGTTTGTTCATTTTAATAAGTGATACTGTGGCACACATATATTTGTTTGGTTATGTTATTTGTTTGTCTTGGGTAAGCGGTAGGACTGTTACCTACTTACCTAGACTCCTGAGTCTGATGAGATATTGTCATGACTTTGTGTCTCCATTTTATGACATTTCTTATTTCATATAGTTATCTCTATAGACACGCCATGTTGTGATGATATCCATACATCGCGCCCCATATTCCGCCATGGTGGGGTGTGACAATGCCCTTCTGTATTTTAACTATTATTATTATTATTTTTTGTTAAAATAAAAAGTTTAATCTCAACTCTTGATTTTTAATGGATGGGTGGTTGAGATTTGTCCCCAGTATCCAAAGAAAGAGGTGTATCCAAAATAACCCTTTTCATAAAAAATTCATTTGGATACCAAGCTTATCAATGTTACGGGATTAATCCTCACCCTACATTTTCTTATCATCTAATTGCTAGGATTACATGTCTATTTTGCACTACAGGGGTATTTTAGTCATTTCACTCATCCACTATATAAGTTTTTTTCAACTAATCACCTCATAAAAAAAACACACACGTCTTTTTTTTTCTTTCCTTTCGAATCTCAAATATCGTTTCATCACTTTTACTAAATCCCAATATTTTACCTACAAGTGCATCAATTGTGAATAGCTTTCTAAAAGACTAATCATGATCCATCACCCATACATCACAACCTCGTGCTCCCACGATATTCATAGATCCATACACAACAAGAGACTCCATTAGCTTAGAAATAGATACTGGACCACCTAGCTCGTTTGTTAAGCTATCTGGTAGGTCTACCACTTTAAATTTCTTCGTAATCAAATCAAATGACACAACCATTTGATTTATAGCATATTCGCCACGAGCGCCCCAATAGATAAACTTATCTATAACAACCTGAGCAGACGAGTAAAGTCTAATTGATTGACGAGGCAAAATACCACCTTGAATCACATTCAAAACCCCTGAACTCAATGTAAAAACTTCAACATGCCAAGACATGACATCTCCATATACAATCTTAACAACGGTAGGGTCACTAGTGACGGGACAAACCCCGAAACCATAATCATTCCAAATCTGAATATGAGGGTCATAGTCGTTAAGGACAACAAAATTACGCTATTTTTCAAGGTCGTTAGGAACATCAATACCAAACGATTTGCCAATAGAAGAGTTCCAAATAAAACCATAACAACCATCCGATTCGTATTAGTAACTTTAAGGAAACCATACAAACATAGTGTTCCACGATACTCACCAATAACGCTTGTAGTAGAATATCGAAGTCAAGGATCTTTTTTCAACTGAGGATGATGAGAGTAATCTTAGCCGCTCAATACTTAAGGTCAAATTTAATAAAAGAAATGTAGAATAATAATTTTTATCAAAAAATATATAAATTATAAAAAAGAAATAAAAAAATTAAAATCGTAAATATAACGAATTAGTGTAATGTTTATCGAAGTGATACAATTTGAAAAATAATACTATCTCCGTTCATATTAAGTGTCTACAATAGAATATTCCAAGTCATTGTTATTGATTTTTGACTATAAATATTTGTATCTGTGTTATATAATACGTGATGAAAGTTATACGAATAGATCCGGTTTTCAAATGTATTTTCATTGATATCATTTTAATCAAGTATTATATAACACAAATAAAAAATATTTATAATCAAAGTAAGATAGAAAATACTTAAAAAATCAAAACTAGACACTTAATATGAGACGGAGGGAGTATCGCAAGTGCTAAAACTCATTCATTTTTAATATTGGTTGTATCACATGTGAACTAACAATTAAAAAAAAGATACTTGTTAACCAACTGGCTTAGCTCAGTTGGTCACCAAGGTTCCACTAAATGGTTTCTTTTGAAATGATTCCTGGAGGGTTTAGCGTTTATGGTTTAGGGTCTAGAAGACCTGCCAAGAGTCTTTCTGGCAAAGCGGATAAGGAGTCTAACATAACTAGGCGAGGATTCTAAGAAGACATTCTTCCGCTTGGATGTCATTGCACGACTCGATCACTAACCATTAACATTTTTCGTTCTAAAAAAAATACTTGTAAAATATATTCTAAAAATCAAACAAATTTCTAGCATTAAAACTAAAAAAAATATTATGTAAACATAAAAGTCAAACCATAAAGTATTTATCCACTTAAAATAAAACAAATTATTACAAACATATACGAAAAGAAAATCTCAATTGATATAAAAAAATGTTGCTTCAATTTTAAGATACTATGAAACTATGAAAAGAAATCTCCATTGATATAAAAAATGTTGTTTCGGTTTTAAGATACTATGAAATTAAGAAGCTATGTATCATAAGTGATAAACCAAACTACAACAGATCTACATTCAACTGAGACATCTCTAGCACCATCGTGTCCGCGCCTACCGCCTTCATCTAGTACTGACAATAAATAAGTATCTTGTGTTTTTCTATTGCTTTCAAAGGCACAAGAATCATCTTGTAGCTGAAAAATATAAAAATATTAGAAAAAAGACATATGTAATAAGACATATAAAGCAATGGAATATGACATGTGATATTAAAAGTTAAAAACATATTATTTTTTTGAACATGTCATATAACAAATATCACTAACGATATTAGACATTAAATATCTTTATGAAATATCACAAGTGATATTAAACATGTCATATAACAAATATCACTCGTGATACTAGACATTAACTATTATATGATATATATCACAAGTGATAAAGCCCTGTTCCCTTTTCTTCAATGGTTAATTTGCAGGAACTTTCAGCTAAGGAAATATGGAAGAAGCAATACAACTCTCATTCCACTGCCGAATTCCCAGCTCATCATGAAGTTTTTCAAAGCCTTACATCTCTAAAGAATGAATGAAATAACATTGGGAGATCAGTCTCTGAGGCAATAGACTCCAGCATTAGGTCTCTATTACCTCACTTGCTTAATGAACTGTCGGCAACCAAGCTTCCTGATATATTATCATCATGCCTTACTCAGCAAATGCTAAAGCCAAGGTCTCGGGAAGTAAAGGAAAAAATCCTTGATCTCTCTATGGTGAGCTAAATCAAGTCGTGAAGTTTGTGAATGAAAAATTTGAAGACTGATACCGACAGGAGTGTAAAAGATTTGTTGTTCTGGAAAAGGCATTCAAACAAACAACAAGAATATCGATCAAGGCTGAACTCTCCAAGTTTGTTGATCATTTCAAGGTTCCCACGTGTCATCGTTTCAAGATTATAGAATACTTAGAATCAATCATTTTAGACATATTGGTCACCTCTCCACCATGGTAAGCAAGGATTTGATTGAACTTATAAAGTTGGTCACCAGAATTGTTCAACTGGTTGATCCAAGTCCAGCACTTGCTGAGGCTGGACTTGAGGGGGAGAAAACTGACAATCCAGTTGATGACAAAGAGGATCAGTAAATGAACAACCACTACCTGTGTTGAGTCCATAAAAGTCAAGATACTCACTTGTGGTTCTAGTATTGAAACTCAGAATGAGTTGACAAAGAGTGGCCATGAAGCCACTCATGAACCAACACTTGAAAGTTAAAACACTCACCTTTTGGACTAGTGTTGAAACTCAGAGGAAGTTAAAGAAGAATGGCTCTATAAAACCACAAGAATTGAAAGTGGTCAAAGTTTTTGAACCTTTAATCTCATAACCACCAAGAAAGAAGCACAAGGTGAATTTTGAGAAAACTCATTTACAACATTTCTATGAGATCCATCAGGGCACCTGGTTAAACATCTCATTTTCTTATTCCTCTAAAAACCTATTCAAAGCTAGAGAATAAGTTCTCACCATCTCCTACCTATGAAGATATCACTAACAAAGGTAAAAGAAAAACCAATAAGGGTGATCAAATGAAACAGATCGTGCCTCTCATGAAAAAAGATGGTCAACACCTAATATCTTTGAACTTAATAAGTTCAGGGTTGTTGGAGAACAACCAATTACTGTTGATAATTCAGGCTGCAAATGGAAGACCAAAAGAGGTTGGCTGAGCTAAAGGCTACTAAACAACAATCCAAGAAGGCTTTAAGAAAGATGAGTGCATCAGAGAAACAAGCTCAAAAACTCAAGTTAAATAAGATCGAGGCCAAAAGGAAGGAGTTTAGGGAGGAGTTTAGCAACTGCATAAACAACAGATCAAGCCATGAACATATCAGTACGTAAACATGTTTCACTAACAAGAACACGAGGGTACATATGACCATCTTTATAAGCAATCAGCCAACAAACTTTAAAGTTGACCATGACTTCAAGCTAAAGCTTCGGGTTTCACTGAATGGCTATAAGTTTTTGCACTAGCTTCAAAGAAGATTGGACCAGTGCCAACTCAACTTACGAAGAACATTCAAGCCAAGTTTGCATGGGTCATAGAGACTGCTAAAAAGCTTAAGGTTCTCGTTTCAGCTCAACTATATGAGACTGAGCCCAATCCAACTGACAAGAATTGGAAAAGACATATAGGTAAACTTTATGAAATACTTATCACTGAGAATAATGTTATTCATGGGATGTACGAGAACATTGTTCTTCTATACAGACAACTTCCCTAGTTAATAATCAAGTGATTGAGGAACCAAAGAGGGAGACTGATCTTCATGAACAAAAATGATGACTACTGCTTTTAGAGAGATCATGAGATGATACTAGCCTCCACAACTTACTTGATAAGACTTAGAAGCATTATCAAGGTGAATTCACATTATGCCAAGGTGTTGGACAACGACATTCAGGTAATCATTGATTCCAGAGAAGATAAAAGTATGGTTGAAAGGATTGTGAAACATAAATTAGACTGATGTACTTTGTAATAGCTAGAAGTTTAATAAATTTTCTTATTCATTGTTATGTCTTTCACTTAAAATTATGTGTAACAAGAAGTTGTGTACCCCACTTACAATAAGTTTAGAATTAGTTTAATTTATATTCAAATAGAGGGAGATTGTTGGGCGAATGATATGTCTAATTAACCCTAATTATATTTGACCATAAATTAGACTAAGTGTTAGTACTCGATGATGTGACATCGGCAATGTGTATCAAGATCCGTTGAAGGCATAACCTCAACGGGCACCTCAAACACATTTAAAGCAGAGACATTTCTAGGGAAATGGAAGATAACCGGACCACGTGCTCGTAGGAGTTGGTATGTAGAAGGAATGTGTTGTAAGTTCGAGGACCTCAAGGGTGACAATACCCTGAGGTCTCTCATTAGACTTTGAAGATAAGCAAGCTGGGCTTAGCCTCATCCCTTCATGGTTTGGGCGGGAGATTCAATAAAGTGTTTTTTTGGGATAAAGAAGAATGTTAAATTAAAGATGCTTAGTACGACCTAGTGAAAGTGGTGAAAAGTTGGCAAAACAGTTTACAGAACGTTGTTTAAAGCGTTTTCAAGAATGAACGTACATTAAAAGTCATTGCACGTCCACCACACATAAGTCAACACATATCAACTACCTTCACTAAGGAAAAAACCTCGTATCACAAAAAGTAGAGATGTTTGTAGGAGTAAATGCCCTATCACTTATTTTTGTAATTTATTTGTATGCATTTACTCCTTATTCGAGCGTATATAGTATACAACTAATAATTAATTAACGAACCTACATAAGTCTGCCTGTAAAGTTGATTTTCATATCAAATGTACTTGTTCAAAAGGTATCTATACATTATTATTTAACTAGTGTGAATCACACTTTCTAATATTTTGTTTTAAATTAAAAGCATCACACGATTAAAAGTTATAACTTATGTTATTTCATCTTTAGAAGTTCTAGTTTTACATTTGACATATATTTGGGACTTCCATACAGAACTCCACAATGTCTTGCAATATTAAAGAATGGGCAGATGATAACATAAGGATGTTGTGTTCAAGCAGAATCTTAGGAATGCAATTAGCAATTTATTTAAAGAACATATAATCAGAAGTGTCGATTTATATATCCATTCAATCCAAAATTAACATCACATTATGAGCTTCAACACAATTCTTCGAAGATTATCCGTTTTAAAAAGAACCTAAGGTCTTTATATAACGATTGACTTTCGACTATCCCAATCTTCCATATCGAATGTTGGGGATATGAAAAATTGCTTGAAACTCTCGTCAAATATATGATACCCTCATACCTTACAAGATTGAACTCAACCTTCACCACCATAAATGTTCCTCCCTATGTTTCACCTCTAACGATATCCAGAATTTCTAATTTCCCACGATAGCATTTCTAAGGACTTCGATTAAAGAACATTGTCCTCGGGTATGTTGTGAGAAGTTCATCAAGCTTCACTTCGTATTTGAGAAACCACCCAGAATTATCACTTAGCATCTCACACATTCAAAACAAAATGCCTTTTATGAAGATGGGCACTGAGCAGTTTCCACCCACTGCAGATGGGCTTGAGATTCCCCAAAGTGGCATTTTTCCGTTGTGATACTTTCCTAAAGACGAAACATTCCCCCGGAAACGATGAGGGAAATGGTAACACACCTGTTTTTTTGTCAAGCTTAAAATACAACAGATCAAGACAAGAGGGAGACCAGTGCATCGATCCGTTCCAATAAAACTCCATAGCTAAAAAGCATATATAGCGGCCCCTTAGGTGCTTTGAAAGATGGATTTAATATCTTCCATTTCCCCTACATTAGACGAGTAGATTTGTATCCTACACACCTGCCCATCACACGAAACACAAACAACTTTGTGATCAAATCATTTCGTTTGATGAAATGCAAGACCCATAAAACATATTGCTTTACGCACATCAGGACTTCCAGTGAAGGGAAGATTGCAAATTGTTTGGTGGTGGGATTAAGAAATTAAGAACGTAGTATTTACGTGTAATTTTTGTCCCTTTATCATTACAAAAAAAATCATTAATCCATTACTAATTTGCACAATTCGAATGCCACAAGAATATGGGTCGAAATATACACAACGAGTGTTTCATTTTTTAACATAAAAAGAACATACACACCATGACGAAAGACACCAGAAGAAATTAATTTCTTGTCAAACAGTAGTGAAAGAAGAGGGACTTAAAAGGGTTCACCAGTGTTTGGATACGGATTTAGATCGCAGGATAGACCGAGCAGAGACCCAACATATATATGAGTTCAGTTAAAAGGTCATCGCTTAAACCTACCAATTGTCCAGATTGCGTGTTTTGATGATCAGACTCTGGCACGGAAGCATGAGAGAAGCAGGTTTTGAGTCTTTTTGTACTTTTGTACTTTTTTGCATTTCGCTATAGTGTTCAACATTTTCTTGGAGATGTAAACGAAGTTCACCCATCAGTCTGCTATAATAGTGTGGATGATACTTAGAACATTTGTATCATAACATTAATTTATTTATGAACCTTGAACCTATCTTTACTAGAATTCTCACAAAATTTTATAAACCTCAATACCTTATATATTAATCAAATGCATTTAATTATGAAGAGGTCTAAGCAGGGCCTTCTCGTGGATTTGAGAGGCCATGTGCCGTATTATGTATTAAGCCCTTGAACACTATACTAAAAAATTGTTTTCCTTAGTGTGATTACGTTGTAGGCTCTCTCATTAAGTCAATAGTAATTTGTGTAGTATTTTTCTTTTCAAATTCTAATATACCTTAAGTTCTTTTCAAATAAAACTTATTAAATTTTAAAAAACATGTGAAAAATATATAAAAAATCTCAAAGATTAGCTATAGCTTCGAAATTGTTTTTATAGAATCAAACAACCACAATTCATTTAAATATTATTTGTGAAGATACAAAATACAGTTTTATATTGATATTTACGCTATTTGAGTAAATTAATTCTAGTATTGTACAATTAGTTTAAACTTTATGACAAACTATACAAAGTTAAAGGGTTAAAAGTGAAACCTACAAAATAAAAACATTATTTTGAGTTCTGGGTCCATCTTCTCTGGTGAAACTTGGAAGACCACGTCTGTGTTTACTTCATTAAAAACAAAATTTTGTGACCTTGTTTTACAACAGTTACTCAACTATTTCTAATATTTTAAACGTATTTTATCATAAAAACGAATCGAAAAAAAAGTGAGTTTGTACTAACACTAAGATCTAGAAAATGGAGGCCCTAAGAAAATGGAGGCCTTGTGCCCAGGGGCGGAGCATAGTGAGGGCAGGGAGGGTTGTGCCCCCCCCCCCCCAAAAAAAAAAAATTTGAGTCAATAGTAGTGTATATGTGTGTTTTAAGAAATTTTGGGGAAAACACCATGTGAACAAAGGAAGTACAGTGTCCTCTTTCTGCAGTTTTGTGAGGGTAGTATACAAAAATAAGGAAACAAAAAGAAGTACAAAGCCTACAAGGTACACAGGAACAAAGTTCTTATACAATTCAATGTATGCACTCTCCAATTTTAGGAATAAAAAAAAAGTATGCAAGTACTAACATCAATCACATGTATGTTTTATGTTATAATTTTCATAAAATGTATTTTTACTTTGAAACCTTATTTTTAAGTATATCAATACCACTGAATTGGCGTGAATGTTTTCGAGAGCAAAGGTAATGGGTTACGCTATAAAAAGTTTGGTCCCCCCAGCGAGAACCTTCAAGCTCCGCCACTGCCTGTGCCATTGCACAGCCTGCACTTGTCTAGATTCGGCCCTGGGTCTCGGATTATGAACCTCTTCATGCCACATAAGCATGAAATCACTATGGTAAACACATTCTTAGACCTCTTCATAGATTTATAAACCTATTCATAAACCTACCATAGTGGATGTCTGATACATTGCTGAAGAGAGTTAGAAGACCAAGTCACTATATCATTTCAAGTTGTTCTCCAACCCACGTTTGAATATTGCATCACGTTTGTATTTTCTAGTCTTATGCATGATAACCACCCACTATCTTTGTCTTCCCATATTTTGGTTATTTTGTACTGTAACTCATTTCATGAAGGATAAGAAGAAATAAATTAAGAAAAGTGTAGTTTGCATCATGTCTTAGTAGTATTAGTATTCCGTTTCTTAATCTAATTCTTGGGAGATTGACCATCTATAACTCGGTCTTTATCAATGGTACTTTCATCGACTTACTCGATGCCTCAAAACCAATACCCATCTTATGTATTGGAATCCTTGGCTGCTATTGCCGAAAACCTTTCCAAACTTGCTGATACCATGGCCATAAATAATGAAAAGTTAGCGGTATCACAATCTAAACTCAATGTTGCCATTGAAAACCTTATTGCAACTCAGAACGCACGCCTCTCCACTATCATTACCAATACCTCTAACCCCGAAAACACCGTTAATTATTTCCCCAACTCCACTTCATATGCCATCCCGCCACCCCTTGAAGAAGCTTTGCCTAACCTAGCCGATAACAAGGCAAAATGTTTCCCTCAGCCTACTTCCTATACCAACACCAGAATTATCAATGATACTACAACCGTCATCAAGACCGACAACGAGGTAGCTAGATATACTCCTCCGTTGTTGCCGCCAATAGCCCAAAATGATACAGCCACCCTCCATTTAACCACCTTTTATCAAACTTGTGTCTTTTCCACACCTATCAAGGAGAACTTGCTCATCGCATCTGCTTCATTTGTAACCAAGATCCAAACTGAAGTGGCAACACAAACTCGAGTCCCCCATCCTCTTCTTATGAAGGGAATGTTAGCCATCTTCCGTCGTGCGAAAACATTTTTTGTCGGTCACCAATGGTATCCACCAAAGCTTGTTTTTTTCGCAACCACACCAGAACCACCTTGGAAACCTCGTGACACGAGGTGAAAAACTATGAGTCTTGAGGACAAGACTCCTTTTTAGGCGCGGAGTATTGATACATTGCTGAAGAGAGTTAGAAGACCAAGTCACTATATCATTTCAAGTTGTTCTCCAACCCACGTTTGAATATTGCATCACGTTTGTATTTTCTAGTCTTATGCATGATAACCACCCACTATATTTGTCTTCCCATGTTTTGGTTATTTCCTTAAGTTTAGCACATGTAACTATTTCCTATATGTAGTACTGTAACTCATTTCATGAAGGAAAGAAGAAAATAATTAAGAAAAGTGTAGTTTGTATTATGTCTTAGTAGTATTAGTATTCCGTTTCTTATATCTTATGCTTGGAGATTGACTACCTATCGTATCAATGCCCTTATGATAAAACTAGAAAATGAAACTAGATGGTTGATAAATTGATGAAATTAGTAAATGTCGCAGATTTACTAAAATGATCAAGTCAAGTCACTAATATGAAGAGATTTCTAAACAAGAGGCTCAAACCACTGCACACGATTACTAGAATAACTATATAGCATGACTATAAACTAGATCTCTTTTTGAAACTAAAGTATTCATATTTTATGACAGACTTGTTGTAACCAAATATGAAATCAAAATATCACAAACAGCGTATGATGGTTACAGGGAACTACCTTAGAAACCAAAATCTAATAGAAGCTGATGAGTGGGGTATGGGGTAAGTATGTTTTAGATAGATGTATCCCTTACCCAAAGTTAGAGAGACAATGGGTTAATTTGGGATATGCGATTATCTCTGGCGGATCATTTTTAAAAGTTATGGAGTAGGTCAAACTGGTTGAAACTCATTGTAGTCAAATGCGTAAAAACATCGAGAAAGTCATATTATATATGCAAGAATTTATCATCACATTTTGCACAAGAATAGTTTCAACTTATCCGGACTATTTTGACGTGCACTAAACAGAAGCAAAAATCCCGCCATGTTTAAAAGATACGATAAACAGAAGCCAAAAATTAAGATACCATTTCTTTATGGGATGACCCTCACTAAAGAGTCAATGTTTTAAAAACCGGTTCGAACCGGTCAGTTCAACCGGTTGAACCGGGAACCGGAAGGATGGCCGGTCCGTTGTAAGCCGAGTTTATGCTGCAATTTAGACCGGATTAAACGCCGGTTTTTGCCAACCCGGGTCGAACCGCCGGACCAAAAACCGTCCGGTTTAATTATTATGAAAGGAAAAGAGAGCTATAATTCGATGGTAGATGAGGCAGGTACCGGTTTTGGTTGTGGTTTCTTGTGCCTTGGCGTACCCTAGTAATAGCAGTGATGGATCTGCTTGAGGGCTAGGTTGATTTATGAGTTTATTTGTTATTAAAAGAGTGGAGAATTTGGCAAAAGAAAGAGAATGGAGTGGTTTGGAAGCGAAGATATAAAGCGGTGATAAATTGATGACTTTGGTTTGTTCAAGAATGAATTGATGACCTCGGTAAAATATCTATGATATATAATAAACCAAAATAATTTATAAGTATTTTAAAACACAAAAAATTAAATTAATTTCATAATATAGCTCTAATGTACAAGATTTTTGATGCACAAGTCATAAACCAGTTTCCATAAATATGTTTTACAACAATAGGAGCGTCTGTTTGTTCCATTCAAATTTAAAAAAAAAAAAAAATTTCAAAACGGCAGGAACTATTTTAAGTAATGTTTTTATGGCATTAAATTTATTTATAATTAAAACGCGTTATTTGTTAATTTTGGACGCTCCTAACCTAAATTAACTCTAAACCTAAAACCTATATAAAGCCCTTCCACACCACATCTGCAACACAAACTTCACAATGTGCGGCATCCATGTTTTTTGTGCAATCTGTCAGATCCCTAAACCTTTATTCTTAATCTCCTTCTTTTGTAATGCTGCCAAGAATTGAATGGATTTAGGTCCATTCATGCAACAACATTGATCTGATTGTTTTCACATATGATATGGATTACTGATCATTATAATGCTGCCAAGAATTGAATGGATTTAGGTCCATTCATGCAACAACATTGATCTAATTGTTTGCACATATGATATGTATGTTGATCATGCTGCCAAGAATTGAATGGATTTAGGTCCATTCATGCAACAACATTGATCTGATTGTTTTCACATATGATATGTATTGTTGATCATCACAATGCTATCAAGAACTGAATGGATTTAGGTCGATTCGTGCAACAACATTGGTCTGATTGTTTGCACATATAATATGTTTTGCTTCTATTAAATGCAGGATATAGGTTTATTTGATGATCAATGGCTTTTTGGTTGTTGCATCTAATGATTCTGTTAATTAATATTAATTGAAGGAAAATAGGCAGATTCATAATCAACATGGTTGTTGGATGCCGAACATGATACAGTTGGAATGGATGGGATCAATGTTGTTGTGTATCATCAGACTTTGTAATGTAAATTTATTCAATTTTACTGTAATTATGTGTTGAATGGATTAAAGTTATTCATGGTATTGTCCATATTAATGTATAAATTTATCAAATTTTAATTTTATAAAAGTAGAATGGATACTTCTCAGATTTAGAATTATGTGGTTATAACTATCATTGTTACAAAAACATTGCGATTTATAAACGCAGTTTATAAAATTGCGTTTATAAACAGCGTTTCTGAACAGACCAAAACGCAATTTTAATAACCGCAATTTATTTCATACTGTGGTTATAACTGTCATGAATGGAATGTTTAAACAACATATAATTATGACTGAATTTTAATAATTGGTGGATGCAATTTTTAACCAATAAATACAAAGACAAAAATTACAGTTGAATTAACTATGTTTACACTTTTTAATGCATTTAACATTAAACTAAGATTTTTCTTAGAAGTTTACAAAATACTTAATACACGCATGCAGTTAACTTCATGTATCCATAAACTCTGCCTTTTCATATTCTTTGTGACGATTATATAAACACCTCATTGGTAAATCATGGATATCTCAAAATCGTTTAATAAACAATCCATACACTCTTCAAATTCATCAAAAAAAATTAAAAGATGTCTGGATCAAACAAGAGAAACTCAACTGCTGCCAATCTAGAAGAAATCCAAGTCAATACTAACAAGTAAGTTGCTTTATTTAATAAGTGTAATTTGTTTTGTATATATTAACAACATCTTATATTTTGATTTATTTGTGTTTTCAGGAAAACACGTTTGGGTTATGCGCAACAAGACATAGTAATATCAGAATCCCAAATTAACAATCAAGTTAAACCCTGCAATGAGAGTGAAATACAAAACCATGATGATCACTGTGATGAGCATGATTGCTATGTCCTGGAAGCAGAGTTGCAACGGCAGTGGAGGATGGAAGCCTAAGAAAAAGCATTACTCGAACATCAAAGTTTGGAAGAGGAAAAAAAGCGGTTATTGAACGACAGAGAAAAGAGCAGCAAGAAAGAAATAAAGAAGCAATTTTTGCGCAACTTGAAAAAGAGGAAAGGGAGGAACTTGCTGAGGTAAGAAGGGAAATTGATGAGGAGGAAGAAGGGGAGGATGATTCTTACTATCATTACAACCCAATTAGTGATTCAGAAGAAGACATCGACAGCGAAGAAGAAGATTCGTTGGAGTCTCCCGACTATGATGAATTGCATCATTCATTTGACCCTAAAAAATCTCCTAAGTTCAATTTCTAGATGTTGTTTTAAATTCATGTAATGAACATCTTTGCATCTTTGTTCAATGAAATTTAATGTATATTCAGTTCAACTGTGTTTATTGTTGTTATTTCAAATAAATATAATTTAAATTCTACTTTTTGATCTTGATTAATTAACAAACAGTTTATATCATGTTTTATATATGTTTTATTTTCCTTCTTCATATTTTACTTTACAACTCATGTAATTGACATCTTTTTTTTTTTTTTTTTTTTTTTTGGTAACCGTGATTTCCGACTCATTGGCCGACTAATCCACGGGGTTTGAGCCCACCGCCACACAGACTCAAACCAGGTAAAGCCCTCCCTTTTCAGGAGGTTGGCGTGGCCACTTCAAGGTTGTTTGCACCTAGTGGGAATTGAACTTGAGACCTCACACACTTTGGAGTGATAGCCACAAATCTTTTTGCCACTAGGCCACCCTTGAGTGGTTCATGTAATTGACATCTTGAAATGTTGAAATAATATTAATGAATATTTAATAACTGTTTATGTTTTTAAACTCTTTACTTGTTATAAATGTTTATATAGCAAATATTTTAAACTTTAGCAAGGGAAAGCCCAATATTAGTCGTTAGTGATAATAGCCCAATACCAAAAAGTAATACGAATCAACATCATTAAGCCCAGTTTAAACTTTAATAATGTCTGATTTTGTAAAATATGTCATCAATTTATAAAATATATGTTGTTTATATAAATTCTATGATTTTAAATTTAAAAATCTTTGTCAAATAAACATACAATAATCTCGGAAATTATTATAAAAAATATATTAACTTTGAACCAAATATATGTTTCAAAACTTATTTTTGTACCATGTTGACATTTATATAAACACATTTATTGGTTTGTTGTATCAAAACAGATTGTTGCTGTAAATATCATAAGGTTGTTAGGATTTGGTAAAATCAGAAGTTTTGAGATCAGTCTAAATAAGAGTATGATTACACCAAATCATACCAATTTCATCCTTATATAAGTCAACCTAGACTCTGCAACATATGCACATCAAACCTTACTTATCTTAACTTTTGGTGCAATAAACTTCAGTTAACAATGGCTACCTACGTTCCTGGCTACATCAATGATCTTTCTGGTGTTAAGGAAAACGTGTTGCTTAGGGTGCGTGTGCTTAGTACGTGGATGCAGGAGGTTTATGGAAAAACTAACCTAAAAATATGGAGGTTTTGATTATCGATGAGAATGTAAGTCACAATACCATCAATGTGTACTTATACGTTCGTTTTTTAATTAATATGTCCATAACTAATGTATTTTATGTAACTTTTTACTTTGCAGAACTCTAGAATGCAAGCCACTGTTCGTATGGGATTAGTAAACCAGTTCAAGGATAAACTGGTGGAAGGAAAGTGTGTTGTTATAAAACGATACATTTTGGGAGAAATCCAACCAAGGTTCAGAATGGTTGACAGGGCTTTGCGGTTGAATTTTTTGTCTAACACAAAAGTGAAGCCATGTACTGTCTACACTAGATCTCTCCATGGATTTGCATTTAGGGATTTTCAATCCATTACTGCTCTAACTCAAGAAGAGCCTGGACAGTTTGGTATGTAATATCACACTTGAAAACATAATGCTTCGTATTGTTGTCTATTCATTTCGTTAAGTCATTTGGTAATTATGTTTTTACAAACTGTTTACCAGATATCATAGGCCATATACGTTCCTGTGAGGATTTAGATGCATATGATAAAAATGGTAAACCAGGGAAGAAGAAAACATCCATGTTAGTCGATGCAGAGTAAGTAATAATAACATATTTAGGCTGAATAAAACTAAATGTTATTAGAGGTTTAATTTTTTCACTTCTTCTATGATTTAGAGGTAATGAACTGCGTGCTACCATGTGGGGAGAATATGCTCAACAATTGAGTGACTTCTTGAACAAATGCTCTAGCCATGCTAATATTGTGATGGTCGTTCAATTGGCCATGATGAAAACATGGGATGGTAAGTAACATAAAAGTTAACATTTGGTGTAAAATAATACGTTGTATGTTTATTTTTGAGCACTAAATTATACTTATTATGATTTTATACTCAAATTATAGGTCATATATGCGTTCAGAATGGATATCATGCAACTAAGTTGTTCCTGTTCGACTGTTCTGAACCAATTACTGATGAGAACTTTGCTGACGTTAAAGAATACTGTGGAAGGTATTTTAAAGTTTTTTAAAAGCCTTTGTTTTGTATTTATATGCGTCCGTGTTGTAGTTTCATGTATTCATATATTTTTTGTGATCCTATTACAGGTTGTTTTCTAATGACAACAAAGATGAATATGAAAATACGGTTACCCATATCTCCACTGCTTCAAAGAATTCCACAAAGGATTTTTTCGTCACTGGATTCCCTCCTAGAAATATCACTGAGCTGTTGGATGTCGAACATGTAATAAATTATAAAGTTATCTAAAAAATTTGTTTATTATAAATAAGTGCAACAGATTATAACTGTGCTTTCATTTTTATTTTCTTAGGGTGTTTCCAGCATCATAACTAGAACTATAATAGCCATTCACGAAGAGGAAGGCTGGTGGTATCTCGGATGCAAAGCATGTAAGAAGAAGTATGTCAAGCCGACGAATATTATTGATCTAGACACGGATGTAAAACCTACCATGTCATTGGATGGAAAAGACGAATGGCGTTGTCAAAAGTGCAACGTCGTTCTGGTGATTAAAACATTGTAAGTAATACATAAATAAATAGATTAGGCACATTATTTGTCAATTATTTATTTTGATATTTTTTTGTTGTGTAGTTTCAAGCTTCAAATCAGAGTCCAAGACGAGAGTGGTACAATGTCATTGACGTTGTGGAACGATGAGGTACAATTGTTGGTCGGAGTATCAGCCTTCCTTTTGTGTGAAAAATTTGGTAAGGTATTTATTAATTAATGTAAAACAACTTACCTTCCACATGGTTTAATGGTAACCATAAAATAATGCTACATTTCTGTGTAATGTAGCTGGATGTTTTCCCCCCGGTCATTACTGGGTTGGTAGGAAAGAAATTTGCCTTCAAGGTTAGCAGAGACGAATACAATGCTAAGAAGATGCTCCATGTCTTTACTGTTTTGCGATTTATCGGAGATGTGGACATTATAGAAAGTCTTCGTCCAACTGCAACACCTATAAAGGTAAATAGTTTTTTTTAAAACATTGGCCATATGTATTAATTTTGATAGTCAATGTAATTGTTAAATTGTGTTGTATGTTGATAGGTGTGAAAACACCCATCCTTTGACCACTTAATTATAATAATAACCAAGCCAAAACGTGTATTTGATGTCATAAATGTCGGAATTATGCGTGGTTTGTATTTTTATTATGTTTTAGGACCAAAAGATGAAAAAGGAGGAAAACAAGGGCTTTCACGGACTTTTATCGAAGAAAAAGACAAAAGACGAAGTCAAAAGATCAAGAGTGCAAAAAGAATGGAAGTCCAAGGCCTATTCTGAAGATTTATCGAAGAAAAAGTCTAAAGACGGAAGTTTAATGAAGTCGAAGAACTCAAGTCTAATTAATGAAGAAATTATAAGACGAGTTAAAATTAATCCCGAGACAACGTCGAAAAAGTCGAAGAATTTAGAAGACGAAAAGATGAGAGAAGAAAGAAAGGAGCAACACATGCTAACCTCCCTAATCTCCTATAAATACCCTCCTAATGACACATTAGGAGGTGTTGGCTATTTGACACATAGTTCTTCCATTTAATTACTTGCACTTTCTTATTGTCATTTACTTAATTGTCATTTAGTTTCCTTGTCTTGCACCCTTAATTTTTAAGCTCTTTAATTCATGCTTTTACTTTTAATTGTTGAATCTTAATTTTAATCAAGTTTTTATATTAATCTCTCATTCTATCTTTCTTGTTTTTGCTTAATCTTTATGTTTATATGCTTATTGTTATGTTTATTTGACTAATATTTATGTTTTTATGTTTTTAATTGTGTTAGCTTATTGATTTTATAGCTTATTGTGTGCTTTTCTTAAATTTAATTAAGTGTTTTTAAAAGTTATTTTATAAAAAGTTGTTTTTAAATATTTTTATTATTTAGTGTTTTTAAAAGTTTTTCAATTTTGGTTTAATAGCTTTTTCTTAAAATCAATTTGGTTAAGTTTTTAGTTGAGTGCTTATTAGTTTTTAGCTTAATTTGGTTCTTAGCTTAATTGCATTTATTTCTTATCCGGGTTTCTATAACCCTTTTATTCCGGATAAGCCTTCGTAGTCTTCAATTCCGGACAAGCTTCATTTCCCTCATTCCGGATAAGGTCATTGAGACACATTCCGGATAAGGGTCCGAAATAGCATATTCCGGATAAGGCTTCAATTGCGAATTCTGGATAAGGAGTAAAACTTTTATTCCAGATAAGACCTAGAAGCTGGATTCCGGATAGTGACTTTAGGAAGTATTCTGGATAAGCATACAGAAGAGTATTCCGGATAACGTGTAGAAGGAGGATTCCGGATAAAGCACTAAACAAACATTCCGGATAAGTGTTAGGAGCAACACTCCGGATAAGAGGCACAACACGGATTCCGGATAGTGACAGTATTACGGATTCCGGATAACTTGCTTATACATATTCTGGATAACTTGCATTTCACACGTTCAGGATAAGCTAAGGTTTGTTATTCTGGATAAGAGAGTAAGTTTGGATTCCGGATAGTGACAGTATTTTAGATTCCGACTTAGGTTTGTTTATTCCCTGTTTTATTTTCAAGCATTTATTTTTCCCGCCATTTTTCTTTAATGTTATTTTAATTGTTTTTCTTTATTTTAAATTTCAAGTTTGCATTTTTATTACATTGTCAAATTTACTTTTTGTCGAGCTTTAATTTTTGTCATTTAATTAAATTACCTTTTAAAGTTTTAAATTTTGCACCATTTACTTTTTAATCAGTTTTAGTTTTAATTACCCGTCATTTACTTTAAAGTCTTGAAATTTAATTTTACTTCAACGACAAATCATTTTCTTTTTCACCAAAAGACGACTGAGTCGCACTTAAACCAATAGTCAATTCGAATAGATACCGAGAACGATTAGACACACAAGAACAAATTTCACATAATGAAAACCATGTATTAAATGGCGCTGCTGCCGGATCTTTTCGTAAAGATTAACGGTTTTCTGTGATAGACGCGTTGAATTTTGGGATCCGTTCACTCGTGAACGTTATTTTTCGTGTTAACAATTTTCAAAAATCCATAAAAATTAAAAAATTTCAAAAAAACCAAAAAGATTAAAAAACTCATAAAAAGTAATTCTTTTTCAAAAGTTTTACACCAAAAAGATTTTCTTTTTCCAAGTACATATATATTCTCTATTTCTTTGGTATCTTTTTCTTTTTCTTTTGCAGGTGTATGTGTACTAGATCTTCATCTTATTCAGAGCCCGAGACTCGTGAAGATTTAGATATGGCTGGTGTAATAACAACAATGTTCCCCCACCCGACCTTCGAACCATGAAGGAGCTTTGTCAACCAACGATGAATGGACGCGGAGGACTGATTGCGCCGATGCAAATCACGGCTCTAGAGTTTTCATTGAAGCATCACATGATCCAACAAGTCCAAAATACTTTTCCATTTCGCGGATTGCCGGATGATGATGCCAACAAACACCTCGATAAATTCATTACCGTTACTCAAAGCATGAAGTTGCCCGGTGTTGCTATGGATTTTCTTCGCCTTCACCTATTTCCACACAGCTTATCCCACCATGCCAAAAAATAGTTTGATCGTCTTCCAAAGAATTCAATTCATACCTGGGATGAGATGACTCAACGTTTTTTGTCGCGCTACTTTCCACCATCCATGGTCACGAGCCTTCGGAATCAAATAAGTGGATTTACACAAGAACCTGATGAATCACTTTTTGATGCTTGGGAATGATATAATGTTTTGATCGATCGATGTCCAAACCATAACATGCTCCCCGTCACCTTAATTGATACTTTCTACAACGGTTTAACTTTTCGAGATCGTGATACGATTAATGCAGCCGCCAGTGGCACATTTATGAAAAGAAGACCCGAGGAGTGTAGAGAGCTTATAGAGAACATGACTACTCATCACAAAAATTGGGATTCATCCGCATCTTCAAGTAATAACCTGAGAGTCAATGTTTCTTCTACTTTATCACACACCGAGATGACCGAATTCACCCGCATGATGGCTGAAATGAACAAAAATATCCTACTCATAGCTACGAATCAACAACAACAAATTAAAGATGTAGCACTTTCTTGTGAGATCTGCGACGGTCCTCATTCATACACTGATTGTCTTTCTACTCACGACAATCCGGAAAACGTGTATGCGGCTCATGGTAACTATTCAACGGAAAGCTATCAAGCCCGACCTCAAGGTGATCGTAACTTGCTAAGTTATCGTTCCAACAACTTTCTTTCACCCGATTTTTCTCCTCAAAACCCCAACCCCAACAACTAAAATAGAAGCAATCCAAACCCACCTCGAGCTTCTAATCCTTATCACCCACCCGCACAACAAGCACCACCCATTAATCAAGATGTTGAAACTTTCATGAGGACCCAAGGAGAGCTAGTGAAGAATCTGCAAAGCCAAATTATCAACTTGAAAGGAGATATCACTAAGCAAGGGAATGATATTAGAACCGAGCTTCGTCATGATATGCAAACCTCTTTTAGCAATCAAACAAATGATTTGAAGAATATGATGGCTAGTTTCCTTCTAAGTACTCAACCCTCTACTTCGGGCTCTCTTCCTTCAAATACCGTCACCAACCCAAGAGCGAATGTGAGTGCTATTACTACACGCAGTGGAGCAACTCTTGTAGGACCATCTACTCTACACCTCTTCCACCACCATTTATCCCTCCTACTCCCACGCCTAGTATTAGTTCTCAATTACCGTCTCCACCTATTACTAAAGAAGTTCCCAAGAAACACCCTTCACCAACCCCACCTTCCACCTCTAAACCTTCAACATCTCAACCTTCACCTTCTACACCTACACCACCTAAACCCAATATCCCTTATCCTTCTCGGTTAGACAAGAGCAGACTGCTCAATAAAGAGGATGCTCAAGTCACTTCTTTTATGAAGATGATCTGTCAAATAAATTTCAACATTAGCCTCGTTGAAGCACTTGTCCAAATGCCGAAATTTGTGAAAGTATTCAAGGAATTGATTAACAAGAAGGAAAATATGGATGAGTTTGTCAACACACGCTTAAATGAAAACTGTTCTACAGTCATTCTTAAAGAACTTCCGAAAAAACTTGGAGATCCCGGTCGTTTTGTGTTGCCTTGCATTTTTAACAAAACCGAAGAAGTTACTGCCTTAGCTGATCTCGGGGCAAGTATTAATTTGATGCCTTTAAGTGTTTGGAAAACACTATCATTACCCGATCTTACACCAACAAAGATGACTCTTGAGCTAGCAAATCGTACTCTCGCTTACACTGTTGGTATTGCTGAAGATGTATTTATTAAAGTTGGTACCTTCACTTTTCCGGTCGACTTTGTTGTTGTTGATTATGGAATGGACCCTCGTATTCCGTTAATACTTGGTCGGCCATTCTTGAGAACCGGAAAAGCATTAGTCGATGTTGCCGAAGGTGAACTAATTCTAAGGGTTGGGAATGATACACAAGTGTTTAAAATGGTGAAGATCACAAACAAATAAAATGGAAGAGCTCAACGAATATGATTAATGTTCTTGATGATTTCGTCGTCTACAACAATCCTCTTTTCGATTCTTGCTATGATAATCCACTTTTCCAAGATGACGTGGATGATTCTCTCTCCAATTTAGACCCTCCACCAATTTATGAGTCTCCACCAACCTATGATGACTATGATGATGATTCTAGTTCTGACATGGATGATTCTGATGATTTTTCTTCTGAGTATAAAGACATGCCAACTTATGATGACTTTGATGATGTCGATACTCTTTCGAGTGATTCTTCATATGATGAACTTGTTCCTACTTTTGATGAAGATCCTCCACCAACAATGCTTGATCCTACTTTGGATGACTACTCATTTGAGGAAAATTTTGCTAATTTTCTCAACACTTACTTCCCAAATGAGAATGATTCTCCTCCTTTGGATTTTGATTATGGTCTTTATCCTCCTTCGGATATTAAGAAACCCGTTGCAAAAGAGAAGAAGCCGGACGACACCGACATCCACAGTACTTATGTTTTGACACCTCTCTATCCACCTTCTGAGGATGAGGTTGTGAGATTTATGAGCGGATCTTCTTCAAGGTCTACTGAGCCTGAGTGTTATTTTCCCCTAAAGGAAAAGGTGTTCGATCCTGGTATTGCAATTTTTAAGCCATCTCAGTATCCATCTGATGAAATAAAAGGACAGATTTTTGGAACTTATGGAGATATTCTTGCACTTCGTCCTACTTTCTACCACCGTGCTCAATCTTTGCTTAACGGAACCTTGCCTACTCTTCTTGGGCTTGCCTTGTTTGCCTTAAGCTTGTGCTACTTGATGGATGAAAACCATGTATTTGATCCCGATGGATGTTCTTTAAGCTTCTTACCATGCTAATCAAGGTCGAGTCAGGCTCACAACTCGGTTAACAAAAACAAGCGCTTACCGGGAGGCAACCGGAGTATCTATCCTTTTTCTTTGTTTTTATAATAAGTGTAGGGGGAGACCCTAGTATGTGTTTGTTGTTTTCTTTCTTATCATGAGCAGGGATTCGAGCTATCAAAGAACCATTCTTGATGACTTTTGATGACCCATGATTCCGTGTACCCGTCTTCCCCGGTTCTATCCTAAACTCTTTTGATTCATTATTTTATCATTTATGATTGAAATAGGAATCACTTTAGTCGTCTCTTCCTTAGCAAGATTTAAACAACGTGCACAATGTCCTAAGTGTAGGGGAGGTTACTTCCACAAGCTTAAACATTGAGGACAATGTTTATATTAAGTGTAGGGGGACTTCTATCGAAGTTAAGTGGGCTTTTCCTTGTATTTGTCCTCATTTTAACCGGAAAATGGATTTTTCGACATTTTTCAACAATTTTAATCTATTTTGGCCTAATAGTTTTTCCTTTGTTATCGTTATTTTCTTTCATTGCTAGAATAAAGTTTAATAAAATGGTTTTAATGAGTTTAAATATCCTTGACATATTAGGCCCGTCGTGAATATTTTGACTCAACCTGAGTTTACTTATCCAAGTTTACTCTAGCTAGTATCCTTAACCATGTAGACCTTAATTGGTTTATTAGGCTAAGCATCCACGTGTCTCATTCCTTGAGATTTTAAATTGTGGAGAACGAGAAATTATAGAGTCAATTATAAGTTTGGTATTCTTTCATTAATTTATGTGAGTTAATTATGAGCTTTTTCTCCCATCACTTGTAAATATTTAATTGCAATAAGTAAGGTCATACGATTTAGAAAGTTACTTAGCTTCTAGCACAAGATCGTTTTAAATTTGCTCGATATTAAGTAGAGTTCATAGCCAAGGCATAACTTATTGAATCGGGACGCGAAGATTGGTCTATCCAAAAAGGCCCTCGCAAGGCATGAGGATTCACTTTTTTTGCTAAAGATCCTAAGATGATGTGAAGATCATTAATCCAAATCAATATGAAGGATCAAGACGCACGACGAAAAGCAAATACTCCCCTAAAGATCATGGAGAAGTCTATCCGAAAAGACCCTAACAAGGCATGAGGATAAATAGAACCAAGTCTGAAAAGGAGGCGGATCGTTGTATATCAAAGTCCTAAATAAAGACAAGGATAAATGAAGAAGTCGTGGTCAAAGTTTGAAGCATCTCTCACTCCTAATGAAGATGTATACCAAAATGAAGAGAAGACCATAATTTCAAGAACGTCTCTCAAGATTTGAAGTTTGAAGTACATGCCAAATATCGGTCCGAGAAAGGTCTCAAATCGCGAAACGAGTTATGCCAAGATAGGAACTTTATGAGGTCTCGAGAAGCAGTTTTAAAAGATTTTGTACTTTAGCTAACTATTGATTAAATCGTCCTACTTTATTTTCAGCCTTAAGAAACTATCGAAATAAGTCAAAAGTGCATCCTCGTGATCATTTAAGACAAAAATAAAATATAAGAGATACACCTAGGAATAAGGGAGTCTAAGTGATTAATTAAACCGCATGAATAAGTGTTAGTTGTGCTAACTTGTAATAACAATGATCTCGTTTCTAAGCTTAGTATGGGGAACGTGAAACTTGAGGGTGATAAACATTCATGACACCAAAGCCCTAATTTAAGTCTTCGATCTCTTTACTTGTTTTCTTCCTTCTAATATTTTGTTATTGTCTTGTGTTTAATAAAGGCCAAGGTAGATTGATTATGATGAAAAATGTAAATTCTGCTTTGTAATTAATGCATTGCATGAGGACATTGCAATGGTCAAGTTTAGGAGATTTGATAGGTGTGAAAACACCCATTCTTTGACCACTTAATTATAATAACAACCAAGCCAAAACGTGCATTTGATGTCATAAATGTCGGAATTATGCGTGGTTTGTGTTTTTATTATGTTTTAGGACCAAAAGATGAAAAAGGAGGAAAACACGGGCTTTCACGGGCTTTTATCGAAGAAAAAGACAAAAGACGAAGTCAAAAGATCAAGAGTGCAAAAAGAACGGAAGTCCAAGGCCTATTCTGAAGATTTATCGAAGAAAAAGTCTAAAGACGGAAGTTTAATGAAGTCGAAGAACTCAAGTCTAATTAATAAAGAAATTATAAGACGAGTTAAAATTAATCCCGAGACAACGTCGAAAAAGTCGAAGAATTTAGAAGACGAAAAGACGAGAGAAGAAAGAAAGGAGCAACACATGCTAACCTCCCTAATCTCCTATAAATACCCTCTTAATGACACATTAGGAGGTGTTGGCTATTTGACACACAGTTCTTCCATTTAATTACTTGCACTTTCTTATTGTCATTTACTTAACTGTCATTTAATTTCCTTGTCTTGCACCTTTAATTTGTAAGCTCTTTAATTCTTGCTTTTACTTTTAATTGTTGAATCTTAATTTTAATCAAGTTTTTATATTAATCTCTCATTCTACCTCTTTTTTTTGCTTAATCTTTATGTTTATATGCTTATTGTTATGCTTATTTGACTAATAGTTATGTTTTTATGTTTTTAATTGTGTTAGCTTATTGATTTTATAGCTTATTGTGTGCTTTTCTTAAATTTAATTAAGTGTTTTTAAAAGTTATTTTATAAAAAGTTGTTTTTAAATATTTTTATTATTTAGTGTTTTTGAAAGTTTTTCAATTTTGGTTTAATAGTTTTTTCTTAAAATCAATTTGGTTAAGTTTTTAGTTGAGTGCTTATTAGTCTTTAGCTTAATTTTGGTTCTTAGCTTAAATTTCAAGTAGTAAAGTTTAAGCAGGATAACCCCCTCTCTATTCTTCTCTTTGCATTTATTTCTTATCCGGGTTTCTATAACCCTTTTATTCCGGATAATCCTTCGTAGTCTTCAACTTCGGATAAGCTCCATTTCCCTCATTCCGGATAAGGTCATTGAGACACATTTCGGATAAGGTTTCGATTGCGAATTCCGGATAAGGAGTAAAACTTTTATTCCGGATAAGACCTGGAAGCTGGATTCCGGATAGTGACTTTAGGAAGTATTCCGGATAAGCATACAGAAGAGTATTCCGGATAACATGTAGAAGGAGGATTCCGGATAAAGCACTAAACAAACATTCCGGATAAGGTGTTCAAGGGATTTCGGATAATTCGAATTAGTTATTCTGGATAAGAGAACGATTGAAGATTCCGGATAAGGAGCATTAGTTTATTCCGGATAAGTGTTAGGAGCAACATTCCTGATAAGAGGCACAACACGGATTCCGGATAGTGACAGTATTACGGATTCCGGATAACTTGCTTCTACATATTCCGGATAACTTGCATTTCACACATTCAGGATAAGCTAAGGTTTGTTATTCTTGATAAGAGAGTAAGTTTGGATTCCGGATAGTGACAATATTTTGGATTTCGACTTAGTTTGTTTATTCCATGTTTTATTTTCAAGCATTTATTTTTCCCGCCATTTTTCTTTAATGTTATTTTAATTGTTTTTCTTTATTTTAAATTTCAAGTTTGGATTTTTATTACATTGTCAAATTTACTTTTTGTCGAGCTTTAATTTTTGTCATTTAATTAAATTACCTTTTAAAGTTTTAAATCTTGCACCATTTATTTTTTTAATTAGTTTTAGTTTTAATTACCCGTCATTTACTTTAAAGTTTTGCAATTTAATTTTACTTCAACGACAAATCATTTTCT
Organism: Glebionis coronaria; assembly: GCA_025667525.1. NCBI lineage: Eukaryota > Viridiplantae > Streptophyta > Magnoliopsida > Asterales > Asteraceae > Glebionis > Glebionis coronaria. Next base: position 91,368,327 of record CM046875.1, on the reverse strand, counting down.
TTTTCACCAAAAGACGACTGAGTCGCTCTTAAACCAATAGTCAATTCGAATAGATACTAAGAATGATTAGACACACAAGAACAAATTTCACATAATAAAAACCAAGTATTGTATGTTAACAGGAGTCTGAAGCCACAAGTTCTGCCGCAATTGTGGCCATTCCATTGGTAATGAAAAATCTAAATTATTGGTTACTTATATTCTTTGTCATATAAAATTTTGTAATTTAATATTTTATTTATTCATATGTCATAGGATCTTGAATCTCAAACGGATGAGAATCACACTACATTGTCTTCTAAAAAAGTTTGTGATCCAAGTCCTGGTGACAAACGTGCTGGTGAAGACGACTTGGGAAGTGCAAATTCAAATGCAGAAAAGAAGGTTCTTGAAATTAAGATGGAAAAGAATCCTTGAAGTTCTCTATGATTTCCAACCTTAAATAACAAATGGCAGTTATGAATAATGTCATACTATATAAAGACAATATTTTGACACTTTTCGAGTGTTTTTGTAGTATGAATATGGTTGTTTTCTTTTTGATTGGGGAGTCCCAATCTTAGTTTTTTTATGAACACAACATAATATTTCCTTTAAAATATTTGTTTGGGAGTCCCAACATAGACGTTTTTTATAATTTTCTCATCTTTAATTGCATTTGTTTTATAATTTATGTGTCTGGACTAATAACTTATACTCAGGCCCTTTCAAGAAAATAAGTCAGCAGATTATTCTACAGCTTGGATTGGAACAACAGTTTTTAAGCAGAGGTTGTTCAAGAAATGATTTTTGATAGAGGTTCATCATAACTTTTTTGATCAAGACAATGGCGCGTTTTTATCATTCAAATAATCATGTAAATACATGTACAAGTGTTCTATATTGTTTGTTTGTAAACATTAGTTTAATATGATGTCGTTATACTATTTCAAACACAAATTTAATAACACACTTTTCACATTGTTTCTATTCCTTAAGTAAGTATAACTAAGTTTTGTTGAACAATTGTTTCTTCGTACAAATTACAACATGAAAGAGATGTTGATGATGATGGTTAAATAGAGGTTTATGATTACGATGAGCTTTATTTGGCATATGATGGCGACAAATCACCAAGATTTCATTATTTTGTTAAGTTTAAATGTTATTTCAATATGTTACCGATTACAAAAAATGTATATAAACATATGAATCCAGCCAAATCAAAACATTTTAATTTTCTTTAAAGTTTTTGAAAGATATATATTTTAGATGAAAGCCCAAATGTTATGTACATTAAAACCACAATTACATATATATGGAAGCCCAGTTTTAAAGCCAATAATGTAAAGCCCAAATTATGTAGAAATTTAATAATGGAAAACCCAATATTAGTCATTATTACTTAGCAAGACTAATGATATATTTATATATACGGCCCAACTTTGATAATTGCATATATTTAGACACAAATTAGGTAATTACATAATTGGGTACAATCTGCTAACACATTATGACACAATTTTAGCATTCCATACATTAAAACACAAACATCCGAATGATAAGTATTCAAAGTTACCAAAAGAACCATGCTAACAGTGAACATAACAACCAAAGTTTTGACCGAAACCTAAGAACAGACATTTAAACCAAGTCTAAACACAAGCATCACAGACAAATAAACAGAACAAGTAATCCGTAGAAATGTTCAGCAGCAAAAGACATACAAATGTGATCAGCAATCACAAATGTGATATAACATACTTGGAATAAGGGAACCTGCATGTTTTCACCTTCCACCGCCTCTTGAAGAACATCCATTAGCTTCATCCGCATCACTTTGGGTGTCTTAAAACCGCAAGTTTCTCCAAATACCCTCAACTTCCCAGCCATTTTGACGTGGCACAGTTTTTCTAGACGAAGGCGGTCCAGAATCATTCTCAGTTTCATAAGGAACCTTACATCATCATGAACAAGAAGCGCTACGGTGTATGTATGCATCATATGTGTTGCGCAGAAGTCAGCCGGCAATGCCTGATTAAGGCGTATATTATATACACATTATGAGTTAACACTTCTGCCTATATTTAATTTACTACTACATACATTCGATTTTATTGAAGAATTAAACCACTATATATCTTCTTACACTACTGCCTACATTAAATTTACTAAAATTGAACTTTGATGCTCACCAATTGAGAAAGGTCATACACAGGTGCATTGAGCTCAATGTAGACAACGTTCACTTCATCCTTGTGAGTAGTATGTCCTTCCCATCCACAGAAATGCCTTGCTCTTTTATCTGTCATGATATGTACATGTAGCAATTACCACAAGTATCCAACTATATTTGTAAAAACTTTAGTACAAATACAATATACATACCTTTAGAAGCATAAAGTGGTATCCCACGAGCCGGAAGCCTCAACATTGTTGGGTAGATATGAGCATTAAACTTTGCTATCACATTGTGCTTAAAGACAGACAGATGTAGCCTATAGTTACCCATGTTTGTAAATACCGGATTCTGTCCTTCCTGAATTTTTAAGTCAGCACCGAGCCTATCCCACATGGTCCCGAATAGGGAGTTTGATCGTACAACACTATTTGGGTCTGTTTGAATCATATCATGGTTGAGTTTGTACCTTGTGTGGTTGACGTACACCTTAAATCTGGTCTTCCAAATGTCTTGCAAAAAATCTCCCGGAAGAACCTGTAAAAAAAAGAAGGATTTGTTTGATTATTTCCACTAAAGGTTTTCAGTTCAACCATCATTGTAAAAAAAATCTGCATATTATATATAATGTGTACCTGCCCTCCGCGCGTAAACCTTACAAGACATCTCACAACTCGGTTCCCCACAACACGCCGATCATAACCTTTGGCTTCACATCCGCCATTTACATATCCTGTTGCGTAAAACAAGTCATCCCCTTCTTTAATAGAGTGAAGCATACGCACATTATCATCCAAATTATCTTTTGCAAATGCTTCCAATTCGTCCCCATACAAATGCAGCTTTGTTCCATCTCTTCTTATTAAGCATACGTAACGATACCTGTTTGGTCCGTTAACAAGAATGTATGGCTGACCATTGAAGAACCGGACTTTGAATACTTTTGGTAATACCTACAACATAGATGTCTCATGTTACTACTATGTAAAACAATCTGTTGTTAGTAAATAACTAACACGTGTTTAATGAAAACGTAACAATACGCACCAAAAAGCTTTTGTATTCTTCAGTGCACATTGGGAAAATAAGTTCATCATCCATGATAGCCTGAAACAAATTAAATAGCTGAATATAGAAGTTGCAATTTTTTATAAGGCATGTACTATAAACGCGTTAAACACTTTTTTATCACTGAATCATATGGAATACTTTTAGTTACTTTTATTTACTTTCAAAATGGAAAATTTCTAATAATGGTGATTTACCTAACTTCGAAGGACATACCATATGGACTGATATGGTATTTTCTATGCATCATTATATCAGTTCACTTTTTAAAGTTTTTAAACACAATGGCCAATATTTAAACAGACAAGCTATGATCCATGTTGTAATCAATGAAATGCCATAATCCATTAAAAAGTTTTTCAGGTTTGCAACCTGAATATAATCTTAGTTTTATTTACTTTCAAAATGGAAAATGGCTAATAATGGTGATTTAGCAAACTTTCAAGGACATACCATATGGACTGATATGGTATTTTCTATGCATCATTATATCAATTCACTTTTTAAAGTTTTTAAACACAATGGCAAATATTTAAACAGATAAGCTATGATCTATTTTGTAATCAATAAAATGCCATAATCCATTCAAAACGTTTTTCAGGTTTGCAACCTGAATATCATCTACTATGGTTAATATAACTTTTAGTTCATCATTATCCACTTTAAATTTAAGTTACTGTACGGATCAAAAAGACATGCAGATCATAAAAAATGGGAAACTAATTAGGACACTTGATAATCAAACTATTAACATCTTGATTAAAGTTACATAAACATTAGTCAAATCAATCCTTCCAATAACTGCTACATTAATATGTACATGAATCATATTATCTGCTAATCTTAAGCTAAAAGGGATTACCTATATCTTTGGGTGCTGTCAACTGATAATAGTATGATTTCAATCACTAATAACAGATCATACAATAAATAACATTCAATCTCTTTACAAACATCTCAGAACATACAAAATAAATTAATTGCACTGTTCATTTGTATAAGATGATGCATGCGACATCTAGATGATCAATTGACTATGAAAAATAATTGAAAAAAGGTAACGAGTTTACCTTGAGTTGTAGATAAGAACAATCGATTCTCAAAAACTATTTTTGTTAATGATCATCCATTTTTGCTTTTTATGTTTTTTATAATTTTGATATGGATGGAGTGTTTTGGTAAGTGAGATACCATAATTATTATGGTTATACGTTTTCCACCTATAGCATATATTTTTTTATTTAAATTAAATTGGATAATTAATAAAATATATCATTTATTTAGTAAATATTATCAATGTTTAATGAGAAGTTTAACAAGATGCATATGTTTGTTGCATGCATTATGTACTTTATATATTTTGTATATTTTTTGCATGCATTATGGAATGTGTATGTTTTTTTTCATAATCATTAATTATTTAGGTGATTTAGTTGTCACCTAAAAACATTGTTTGTTAAAAACATGTTTATTACATTCAACAACAAGTATTATTTTTATTAAAAATACTTTTATTTTGAAGATCAAGTACATGTTTAGTAAAATTTTCTCATTCCTATAAGAACTAATGGTTTTCATATTAAAAACACATGCAAAAAACTATTTCTTACAATAAAAAAACCTTATACCACATCATCTAAGGTAGTAATGTGTCTTTCATAAGTCCTTATTATATTTTTCATGTATGTTTTATCAATCAGTATTTTCATATTATGTTTGTTAATTTTATTTGTTGTAGGATTTTATATACTCTGAATATGAAGGATTCAGGAGAAAACAAGTCGTTAAACGCCGAAAATAAAGTTGTAAATGATCTATCTGATGATGATGATGATGTTAGTCTTATAATATAATTATCATATCATTTAGATAAATAATTATACATATTATATACGCATAAAGATAGCAATTTTTTTAACTATTTTGTTTTTTTTGTCTTCAGCCCTTCAAGGATATCAGTGATGATGTTAGTGTTAAAATCATCCATAACATATCATTTAAACGAAATTTTTATACATATATTAAAAGTTAGATGTCTAATTTATTATTTGTTGAGAAAACAATTTTGCAGCCCTACAAAGATCTGAGTGAAAATGTCGTTGGTCAAACCGTTGATGATGAAGAAGTTATTCAACTTGCTGATTCTGACGATGAAGATGTTGTTCCACTGGATAAAGAGAACAAAAACGTTGATAACGAAAAAAATGACAACAAAGTAACAACTCATTTCTTTCATTCATTATGTATACATAATTTAAAGATATTTTATTTATACTTTTGTTCATGTTGCATTTTTAGGTTGATGATGAGGACAAATCTTTTTCGTGTTCCCGTTCAACAAAAGAAGCAAGGACTTTGCCCTCTACATCGGAACCTTTACATCTTATTGACGAAACCACGGATGAGGACATTCCTAACAGTGACACCGTTATTAACATGACACAATCGGAACCTTTACATCTTATTGACGAAACCACGGATGAAGAAATTCCTAACAGTGACACCGGTATTAAGATGACACAAGGTGTTGTTAACAATGTCCTTTATGAAGCAACTGATGAAGAAAATGGCATTGATTTAGAACATTCAGATGATGTTACTGAAGAGTCTCCAGAGAAGACTACTGATGATTTAGATTTTTTTGATGACGAAGGTGCAACAAAGGATGATACTGATGAAGAGTATGATCCAAATAACGATGTTTCAGATGACGAAGATTACAAACCTGCGGGTAACGATTCAAGTGATGATGAGTATGATCCCGATAATGATAGTACGGACGATGAAGATGACGATAATTGAAATATTGAAAAAACAGGTTTAGTACGGTTTTTCGTTAAATAAGTATATGTTATATTTTTATGTTTCGGTGCTCATTTTTCTTTGTTCGTTTAAGTTTTGTTAACCTATTAAGCTATAAATAAACATTGTTTTAATTATCATTTTTGTTATTCGTTTAATTATATGTTTGTAACATTTGTTTAACTTAAAGACTCATTATAATTGGCTCATTTATGACATTTGTATTTTTTTCATGACTAAAAGTGTAAATAAAGGGCCTAAACACTCTTATATATAGAACCTTTGTTAATCCCATATAACACACAAAAAACGTATTCGTCTATGAAACCTTAAATCTCATTCTATATTCATTCGCTAATTTCATAAACCTCCAAATCTTAACATATACTAATCATGGCTAATTTGAAACCTGAAATCATTCTTGATTCGTCCAAACCAATAACTGATGAACCAAATGAAGAACAACAACAGAAACATAAGGATGAGCAAGGAGATGTCAATGGCAGTACAAACAATGGTGTGGCTCAACAACACGCACAAAAAATAAAACAAAAGGTTGATGATGCGATTTCATTCCTTTTTTCTGTCTTAGAAAAAGTTGAATCCACCAGAATTGGTAAATAACTTCAATTCTAAATAGTTTCGTTATGGTTTTTTATAACCAGTTTGTATGTTGATTGTCACAATTTTTTTTTACAGCTGATTTAGACACCTCTGTTATGGTTGACTGGCTAAATTGGTGTTGATCTGTTATTAATTGTGCCATTTTTAGTTAATATTTTTACTAATTACCATAAATGTGACTTCTACAAATATAATCATCTGATTTATGAGTATTAAATAAGAATCCTTAAAACCATGCATATTAAAGTGTAACATTTATAAATATTGTTTGTTCAATGTTTTATGCAACTACACAGAATTATAAACACAAAAAATGTCTCTACGTCTGTACTAATCCATTAACATGCACGATAACAATCAAATCGAATCAAGAAAGCGTAAAAAGAAAGTTGCTGTGAATCAAAACACGTTGCATTCAAATGAAAACTCTTATTTCAATGTCAACATGAGCCGTCAACATTCAAATCAAGCTGTTCATACATCAGAAAAAAGTACACCGACTCCAAAAAGAAGAGTATCACTTGCTGAAATACTCAATTGTAAGTTGGTTGTTCACATTAAATAATATATTCGTTTTTTTGCATGTTAATCAAGATATTGATTTGTTTGTTCTTATGTTATTAGATGATCCACTTGATGGAGGTGTTCCAAAATACAACACTGCTCTCACAGGACAAATCAATATCACATGTTTATGAAACTATCCTTTAAAATACTTTATGCTAAGTAGTTATCATTATAGTTAGAATGATTTACAGATGTATGAAAAAATATGCATTCTAATCATTTGGTTTGAACGGTAAGAGGTTCTTCTACGCATACTGGGAAACAAACAAGGCTTCCTTTATCAGACGTTAGTAACTGTAAGTTAACCTGTCTGTTGTGTAAAGTATTTAACTTTTAGTTATGTTAATACACGAGTGACGTTTGTTTAACCAAAGAATGACATACAAACCTCTTGCAATTAAATGAAGTAACAGGTTTGAGAATAAATAGGAACACATTTGTAACTCAATTGTCACCATTATTGGGCAATGTTCCTCAAGTTAGTCAAACAGGATTGACAATTTCTGAATCACATACAGGTTAGTTCATACTATTGTTAGTCGTGTATTTGTCTTTAGGTTTCCTTACATGAGCATTGTTTAGACTAAACTAATTAATTGTTTATGAGTAGGTTCCTCAACACATCATACAATGTCCTAAAAAGCAAGCAATAATCGACAACTACTTTCTAGCTTTGGTAATTATAAGTATGTAACCTTAAAAAGTCATATTTAGTTTTATTTGCACAGTGGTGTTTTTTAAAGTAAGCATAACATCTCTGTTTATTTATCATGTTTCAGATTTCTCACAAAATATAAATTCCATGCCAAGTCTATCACCATTATTTTGGAATGACCCTGCACGGTTTAGACAAACATTACTTCAAACTAATCAACCACAATCAGGTGTGTTATTTACTTACCTTACTAACAATTTTTGGAGGTTAACATGACTATGTAGTATGTTTTACATTTGATTCATTATAACTTATATTATGTTATGTTAGGTTTAAATCAGCAATCTTTTACAAATAATGTCAAAAATAGTGTTAATGCAAATGGCAAGACACGAAAAAAGCGCATTGCGTCTGTGCAAGATAAACAAAAAAACATCGTGACACCAGTGGTTGGTAGAGGTAGACCAAGGAAAACACCAAAGGATACTACGCCTCCATTGTCGCATGATATTAATACTAATACAACATCTGGAAACTCAACCGGTAATGTCACATATAGTTCATTACACTATTTATATGTTTGTAAAATATATACAATATATTTGGAAAGTTAATCTCTGAATCATATGTGTGTAGTGTCCCAAAGTCCAATACTTACCAGCAACAACATCAATTTTAATCGTTTTATAAGCCCTGCAAACAGTTCGGTGTCAGGCGGTATACAAGTTTTAATAGGTTCATCAACACGTGTCCCACAATCTCAGTTTAGTGATGTTACGAACGATAATAACTCTATACATTTCATGTATAAATTAGTTAAAATATCGTTTAAAGAAAAATACATTTATAAACATATTCAATATTTGTTTCAGTAACGATGCAACAACCCAAAATTGGTTGAGATAGACCAAGAAAGACAGCGAATGCTACTACATCTCCTGCTGCGTATGTTATTACCAAGGATCCATCAGGTGCATGTTCATCAACGCGTGTACGACAATCCCCATTGAGTGATGTAACAAACGGTAACAACTTTATACATTTCAATCTTACCATATGTTTATTCAATTATTATTTACTATCAATTAACTGATTCATTGTCACATATAATAATTTTCAGTTATTTTTGAAACACCTGTCCCTCAAAGTGTTAGGCAACCAGTTAGAAGTAACTCTAATTCCCAAGTTACAAAAAACATGCAATCTCTATTAGCAAATAACTCAACATACGAAGTCGGTGAGTCATCAAGGTTGCCAACAAAAAATAAGCGGATGTCGCGAATACGTCAATTTCCGGTACGATTTAATCTTGGTGGTGACGATGGAAATGTCAGAAAAGTCTATGATAAATACGTTGGAATATCTAAAGGTATTAACATAGCGTTACTACTTAATGTCACACTGAAAATACTTTCCGTTATTCACATTTTGCTTATTATTTTTGTTCATGCCCAGAATACTACGACCATGGCGACCCTATATATGAGTGCACAGAATGTCATGCTTTGGTATGGGAGAAGGAAGCAAGAACATGCAACTATAATCCAAACAACAAACCTTATAGTATATGTTGTCAAAAGGGAAAAGTTTTTATTAAACAACCCCCGCCGGCTCCAAAAAAGTTGGTTGATTTGTTTAATAATAACGATGCAAAGAGTCAAAATTTTAAAACCAACATCAGATCATACAACAATATGTTCTCTTTTACTTCCATGGGAGGGACGGTTGACGACTCAATAAATAAGAACGGACGAGGACCTTATGTTTTTCGCTTGCACGGACAAACATATCATAAAATTGGAAGCTTGCTTCACGAGAATGGTGAGACGCCCAAGTTCGCACAACTGTATATCTATGATATTGAGAACGAAGTAGATAACAGAGTAAAAGCGTTAAGGTAATTTATTCGTTACACTGTTTGCATGTTCTTGATATTGTTTTAATCCAAAGTTGCCACACAGTTTATTTTATTGACATGTTATGTATAAATTGCAGCGGCTCTAACACATCGTCCGCTCCTGCTAACGCTAAGCATCCTATTGACAGAAACATAGTTCGTGAAGTTAAAGATGTTTTGGACACCTCGAGTAATTTGGTTAAAACATTTAGAAGGGCGCGTGACAGTTACAATCAAGACACCGAGCAAAATATTAAAATAAAGTTGGTAGCCAAACGTGGTAAAGATGGACGGAACTACAACCTACCAACTGCGAACGAGGTCGCTGGACTGATTGTAGGTGACTTTGATGCTTGCGTAAATCAAAGAGATATTGTCATTGAAAAGCGTAAAGAAGGTTTCCAACGTATCAACATTTTCCATCCGATGTATCTTCCTTTGCTACCCATTGTTGATGCCGCGTGGACAAGATGGTTATTATCTTGAAATGCCTCATAAAAAAAGGTTGTCAAAAGAATACCGGATCCGGATGAAGAGGAGAACAAAGACGATGAGGAGAAACGAAAATATGTTAGTATGCGTGAGTGGTTTGCTTTTCAAATACAAGACAGACCCAATCAAGAAAATTTATTTGTTCGTGGGGGTCGCTTGTTTCAACAGTTTCTTGTGGATGGTTATACAATGGTGGAGACTGGACGTTTGTATTTCCACCGGTCCAATCAGTCTAAACTAAGGTGTGATACATACTCGAACATCCGTAAAAGCATTGCATATGGGAATACCGACCCGACAGTTCTTGGGAAACCGATAGCCTTGCCTTCTACGTTTACCGGTGGTCCAAGGTTCATGAAGCAGAACTATATGGACGCCAAGGCATTATGTAGATGGTACGGATGCCCGGATTTGTTCATAACGATAACACGTAATCCAAACTGGCCAGAGGTTGCACGATTCATGCGTGATAATAACCTTAAATCTTCCGACAGACCGGACGTGCTAACAAGAGTTTTCAAACAAAAACTTGACCTGCTGGTTAAAGACGTGAAAGATATGCGATTGTTTGGGTGTACCCAAGCAGGTAAAGACAAAAAAAATATTAGCTTAAAGATGTCCATTAATAACGAAACATTTCTTTGGTTATTAGCATAATTTGTATTTAACTTTGAGTATTGTTCTTATTTTAACAGTTGTGTACACGGTAGAATTCCAAAAGAGAGGTCTCCCTCACGCGCATCTGTGTTTGTTCTTGCATAGGGACGACAAGGTGCCAAATGCTGAGCAAATTGACAAATACATTTCCGCGGAGATAACGGATAAAAACGAAGATCCAGAATTACACAAATTGGTTTCTGATTTTATGATGCACGGTCCTTGCGGCGCGGACGAGCCTAAACAGGTTTGTATGGTCGATGGTAAATGTAGCAAACGTTTCCCATTTAAGTTCTGCGAACGCAGCTCCGTTGACACTGATGGGTACCCTGTATACAAAATACGTGATAACGGTAGGTATGTAGAAGCTTCTAAAGGAGCTCAGCTACATAATGGTTATGTTATACCGTATAATGCCACTCTTCTAAAACGATATTAGTATCCCATTAATGTAGAGTGGTGCAATCAGTCCAGGTTTATAAAGTATTTGTTTAAGTACATTAACAAAGGACCAGATAGGGTATCGACACAGTTGTACAAACCGGGTACAACGAAAGACGGTGAACAAGTTGAAAAACCTGTAGACGAAATCAAGGCTTACTTAGATTGTAGATATCTATCCGCGTGTGAGGCGGCGTGGAGAATATTTGGTTTTGAGGTTCATTACCGAACACCTGCTGTTGAGCGGTTGTCGTTCCACTTACCAAGGGACCAACAAATAGTTTACGACGAGAAATCAGACCTTGAAATAGTCATTCACAAGCCTACTGTTGGATATAGTATGTTTGAAGGTTGGTTAAAAATGAATGAACTCTATCCGGTTGCACGAGAGCTTACGTATACTGAGTTTCCAACAAAATTTGTATGGAACGCATCTAAAAGAATATGGACCTTTAGGAAGAAAGGAAGAGCGATTGGTATTCATAATGTGCCTATATCTACAGAAGACGCCTACTATTATAGGATGCTGTTAAATAGTGCGAAAGGTTGTATAGACCATGATAGGATAAAAACAATTAACAAGATTGTTTATCCTACATACAAAGAAGCTTGCTATGCGGCTGGACTTTTAGAGGACGACAAGGAGTATGTCGAGAGTATTAAAGACGCTGGACATTGGGAACCTCCTGATCAAATCCGTGAGTTGTTTGTTACATTGCTGACGCAAAAGGAACTCACCAAACCTTTTGAAGTTTGGTTAGAAACATGGCACATGATGGCAGAGGATGTGCAACGCAAGAAGAGAGAGCTTTTGAAAGATCCATGTAAACCTTTATGCTCCTCTATTTAGTACACAACATGTAACTTAAAATTTTAAGAATGATTCCCATATGCTTATTTTTGTTTGATATACGTGGTTATTTTGCAGATTTGATTGTCGGCGATGAAGAAAAGAAGAATTTATGTTTGTTCTATATAGAAGAACTTATGCGATCCAGAGGTTATTCCCTACGTAGTTGGCCTGAGATGCCTTATCCAGACGACAGATACATGACTGCATTTGGAAATCGTCTTATATATGATGAGACTGATTATGATCCTGTTGAGTTGCAGAACGAGTATGAACTCCTATACGCTTCTTTAACCGCAAAACAAAAAGGCGTTTATGACACTATCTTGGGTTCTGTTGAGGAGCTAAACGGAGGCGTGTATTTTGTTTACGGATATGGAGGTACAGGAAAGACTTTCCTATGGAAGACACTAGCCGCTGGTATTAGGAGACGAGGAGACATTGTGTTAAACGTTGCATCTAGCGGTATCGCGTCTTTGTTGATGCCTGGAGGTAGGACTGCACATTCGCGGTTTCGTATTCCGATAAATGTAGATGAAACGTCTACCTGCTCCATATGTCCTCAAAGTGATATTGGGCAGTTGCTAAAGAAATGTAAACTTATTATTTGGGACGAGGCTCCGATGGCTAACAAACTTTGTTTTGAGGCTCTTGATCGCACGTTAAAGGACGTGCTGAGGACAAACAGACATGAAATGAATCAAGAGCCATTTGGAGGTATGACAGTTGTTTTTGGAGGAGATTTTAGGCAGGTTCTTCCCGTTGTTCTAAAAGGATCGCGTCAAGACATTGTAAGTGCCTCATTGAAGCAGTCCTACTTGTGGGATCAATGCAGAGTGCTTAAGTTGACAGCGAATATAAGACTTACAGTTGGTTCAAGACCAGAGGATGTTGACGAGATACGAGATTTTGCTGAATGGATACTAAAGTTAGGAGACGGTGAACTTGGGGAAGATAATGACGGAGAGGTTGAAATAGATGTGCCTCAAGATATTCTGATAGACGCGACTGACGATCCAGTCACGTCTATTGTGGATTTCACGTACCCGGATCTTCTTGACAACATAAATGATGCTTCCTACTTCCAAGAAAAGGCAATTCTGGCGCCAACTAATGAAATTGTTGACTCTATAAACGAGAAGTTGTTGGAAAGATTTCCTGGCGAAGAGACTGTCTATTTGAGTTGCGACAACATAGACAAAGCTGATCGTGGTGCTTCCGTCGGTGAATCTGTTTTCTCATATGAGTTTATAAATGGATTGAAGTTCTCAGCTGTCCCGAATCACAGGTTAGCATTAAAGGTGGGTGTGCCTATAATGCTTTTGAGAAATATCGATCAACCAAACGGATTGTGTAATGGAACAAGGTTGCAGGTGCTTAATCTAACGAGAAGTGGTATTTGTGCCAGGATTATCAATGGAACACATTTCAGAAAGGTAGTTATCTTTCCCAGGTTAAGAATAACTCCATCTGACAAGCGTTTACCGCTAAAATTGTCAGAAAACAGTTCCCTATTTCACTCTCATTTGCAATGACCATTAATAAAAGTCAAGGACAATCACTTTCTAAAGTCAGTCTCTACTTACCACGTCCAGATTTTACTCACGGTCAACTATATGTAGCTGTCTCTCGAGTAAAAAGCAAGAAAGGGTTGAAGGTTGTTGTATGTGACACAGACGGGAATGTATGTAAAACAACTACAAATGTTGTATACAAGGAAGTCTTGCATGGTCTTTGACGAAGTTTATAATGGTATGTAATCTATTGTTTTTTACATAATCTAAAAGTCTTACTTAAAGTTCACGTATCCATTTGTAATCATTTTAGTTTAAACTTTCAGGTGTTAGCGACATGAACATTTTCTTTTCAATCAATTGGGACTAACATACGTCATACGTGAAGACCATAATGGATTGAAGGCTTTTGTTTTTATTTTCACAAACTTTAATATGGCCACGAATGCTACATGTTCTTTCTTTTGTTGTCCTCATTTATTACGAGAAGATGTTTCACTTTTTTAAATATAAATATCCTTTCATTTTATTTTACGAAAATAACTCTTTAAGCTAAACCCGACGTTAGACGGGTCTTTAAGCTAGTATATATATATTCTCGGTGGAAAATAAATACTACTAGTATGTTTTAGATATATGTTATTTACATAATCAACTATGTTATTGTAAATATAAACAAGTATTAGTGTAATATAAGATGGATATTAAATGTAGGTTCTCAAATATTCAAAGGTGGTGATACAATTTTATGCATAGATAAAGGAACTTAACTGTTAACGTAAAACCGGTTTGAACAACGGTTCAACCGGTTGAACCGGTAACCCGGTGAACCGGTGACTTAGCCGGGTCAATTAAAAACCCGGGTTTTAAAACATTTCTAAAGAGTACCCGTTTCTTACCTATTTCACCACATATAAAAACAGTAAAGCAGTTGCACGTAAGAAATACTTACTATTTGCATTCCAACAAGCGGGAAATTTAAAAGCTCCATACGGTCCAAATAGGGATGGTAACGGGTCGGGTTTGGGTCGGGTTTTAGTGAACCCGAACCCGTACCCATTTATAATATCCGTACCCATATCCGTTCCATCACCCGACGGGTACCCGCTTAGTATTACCCATCGGGTTTTCGGATTTTACCCGCGGGTATCGGGTATCCATAATTAATTTTTCGTTGGGTATTATTGTGTGTATAATGTTAAGAAAAACCACTCGAAAACGACCAAAATACCCTAATATATATTTTAAATGTTTAGAAGATAAAAAATACTTTCTAATATTATTCATGCGATTTAATATATCGAATAAATCATGGTTTTTATTTTAAAGTTACAAAATCCAAATATAATTGATCACAAACATGTTAATGCACACAAAATATAACTAATATGATCATTCAATTCGTTCAACAATCTTCGTCTACTATTTCACACAAATTTAGAACTTACATAAAATAGCAACAAAAGCGGGTACGGATTCGGGTAAACGGGTACAGATTCTGATACGGGTAAACGGGGCGTGTATTACTAGAACCCGTACCCGTGAAAAAAAGAATATTCAAACTCGAACCCGTATCCAAACCCGCTAACCCGACTCCGAACCCGACCCAACTGGTTCGGGTTTCGGTTTTCTCCATCAGTTTCGGGCGCTTTTGCCATCCCTAGGTCCAAACAAGTAGCTTCCAGGGAATACCCATGTGGTAAAAGTGCCTTGAACCCTCAAACCTCATTTCTACTTAAGGATTTATATGTTCGATTAAGGCTTTAGGAAAAAGCTTAAGAAACATTCTCAAACGAGGTCCTTTTCCCAACATAATCGAATCAATATATAGTTCATAAAATTCCGAATTTAGAGAACTACTGACATATATTCCTCGAATTCATCGTGATATGGTTAAAAATAAGAAAAACTTGGACTTTTAGCCGCTAACCGATCCTAAAAGGCAAAGCACAACAACAAAGGATTAGGGATCCTTGAACATACTCACATGTAATTGTCTCTAGCAGATGTGGCAAAACGAGCGGGCAGGTAGGCTAACAAGGCGGGCTAAACAGGTGTAAGTGAAAACACGAAAAAACATATGAATATGTAAAATAAAAAATAATAATACTTGTTTGAGAGCTGGGGATAGATAATTAATATAAAAATCCACCGAGTAACCTAATTAGTATTTTACATGTATGTAAGTCATTTTGTGTCTTACATGTGCGCCCGTTTAGCCTATCAATAATAATGAATGTGAAAAAAATACCTATTTTTAAAAAAGTGCCAAAAATGCTTATATTTATTAAAATGAGCAAGCTTTGACACCTTAATATTTAGTTTTTAGCAATGTTTTAAAACCCGGTTTTTTTATCGACCCGGTTGAATCACCGGTTCACCGGTTCAACCGGTTCAACCAGCGGGTCGAACCGGTTCCGTTAAGAAGAAGAAAATAGCTATCGCACAACTCTATAACGTTTAATATCTAAACACGATGACATAGATCCGGTACCAAACAAATACAATTCAATAAAAAGAAACAATTCTCAAACTTCAAAACTTAGAAAAAACATTGAGAAGAAATAATTCGACATGTCAACAGATCCATATTTATATCATGATCTTCGCATAAGGAATTAAAGAATATCAATGCTACCATTTCCATTTTCCTACAATAGAAAAAAGTGTGAATATATTATTGCTCACGATCGAACAATCAAAAGAATGGTTTTAGAAGACAGACTCATAATATGTAGAAGATACCTTGCTACCTCGTATGGAATATGAATAGTAACATTTATTAAATTGATAATATGTAGAAGGGGCTAAGTACGAAAATGGACAACTAGTACACATATGGTCCCTTACCCAGATTTATTTTTTCAAAATTCCAAAAAGAGACAAGTACTTTTGATCAACTGATCTACCTGCTTAATATTTTGCCACGTGTCTAACTGATCAACTTTTTTTATTCACAAATATACCTTAAATTACAAATATACCCTCATCTTTATCTTTTTATTCCCAATCTTATCACTCCATCACCACCACCACTACCAACCTACCACTTCATCACCACCACCACTACCAACCTACCACTTCATCACTACCACCACTACCAACCTACCAATTCATCACAACCACCACTAACAATCATCAAAAATTTTATCAACCATTAAATTTTTTCAAATTCAAAACATAACTGTGACGGTGAAATCTTTAATAACCATATTACTCGGACTTGTAACCTCGAGTCTTGAACAAGAATGTCAGAGATAGAAATTTAAAACTTACGGATGGTTTAGCAAGTAATAGACTATAGAGGAGTCTCGAGTCTTGAATGATGAATGCTTTTTGAACCAAAGAGTTTGTCCCCACGTTGACTTGTATTTGACTTGATAATCATCTTTTAAGATTACACTGTTTTGGAAATTATGCATAATCATCTTTTTATCAGTGTGTTCATCGTTTTTGGGAGTTCTTGATACATGGGTCAGATATGGAGATTTGGTGTTAAATCTTGCAGTGTTACATTGGAAACATCTTAAAAGAATGACTTGTTATTTCCAACTTTGTGCTCATTTTACTTTCTATCCTCATTATTGGTAGTGGTGGTTGTGATGAATTGGTAGGTTGGTAGTGGTGGTGGTGATGAAGTGGTAGGTTGGTAGTGGTGGTGGTGATGGAGTGGTAGGTGTGAATAAAAATAAAAAGATGAGGGTATATTTATAATTTAAGTTATATTTGTGAATAAAAAAAGTTGATTAGTAGAACACGTGGCAAAATATTAAGTAGATAGATTAGTTGATCAAAAGTACAAGTCTTTTTTATAGAATTTTGAAAAAAAAAGTCTGGGTAGGAGACCATGTAGTGTACTTGTGTCTTTTTTGGTACTTAGCCCTATGTAGAAGATAGACTTACCTCATACAGATTAGTTAGGTGAGGAAATGAAAAAGGCTGTCAAAATAAATGCTTTAAATGTTTTAGAAGAAAATGTATTTGGATATTGGTGGGAATGGCGTTAGAGTAGGGGAAATTCAGTGCCATGGCCAAAACGCTGGAAAAGACAATGGCTTAGGACTCCTTTCCCTGCGTCGTCGGCTTGGCGTCATGGCCACCAGCCCTCGCCATAGGTTTTTCTGATTTTTTTTATTTTAATTATTAAAGTGGGTATATGTGGACCCTTATACCACTTTTTACTCTCACGACACCAGTTTTCCCACGGCTCAGGGATACAAGCGAAAACTGGTGTCGTGGGAAAAACTGGTGCCATGAGAAAAATGCTGACGTGACAACACTTTTTGGGTCATGGCACCAGGCCATGGCTTACGGATTCTCTGTGCTCTTAGTTACTAGGAAATGACGTTAGTCACTAGGAAAAAAAATTGGTTCTTATAAATAGGTAATAAGTAGAAGTCTTTGACCCAGCCGGGTCTTTTAAACTGGTTTAACCCGGGTCAACAAAAACCCGCCGATTTAATCCGGTTCAAAAATAAGTAAAAAACTGTTTACATCTGGACCGGTCCTTCAACCGGTTCCCAGTTAGACCGGTTCAACCGATCTGGTTGAACCGGGTTTTAAAACATCGGTTTTTAGGCTATGATTGAAATGGACATGTGGTGGAGTTTTTGGCAATAAGACGCGTGTCATCAAAAAAGTATTTAGGTTCACAGAATTTGTCTTCATTTTGTATGCTGGAATGTCGAGAAATGGGTTTTCGTTAAACTTGATAAAGATAAATTTCATTGCTCACAAAGTCACAATCTTTTTTTAATATAGCAAAACGCTTTTTGACATTATTTTTTTTGAAATTTTCTTTATTTTGGTAGTGTTGTTGGGACTTTCAGATTATTATTTTGGTATTACGTATTAATATGAAAAAAACCAATATTTCTTATTTTATCAAGTTTAACAATAATTGTGAGTCAATATTTTATCAAATTCGGTTTTATTTTAAAAATTCGTTCAAACATCGATATGTCAAACTAAAAGAAATTTTTTTTTTAAAAAACGCAAGTAATTTTATAAAGTTTTAAGAGAGGTTTTTTTATAAAATTGTTTTAACCTATAGACTAAATATAAATATATCCCACTTCCAGTTTAAGTACAATTATAAACAAGGGGAAAAGACCGATTTGGTCCCCTCCCAATTCACTTTTTAGTAACGTGGAAAGAATTTAACGGATTTAGTCATACACAATTGCACAACTGCTCAACTCCACTAATTTATTAACATGACTCCACTAACATAATATTATATCATATTACTAAGATTATCAAATATATCTTTTTATCTTTCTCTTTCTTATTTTTCTTCTACTTTCAATCTTTAGTTTTTATAAGAAAACTAATCTTAGTAACCAAATCTCACTTTATGGGCTAGACTCGTGGGATCTG
The DNA here is from genome assembly GCA_025667525.1 of Glebionis coronaria. NCBI lineage: Eukaryota > Viridiplantae > Streptophyta > Magnoliopsida > Asterales > Asteraceae > Glebionis > Glebionis coronaria. The sequence continues at coordinate 91,349,223 of CM046875.1, read as the reverse complement.
TGTTTTTAATATATTGATTACATGATGAAGAGCATGGAAAAAAGCAAAACGAGGATCTTTTCAAGTGTGTAAAATGAATGGGTGTCCTTACATCTAGAGGTGCCAAAACGAGCGACAAGTAAAACGGACGCGGGCGAAACGGACACAGGCAAAACAGACGGTGTAAAACCGCATTTAAAATCCATGAACAATAATTACACGCTAATATTTCACTTTTAAGATCGTAATTCCCAAATCACAATGAATTGAATGTCCAAATGATTTCAAGTTTACTAATTGTTCTTGGTTTTAGATTTTTATAAAGTCTTGGTAATCTAGGTCTATTTTAACAAAGCATGTAAAAAATGGTAAAAATAGTATATCTATGTATCCTTACTACTCTAAAAAAATTGCATTTACCACAATTAAAGCAAATTGTACAAATATGTAATGCACAATTAGTAAAAATGCTAAGAATGAAAAGTATGTAAAATATAAAGACTGAATATGTAAATTCTGAAAGTAAAGAGACTAGAAATGTAAATTCTAACAAACTATAACAAACATGTAACAATCTTGTAAAACTAACTAATAAACTTGTAATAAAATCAAAATGCAAGGACCGATTAAACAAACCCTAAAAAACTAAGTTTCAAAAGCTGTTTAAACAATTCCGAAAGATTAGGGACTTATTGGCAATTAAAACTAAGTTTATATAAAAAACGGGCAATACTAGTTCAATAAGCTCGTATGAGCTTATTACCAAACCAAATAAGCTCTAGTTTTCTTTAAACTTTCTAAAATACAATTTTAGCTAGGCATGTAACAGAAAATGAGTTGAAATAAGCCAGAACTCAATATAGCTTTTTGTGATAAGCTCAAGATAAGCTATAAGCTAAAATAGACATCCACAACTTGATTTTTCTACTAAAAAGTTTTAAGCTAGCTTATAAAAGACTGGAATATAAAAAATTATCAAAAAGAATCAAGTGAATAAGCTGGAAATCGAAAATAAGCAAAATTGGCTTATGGTTGACTTTCGTTGACCAAAATTTTGACAAAAGCTGAAACTTTCCAAAATCGCTTAAAATGTGTTTGTGAACAAGATTGTGCGATAAAATGGCAAGTTTTATGGAAGGGATTGATAGGAAATTCTAATCACTCCATACTTCATTACAGAAATTGACAAGTGCTCAACATCTTATTCAAGAGCTTATAACTTGCTTATTTGTGAAAACTGTATGTTCTACCTTAGTGATATGGAAAGCTTATAATATGACCTCTACTCAGAAACAAATTTCAGCTTCTAACATTTACTAATAAGAAAATGGCAAGTGATTGAATCTTGCTTGTTTTGGCTGTGAATCTTGACCCAAAGTATTTTTTTTAGCAAATAGCCTGTTTGACTATCTTGTGACTACAACTGCTTGCAAAGTAACTTGTAAAGGTCTAGTAAGTTAGTAAATCCTATAAACAACAACTTACAACTACTGAATTATCAAATGCCTACTAATCCAAATACTACTTATTAAGTTGATATGGAATTTTACAAAAGCTTGCTAGTCAAAAGCTTATGGATCACTAGAAACTTATCTGAACATATCAGTCTACTAAAAAGCACCACAATCAAGCCAAAAACAATCAAGTAAGCACTATGGAACACAAAATGGCCTACTAATGGCAGTTAAGAAATGCATGACCAAATTTTAACAAGTCTAACTGAATCAAAAGCTAAGGAATCGTCTCTCAATCAATCAAAACATATCAGTTAGGTCAAATTAACACCAGATCAATCAAATTCAAGAAATTATACTAAGTATCTATGAATTGAGCATGAAAGAACAATTTAGAGGAACTAAAATGAGAATTCAAGCACCTTTTAGCTTGAAGCCTCCTTTGATGGAGTAGTGAGGCGTTGAGCCTACTAAAATTAACTCCAAACACCAAAATCAACAATCAACACCCCTCAAATCATCACCAATATCAAGGTCTGATCTACTCTACACCAAACTGAACTTCTGGCTACTTCTGGCTAGGAAATTGAACTAGGACTCGTCTGATAACAAACTAGCACTTCAAATCAATCACAACAACTCCATTGATCAAGTTTGATCAATGGAATCAAGCAGTAACAGAAGGTATCGAGTAATGCAGTAAGAATGAGAAGTATTTGAGTGAATTGTGAAATTTAAGTTTTATCAATGGAGGAATCTGTTACAGAGTGGTTACAAAAGCTAACTAACTCTCTCAAGTGTTCGTCAGACACTTGAGAGTAGTTCTTACTGAAGAAACTAACTGAAAATTGAGAGAGATTAAGAAGTGTGTGTGTTTTCACACTTCTACTACAATGTAAAAAATGAGAGAATCTAGGGGTATTTATAGAGTGAGGTTAGGTGTTGGTGAGGGTGAGTGACGTGTCGCGTCCAATCCCCAGCTTCCACGTGGCCTAATGCTTTTAATTGGAAATTGCTAAATAAGAACACAATTTGGCTTTTCTTATTATGTGAATTTCATCTTAATTGGTTGAATGGGATGAAATCGTCTTGTGATTTCGAGCATATTTGATGTTGGAAGCTTCTTCTGAAATCGTCTAAATCGTTCTCTTGATTCTGGGCTCGTCTTGGCCACGTGGCATGTTTACATTAGGCAAGAATAAGTCACACGGATCGTTATCTGAAAACTGAAATTTGATTGGTTGAATAATATATTATCCACTTCGTCTCTCTCTTTATTTAATATGGGTGATGTGGCGATCCTGGTTGACCAAATGAAGGCCCCTCATTAGATGCTTCCCATATCACACGGATTGAATTGAAACTTCTTCCCATTTTGACAATTTCAGTCCTTGTGTTTAACAGATTTGTGTTTTAAGCTTGAATCATCATAAACTTGTCATTTCTGGTCCTTTGAGCTTCAAACTTGAACACAAATGATCCTTTGACTTTTTTACTTGTACCTTGACCATGTTTGACTTTGTTCTTGACTTTTCCATATTTGCACTTTAAGTCCTTCTACTTTGAAAGTTGTCAAGAAAGGTCCTTTGACTTTGATTGACTTGTCATTTTCATCCTCCTTTTGTCTTTTCTTCATCAATAAAGGCTTGATTTCCTTGTTTTCTTCATATTTGTATCTTTTTACCTACACAAGCACAAACAACAAAATATACCCATAATACTGCTTTTATAAATCAAAATCAGGTATTTTGCTTTGTGTTTTAGGGTTATTTATGATATAATTGATATGAGATTTCAATCATATCGAATCCCCTACACTTGATCATTGCCATGACCTTATGCAATGCCACATTTTAAAGCACCAATTTACACTTTTCTCATAATTAATCCACCTTTGCCAATATGGAATGCATTTACACTACTCTACACTACATGATGCATGATTTTGATTTATACAATGAAATGCAAAGGAAAACAATTCTATTTATATAATTTTGGATTTTTCTTGAAATGGTTTTGATGGAAATAACTCATAAAGAAATCAAAGACTTTGATTAGGGCTTTAGTACCATGAACACTTATCATCCTCAAGTTTCACTTTCCCCATACCAAGCTTAAAAACAAGATCATTGTTATCCACAAGTGAAAGTGCATCAACTCATTCATATATATTAATTGTGTTACTATTATATCCCCACTTATTATTCTTCTAAGACCGGTTATTATTTGAGAAAATTGCTTTTGGGCAAATTTGTCATTATTTAAAGCGTGAAATATAAGAAGTGTAAAATCTGAAAATAAGGAAGCACGGTTTTAATCCTAAGTAACCATCTTATACATTATTCGAAAACCGCCCATAATTGATATAAGTCCGACCCAAGATAATAAGTCATTCGTGTTATGTGTAAGATCCTTATGTCATGCACTAATAAGTAGTTACACACTCGCTAAGAAAAATAAAACTCACACAATAATTTATATCCGCCACTTTTTTGAGAATTTGGATCTTCAATCCCGCAACCCGTCAAGGTAATATTGGATTGGAGCAACTATTAAATCCCCGCAACCCGTCAAGGTAATATTGGAATCTAATAGCTACTATAATTAACACTTTGCTGCCCCTCTTGGGAGTCTTATATAATTATTTTTTTTTCTTTTTCTTTTCTTTTTCTCTTTTTTTTCTAGCCACTCATTTGTCTTTCATAAGCCACTCTTATTTTTCTTTATTCCTCACAAAGAAAGTTGAAAATAATAAAAGGAAAAACACCCGCTAAGTATTAAGCATGACATAAGTCTAGTACACATAAAACTTTCTAACTTAGAATCTTAAGACATACTTATATCAACCACGAATGATTAGTAAAAAATGCATAAGAGACTACAAACCAATTAAAACCGTTCTTGATTATTTATTAACATATATACATGCGTTGACAAGAAAGTAAAGGTTACGAAAGGGGATATAAAAGCTACAATTAATTGATACGAGGTTTATCTAGCCCTTTACACTTACTTCAAACTCTATCATCTCTTGTTCTCTACAGTTTAAAATCTCAAATAATGAGACTAGTGGATGCTTAGCCTAATAAACCTATAAAGGTTTACATGGGTAAGGATACTAGCTAGAGAAAGCTTAGTTAAGCAAACTCGGGTTGAGTCAAAGTATCCATGCGGGCCTAATATGTCAAAGAAGTCTTGTTAAACCATATCCTTTATTATATTTTTTTCTTTTTATATATTTTTGATTAAAAATAAAAAAAGAAATATATACAATGCAAATGTGTAATGCAAATAAAAAATGATTAATGCAAAAATTATGAATGCATATTTTTGGTGGCCAAAGTAGATCAAAAATTAAAAAATGTTTGAAAAATTAATTTCCAAGTTATCATGAAGTCAATGACAAAGTTCTAGGTAAGGTCACTTCGATAGAAGACCCCCTACACTTGAGATAAAAATTTTCCTTAATGTTTAAGAGTATTGGAGTAAACTCCCCTATACTTATGACATTGATAACTTTGATTAACCCAAGCTAAGGAAAGGTTTACTATAATGAATTCATTTTAAGCACAGTGTGATTTGAAAATCAGAATATTAACTAAGTGAACATGATATAAGGGCCTCTTCCATAAGCTCCAATGCATGCAATGAGAGAGAGCAACCCTACAAACATTAAGAAGACAAAAGAGAGGCATCCCCCTACACTTGTTCTCATCTATATACCCTTTATTCCTATCCTAACACACTCTAGTCTAAAAGATCTAATCCTAGTTATTCAAGCTTGATTTATGGAGTCTCTAGCTCGACTCATCCTATAATGAATTAATTCATGGGGAAAATAGGGATCTCTTGGACCATTTCAACGGAAATGTCCTCCCCAAAGTAGTGCTTAACACGGTGACCATTCACTTTGAAATTTGGGCCATTTGGTTGTGACAACTCAATAGTACCATATGGAAATACTTGAGCAATAGTGAATGGACCGGATCATCGTGACTTAAGCTTGCCCGCAAAGAGTTTATACCTTGAGTTAAAGAGGAGAACCGGCTCTCTAACTTGAAACTCACGGTTCTTGATCTTAGCATCATGCAATTGCTTAGTCTTTTCCTTGTAAAGAAATGAGTTTTCATAGGCATTGGCTCTTAGTTCATTTATCTCATTAAGTTGGTCTTTCCTATGTGAACTGGCTTGGTTTAAATCAAAGTTAGCCCATTTAAGATCCCATGAAGCCTTATGTTCTAACTCGAATGGGAGGTGGCATGCTTTTCCATAGACAAGCCTATAAGGAGTACAACCAATTGGTGTCTTAATAGCGGTCCTAAAAGCCCACAAAGAATCATCAAGCTTATCTGACCAAGAGGCTCGATGTTCTCCCATCGTTCTTTCTAAAATTTTCTTTAAACCATGATTTGTGACCTCGGTTTGCCCATTGGTTTGAGGGTGATACGCGGTAGAAAGTCTATGGTTAAAAACATACTTCTTCATGACTCTTGTAAATTGATCATTACAAAAATGAGTCCCACGATCACTAATGATGGCCTGAGGTACACCAAATCTAGCAAACAATTGATTTAAGAACTTGACTACAACTCTAACATCATTGGTAGGCAAGGCTTTAGCCTCAACCCACTTAGAAACATAGTCCACGACTACGAGTATGTACTTATTTCCCTTTGATGATGGAATAGGTCCCATGAAATCTATACCCCATACATCAAAAATCTCACATTCTTGTATGAAATTTTATGGCATCTCATCTCTTTGATTAATTTTGCCTTGTCTTTGACAAGCAGCACAAAATTTCACCATTTCTTGGGCATCTTTGTAAATGGAAGGCCAATAGTAACCCGAATCAAAGACTTTCTTGGCCGTGTAGTTAGGCCCAAGATGGCCCCCCGTGGGTCCTTTATGGCAAGCTTCTAAGATCTTAAATGCTTCGGGCCCATCTACACAACATCTTATGATTTGGTCCGCACATTGCCTAAAGAGGTAAGGGTCATCCCAAAAGTAATATTTTGCTTCCTTGAGAAACTTTTAATTTTGTTGGGAAGTGAGACCCTCAATAAGCACATCCCCCAATAGTTTGCAATATCCACAAACCAAGGGGTGGCATCCTCTTGTGAAGAGATAGACATGAGTTCCTCAAGTGGAAAGGATTCATTGATTTCCTTATGAGGTAAATCTCCTTGAAAATGATGCTCAAGTCTACTCAATGATCCGCCGCTAAATTCTCGGCTCCTTTCTTATCACGAATTTCTATAGAAAACTCTTGTAGCAACAAAACCCATCTCAAAGCGTAGGCTTAGCATCTTGCTTTGTCATAAGGTACTTGAGAGCGGAATGATCCGTATATACTATGGTCTTAGAAAGCACAAGATAGGGTCTAAATTTCTCAAAGGCATAAACAATAGCAAGCAACTCTTTTTCCGTAGTGGTATAATGAAGTTGAGCACCCGTCATTGTCTTACTCGCATAGTGTATAGGTTGAAAATGCTTATTAACTCTTTGTCCTAAAATGCCCCCCACGGCATAATCACTAGCATCACACATGAGTTCAAAAGGCAAATCCCAATTTGGTGATACCAAAACGGGAGCCTTAGTCAATTTTTCTTTAAGAATCTCAAAAGAGTCTAAACACTCTTGTGTGAATATGAAAGGAGCCTCTTTTTCTAAGAGATGGGTCATGGGTCTTGCTGTCTTAGAAAAGTCTTGTATAAAACGCCTATAGAAACCCGCATGACCCAAAAAGCTCCTAACTCCTTTCACCGTCGTAGGTGGGGGAAGTTTGGAAATAACATCTATTTTAGCTCGATCCACTTCTAAACCTTTGTTGGATATCTTATATCCCAAAACTATCCCTTCTTTGACCATGAAATGGCACTTCTCCCAATTTAGAACAAGACGTGTTTCTTCACACCTCTTTAGCATACGTTCTAAATGGGAAAGACAAGAAGTGAATGAATCTCCAAAAACCGAGAAATCATCCATGAATACTTCCATTATGTGCTCAATCATGTCATGAAAGATTGCCATCATACACCTTTGGAGTGTCCCCAGGTCATTGCACAAGCCAAAAGGCATTCTCTTATAAGCAAATGTGCCATAGGGACAAGTGAATGTGGTCTTTTCTTGATCCTTTGGATCAATGGATATCTAGAAATAACCCGAAAATCCATATAGAAAGCAATAGTACTCATTTCCCACTAAGCGTTCAAGCATTTGGTCCATTAAGGTAATGGGAAAAGGTCTTTCCTAGTAGCATCATTAAGCTTCCTATAATCAATACAAACTCTCCAACCCGTGACAAGTCTAGTGGGAATCAACTCATTGTTCTCATTAGGCACAACGGTGATTCCACCCTTTTTAGGCACACAATGCACCGGGCTAACCCATGGTGAGTCAGAAATTGGGTAAATCATACCCGCATCAAGGAGTTTGATAACTTCCTTTTTGATGACTTCATGGATTTTTGGGTTAACACTTCTTTGGTTTTGAATGGCGGGTTTGTAATCATCCTCCATAAGGATTTTGTGTGTATAAAAGTTAGGATCAATCCCCCTTATGTCGGATATTTTCCAAGCTATAACTTTCTTATTTTCCTTAAGAGCTTCTATGAGTTTTTCCTTCTCCTCATCTTTCAAGTCTTTGGCTATGATAACGGGTAATTTGTCCTCTCCCTCTAAGAAGGCATATTCAAGGTGTGATGGAAGATACTTAAGCTCTAAGGAAGATGGACTCTCAATGGAAGGTTTCATTAATGATGGATCATCATTGGTAACCTCTTGTGGAGTAGGTGAAGGAATGGGATCCTCATTGAGTAACTTTTGGATAGTGAGAATGTCTTCTTCCTAATTTATGAGAGAATCATCATTACCAAGAAAGTTAGACTCAAATTCCTCTAAGAGAAAATCACTCTCTCCAAATGGTGTTAAGGAGGGAGAAATTGAGGCAACGGTCTCCACATGTGGCATGTTCTTACTATCATTCTTACAAGCTTCATGAAAATGTTCATTACAAACCTCATCAAGAACATCCACTATGTTAACAGTTTCACTACTTTGAGATTTCTTAGTAACTTTCCCCAACTTAAACACTACTTTCTCATCCTCAACTCTCATAATTAGTTCACCTTCCGCCACATCAATAAGAGTACGACCCATCCTCAAGAAAGGTATACCTACAATGAGAGGAACTCTCGGGTCCATATCATAGTCAACAACTATAAAATCCGCGGGGAATGTGAATTTATCAACCCCTACAAACACATCCTCCGCAATACCTACCGGATATGCTATTGAACGGTTTGCTAACTCAAGGGTCGTCCTAGTAGGAGTGAGCTCGGGAAGAGAGATTTGTTTCCAAACCGACAAAGGCATCAAGTTTATGCTTGCCCACAAATCCGAAAGTGCCATGCAATTTTCCACCCCCGGGAAATTACAAGGGATCAAAAACCGTCCCAGATCTCCAAGTTTTGTTGGTAAAGTCTTGAACAACACGGCAGAGCAATTTTCATTTAATGACGTGTTAGGCATATCCACCAACTTTTCTTTATTTGAGAGGAGGTCTTTGAACATTTTGGAAAACTTGGGCATATAAGCGAGAGCTTCCGCAAAGGATATGTTAATATTCAATTGCCTGAACATCCTCAAAAAGTTAGATACTTGAATGTCATCCTTATTTTAAGCTTCTCCTTTCTCAATCTTGAAGGATAGGGAAGACTTGGTTTTGGTGTAGGTTGAGTGGTAGTTATTGAAGGACTCTCTTTGTTGGTTTCTTCATTGATGGGTATGAAAGGTGAAGGAGTAGTAGGTGTAAGATTAGGTGTAGGCTTTGAAGTTGTAGAGCTTGAAGGTGTTGGTTTTGGAGGTGTAGGCTTATCACAAGGAGGAACCATAGTAGGAGTAACCAAAGGAGGTGTAGGAGGCATTGAAGGATCAATAGTTGTTTTCCCACTCCTTGTAGTGATTGCATTTACATTATCCATTGGATTGGTTTGAGTATTGGATGGTAAAGCACCTTGTGGTCTTTGATTTAAGAGCATCATAAACCTCTTGTTGGTTTCCTCTTGCATTACCTCATTTTCTTTTCATTTGCTTGAAACCTCCTTTCATTATCTAGATTCATCTTATGAAGAAGCTCAATGGTTTCATTTTGCCCATACCCTTGATTATATCCTTGATTGTGAAAAGGTGGAGGTGGTTGGTGAAATCCTTGGTTATTTGCATGAAAGTTATTTCCTTGATTTTGAAATTTATTAGGTGCTCTATAGTCGTTGTGTCATTGGTAATTTCCTATTGGCCCTTGATTCCTTTGAAGCAATTGAGGAGGGTTTGTTTGATTTTGGGTGGGTGGATGGGGTGGGAAGCCGAGTGGAGCAAGGAAATTGTTAGACTTGTAAGAGAGATGTTTAGGGTTGATGTTAGGTTTAAAGTGCTCTCTTTGTTCATCTTGATAAGCATAACATTCACCTTGAAAGTTTTGAACTTTTTCACATTGTAGGTATGAGTGAGGACCTCCACATGTCTCATAATTTAAGGTAATGGCATTCACATCATTAGAAGAATTGTTCAAGGAAACACTCCTAAGGGCTTGAATCATCTCTTTTTGGTTCTTGTCAATTACTTGAAGTATCTCATGGTGAGTCTTGAGGAGTTGATTATCAATGAATGTATGAGCACTCTCTTGAACAACATGGACTACCGCATCTCTTTGGTTATTTATGTGAACCATGGATTTTGTCTCAAGGATATCTCATGCATCTTGTGTGGATTTTGAAAGAATGTTCCCACCCGCGGCCGAGTTAAGGGAATCTTGATGGTGAGGTCTCAAACCATTGTAGAAGGTGTTGGTTTTGTGAACTTGGTTAAAACCATGGTTTGGTCACTTTCTCAACAACTCTTTGAACTCTTCCCAAGCCTCACTAAAGTTTTGGTCTTGCCTTTGTTGAAAACCAATGATTTGGTTTCTCAAGGCGGTGGTTCGTGAAGGAGGAAATAACTTATTCACAAATTTCTTCTTTAAATCGTCCCAAGTCTCAATGCTCCTAGAAGGTGGTATATCAAGCCAATACCTAGCATTACCCTCTAAGGAGAATGGGAATACGATCAACTTGATAGCATCATGAGGGACCCTATTATACTTAAGTGTATTGCAAAGTGACAATAACTTCTTGATGTGATCATGGGGGTCATCCATGGGTCTCCCTAAGAAGGGGGTAGGAGAAACCATAGTGATCATATGTGTCTTAAGCTCAAAAGTATTTGCGGGTATCTCGGGTATAGCAATAGCATCCACATTTCCCTCCACATTTGATTGAAGGATCTCCATCAATGGTCGATTATCAATGGCGGCCATGACTTCGATTACGGGGTCGAAAGCATGATGCTCGGGATCGGCTTGATGGACGGTGTTTTTCTTGTTCTTTTTATTCCTTTTGGGAGGAAGGGGTTGTACACCAATCGATATATGTGCACGCGCTCGAGTGCGCATGCAACTCAACTCGAGGAGTGAGAGAGAAGCTCTCGATCGACTTTGGAAAAGAAGGGATTATCCTTTCCGAGGTTCAATAAGTAATATCCACAAGAAAGTATAATATATGTAAGTAATACTTGGGCGGCAAAACCCCCAACAAGCCTTCCTTCTTAGAATACTCACTAGTGAACGGGGGAATGAGGTGAAGCGTAGATCTTAAGTACCTGTTTCCCTTAGGCTTGCATTTTGTAGCAAAGCCGCCTTTCTATTCACTTAATAGTTCGTATTCTTCGAATTCTTGCCTATTGGAAGTACTTATCTATTTTTGCCTTTAATTTACTTTGATCGATACACAAACATAGGACCGGAACGCCCCCAAGCACGGTGTATTGCCTCAGCAATACTTATGGAAGTAGATGTATTGGTTGTTCGTAGTACGTATATGTATTTACATATAATAATATAGAGAAAATATTTTTGTATTTATTGGGTTTTTAAAAAAATACTATATGTACGTAAAACGATGGAAACTGATATTTACAATATATTTTTGTTGTAATCTTTTAGGAAAAAGATTACTTTTTGAATTTTTTATTTTTTTTGGTTCAATTCTTTAGGAAAAGAAATTGATTTTGTGGTTTATTATTTTTTATATTTTTATATTTTTGATTTTTTTATCTTTTTGATTTATGATACATAAAAGGAACGTCCACAAGGTGAACGGATCCCAAAATCCAATCGAAACCGTCAATCAATCGTCAATCGTAACGTCATGAACCGACAGCGGCGCCATTTAATATTTCACTCTTCAAGATCGTAATTCCCAACTCACAACGAATTGAATGTCCAAATGATTTCAAGTTTACTAATTGTTCTTGGTTTTAGATTTTTATAAAAGTCTTGGTAATCTAGGTCTATTTCAACAAAGCATGTAAAAGATGGTAAAAATAGTATATCTATGTATCCTTACTATTCAAAAACAAATTGCATTTACCACAATTAAAGCAAATTGTACAAGTATGTAATGCACAATTAGTAAAAATGCCAAGAATGAAAAGTATATAAAATATAAGGACTGAATATGTAAATTCTGAAAGTAAAGGGACTAGAAATGTAAATTCTCACAAACTATAACAAACATGTAACAATATTGTAAAACTAACTAACAAACTTGTAAAAAAATCAAAATGCAAGGACTGATTAAAGCAAACCCTAAAAAATTAAGTTTCAACAGCTGTTTAAATAATTCTGAAATATTAGGGACTTATTGGCAATTAAAACTAAGTTTATATCAAAAAGGGCAATACTAGTTCAATAAGCTCGTATGAGCTTATTACCAAACCAAATAAGCTCTAGTTTTCTTTAAACTTTCTAAAATACAAATTTAGCTAGGCATGTAACAGGAAATGGGCTGAAATAAGCCAGAACTCAAGATAGCTTTTTGTGATAAGCTCAAGATAAGCTATAAGCTAAAATAGACATCCATAACTTGATTTTTATATTAAAAAAGATTAAGCTAGCTTATAAAAGACTGGAATATCAAAAATTTTCAAAAAGCATCAAATGAATAAGCTGGAAATCGAAAATAAGCAAAACTGGCTTATGGTTGACTTTCGTTGACCAAATTTTTGACAAAAGCTGAAACTTTCCAAAATCTCTTAAAATGTATTTGTGAACAAGATTGTGCAATAAAATGGCAAGTTTTATGAAAGGGTTTGATGGGAAATTCTAATCAGTCCATACTTCATTACAGAAACTAACAAATGCTCAACAGCTTATTCAAGAGCTTATAACTTGCTTATTTGTGAAAATTGTATGTTCTACCTTAGTGATATGGAAAGCTTATACTATGACCTCTACTCAGAAACAAATTTCAGCTTCTAACATTCACTAATAAGGAAATGGCAAGTGATTGAATCTTGCTTGTTTTGGCTGTGAATCTTGACCCAAAGTATTTTTTAGCAAATATCCAGTTTGACTATCTTGTGACTACAACTGCTTGCAAAGTAACTTGTAAAGTTCTAGTGAGTTAGTAAATCCTCTAAACAACAACTTACAACTACTGAATTATCAAATGCCTAATAATCCAAACACTACTTATTAAGCTGATATGGAATTTTAACTAAAGCTTGCTAGTCAAAAGCTTATGGAATCACTAGAAACTTATCTGAACATATCAGTCTACTAAAAAGCACAACAATCAAGCCAAGAACAATCAAGTAAGCACTATGGAACACAAAATGGCCTACTAATGGCAGTTAAGCAATGCAAGACCAAATTTTAATAAGTTTAACTGAATCAAAAGCTAAGAAATCGTCTCTCAATCAATCAAAACATATCAATTAGGTCAAATTAACACCAGATTAATCAAATTCAAGAAATTATACTAAGTATCTATGAATTGAGCATGCAATAACAATTTAGAGGAACTAAAATGAGAATTCAAGCACCTTTTAGCTTGAAGCCTCCTTTGATGGAGTAGTGAGGCGTTGAGCCTACTAAAATCAACACCAAACACCAAAATCAACAATCAACACCCCTCAAATCATCACCAATATCAAGGTCTGATCTACTCTGCACCAAACTAAACTTCTTGCTAGGAAATTGAACTAGGACGCGTCTGATAACAAACTAGCACTTCAAATCATTCACAATAACTCCATTGATCAAGTTTGATCAACGGAATCAAGCAGTAACAAAAGGTATCGAGTAATGCAGTAAGAATGATAAGTATTTGAGTAAATTGTGAAATTTGAGTTTTATCATTGGAGGAATCTGTTACAGAACGGTTACAAAAGCTAACTAACTCTCTCAAGTGTTTGTCAGACACTTGAGAGTAGTTCTAACTGAAGAAACTAACTGAAAATTGAGAGAGATTAAGAAGTGTGTGTGTTTTCACACTTCTACTACAATGTACAAAATGAGATCATCTAGGGGTATTTATAGAGTGAGGTTAGGTGTTGGTGAGGATGAGTGATGTGTCGCGTCCAATCCCCAGCTTCCACGTGGCCTAATGCTGTTAATTGGAAATTGCTGAATAAGAACACAATTGGGCTTTACTATTAACTAAATTTCATCTTAATTGGTTGAATGGGATGAACTCGCCTCGTGATTTCGAGCATATTTGATGTTGGAAGATTCTTCTGAAATCGTCTAAATCGTTCTCTTGATTCTGGGCTCGTCTTGGCCACGTGGCATGTTTACATTGGGCAAGAATAAGTCACACGGATCGTTATCTGAAAACTGAAATTTGATTGGTTAAATAATATATTATCCACTTCGTCTCTCTCTTTATTTAATATGGGTGATGTGGCGATCCCGGTTGACCAAATGAAGGCCCCTCATTGGCTGCTTCCCATATCACACGGATTGAATTGAAACTTCTTCCATTTTGACAATTTCAGTCCTTGTGTTTAGCAGATTTGTGTTTTAAGCTTGAATCTTCATAAACTTGTCATTTATGGTTCTTTGAGCTTCAAACTTGAACACAAATGATCCTTTGACTTTTTGACTTGTACTTTGATCATGTTTGACTTTGTTCTTTACTTTTCAATATTTTCACTTTAAGTCCTTCTACTTTGAAAGTTGTCAAGAAAGGTCCTTTGACTTTGATTGACTTGTCACTTTTCATCCTTCTTTTGTCTTTTCTTCATCAATAAAGGCTTGATTTCCTTGTTTGCTTCATATTTGTATCTTTTTACCTACACAAGCACAAACAACAAAATATACCCATAATACTGCTTTTATAAATCAAAATCAGGTATTTTGCTTTGTATTTTAGGGTTATTTATGATATAATTGATATAAGGTTTCACTCATATCACACGCAGTGTCAGATTAAATTAAAACTTACGAAATTATTTATTTCAGAAGAATAAATAAGAGTATTGATTCAAGTATTACGTAAAAATTATTTATTCAGAAAATAAATATTTTACGTCATGAGTGAACACGTTAAAACACGAAACGAAAGTAAAAGAATGGTGTTGTGATTTGGGCTGCGGATTTATTAAACAAAGAAAGGAACATGGGATTTAGGCCCACTCCATTTTAAAAGTTATGACCAGGGATTTACCATTTCATCTTAGAAAAATAAAAACACATAATTTAGGGTTTTGTTGGTGTTGAGCCGTCGACAAAAAAACAAAGAAAAAGGGTGACGGGTTAATTTTGATTACTTTATTCATGTGTGTTTGTTTGTGTACCCCCATATCACATAAAGGTAACCCCTTTTCTCCTTGTCTTTCATTTAATCACGAAATCCCATGTGTTAATTAAAAGAAAAATAATGTTAATTAAAAGGTAATCATATATTGGAAAGAATCAGGGTCGGGTTTGGGGTGTTGCACGAAAACCGAGACATACTAGGTGTCTCAGTGTGGTTGTTTTTGGCCAGCCGTAGATGGGTGGTTTTGGTTTGAGACAGCAGCACCAAAAGACCACCAAGAGAGACGTTAGGTTTGCAAAACAATGGGAAAAATAAGCCATCAGGGGTGTTTGGGTTTGTTACGCAGGGGTGTTTGTTTATAATAGTGGAAACCGAGACCCTTAAGGTCTCGGTAGGTCTTAGTTGTTCTATCGGGGGCAAAGCTGGGCTCGACAGTGGGACCATGACCCAACCAGTGGGAACTAGTGGACAACAGTGGCAACCGGGTGTAACCGGTGGCTATTGCTTGGTTGTCAGCAGCAAGAGGACCACAACCTAGGGTTGTGGTGGGCCTTCAGTTGGGTTGACCCTAGACATGGATGTCTCAGGGAAATTTTTGGGCTCGGGTTTTCGAGTACACGTAAGATATTATTTGCAAAGGTTTTATTTAATGAGAACGTAAATCATTTTATCAAGTAAGTTTTAAACAATAAATTAACCAACTTATATATGTTATTTAAATTAAGTAGTAAGTTAAATAAATTATGATTTAACTAGTTTATTAATTAAAACATATGATTTATTAATTGATTTATTTTTCAGGGAAACTATTTTGGAAACCTTTCTATTTTAGGATTCGTTTTATTTTAGCAGGTACTATTAACAGTATAATAACACTACTAGAATACATATTATACAGTAATCAGAAGTACAGGAATACACCAACCAGTAAATATTTTAAGACAGTCAGAATTATCAGATTATGCACAAAACAGTACAACAACACAAGAACATATTAAATCGAGTTCAGAACAGAAAGAATCAGTAAAAGTAAACAGATATTAGACAACTCATTCGCGTCCTTTATTCATGTAGCTTTTGTGAAGTCAGAGTAGGAGTTCATCGGTTTTCCTTGCAGTCGGTTACTGGACACAAGGTACAGATTTCCCGTCCGTCAGTATGGACTTCCTTTCCTATACATGATTAGGATTTCCCGTCTACAGCTAAATGTGTTCCCTAGTATATGTTATAAACTATACATAAATTGCCATGATAACTATGTTAAATTCCCTGAGCTTTATATACATGCATGACCAGTTCCACCTAGTTACGGAGGTACCGTAACCATGACACTTGAGGCACCGGTGTCATGACTCCTCTGCGGGGGAGTGATTTCTCGCAGCGTCCCTTTAGTTTCAGCTTGGCCATTTATCAGTATTATCAGCGGGGAGTATGGGTGAATCCTAGTTTATCAATTTACAGCTTATCAGGTGAATGTGGTGTGTGCTCTACATCCTTCACATTAGAGTTGATCCCTCCACCCAGTTTATCAGCTAGAGGTCATCCCTCCATAGCATGACGAGGCCACCCCTCTATCTATTCATGCAAACATTGTTACAACACATGACCTATATAAGCTCTTGGTACTTAAAATACAGTAAATATATGTTTTCAGATTTAACAGTTAATAGTTCAGCGTTACCAGTTATAAACCAGATTTTTAGAACATACACAGTTTTTCTGTTGCGCTTTACTTATCAGTCTTACAACTTCACTATTTTATTATCTACTTCATTTTAGTATATCTTATCATTCTTTATATCCGTTCACTGGGCGTTATGCTCAGTCGTAGTTTCCTTTCATGTTCCAAATGGCAGGTACACAGGGACGCTCTTAGGATTCTGAGAGTATGTGAATTTGGATGGAAGCTATCCATACTTCTTTACTTCATGCACTTCATACATTACTTTGCTTGTTTGGACATTGTTTAGTCCTTCCTTTCAGTACTTAATTTTATATGTTTGAGCTTATCTTTGGACTATCGATGTTTGATTTCGGTATTTCCTTTATGATCAGTTAATGTTTTTAAGACATTTGCCTTGCATGCTTTGATGACACGCCATAAATACACGTAACGGTCCACGTATTTAAGTGTTGTGTTACAATTATGGTATCAGAGCGCAAGGTTCGACCTGTAGGCTCTAAAACTTGATCTGTGACTAGTGGATAGTCACCAGAAACTTCCTAGATTTTGGCGTTTGTTATCTTCCAGGTTTCTCATGCATTTGTCAGTCAGTTTTTCTTAAATTTTGACTAAGTAAATGGTTGGACAGGACTGGCCATATTTAGTCGTATGTGCTTTTCTGCGAATTTCGTTTTGTGAACCGACCATAGGCGTTCACCTTTGTTCATGTCAGATTCATGTTTTTAGTCGAATATTGTTTTGAACCGACCCATAGGCGTTCACCAGCATTCATGTCAAATTTCGTTGGCTATGCCTTCATGAACTATCTCATGCATATTTCAGATTACTTATTATATTCTCTAACCAGTTAATCATTGTTATCCTCCTAAAACTTTTAGATGCCACACAGAAGCAACAACCAGGATATTGCAGTAGCTGTTCAGGCAGCTGTGCAAGCCATGCTACCACAGATTTGGGACGAAATTCGGGTTGAGTTCCAAAATGGACCTCAGAATCAGAATAATCATCCCAATCCTCCACCAGTTACTCTAGCTACCTGGCTAGAAAGGTTTAACAAACAGAAACCCCGGTCTTTTGAGCAAACAGTAAATTCAGCGGACGCAAAAAATTGGATTTCTCATATGGATAAAATCTTTGAGGCCATGGATTGCGGGGATGCCTTCAAAGTCAGGCTAACTATTTACAAGTTGGAGGGTGACGCCATATATTGGTGGAGGGCATATAAGCTGATGAATGGAGGAGATGATTGGGTGCTCACATTGACTTGGACACAGTTCAAGGCACTATTTTATGATCAATTCTTTCCTCATGCTGAGCAGGCAAGGCTGAAGAGAGAGTTTCACTCTATCCGTCAGAGGATTGGAGAGAACAGTATAGAGTTTATGCAGCGCTATCTCAGGTTAGCCGGATTCTTGGGAGTGGCGGAAGGTACTGCGGAGGAGAAGGCGATACACTTTCGTTGGGCTCTTCACTCCTGGACTGCGGATAGACTACTTAATGCCACGTACACTAACGTGTCGCAGGTAGCTGATGTGACTCGTAATTTAGAGATGCTTTACGAAAGGGATGAGCTCGAGAACGTAGAGCGACCTGAGAAGAGGTATATTCCATTCATCAGACATAACAATTTAACTCTTGTACTTACTTTACAATATATAACATGCACTATCCAATTATTATATTTTAGACAGAAAGGAGGAGACCGATCCCAGTCGGCTACTCAACAGCAGGGCTACAGAAATCACGGTCAATCTTATGACCGTAACAGATCAAACAGGAGAGGCGGTGCTGATAACTACCGTGGTAGCTCCAACTATTCTGGCAGCCACATGTGCTTCTTTAAACTTCACAATACTAAACTGTTGTGTGACACAAATTCTAACTTTCAACTTATCAACAAAGATGCTGGGCAGGGACGTGACCAAAATTCCAGGGGTCAACAATTTACTAGACCAGCAAATTCTGGTAATAGAACTCACAACTTTTCAATCATATCCATGTTATGTCACCATGATTGTGACACTCGTACATTTCCTTGAATCAGGTTCTCAGAAAACCAGAGTAGCTCATACGGGGTATATTAATCCCACCTGTACCACATGTGGGAACAGACACCCCGGACAGTGTCGCCGTGGTTCTAGTGGTTGTTTCAAGTGTGGACTGCAGGGTTACATGATGAGAGATTGCAGGAAAGGAGATACTACCGATACCTCAGGGCATACTCCTCAGATTTTACCACCACCACCACCAACCACATGCCGTGTTTATACCACTACCAGGGAGCAGGCAAACAAGACCACCGGTACCATCACTGGCATTTTGTTTATAAACGAACAGGCTGCCTGTGTTCTATTTTATACGAGCGCTACATATTTAGTTATATCTACTTCATTTGCTGTTAGCATAGACATGACCCCTACACCACTTGATAGTGTGCTAAGTATATCTACGCCAATGCGAGACTCTGTACGCATTACACAGGTGTACAGAGATCTTCCTCTAGAGTTTGACGATAAAATCCGCCTAGTTAGTGCACTTCCTCTAGATATGTGTGAGTTCGATATAATTATGGGTATGGATTGGTTGTCAGCACATCGTGCCACTATAGATTGTCATGTATACCGAGTCATCTTCAGTAATATTCAGACTCCAGAGTACGTTCACCGTGGTTTTCTGCCAGGAAAACATGTTCATGTTATCTCAGCTTTACAAGCTCCTGCTCTATTATACCATGGTTTTGAGGGTTTCTTAGCGACCGTCCATGATACTACTTCTGAGACACCTTCACTCCATGATCAACCAATTATGTCAGAGTTTCCTGATGTCTTCCCAGAAGAACTTCCAGGCATACCTCCCACTCGAGAGGTAGAGTTTGGTATCGATCTTATTCAAGGAGCTTAACCAGTATCCAAAGCTCCTTACCGTATGGCTCCTGTTGAGCTTAAGGAACTGAAGGATCAACTGGAGGAACTTTAAGAAAGAGTTTTCATCCATCCGAGCGTGTCACCTTGGGGCACACCAGTATTGTTTGTCAAAAAGAAAGATGGTAGTATGCGGTTGTGTATTGACTACCGTAAACTGAATAAGCTCACAATTCGTAACCGTTATCCACTTCCTCGTATCGATGATTTATTCGATCAGCTCCAGGGTGCTAAGCACTTCTCCAAAATCGATCTACAGTCAGGTTATCATCAACTACGCGTGAAAGAGCAGGATATATCCAAGACTGCTTTTGACACGAGGTATGGTCACTATAAGTTTGTTGTCATGCCATTTGGTCTCACGAATGCGTCAGCAGTATTCATGGACTTGATGAATCGAGTCTTCCACGAGTTCTTAGACAAGTTTGTGATTGTATTCATCGACGATATCCTATTTTTCTCTAAGTCTAAAGAAGAGCATGAGGATCATCTTCGTACAGTTCTGCAGATTCTCCGACAGGAGAAGCTTTATGCTAAGTTTTCTAAGTGTGAGTTCTGGCTGAGTAAGGTGGCGTTTCTAGGCCATATTGTTTCTGCAGAGGGGATCAACATGGATCCTTCAAAGGTCGAGGCTATCACTAAATGGCCGAGACCGACATCTGCCACAGAAGTACGCAACTTTCTTGTGTTAACAGGATATTACCGCAGGTTCGTATAGAACTTCTCACGTTTGGCATTACCGTTGACCAAACTTATGCGCAAAGGGGAGAAGTTTATATGGAATAAGGAGAGAGAAAAGAGTTTTGAGGAACTCAAACAGCGTTTAGTTTCAACACCAATCCTTAGTCTCCCATCTGGTACAGGTGGATATCAGATATACAGTAACGCTTCAGGGAAAGGTTTAGGATGTGTACTTATGCAGCATGGGAAAGTCATTGCCTATGCTTCACGACAGCTAAAGCCTTATGAGGAGAATTATCCCACGCATGATCTAAAACTAACAGCAGTCGTCTTCGCTCTCAAAATCTGGAGAAATTATATGTATGGTGAGTCGTATGATATCTTCACCAATCACAAGAGCCTCAAGTATATATTCACGCAACAGGAGCTGAACATGAGGCAGAGGCGTTGGTTGGAGCTGCTGAAAGACTATGACACTAACATTCAGTATCACCCAGGTAAAGCGAATGTGGTGGTAGATGCCCTCAGCAGAAAGTCAGGGATGATTAATGGCATCGAGGTTAAGGAAGAGATCATTCAGGACTTAGAGCGGTATGACATTGAGCTTTTAGTACACGGACAGACAGGTTACTGGGCTAGTCTGAGAGTGGAACCAGATTTACTCTCTCGGATTAAAGCTGCACAGAAGGATGATGGTGAAATCTGGGCAATTGTTCAGAATATTGACCAGCAGACTGAATTTCGTATCGATGATGATGGTATCGTATGGAAGGGTACCAAACTATGTGTTCTAGAAGACCCTAATCTCAGAGAAGCCTTATTGACTGAGGCTCACAGCTCTCCGTTTTCTATCCATCCAGGTTCCACCAAGATGTATGATACAAGTTTTTTTCTTTTTTTTGCTTGATAAAAAAGTTCGAATTCTCGGAATCCTCTCGAATTGATCTCGGTCTTAAGTGGAATGATTTGTTCTTGGTTATTAAAAAGTGGTTGGTTTGTTTATCTATTTTAGACTAATGACAAGAAATTAAGTGTCGAAGAGTAAAATTAAAGACTTGAAAAATTAAAGTAAGAAACGAGTTTAAAATAAATGTTGAAAACTTAACGATTTTAAGTTAAAATAAATGAACACTCAATAAAAACTAACTCTTGGAAAACTTGGTGAAAATATGGACTCAATTAAAATTTACTAAAAGAAAGTAAGAACGGAACAAAGTAAAACAAGCTAAATCGGAATAAAGGAAAAAGAGCATCAATCGGAATATATTCCGATCGAATGATCGGAATATGGAAGAAATGTGCTGATCGGAAAGTGGGAAAAATACCCCAATCGGAATAATCAAAATGTAGTCAATCGGAATAATGGTGATCGGAATGTGCTAAAAAGGACCCAGTCGGAATGAGCCAAAAAAGGCAAATCGGAATGTTGGAGAACTTTGCTATAATCGGAATAAATAAATAAGTCCAATCGGAATCTTAAACACTTGCTGCAATCGGAATACCTGAAGAAGGTGCAAATCGGAAAGACTAGAACTCTTACCGTCGGAATGTGGAGTACCACCAATCTGAATATCAAAACCCTTTTCCGATCGGTCGATCGGAAAAAGGGAGGGGCTTTGGTCGGAATACTCGGTCGGAAAAGGGCTTTGCCCTTTCCGAAAATGGTGCTAATTCGAGTGAAAACCAAGGAAATAAGCTATTGGAATAAGCTAACTCCCAAACAAGCTCGAATCCAATGATAAGATGATCAAATAAGCACTAAAAACACTTTATCTAAGCTCAAAATAAACAACTTTTAAATCAAATCAATAAAAAGATGAACTTTTTATAAAAACTCCAAAAAGTAAATAAGCTAAATCATCAAATAAGCCAATAAGCCAATAAGAACAAGGATCTCAAAGCTTATTTATGTAAAAACTTAAGGAAACATAAAAAGTTAACAACTTTTTAAGCACAAATCATAGATGAACAACACGGATCATACGAGATTTGTACCAAAATCCATAAAAATTAAAGAAAGGAAGGATGAGATTAAAGATTAAAACTTGAAAACTTGAACTTGATTAATGAAAAAGTAATACAAAGTTTGAATTTGAAAGAGAAAAAGATGAAATCTAGTGAGAGAAAGTTCTAAACTTTCTATCTCTAAAACTAGAGAGAAAAACTAAAAACTAAAGACTAAGTGTCAATTTTTGTGAAGTAAGGGCCTTTATATAGGCGTGTACATAGTGGTGGTGGGCTTTTGATTGGCTTCGATTTGGGCTTCTTTTTCTTCTTTCTTCTTAAGTCTTCATGCGTCTTTTAAATAAACGTTTCCGTCTTGGATTTGAGAAGTGTCGGTGAATTATTCCAACTCGTCTTATAATCTATTGTTTTATAGACTCGAGTTCTTCGACATATATGAATCTTCCATCTTTGGCTCTATTCTTCGATAAATCTTCAAATAGGCACAATGACTTCAAATCTTCTGCATCTCTTGGACAATAGACTTCGTCTTGAGTCTTTTTCCTCGATAAAACCCGTGTAATCTCATGTTTTCTTCATTCTTCATCCGGTTGACTCTGAAAATACAATAAACACAAAAACCACGCATAATTCCAAACAAATGATATTAAATACGTGTTTTGGTCTTGTTTTAGCCCGATTTAAGTGGTAAAAGGATGAGTGTTTTCACACTTATCAAATCCCCTACACTTAACCATTGCCATGCCCTCATGCAATGCTTAGTGACAAAGCACATTTACACTTTCCTCATAATCAATCAACCTTGGCCTTATTAATATGCTATTAAACGAAAATCAAACTACTAAGAGAAATTAAAAATTTTTAGAATAAACAGAAGGATGGAAATAACTTGCAAAGAAATCGAGGACTTACATTAGGACTTCGGTGCTGCGAAGATTTATCACCCTCAAGTTTCACGTTCCCCAAACTAAGCTTAAAAACGAGATCATTGTTATTATAAGTTAGCAATTCAAACACTTACACACATGGCTTAATTAAATGCTTAAACTCCCTTATTCCTAGGTGTATCTCTTATATTTTATTTATGTCTTAGAATGATCATGAAGATGCATTTTTGGACTTATTTCGATAGTTTATTAGGGCTGAAAGCAAAGTAGGACGATTTGATCAATAGTTAGCTAAAGGACAAAATATTTTAAAACTGCTTCTCGGGATATCAAAAAGTTCATATCTTGGCATAACTTGGTTCGCGATTTGAGACCTTTCTCGGGCCGATATTTGGCATGTACTTCATACTTCATATCTTGAGAGACGTTCTTGAGATAATGGTCTTCTCATCGTAATAGAGTTTCTTCACTTGGAGACTTTTGAGGGGAACTCCAACTTTGTTGACCACGACTTCATGATTATTTCTTCAATCTCTAATTGGGATTTTGAGATACAACGATCCGCCTCCTTTTCGGACTTGGATCTATTTATCCTCATACCTTGTTAGGGTCTTTTCGGATAGACTTCTCCATGATCTTTATGGGAGTTGATTGCTTTTCGTCGTGAGTCTTGATCCTTCATATTGACTTTAGGAATAATGCTTTTCACATCACTTTGGATCTTCAGCAATGATATTGAATCCTCATGCCTTGTTAGGGCCTTTTCGGACTCGCCAATCTTCGCGCCCTGCTTCATAAGTTATGCCTTGGCTATGAACTCTCGTCATTACCGAGCAACTTTTAAATGATCTTAGGCTAGAAGCTAAGTAACTTTTCAAATCGTACGACCTTACTTATTGCAGATAAATTTTTAGCAAGTGATGGGAGAATAGGCAAATAATTACACCAAGTGAGCTTGCGCAAGAGTACCGACTTATAATTGACTCTATCATTTCTCGTCTTCCACAATTTAAAATCTCAAGTAATGAGACTCGTGGACACTTAGCCTAATAAACCAATTAAGGTCTACATGGTTAAGGATACTAGCTAGAATAAACTTGGATAAGTCTATTCAGGTTGAGTCAAAATAAACGCAACGGGCCTAATATGTCAAAGATTTCTAAACTAGCTACACCACTTTATTAAAATTTTTGACTTTATTGCGGGATATATACATATGGAAGCAACGATAAAAATTTAAAAATTACGACTAAATGGCCAAAGTTAATTAAAAATTTGAAAAATGTTGAAAAAGATGATTTTCCGGTTAAATGAAGGCATTTTCATGGAAAAGTCCACTTAAAACTTCGATAGAAGTCCCCCCTACGCTTAAGATAAACATTGTCCTCAATGTTTAAGTATGTGGGAAAAGTCTCCCCTACACTTATGACATTGTGCACGTTGGTTAACTCAAGTTAAGGAAGAGACGACTAAAGTGATCAATTTCAAATGTGAGTATGAAGAAAATTGAATCACGATAGTTGAGAGATAGAACCGGATTTCGGATAACACGGGAGTACGGTTCTTCAAAGGTTCCAAGAGTGCACTTATCCCTGTAATCACATCACCACACAAATACAAACACCTATGCAGGCCCCCCTACACTTAGGAGGTTAAAACGTAAAAGGATAGATACTCGGGCTGCCTCCCGAGGAGCGCTTGTTTTTGATGACCGAGTCACGAGCCTGACTCGACCCAAAATTAGTTCATGGGGAACGTGGTGAGGGATGGAAGCATCTCCTGAGAGATGTCCTCACCAAAGTACAGCTTCAGACGCTGGCCATTCACCTTGAAATTGGGCCCATTTGGCTGAGAAAGCTCAATGGTCCCATACGGAAAGACGTTGGCGACGGTGAATGGACCAGACCAGCGGCTCTTCAACTTGCCAGAGAAGATCTTCAACCGAGAGTTGAAAAGTAAGACTTGATCACCAACATGGAACTCTCGGTTCTTGATTTTTGCGTCATGGAGGATCTTCGTCTTCTCTTTGTAGATCAGCGAGTTCTCATAAGCTTCATTTCTCAGTTCGTTGAGCTCGTTGAGTTGAATCTTGCGATGATCACCGGCTTTGTTGATGTCGAAGTTAGCCCACTTTAAGGCCCAGTGCGCCTTATGCTCCAGCTCGATGGGAAGGTGGCATGCTTTCCCGTACACAAGACGATAAGGTGTACAACCGATCGGGGTCTTGTAAGCAGTACGGAAAGCCCACAGAGCATCATCTAACTTATCGGCCCACGCGGCACGATGCTCTCCCACAGTGCGCTCCAAAATTCGCTTCAATCCACGGTTGGATATCTCGGCTTGCCCATTGGTTTGGGGATGATAAGCGGTGGAAAGACGGTGATTGACACCATACTTGGCCATGACTCTTGCAAATTGATCGTTGCAAAAATGAGTCCCGCGGTCACTGATAATAGCACGAGGAACGCCGAATCGAGAGAACAGCGATTTCAAAAAGTTACAAACCACCCTTGCATCATTAGTAGGTAAAGCTTTGGCTTCAACCCACTTGGAGACGTAGTCAACGGCAACAAGGATGTATTTGTTTCCTTTAGATGAAGGAAATGGCCCCATAAAGTCGATACCCCAAACATCAAAGATTTCACACTCTTGAATGAAATTCTGAGGCATCTCGTCTTTATGTGTGATCGTGCCTTGTTTCTGGCAAGCATCACATTTTTTAACCATATCGTGAGCGTCACGATAAATGGAGGGCCAATAAAATCCTGAATCAAACACTTTTTTGGCGGTGTAGGTGGGACCAAAGTGACCACCAGTGGGTCCTTTGTGGCAAGCATCAAGGATTTCGAAAGCTGCCGGTCCATCAACACATCGGCGAATAATCAAGTCAGCACATTGTTTGAAAAGATACGGGTCATCCCAGAAGTAAGTCTTTATGTCTTTGAAGAACTTCTTCTTTTGCTGGGATGTTAACCCGTCAACGAGGATTCCACCCGCTAAGTAGTTTGCAATGTCTGCGAACCACGGGGTTTCATCAGCAGTTGAGTTGATAGACATTAAGGTCTCCAGGGGAAAAGAATCATTGATTTCTTTGTTCGGATGATCCCCTTGGTAAGGATCCTCAAGTCTACTGAGATGATCCGCGGCTAGGTTTTCTGCTCCTTTTTTATCGCGAATTTCGATTTTAAATTCCTGGAGCAGCAAAACCCAGCGAAGAAGTCTTGGTTTGGAATCTTGCTTTGTCAACAAGTACTTCAGCGCGGAATGATCGGTGTACACAATGGTGGTAGAAAGGACAAGATAGGGGCGGAATTTTTCAAAAGCATAGACAACAGCTAAAAGCTCTTTTTCGGTTGTCGTATAATGCAATTGTGCCCCTGTCATTGTCTTGCTAGCGTAATGGATTGGTTGGAAGTGTTTGTGCACTCTTTGTCCAAGAACCGCTCCGATAGCAAAATCACTAGCATCGCACATCAACTCAAAAGGCAGCTCCCAATTAGGGGTAACTAAGACGGGTGCCTTAGTAAGCTTATCGTTAAGTGAGTCAAAGGCTTCAAGACACTCTTTGGAAAAGATAAAAGGAGTATCTTTTTCCAAGAGGTGGGTCATCGGGCGAGCGATTTGAGAAAAATCTTTGATGAATCGACGGTAGAAGCCCGCATGACCCAAGAAACTTCTCACACCCTTCACAGTTGAAGGTGGAGGCAACTTTGCGATAACGTCGACTTTAGCACGGTCTACTTCAAGACCGGCTTTCGAGATCTTATGTCCAAGCACGACGCCTTCTTTTACCATAAAATGGCATTTTTCCCAATTTAGAACAAGGCGAGTGTCTTCGCACCGCTTGAGCATACGTTCCAAATTGGCAAGGCACGCAGAGAATGAATCGCCATAGACCGAGAAATCATCCATGAATACTTCCATAGTGTCCTCCACCATGTCATGGAAGATAGCCATCATACACCTTTGGAATGTCCCAGGAGCATTACATAAACCAAAAGGCATGCGTTTGTAAGCAAATGTTCCATAGGGACAAGTGAATGTGGTCTTTTCTTGGTCCTTGGGATCGATGGGAATTTGAAAATACCCGGAGAAACCGTCTAAGAAGCAGTAATAATCATTACCAGCTAGACGCTCGAGCATTTGATCCATGAAGGGAAGAGGAAAGTGGTCTTTTCTCGTGGCATCATTGAGCTTGCGATAATCAATACAAACTCTCCACCCAGTAACGAGACGAGTGGGAATCAACTCGTTGTGTTCATTGGGAACAACGGTTATTCCGCCCTTCTTGGGCACACAATGGACGGGACTTACCCACGGCGAATCCGAAATAGGGTAGATCAAGCCGGCATCTAGAAGTTTGATAACCTCTTGTTTGATGACGTCATGAATTTTAGGATTAACCCTTCTTTGGCTCTGGATTGTGGGTTTGAAGTCATCTTCCATGAGAATCTTGTGAGTACAAAAGTTCGGATCAATTCCGCGGATATCGGAAATTTTCCAAGCAATTGCCTTCTTATGAGCTTTAAGCACATCGATGAGACGAGTTTTCTCTTCTTCTTGCAAGTCCTTAGCGATGATGACGGGTGACTTCTTCTCTGCTTCAAGGAACGCATACTCGAGATGGGGTGGCAACTCCTTAAGTTCTAAATCCGGAGGATTTTCGACGGGAGGCGTTTTCAAAGTCGTGGCATCGATAGCAATAACCGTGGGAGATGGAGGTGAAGGATTGTCTTCGGTGAGAAGATTGTCAAAGAAATTCATGTCTTCATCCCCATCGATAGGAGAATCATTAGTAGCTAAATTCGCATCTCCCATGGTATCTTCAAGATTGTTCCAAAATAAATCACTATCTCCAAATAGAGACAACGATGAATCAATAGAAGACACGGTCTCAACATTGGGAAGAGAGGAAGGAATACTTTTGCAAGCATCAATAAAGTGTGCTTCACAAGCCTCATCCAGAACGTCAATACAATTAACACTCTCGTTGGAATAAGGTTGTTTAGACAACTTTCCCATGTTGAAGACTACTTTATCGTCACCCACTCTCATGATAAGCTCACCGGCTTCAACATCAATGAGAGTGCGACCGGTCCTAAGGAATGGACGACCAACAATCAGTGGTACACGGGGGTCCATCTCGTAGTCGACGACAACAAAATCAGCAGGAAAGGTGAATTTGTCGACTCCTACAATAACGTCTTCGGCTATCCCCACTGGATAGGCAACCGTACGGTTAGCCAATTCCAAAGTCATTTTGGTGGGGACTAGCTCTGGGAGAGATAATTGCTTCCAAACACTTAGAGGCATGAGATTAATACTGGCACCTAGATCGGCTAGGGCCATGCAATTCTCTACTCCCGGGAAATTGCAAGGGATAAGAAAACGACCCGGATCACCAAGCTTGATTGGCAATTTCCTTAAGAGCACTGCAGAGCAGTTCTCATTAAGTTGGGTGTTGGCGAGATCGAGGAGCTTTTCCTTGTCGCTCAGGAAGATCTTAAAACATTTTAGCATATTTAGGCATGTGAGCGAGAGCCTCAGCGAAGGAGATATTGAAATTCAATTGTTTGAACATTTTAAGGAAGTTCGAAACCTGAATATCATCCTTGCTTTTGAGCTTCTCTTTCCTCAACCTAGATGGATAAGGTATATTGGAAGAAGAGGAAAGGTTTGGAAGAATAGGATCACTCACATCCTTGGGTGGAGGAGGGGTAGAAGGAAGAGGTGGAGGAGTTGGGGAAGGAGAAGGATGAGGAATAGGAGCAGGTGACTCGTTCTCCTTTGTCACAATCACCGGTGGAGGTATAGGAAGCTCGGGTTCCTTGGTACCTTTGCCACTTCGAGTGGTGATTGCTTTCATCTCCCCTCTTGGATTCGCAACGGTATTACTCGGAAGAGTACCCGAAGAAGAGGGTTGATTACCTTGGAAAAAGCTAGCCATCATGTTCCTTAAGTCATTCGTTTGACTATCCATAGTATGTTTCATATCAGCTCTCAGATCATTCCCTTGTTTCATCAGGTCTGCTTTCAAGTTGCGCACTTCCTGTTGGAGATTATCCACGATCACATCGTTAGTCCTCATGTAGGTTCCAATGTCTTGATGTGATGCGGGGGTTTGGTTTGAAGGAGCAGTGTATGCGGGTGATTGATAAGCAGGTTGCTGGTAAACTTGGGTGTTTCGTTGTTGTGGTTGTTGCTGCTTGTGAGGAGGGATGTATGGTGTACGAGTTTGTTGTTGTTGAGGAGGGCGGTTGAGGTTTTGTTGTTGGTTTTGGGTGTTAGGATTAAAACCAGGTGGTGAGAGATAGTTGTTGGAACGGTAGCTAAGCAAGTTACGGTCACCTTGAGGTTTTGCTTGATAAGCAGGTTGAGTATAGGTGCCATATGCTGCATTCACATTCTCTGCAGGGTAATCTTGAGTGGCGGTACAAGTTGTGTAGGAATGAGGACCACCGCATATCTCACAAGGTTGGCTGACAGCGTTCACTTGAGCGTTTTTGGCGTTGTTGCTGTTGTTGTTGCTGACGGTGTGGGTGACAAGCGATTCAAGAAGCGTAGTGATTTTGTCTAATCGCTTGTCGCTGTCATTAGTGCTAGCACTAGCAACATTGGTCCTAACGCTCTTGGTTTGCACACGAGATTTGTTCTCAATGATATCCCAAGCAGCATTGGAAGTCTTAGCCAATAAATTACCCCCTGAGGCACTATTCAGTGAATCTTGGTCACTCATGCTTAAACCATTGTAAAAAGTATTAATTTGATGTACTTTGGTAAAACCATGTTGTGGGCATTTTCTTAAAAGATCTTTAAAACGATCCCAAGATTCACTGAACGACTCATCGTACTTTTGTTCAAAGTTTATAATCTCATTCCGCAAAGCGGTAGTACGAGAGGGTGGAAAAAAGTAGTTGATAAACTTTGTTTCCAAATCCGTCCACGAGAGAATACTCTGTGGCGGTTCTTTAGCAAGCCAATGCCGGGCTTGTCCCTCTAAAGAAAAGGGAAAAAGTTGTAACCTTATAACTTCTTGTGGAACACCATTGAACTTGACCGTGTTAGTGAGTTGTAGAAATCTCTTGATGTGGTCGTGTGGATCATCAATGGTTCGTCCCAAGAACGGTTGAGCTGAGACCATCTGGATAAAGCCTGACTTTAGCTCGAAATTGTTGGCGGCAACTGGTGGTATAACAATTGGATCCGTATTGCCATCGACATGAGCTTGCAGCAATTCAATCATTGGGCGATTATCCGGAAGGTGCTCATTGTTGTTGTTATTGTTCATGTTGTTGAAAGGCGGATTGTTGTTGTTATTATTGTTGTTCGGAGGTGGTATGTTATTGTTGTTTTGTACACCATCCATGTCTAAGTTATCGAGAGGCTCGGGCTCTTGATAAGACGTGGATCGAGTGCGCATACACCTGCAAAAGAATGAACAAAGAAAAACAAAGCAAAAATATTTTTGGTTTTTATGTTTTTTACTTTTTAGGATTTTTGAAAATTTTATATTTTTTAGTGTTTTTGAAAATTTTTATGAAAAAGTAACGTTCACGGGGAACGGATCCCAAAATCCAAGTTCTCACAAAAAACTTTTGATCTTAACGAGAAGAGCCGGCAGCGGCGCCATTTGATACAAGTTTTTTTCTTTTTTTTGCTTGATAAAAAAGTTCGAATTCTCGGAATCCTCTCGAATTGATCTCGGTCTTAAGTGGAATGATTTGTTCTTGGTTATTAAAAAGTGGTTGGTTTGTTTATCTATTTTAGACTAATGACAAGAAATTAAGTGTCGAAGAGTAAAATTAAAGACTTGAAAAATTAAAGTAAGAAACGAGTTTAAAATAAATGTTGAAAACTTAACGATTTTAAGTTAAAATAAATGAACACTCAATAAAAACTAACTCTTGGAAAACTTGGTGAAAATATGGACTCAATTAAAATTTACTAAAAGAAAGTAAGAACGGAACAAAGTAAAACAAGCTAAATCGGAATAAAGGAAAAAGAGCATCAATCGGAATATATTCCGATCGAATGATCGGAATATGGAAGAAATGTGCTGATCGGAAAGTGGGAAAAATACCCCAATCGGAATAATCAAAATGTAGTCAATCGGAATAATGGTGATCGGAATGTGCTAAAAAGGACCCAGTCGGAATGAGCCAAAAAAGGCAAATCGGAATGTTGGAGAACTTTGCTATAATCGGAATAAATAAATAAGTCCAATCGGAATCTTAAACACTTGCTGCAATCGGAATACCTGAAGAAGGTGCAAATCGGAAAGACTAGAACTCTTACCGTCGGAATGTGGAGTACCACCAATCTGAATATCAAAACCCTTTTCCGATCGGTCGATCGGAAAAAGGGAGGGGCTTTGGTCGGAATACTCGGTCGGAAAAGGGCTTTGCCCTTTCCGAAAATGGTGCTAATTCGAGTGAAAACCAAGGAAATAAGCTATTGGAATAAGCTAACTCCCAAACAAGCTCGAATCCAATGATAAGATGATCAAATAAGCACTAAAAACACTTTATCTAAGCTCAAAATAAACAACTTTTAAATCAAATCAATAAAAAGATGAACTTTTTATAAAAACTCCAAAAAGTAAATAAGCTAAATCATCAAATAAGCCAATAAGAACAAGGATCTCAAAGCTTATTTATGTAAAAACTTAAGGAAACATAAAAAGTTAACAACTTTTTAAGCACAAATCATAGATGAACAACACGGATCATACGAGATTTGTACCAAAATCCATAAAAATTAAAGAAAGGAAGGATGAGATTAAAGATTAAAACTTGAAAACTTGAACTTGATTAATGAAAAAGTAATACAAAGTTTGAATTTGAAAGAGAAAAAGATGAAATCTAGTGAGAGAAAGTTCTAAACTTTCTCTCTCTAAAACTAGAGAGAAAAACTAAAAACTAAAGACTAAGTGTCAATTTTTGTGAAATAAGGGCCTTTATATAGGCGTGTACATAGTGGTGGTGGGCTTTTGATTGGCTTCGATTTGGGCTTCTTTTTCTTCTTTCTTCTTAAGTCTTCATGCGTCTTTTAAATAAACGTTTCCGTCTTGGATTTGAGAAGTGTCGGTGAATTATTCCAACTCGTCTTATAATCTATTGTTTTATAGACTCGAGTTCTTCGACATATATGAATCTTCCATCTTTGGCTCTATTCTTCGATAAATCTTCAAATAGGCACAATGACTTCAAATCTTCTGCATCTCTTGGACAATAGACTTCGTCTTGAGTCTTTTTCCTCGATAAAACCCGTGTAATCTCATGTTTTCTTCATTCTTCATCCGGTTGACTCTGAAAATACAATAAACACAAAAACCACGCATAATTCCAAACAAATGATATTAAATACGTGTTTTGGTCTTGTTTTAGCCCGATTTAAGTGGTAAAAGGATGAGTGTTTTCACACTTATCAATGTACCACGATCTTAAGCAGCATTTCTCATGGAGCGGCATGAAGCAGGATGTCGCCACTTTTGTTTCCAAATGTCTAACCTGCCAGTAGGTTAAAATAGAGCATCAGCGTACTAGCGGTCTACTTCAGCCATTAGATATTCCAACATGGAAATAGGACAAGATCTCCATGGATTTTCTCACCGGGTTACCGCAAACTCAGAGGAAACATGATGCCATTTGGGTCATTGTTGACCGTTTGACCAAGTCAGCACACTTCCTCCCTATCCGTAAGGATTTCTCAGTCAGTAAATTAGTAGATATATTTACGAAGGAGATCGTACGATTACACGGAACACCTTCAGACATCATATCAGACAGGTATCCACGATTCACTTCACATTTCTGGGGAGGTCTGCATAAAGCTTGGGGAACCAAGCTCAAGCTCAGCACAACCTTTCATCCTCAGACGGACGTTCAGTCAGAGCGTACCATCCAGACCTTGGAGGACATGCTACGCGCCTGTGCATTAGAATGGAAAGGTAATTGGGATGACTATATCTGCTTGGTCGAGTTCGCCAAGAACAACAGTTGGCATGCTAGCATCAAGTGTTCTCCCTTTGAGATGTTATACGACAGTAAATGTCGTGCTCCGATCTGTTGGGATCAAGTTGGAGAAAGTTTGATTGAGGGACCAGAACTAATAGAGTTGAGCTATGAAAAGGTCGCCATTCCCATAGAAAAGCTACAAGAAGCGCGTACTCGTCAGAAGAGTTATGCCAACAAGCATCGCAGAGATCTAGCATTTAATACTGGGGATCGCGTAAGTATCACCAGCACGCGGGGTCAGACATTTTAGCCTCAAGGGCAAGCTCAGCCCTTGCTACATCAAACCGTTCGAGATCCTCGAATGTGTGGGTGAAGTATCATATCATTTGGCGTTACCGACTCAGTTTTCACATGTTCATAATGTGTTCCATGTATCATTACTCAGAAGGTACAACTATCATGAGCTTCACAAAGTTAATTATCCACTCGATTAGATTCAGGAGGATTTGTCCTATGTTGAAGAACCCGAAGCAGTGTTAGATCGCCATGATCGAGTTATGAGAAGGAAGACTATTCCTTTCGTCAAGATCCTGTGGAGGAACCATTCCGAGCGGGAGGCTACTTGGGAAACAGATGAGTCTATACGAACTTCTCATCCTCACTTCCAGTTATGATTCGGGTATATTCTTTCAGCTTACATGTCTCTTTAGCTTATGTGTCCTTTCATCTTTTATTTCTACCAGTTTATTTTACCTTAATTTGAGGACGAATTTTCCTTTTAGAGAGGGAGAATTGTAAAACCCCAGCATTATCGCATCCTTAATTCGAGGACGAACTGTTCTTTTAGAGGGTAAGATTTATAAAACCGCATTTAAAATCCATGAACAGTAATTACACGCAGTCTTAGATTAAATTAAAAGTTACATAATTATTATTTCAAAAGAATAAATAAGAGTATTGAATCAAGTATTACGTAAAAATTATTTATTCAGAAAATAAATATTTTATGTCATAACACGAAACGAAAGTAAAAGAATGGTGTTGTACTTTGGGTCGCGGCTTTATTAAATAAGAAAGGAAAATGGGCTTTAGGCCCATTCCATTTTAAAAGTTATGACCAGGGATTTATCATTTCATCTTAGAAAAACAAAAACACATAATTTAAGGTTTTGTTGGTGTTGAGCCGTCGGCAGAAAAAACAAAGAAAAAGGGTGACGGGTTAATTTTGATTACTTGATTCGTGTGTGTTTGTTTGTGTACCCCCAGATCACATATAGGTAACCCATTTTCTCATTGTCTTTCATTTAATCATGAAATCCCATGTTTTAATTAAAATAAAAATAATGTTAATTAAAAAGGTGATCATATATTGGAAAGAATGAGGGTCGGGTTTGGGGTGTTGCACAAAACCGAGGCATACTAGGTGTCTCGGGTGGTTGTTTTTGGCCAGCTGTAGATGGGTGGTTTTGGTTTGGGACAGCAGTACCAAAACACCACCAAGAGGGATGCTTGGTTTGTAAAACAGTAGAAAAAAAAGCCATCAAGGGTGTTTGGGTTTGTTATGCAGGGGTGTTTGTTTATAACAGTGCAACTGAGACCCTAAAGGTCTCGGTGGGTCTTAGTTGTTCTATCGGGGGCAAAGTTGGGCTCGGCAGTGGGACCATGACCCAACCAGTGGGAATTAGTGGATAACAGTGGCAACCGGGTGTAACCGACGGCTACTGCTTAGTTGTCGGCATCAAGGGGACCACAGCCTAGGGTTGTGGTGGGCCTTCAGTTGGGTTTACCCGAGACATGGATGTCTCGGGGAATGTTTTGGGCTCGGGTTTTCAAGTAGACCTAAGATATTAATTGCAAAGGTTTTATTTAATTAGAACGTAAATCATTTTATCAAGTAAGTTTTAAATAATAAATTAACCAAGTTATATCTGTTATTTAAATTAAGTAGTAAGTTAAATAAATGATGATTTATCTAGTTTATTAATTAAATCGTATGATTTATTAAATGATTTATTTTTCATAGAAACTATTTTGGAAAACTTTCTGTTTTAGGAAACGTTTTATTTTAGCAGGTACTATTAACAGAATACTAACACTACTAGAATACATATTATACTGTAATCAGAAGTACATGAATACACTAATCAGTAAATATTTTAAGACAGTTAGAATTATCAGATTATGCATAAAACAGTACAACAACACGAGAACATATTAAATGAAATTCAAAACTGAAAGAATGAGTAAAAGTAAACAGATATCAGACAACTCATTCGCGTCCTTTATTCATGTAGCTTTTGTGAAGTCAGAGTAGGAGTTCATCGGTTTTCCTTGAAGTTGGTTACTGGATACAAGGTACGGATTTCCCGTCCTTCAGTATGGACTTCCTTTCCTATGCATGATTAGGATTCCCCGTCTACAGCCAAATGTGTTCCCCAGTATATGTTATAAATTTTACATGAATTACCATGATAACTATGTTAAATTGCCCGAGCTTTATATACATGCATGACCATTTCCACCTAGTTACGGAGGTACCATAACCATGACACTTGAGGCACCGGTGTCATGACTCCTCTACGGGGGAGTGATTTCTCTCAGCGTCCCTTTTATTTCAGCTTAGCCATTTATCAATATTATCAGCAGGACGTATGGGTGCATCCTAGTTTATCAGTTTACAGCTTATATGGTGAATGTGGTGTGTGCTTTACATCCTTCACATTGGAGTTGATCCCTCCACCCAGTTTATCAGCTAGAGGTCACCCCTCTACAGCATGATGAGGCCACCCGTCTATGTATTCATGCATATGTTGTTACAACACATGACCTATATAAGCTCTTGGCACTTAAAATACATAAATACATGTTTTAAGATTTAATAGTTAATAGTTCAACCTTACCAGTTATAAACCAGATTTTTCAGAACATACACAATTTTTCCGCTGCACTTTACTTATCAGTCTTACAGCTTCATTATTTTATTATCTGCTTCATTTCAGTAATTCTTATCATGCTTTATATCTGTTCATTAGATGTTATGCTCAGTCGTAGTTTCTTTTCATGTTCCAAACGGCAGGTACACAGGGACGCTCTTAGGATTCTGAGAGTATGTGCATTTGGATGGAAGCTATCCAGACTTCTTTACTTTATGCACTTCATACAATACTTTGCTTGTTTGGACATTGTTTAGTCCTTCCTTCCAGTACTTAATTTTATATGTTTGAGCTTATTTTGGACTACCGATGTTTGATTCCGGTATTTCCTTTATGATCAGTTAATATTTTGAAGACATTTGTCTTGCATGCTTTGATGACACGCATTAAATACACGTAACGGTCCACATATCCAAGTGGGGTGTTACAGATAGGCTAAATGGGTGCAAGCTAAAATGAAAAAAAATATAAAAATGTATAAATAAAAAGTATAAATACTTGTTTGAAAATCGAAGATAAAAAATTAACTATAAAAAATTCGTTAATTAGTATTTTATATGTGCATCTATCGAGTCGATTTAGTTTATATGTTTTTTCTCGTATGTTTAGTCAAATAGTAACAAGCCTCCCTAATTGTTACCGTTTTCCTTTCACACCTCTAAATCCTAACCCTAATTCTCACAATATTGGGTACTCTTCTTTTTTAGTCAATTAACTCTATTAAATTCTAATTAGCCCCTAACGAACTTGCTCAGTTTTTATTTAATTCATGCTGTTATTAATTGTTTTGCCAATTTAATAACTTAGTTTTTGGAAATAATATGATTCAATTTAATTAAATAATTTTTGAGAATTTATGTAATTTGTTGGTATATTGCAGATTTAATGGAAGCAAATGTATGTGACGCGAAGCGTTTAGATTCTGATGTACTTTTTCCCTCACGGAAAAGGTTGCACGCGTGTTCGACCAATACTTACCAGGGTAAGTATATGTGGTGGGATTTGAATTGGTTATATAGCCATATAAGTTACTTGTTGAAACCGCATTTGAGTAGTCCGAATCCACCACAAGAGGAGATTGTGGAGGCGTCTAAAGCTGTTGTGGAAGACACGGTTAAGGCTGATATGTCTGCTAAGGTTGTGGCCCAAGAAAAGGCGTTGCTAGCACAGAAAGCTATGGCTGTTGCTAATGCTCTGTTCTCGAGTTTTTTTAAAGGAAGGAACGGGGATGGAAAGGGAAACTGAAAAAAATGGTGTTCTTAAGTTTCTTTTTAAGAATGAGGGATAGGGACGGGAAAGAGGAAGGAAGGAAAGGTGTGGGCTTTTTGGTGCATATCTGTTCCGTCCATTTTTGGGTGGGTTAGGAAGGAAAATGGTAGGGGTGAGGCAAAAAACCCGAAAAAACCATAACCGAAACGAAAACCGAAAAAATCGAACCAAAAAGACCGACCGAAACAAAAACCGATGGTTCGGTTTTCACATTTTCAATAACCGAAAATATACGGTTCGGTTTCGGTTTTCATCAAAAAACCGAACCGTAAAAACCGAACCGAACTTCTTAATAACATAACAATATATATTTAATACTATATAAAAAATAAATAATAATTTTAAATACTAAAATAGTCTTCTGGTGGGTGAAATATAATATAGTAATCTTAATATTTATATGCGTATTTATATGCGCATTTATATGTACATGTGTTTACTTCACAATATATAATTAAATATGTGACAACGATCGTTAATGTATAATTCGTATGTTCACTTTTATGTGTGTATCTTGTAGATGTATGTTTAATTCTAGATTTTTTTTAGCATAAACGTTATTAGGCTTATAATGGAAAAAAAAGTAATAACCAATTTTTTTTACGTAAAACAAGTTTGTTAGTATAAATTGGCTACACACGAATATAAACAGTTTAAAAACCGAAAAACCGAACCGAAACCGACTAAAAACCAAGAAAACCGAACTGTCTAAAACCGAACGGTTTCGGTTTTTGGTTTTATAAAAACCGAATATTACGGTTCGATTTCGGTTTTTGCCAAAAACCGACCCAAACCGAACCGTGCACACCCCTAGAAAAGGGGTTGGGTTTTTATGAAACTACATTTATATCCTCATTATTCATGCATATTCTTATATATTTGAAGTAGGGTTCAACAACCGGTTTCTCTTTTTCAATCATCAGGTAAGTTAAACTTGATTTAATTTTTCATTTCAATTTTCATGTTTCTGTATTGTTTTCAACAACCATGCGTTTAACTTTTGTTTTTGTGCTAATGTGTATTTTTTCATGTTTCTGTATTGTTTTCACATACTAATGTTTGAGCCGCCAATACTTATATGTGTAGATTAGATAAAAAAGTGTTTTGTTAATGTCTAATACCACTCAACAATGACATTACCTCCAAAACGTAATGTTCTGCAATACTTGTTTGAGTTATGTAAGGACCACTTTGAAGGTCTTGCTGGACGAAGAGACCATCCTTTACGAATTGTAACTGTGGTGCAGTATACTATATACAAAAAGTACACGATTTTGAGGTTATATTAGTGAATTTGTATTTTCTATACCCTTTCCTTTTTATTCAAAAATAAAACTCAAGAACACATATTGCATTAATCATTTTCTTCATAATGCCATCCCCTACTTTGCCCTTTTCCACCCTCTTCCCTTCCCTTCTTTCAAATTTAGACTCGAGAACAGAGCGTAAGAAAGCGCTGGAATTAGTTGAGATGAAACAAATGTTGAAGAAGAATAGGCTGAAGCATGTTGATGTTGAGAAGTTGCGTTGTACTAGTAAAAACCAAGGTTAGATAATGCACAAGAAAAGGCGGAAGTAGTGGCCACAGCTAAGGCTGCTACTGAGAAAGCATGTAGCAAATGGTGAATTTTTGATGATGGAGGCAAGGCGAAAACTATGTCCGATCAGTTTTGTTTCATGTTGGATTTTCTTCATGACTAGTGTTCACTTGTTCTACCAGGACATGTCTTTCATGCGTCCGCCGTCAAAAAGAGTATTTGCACATTCAAATTAGTTATTTGCTCACTTTATTGTACAATCAATTGAAGTAGAATTTTATCTTGTGTATTTAATGCATAAAGTGGAGTGTCAACATCAATATACTTGTGTCTCCAAATCAATATGTTTTTAACAATTAATTAAAGAAAAAATGAACGAGATCGACATGAATTTGGTTACTCAGGTCACCATTGCAATGTGTTTGTGATTTGGGGTTGTTCCATTCTTTTCCTCTTTTCTTATTACTACTTTTATCTGGATGATCCTTGGAATTAAGAGTTCATGGGACACTAATGTCGTAGCAAAATCATTGCAGAGTAGAAGTTGTTGGATAAAATAGTAAAAAAGTGGTGGTGGGTATGATGATGATGATGAATGGTGAAATGAGAAAAATAGTAAAAAGGTAAGAGATAAGGGGTATTTTAGACATTTATTATCATGTTTCAAATTCCAATAAAAAAGTACACTAACAAGTTGCGTATTTGATGTTTGCGCACCGTCGGTTGATCACTTATAAAGTACCTTTTCTTGGACACTTGTCACATTTTGTGTGGTGATGACCAAATCTGTCAAATTGAATTTGTTGTCATAAACTGTTGAATATAGTTTCCTATCTAGTTAGCTTATCGATTAGGGTAACTTTCCTAATAAGATTGTAATTGAGTCGGGTGGTTCTAAGCCCAATCCCTAGTTGTTAAGATTAGGGAACCGACCCCCTCACCCTATAAAAGGAGGTGGGGGGTGATGCTCAAATCACACTCGCATCTTATTCTTTCCAATGTAATCGATCATTAATAATAAAAGATTAATCGTTCGGTTACCTCTGTGTCTTCTGGGTTTTGTCTATTGCATCTCTGTGATTGTCTTTAAGGGATCTAGGGTTCCGCGTATCGATCTTCAGGTTTGTTGGTGTTGATTCCAACAAGTGGTATAAGAGCTTGGTTATTATGCTCTCCGAAGATCGTGTGCTAGATCGAGGTGACGAGTCCGTTAAGGTATCGAGGTTTCGAGGTTCGGGTTTTTCAAACTCGATCATAGAGTAGCTTCAAAGTTACGATCGTTAAAGTTACGATCGATCGACGAATGGAAAATTAGCAAAGGGAATTACTTAATTCGTTTCTTTGTGGTAGAGTTATAATAGTTATATATGTTCCAGGTCAATATGCATAGTGGGGTTATAATTGTTATATATTCTATGTCATATTCCACAAAGGTGACAAAGAATTAAAGTCATACTTGCGTATCCGTTTTTTGTTTAAAAGACGATTAAGTTGAAGGACGTTGGTTGTTGTGGTTTATTTCTTGTGGTTCAAGTTTTGATCGGGGTTGTTTGATTATTAAGTTGACGATCAGGGTTACTTGTTCAGAATCAAGATTTTAGGGTTTTTTAATAAATTCGATTTGCAAGAAGGGTATTTTCTTGTGGTTCAAGTTACGATCGTGGTTTGCTTAGGTTTCAAGTTAACGGTCGGGTTTGCTTGTTCGGAATCGAGGTTTTAGGTTTATACTAATTAATTCGATTTGCAAGAAGGGTATTTTCTTGTGGTTCAAGTTTTGATCGTGGTTTGCTTGGGTTTCAAGTTAGCGGTCGGGTTTGCTTGTTCTGAATCGAGGGTTTAGGGTTCTCTAATAAATTCGATTTGCAAGAAGGGTTTTTCTTGTGGTTCAAGTTTGATCATGGTTTGCTTGGGTATACAAGTTTACGATCGGGTTGCTTATTCGTGATCGAGGGTTTAGAGTTTTTCTAATAAATTCGATTTGCAAGAAAAGCTTTTAGAAACAACGGGTACATTACACACGGCTTGCGAGGCTTGTCGGTAAAGTTGGTTAAAAAAAAACTTGACAAGATTTGTAGCAAGGTTAAAGAAGATTCAAGACTTGTCGAGGTTGCAAGATTTCTTAGGTTATTAGAAATCGGTTTTGCAAAATTAAAAGTACGACAAGGGTTACTTCAAAAGGAGTCGGGTACTTTCTTGATTCAAGGTTTGTCGATTTGTTGGATAGGTTAATTTCCAAGGCTCAATCGATATCTGAGTAAGAAAGGGTGTTCTTTTAAAGGGTTACTTTGTTTGATCGATTTCTAAGAAGGTTTCTCTTAGAGTTATATCGATAAAGCAAGGGTTTTTCTTTATAAAAGGGGAATTCATAATTCGTGATTGTGAGGTTTAATATATCACAAGGTTTAGTGAATTACCGAAGGGACTTTGTCGGTTTATGACTGTGAGATTTTTCACAAGGCTTAGCAAACAACAAAGGGATAAAGGAAAAAAATGGCTAGTTCGATAACTAGGTTCAACATCGAAAAGTTCGATGGGTTTAATGTACAAAAGCATGGAGGTTCAAAACAAGTTGGGTTTAAAAAACTTGGTCCTGGTGTTAAAATAGGAGTCCATGGAGTACAGGTTGATAAACGTGTTTGTTTTGAGGTGGAACTGCAAGGAGCTCAAGGGGATCGTGAAGCTGAGGTTGTTCAGGTTAGTAACGATCATGCTACAGTGGCTCAAAGACGGTTTGAGGTGGAACTGCATGGAGCTCAAGGGGATCGTGAAGCTGAGGTTTTTCAGGTTAATAACGATCATGCTGCAGTGGCTCAAAGACGGTTGGAGGACAAACAACCTGAAGAAAAGACAAACACGGGCTGCTTGGTAAATGAGTAGGAAAATGAACACCTTGGTATCAAGGTGGGGGCAAACATTATGTAACACCGCCAAATTTCGGTCATAACCGGGGAAGAGACCTTGGGTGTTACTTACATGATTCAAGCTCATAATAATAGAAAATGGCTCAAAACGAGTCGTTTTAATAAACATCCATTCATTTTCATTCAATAAAAGTAAAATTTCATACACGGTCCCAGATGATTCAAAAAGTTTAAAAACTATTATAAATGATAAAAGTTATTTGAATGGATATGATTTATGAAAGCGGGCCAAAACATTTCAAATCAGCAAGCTTCACGAAACCGCCATCCCCGAGTGCCTTTCCAATGGACCTGAGATAAAACATGCTAAAAAGTCAGCAAAATTTGCCGAGTGAATCTATAGAGTATAATTTAAATAAAGAGAACACAAGTATTCAAAAAAACCTTCCATGGTTAATAATTTATCAAAGACAATTATGTTGTACGGACATAATTATCGGTGTCATTACATAAGCCTCGTGACATTGAACGTTAACATATATTATTTCAGCCCAACACACCTAGCCAAGTGCGTATATTTCTCTTATACAATGCATCCGATGTTTCATTACTAGTGCATGACAACACCACGTGATAGCTAGTCGCGACCGGACTGGGCGTCACCCCGATAGATCTATCCATAGCATTAGCGTTACTTCGATTAACAATTCATGATTCATGTGTCTTTTAAGGCTAAAACTAGCTTATGAAATAAATTTCATCTAAGCATAAAGTCAAGTCTCTTGTGTTCAAATTTAAAACAATCATGAGGTTATCACAACTTATAGTTGTACCTTTCAATTTCAATAAATACTTTTCAAGTAAATAGGGTTCACACAACTTCTAGTTGCACCCATTAATGGGTTTTTTGCAACTTGTAGTTGTACCCTTTATTTTCAATAAAACAACATGTTATCCCCCTCGCGGGTTTTATAAAACAAGTAAACATATTAAAAGCGAGGCTATAGACTCACCTTAACCAATAGTAGTAATGAGATGATCGCTGACGATTAGTGATGCCCGTTTAAACACGAAAACCGCAACCTACCAAATAAGGCGCGTTCGTTAATAATCGACTTAAGTATAAATTATACTTAAATAATATAAAAATTAAAATTATAAAACCATTACAATCCCGAAAAGTATAACGATACAAGTGATATTACTATACCCTTTTTATTCAACACTATTCTTTT
Organism: Glebionis coronaria; assembly: GCA_025667525.1. Classification (NCBI taxonomy): domain Eukaryota; kingdom Viridiplantae; phylum Streptophyta; class Magnoliopsida; order Asterales; family Asteraceae; genus Glebionis; species Glebionis coronaria. The sequence goes on along the minus strand of CM046875.1, from coordinate 91,306,221 downwards.
AAACATTGATACTCTTGACATTGACCCGTCATAAGACGCCAAGTCAACGCAAGTCAACTTATCATTTTACTTCCCTCGGACCAGTAACTAAGTCATTTATATAATGACTAGACACTTGAGTAAATCACCATGTCCAGTAGTGAATACTCAACTCACGCCACATAAGCATTGGACTATGTGTCCAAAATACCAATCAGCATGTACACTCCAAATGTACACACCAATCTACCCTATCTACACTTGTCAGATTTCGACGAAACTTGGTCACAATGTCACATATAATATGAATAAGACTCAGTTCAAATTTCATTCAAAAATATTACTCCTAAGACCTTCTGCCCGACACATCTTTGTGTTATAAAAACCGGACAGATTTACGTCTTTGACTTGTAAAACCATTTTGACATATCTAAGCAATTCCGTTTACAAAACCGACACTCGGGTTTGAAAATAGACTCATGACCTGAGTTTTAGCAACTAACATCAGTCCTTGAACATTTTTAAAACTTATTCTATAGTCCCTGAGATTTGATCCAAATATCGACAACAATTTTCAGATTGTGCCGATACTCGTCTCCCGGTACACGAATACTAAAACTAACATAACTTTTGACTCGTAATGAGTTAGAAGCTGTATCTTATACCGAAACGAGCGTCTCGGAAAACTCTACAACAATATCAAATAATCTCAGCCTATCTCAGAACTTAAACCCACGAAACAATCTGTTATAAGCTGCTGTCCCAAAATACATATTTAGAAATCATGTCAAATCAATATTTTAACCCATTTTCACCACTTTTATACATCTAATATCAACCTAAAATCATTCTAACTCAACCCTTTCATTCCTAATTCACTTGTATGTACCAACTTAATAAATGATACTCAATATTTTCAAACATGCAAGCACTCCAACATCAATTATAATAATATTAACAATTACATACAAGCATAAAATAGATCAAACATACACGATTCTTCAAGAAATTTAAAATTTTGAAAAAGTTAATGCATGTGTATAAAAATCATACCAATATGATGGGTAGCTCAAGATTAAGATGGGTCTTAATTTAGTTTTCTTGGATTCAAAGTAGAAAATCAAAAATCAATGGATTTGGTGGGGTGTTCTTGGACGGCAAAAGCAAGAAAAGAAAGGAAGAGTGGTTGAATTTTTGCTTTAGTATTTTATATGTGTTTAGTTGCTAGTGGAAAATCAATATATAGTAATGGTGGAGGGGTAATTTTTGCCAATTTGTGATATTTTTGGTCCAAAATGAGATTAAATAGTTGTAAGGGTAGAAATTGTAAATATTAAAATTTGAAAATATTTACGGGACTCGGGTTTCGTAAAAATACTTTTAAAAAGTTAAAACGCTTCTTAAATATAATAATATAACTTCGACACGACTTAAAACGTAATTAAATCGAAAACGTCGAAAATATTAAATATCGAGACAATCACTAATAAAACGTAAATTTTCGTGCATCCGTCGGTATCGCGATCATGAGTAGTTCTCGTCATTCGTTAAAACGTAAAACACGAGAAATAAAAATAAATACAATAAAATTATTCGTATGATAATTTGAGAAGAAAAATATCAATACTTAATGTATTCCTGGTTAAAGTAAATATATAATACTTAATAGTCGAGATTAAAATATCGAACTGAAATTGACGGATTGTCACATTATCCCCACCAAATTAGGATCTTCGTCCCGAAGATCAACTTGCGTTCTTTGCCGACCGCTCGTTAAGATCAAAGGGTTAAACGTATTTTTGGTCCTTGTCTTGAGTTCCATCAGATTTGAAAATAGGAATACGACTTTGCTTCAGTTGTCTAAATTCCTTATCGATAATATCAACAGGTTTGCTGATGAAATTCAACTTACCTTCGATTCATACTTCGTCAAAAAGATAATAAGATCTTCGTCAGGAAGAAATTTCTTTAGGTTCGACATATGAAAAGTATTGTGAATTCCTTGTAACTATCGAGGTAATTTAAGTTTTCAGGCCGTCGGACCTACCATCGATATCATCTCGAATGGTCCAAACATTATGGGGACTTAACTTCCCACGCTTTCCAAAATATATAACACCCTTTTCATGGTGATAGTTTTGGCATAACTTTTCCACCTACCCCGAATTCCAAGGGTTTTCGCTTCGCATTATTATAACTTTCATGTCTACTACGAGTGGTTAACAACGGTTCTTAGTTCGCACGATCATTTTATTTATCGAAATGAAATGAGCAGAGTCAATCGGTCAACATTGACACAAAATTAAATCATATTCAGGCTGAGTTTTCAAGAGCTTAACAATGAAGTCCATTGTAATTTGCTCCTACTTCCCAAATGATAACGAATAACACAATCGTAATCACTTAAAGGCGTATTTACCTCTTTTTATTCCATAATACATCGTAGGCTCTTTCTATCGGTGGATATCGTACATTTAGTGCCATACAATTAATGTCTCTATAGACAAAGAGTAAAAATCACCGCACCTAATTTCAAGTCATGGCTTGTGCAGTTTCCTCAGTATTCCTAGGTTTCCTAGAAGCATACACAAATAAAACAGCTCTAAATCCTATAAGAGATGAATCACGATTAACAACAAAATCTTTACTTCCTTCGGGTAATGATAAGATTAGCGTGCTGTAGAGTTTCCTTTTCATGGTTTGAAAAGTTTTCTCTTCATCATCGGCCCACACATACGGTTCATTCTTTTTAGTTAGCTTGGTTAATGGTTTTGATATCAAAGAGACTCCTTCAATAAACCTTCGGTATTAACCAACCAAACCTAAAAATTGTCGTATTTTAATTTGAGTAGTTGGTGCACTCAAATTTTCGATGGCTTCGATTTTGGCAGGATCGACATGTACCCCACTTTTATCAATCACATGTCAGAGAAATCGTACGGAACTAATCAAAAGATTACACTTTGAGAGTTTCGCGTAAAATTTTCATTCGTTAACATGTTCGAGATAGTACTTAAGTGTTCAGAATGTTCTTCCTCGCTCTTCGAGCGGATTAGAATTTCATCAATGAAAACGATTACGAATTTATCAAGACACGGCTTACACATACTACTCATTAAGCCAATGAATACAGCAGGTGTACTGGTCAAACCAGAAGGCATAATCCCTAAACTCATAATGATCATCACAAGTTCTAAACGCCGTAATAGGAATATCTTCCTCGCGTATGCGAAGTTGATGATAAGCAAAAAAAGATCAATCTTGGAGAAAACACCAAAATCTTGGAGAAAACACGAGAGTTTTGAAGTTGATCAAATAGATCATCAATTAATGGAAATGGGTAACGATTCTTGACCGTTAGCTTATCCAGCTCTCGGTATCGATACACATACGAAACGAATCATCTTTCTTCTTAGCGAATAGAATAGGAGTTCTACAAACTGACGAGCTCGATCAAATAAAACATCTATCAGATAGTTCTTAAAACTGCAGAAATAATTCCTTCAGCTCGGATCATGCTAATTGATATGGCACACGTGCCATAGTTTCAGTACCAGGAATTAGATCAATTAGGGATTCTATTTGCCTTGGAGGCGGAAGCCTTGGCAAATCTTCCAGAAACACTTCGGGATAGTCACGAATGACTACAATATCTCTACTCACTTTTTTTATGATTCCTTCTACGATACCTAAGCCATGAATAATCCACAACGTTTTTCGATATACTTACGAGCTCTAATGCACGAAAAGAAATTTCAATTCAGAATTAGTTTTCCCTTCAATAACCTCATCAACCTTGCCTTGAATTATGTGTCCCATGAGCTAATAAGCCATGCAGACAACTTCACAAATAGCAATTGGCTTAGAAGAAGTCACATCACGCATTTATTCTTGGTCAGTCGTGAATATACTGCTTGACCTTGACGGTTCGGGTTCCACAATTCTTGGACATAAAGGAGTCAACTTGTGGAAACACTTGATATATCTACCAATGTTAGTTCCCATCAGTCTCAGATTGTACAACACTTGCTCTATACTTTGGAAATACTTCGAGGATAAACTCCTCATTTAACCGCCTCCTTACCTTAGTCCATGATGTCCCATAAGTAACGATACCTATGGAAGCAAGTCTGCCATTCCACCAAATTAATTCACGACTTTGGAGAGTAGAAATTTCAAACTGCACCTTATCCTCCAGATTAGGGTCACTGATTCAAATTACTGACGCCAACTTTTCAACAGCTGACACAATCATCCATCATCTTTAGTCCCCTTAAGAGTCTAAGGTTTACACTTAATGAATGAAGTGTAGTTATAGCCTCTAATTTCGGGTACATTTGTTCCATCAGTACCACAAACATTATTGGCTCCAACTTCCGCTTCACCGGTTCCAGTTCCACCAGTTTTAGCTTCAGCTCCAGTTCTAGATCCATCATTCATGTTGGCCATGAATTCAGTTAAAGATACAACAACTTATTCACTAATAACTTGACACGTTCGTGCTTCAGTCTTAGCTTTCATTGACTACATGATTCTTGTGCAACGCAAATCAAATCATAATGAGTATTCATTCAATGATTGCGTTATACCACATGAATTTAGAGAGAAAGGCAAAGAAAGATAATAATAGAACGATGTAGAATCAGGAATCAAAAGATAGTCATTCCATTGATCACAAACTAGTACAAGTTGTATTGTCAAACATTATAGATAATCATCGTCTAATGCCATACAACTTAAAAGACTAGTCATACTAACTGTTTTCACAGTTTAGTAAGTGACTTGAAAGATACTACAATTGATAAACTAATCCACTAAGATTTACTAGGTAATTCACGTGACTAAGAAGGCTCCTTGGTCCCACTAGAAGAAATTTTCTTCAGTGTTTTTCAGAGACGCTTGATATTCTCCTCAATTGGCGGTTTTGGAAAAGCCCCAATACAACCATCTCACGATCAAGGAATTAGAGGAACAAAATCAAAGAATGAATCGAGCAAACAAATTATGAGTCAATAAGAGTTTAATCACGCAGATGCTATATGCTTAAGCCCACACGTTTATGAATCATTATTTCCATGAATTGATCAAGTCCTTCCAAATAAGATTCAGAAATTTGTAGTTCAACAATTTATAATTTCCTTGTTCAAATAAATGGCTAATTTATTTCAACGATTATAAATCACCTTATTTAAGCATCGCCAGCTCAACGCAAAAGATCAAGATCGAAACAAATGAAAAACTAATTTAGCAGAAAATGATCAGTGATATGATATGGAATCCTGGTTGGCATGTGAACACCATAAAAATCAATCTCAATTCCTAACAATCAATAATACCATCTTAGACAAACTTGTTTTTATCAAAACAGTATCATGTCGAAGATTAATGAAAATGCAGATTAAATTTGCTAAACGAAATGAACGAATTGATAAATCAAGAATAAGAACCAAGGAAATCAAAATCTCCGTAACCAAAAGAATATCATCAAGAATATTAACCATTTCGTCGGGATCATGTATATCCACAACTTAGTTAGTCTAGAGAATAACAGGATTCATTTCAGGAATAGCTTCAGCGCTAGCATTAAAAAACTAGAGTGGCTTCCTGACAATCTACGTCGTATAAATCTCGTATAAGTATAAAATTATCATTTATAATTAAATAAATGAAAACATACCTGTAATTCACAAGTATAAATAACCGATAAAGATTACAACATATATATAATCCCATATATATATATATATATATATATATATATAAATTCTTTCTCGTCCATTGGCAACTCGGAGGTTTCACTTGCAACAGTTATAGTTAAAAGATTTCAAACTTTTAGTTTTGGAAAATCTTTCCGTTCTCTATAACTTGAGCTCTGATACCAATCTGTAACACCCCCAAATTTCGGTCATAGCAGCGGAAGGGACCTTGGGTGTTACTTACATGATTCAAGCTCATAATCATAGAAAACGGCTCAAAACGAGTCGTTTAATAAACATCCATTCATTTTCATTCAATAAAAGTAAAATTTCATACACGGTGCCAGATGATTCAAAAAGTTTACAAACTATTATAAATGATAAAAGTTATTTAAATGGATATGATTTATGAAAGCGGGCCAAAATATTTCAAATCAGCAAGCTTCACGAAACCGCCATCCCCGAGTGCCTTTCCAATGGACCTGGGATAAAACATGCTAAAAAGTCAACAAAATTTTCCAAGTGAATCTATAGAGTTTAATTTGAATAAAGAGAACACAAGTTATTCAAAATATCCTTCCATGGTTAATAATTTATCAAAGAAAATTATGTTGTACGGACATAATTATCGGTGTCATTACATAAGCCTCGTGACATTGAACGTTAACATATATTATTTCAGCCCGACACACCTAGCCAACTGCGTATATTTCTATTTTACAATGCATCCGATGTTTCATTACTAGTGCATCACAACACCACGCGATAGCTAGTCGCGACGGGACTGGGCGTCACCCCGATAGATCTATCCATAGTTAGCGTTACTTCGATTAACAATTCACGATTCATCGGTCTTTTAAGGCTAAACCTAGCTTATGCAATAAATTTCATCTAAGCATACAATCAAGTCACTTGTGTTCAAATTTAAAACAATCATGAGTTTATCACAACTTATAGTTGTACCTTTCAATTTCAATAAATACTTTTCAAGTAAATAGGGTTCACACAACTTCTAGTTGCACCCATTAATGGCTTTTCCGCAACTTGTAGTTGTACCCTTTATTTTCAATAAAATAGCATGTTATCCCCCTCGCAGGTTTTATAAAACAAGTAAACATGTTAAAATCAAGGCTATAGACTCACCTTAGCCAATAGTAGTAATGAGACGATCGCTGACGATTAGTGATGCCCGTTTAAACACGAAAACCGCAACCTACCAAATAAGGCGCCTTCATTAATAATCGACTTAAGTATAAATTATACTTAAATAATATAAAAATAAAAATTATAAAACCATGACAATCCCGGAAATTATAACGATACAAGTGATATTACTATACCCTTTTTATTCAACACTATTCTTTTAAACATTGACACTCTTGACATTGACCAGTCATAAGACGCCAAGTCAACGCAAGTCAACTTATCATTTTACTTCCCTCGGACCAGTAACTAAGTCATTTATATAATGACTAGACACTTGAGTAAATCACCATGTCCAATAGTGAATACTCAACTCACGCCACATAAGCATTGGACTATGTGTCCAAAATACCAATCAGCATGTACACTCCAAATGTACACACCAATCTACCCTATCTACACTTGTCCGATTTCGACGAAAGTTGGTCACAATCTCACATATAATATGAATAAGACTCAGTTCAAATTTCATTCAAAAATATTACTCCTAAGACCTTCTGCCCGACACATCTATGTGTTATAAAAATCGGACAGATTTACGTCTTTGACTTGTAAAACCATTTTGACATATCTAAACAATTCCGTTTACAAAACCGACACTCGGTTTTGAAAATAGACTCATGACCTGAGGTTTAGCAACTTACATCAGTCCTTGAACATTTTTAAAACTTATTCTATAGTCCCCGAGTTTCGATCCAAATATCGACAACAATTTTCGGATTGTGCCGATACTCGTCTCCCCGTACACGAATACTAAACGAGCGTCTCGGAAAACTCAACAACAATATCAAATAATCTCAGCCTATCTCAGAACTTAAACCTACAAAACAATCTGTTATAAGCTGCTGTCTCAAAATACATTTTTAGAAATCATGTCAAATCAATATTTTAACCCATTTTCACCACTTTTATACATCTAATACAACCTATAATCATTCTAATCCAACCCTTTAATTCCTAATTCACTTGTATGTACCAACTTAATAAATCAGACTCAACATTTTCAAATATGCAAGCACTCCAACATCAATTATAATAATATTAACACTTACATACAAACATAAAATAGATCAAACATACAAGATTCTTCAAGAAATTTAAAATTTTGAAAAAGTTAATGTATGTGTATAAAAATCATACCAATATGATGGGTAGCTCAAGATTAAGATGGGTCTTAATTTATTTTTCTTGGATTCAAAGTAGAAAATCAAAAATCAATGGATTTGGTGGGGTGTTCTTGGACGGCAAAAGCAAGAAAAGAAAGGAAGAGTGGTTGATTTTTTTGCTTTAGTATTTTATATGTGTTTAGTTGCTAGTGGAAAATCAATATATAGTAATGGTGGAGGGGTAATTTTTGCCAATTTGTGATAGTTTTGGTCCAAAATGAGATTAAATAGTTGTAAGGGTAGAAAATGTAAATATTAAATTTTGAAAATATTTACGGGACTCGGGTTTCGTAAAAATACTTTTAAAAAGTTAAAACGCTTCTTAAATATAATAATATACCTTCGACACGACTTAAAACGTAATTAAATCGAAAACGTCGAAAATATTAAATATCGAGACAATCGATAATAAAACGTAAATTTTCGGGCATCCGTCGGTATCGCGATCATTAATAGTTCTCGTCATTCGTTAAAACATAAAACACGAGAAATAAAAATAAATACAATAAAATTATTCGTATGATAATTTGAGAAGAAAAATATCAATACTTAATGTATTCGTGGTTAAAGTAAATATATAATACTTAATAGTCGAGATTAAAATATCGAACTGAAATTGACGGATTGTCACACATTACGGTAACCGGAGTACCTGGTCAAGAGGGCGCGGAGGGTAATGTTGTTGAGAAGAAGAACGCGAAGGAGTCTATGGAAGCTAATCTAGGGAAATTACAGAAGTACAATTCCTGGTCGACAAGGTGGTTCCCGGTTCGAGGTTACAACACTGGCAAAGGGTGTTGAGTATCGGTTATGTTTAAGTGTTACTCATAAGGTGGAAATTGTTGGAATATTAGGAGTAAACTTAAATATAGTTTAGGGACTTAAAGTGTACTTTGTAATATAGATTAGGAATAGACTAGTATTAGGAAATATTTAGGCTAACCTTCTTAAGTTGGTTTATAGGAAGTTTCCTATTTGACTTAAGGAGGTGCCTACCCCCTCATCTCTATAAATAGGGATGAGGGGGGCTCCTTGTTCATTGTATTCTTCTTCTTTAATTTAGTCTTTATTAGGGTTATTAATAAAGAGGTAGTTGAGAGTATACCGTGTGCATATTTGTCGGTTCTTTATAGACTCTCGTGTTCGCTGCTTGTGCTCGATACAACTCGCGATCTAGCGGTTCCGCGTTATCGAACTTTGGGTTTGTTGTCGGTATCGTACAACATAAACGATTATCATTGTTTTCATAATTGAATTTGTTGTTGTTTACAGGGAATAAGAGGTTTAGAGATAATGCTGTTTGTTTGCGATTTTTGGCATACACAAGTCTCAAAATCTGATGACTGGGAACCGGTGTAACTGAGTTTAAGATTCCGGAGCTAATACAATGCAACGAAACGATGTAAGTAGTTGATATGTCCTACTAATTGTCACCAAGTTAGTATGCAAAAATTAATCTTTCGGTGCATTACAGGTCAAAAAGTTCATAATGAATCAATGACGTATATTTTCCTAGATTCATTGTGATTGTAACAAATGACACTCACAAGCTACGATGCACACCATGATGGTCTTAAATGTCAAAACTGTACTGCTAATATAGAGGTTCGTTCAGGTATGATTCTTATTAATGCATTAAAGCTATATTGCTGATGAATGAAGTAAGCTAAACTGAATATAAGCTAAACTGAATATGGAATATTACGTAAAAAAGTAACGCAAAAACACTTTGAAGGAAACTATGAGAAAATAGGATACAAGAGTTGTCTATTAAATGTCAGCGTAAGATTGATGAATGTTAGTAAGCTTGAATGTTTTTAACAGCCGCAAAGGCGATCAGCTGGAAAAGAACTGTATGGAACTTGACAATAGGCTGTTCCAAACATCCTCCCTTGGAAAGTCCCGCAGTCAAACAAAATATTATTGGTTAAAAGAAAGTTTTTTATGTTGAATCAGTCGAGTTCAACCAATTTGGTCATGTATTTTTTTCTTATTATTTGTTGTAGTTGCATTATATATTTAAGCTAAAATGTTCAGAGGTAAATTGTTAGGTTTAGGAGTCAATAGTTTGTATATCCTATATTCGTTGGCGCAGTTAGTATATAAGTATTGGGATATGCGATCGTTTAGCCATCGAAAATGAGTGATCCTATTGATGTAGTAAAATCGTACACGTTTTCGGAAAAACGCGTATGAGCGGCAAGTATTAAGCGTTACGCTTTAATGAAAAACCGTAAAACCGAATAAGTGAGAGTTCATTCTCGAAGGAGGTGTATGATTTGTGTGCTAATTATATAAAATCAATGTTTGGATTAGTGTCGTTTTTGGGTTTAAGAAGAGAAAATTAAAGACGAGCTACGACTACGAATACATTACGACGAATTGACGTAAAACGTGAACGTAAATACGTAAAACGTGACAAAATTATAAATTAAACCTAAAAATAAATTAAAAATTAAAACTAAGTCTAAAATAATATAAATAAGAATAAAAATTTAATAAATAAATTTTAAAACCTTTTATTAATTAAATATTCAATTTTAAATGCTAATTAAATCCCTAAAATGAAATATAATTCAGAAAAAGCTTAAATAATATTTTATTGAACTAATAAATCACTTATATTATTTAAAGACAAAAAAATATTTTTACTAAATTTTAAAGACTACTTTTCTATTTTTAAAACACTAAAAACAATTGTTAAACTAAAATAATGATTAAAAATAATAAAATAATGCTAAAAATAAACTTACTATTTGAAAAATCCTAATTTATATAACTAAACAGTAGAAAATTTTAAAAAGTTTGAAAAAGTAAACTTTTTACAATAAAAGACAGAACAGTTTTAATTAAAACCTATTTAAACTAAAATTAAATCTGAAAAATATATAAAAAGATCAACAGTAAAACTTTTTGAATTAAAAATCTTAAAATATTATTCTTAAACTAGGAAAATTTTTAAAACTGAAAAATATAAACTTTTGGCACTAAAAGACAAAAATAGATTAATTAAAACTAATAAAAATGGAATTTAATCTAAAAAAATAATAAATGAACAGTAAAATAAAATAAAACTTTATGAAGAATCCTAAAAAAATAAAAAAATGAGGAAAAATGAAAAATATGGAAAAAGCTTAATTAATTGCACTAAAGACAAAAAGACTAAAGACTGACAGTGACATTTGGACTGTGTTTGTCTTTTTGCTTATCAGTGGCAATAAGAAACTAGCAGTGGGTAGATCTGTTCCCACTGCTCTTTACAAAAACAGGTCTGATGATGTTTAAGCTTGTAAAATCTTGGTTCTTGGGTTTTACTTCGAAACAAGGGCACCCCCACACTCAGTGGAGTGTAGGGAGTCAGTATAAATTAGAAAAAACACAAGTCAAGAATAAAAATCACACACTAAGGAGCAAATGCAGTTACTGATGAAGCTATAGGAGGTCTGATGGATGTCTGCTGGTCTGTTTGACTATTTGATGAGTTTTAATTGATAAGAACTTGTTCAAATAAGCATCAAACCACAAATAACCTACTCACCACCCTAGACTAACAAATTACCTATCAATTCAAAAGATTTGATGATCTAAGACACTAAAACAAAGCAGATTTAAAGACCTACTGATTTGACTAATTTTAACTTAAAAATAACATGCAAACTTCTCACAAAACCTTACCAATCTAAAAACTAGGTACCAATCTAAAAACAAGGTACCAAATATAACTAAAACAACTTGAGAAAGGTGTTTAACTGGTTTTTAACCCAAGAAGCTGTCAGATTCTTGCCTTAAAACCCAAATCCAAACACCCCTTAATATTCAGTTAACACTTTTTCGAAAGAACTTGTTTCAAATTCAACACCAAATGAATCTTAACTACATAATCAACCTAGAAACATGCAGGGAATAACAACTAAACACTTATACTAACACAATCCTCAATCCAACAACTATTATAAATTCACAAAAATCACTCAAGGAAAAAGTAAGCAGGGTTCAAGCCATTGAATACCTAGCTGAGGCCTTCCACTTAGATTCTTTGAGCTGATGTGAGCTTATAGAAGGTGTAGAGAGAGCATGTTGGTGGAATCCACAAGGGACCCAAGGCCTAAAATATCTTCAAAATGAAATGAGCTAAATGAAATGAGGGATGTGGACTTGTTTTACCCTCCTTGTCACCTGCACAAACAACAACAACAAACTAAGAGAAGGAACACGTAGTATGAGCCTATTGATAAGGCTCTTGTCAAAGAGCTTATCAGTAGCTTATGCTACAGTAAACAGTAACAATATAGATAAAAAAAATTGAAGAAAGATTTTGAGAAAAATCTTTGATAAATCTTTGATAAATCTTGGAAAACCACTTAAAATCCTTTGGAAGAAACTAAGAATCACAAACCAAGTATAAAAATCCACTTTCACTTCTTTTTATACTTGGATGCCATTTTCAGAAAATAAGAAAAATGTTTCTTGCAAACTTTTCTCGAATAAAACTTTAAGCTAATTTGAAAATGAATGTAAAGATTACACTAAATAAGCTGATAAAATGGAACTCAGAATTTTTTTCACAAATTCAATCTTTCATTTTCATTAATAAATCAAAAGTTTTACAAAAAAACTGAAACAAACAAAATAAAGGGTACATGCACCCTTTATATACTACTTAGATGAAGATTCTAGATAATAAAAATGATAAACCCTAGAAGACAAATTTCCTTGTTTACCCTTAGTCTTGACTGATTCTTGGTCAAAATGGGTTCCCATGTGATCTCTGAGATGATACAGCTATCTTGTGATGATCTAGAGCGTACATTAGTCCTTTGGGACCAAGTTTTGAATCTTGGTTGTTGGATTGCTGTTGATATTCTCTTTTTACCAAATATGGAGGAGCAGGGGACATTCGTGGGGCCATATGGAGTCACGGGGAGGGAGTGTTTATGAGCGGGATAGGTTTAGGATGAGTGTAATTAAGGTTCTGGAGGGTTTGGGGGTAAACCCCCTTGATTTGAGTGAGTGTGGGATTAGGGTTCGTTCATGGTGGTTTAGTGAATAGGGTGAGTTTAAATGTGATTTAGGGAGGATTATATTTAAATTTCTTGTTTGCCTCCAAGATTAAATTGATTTATTAAAATTCAGTTTAAAAAAATAAGTGGAAGGTGACGTGTGGTGTTTGTTGTGAGGTGGTGATGTATGATTGGTTGAGGGGAGTGACATGGCATGTTGATTGGTGGTGGTAGGTTGTGATGTTTGACAGAATAATCCCCCTATTCCCTTTGTCTTGTCAAATTAAGTTTATCAGCCCACAAAGCAAATCCCCTTTGTAATCAAACTTCTCTTTTTTAGACTTTGGCCACAACAAGTTTCATAAACTCGTTTCTAGGGGTATAAATGAAATATCAACATTCTTCAAGGGCCATAATGGTATAATCTTGAAACTTGAGGCCCAATCTTGTAATAATTGAGATTTACAAGGATCAAAAGTGACAAGTCTTTAAAAGTCGAGGGACCATTCTTGCGAAATCTTCAAACTTCAAGGACTTCAAAGGAAAATCAACATTCGGGTCTGGTTCTTTGTGCGGCTTCGTTTCTCGTGTTCGTTTTTGCTTCATTCTTTTGATATTTTGTTGATTTCATGATATCCGTACCTAAAATACACAATGAACAAACACAAGCATATTTTTGGGTATTTCATGATATTTAATGCATTTTAAGCCCATTTTAGACGATGAGACTATGTATAAAAGCAGTCTTATCACTCCCCATACTAAACCATTGCCGTGCCCTCACGCAATGCTAGAATGAAGTATCTAAGCATCTCCAAAATTCATTTTATGATGACATTTATTAAAGACATAAATTTAAATAAACTACTACACGTGTTTTAGACATAATGTATTGTTTTCATCACGGTAAAGTGACTTTTAGGGTCAAAGAATAAGAACACGTGAATGCCTCATAGAGATAAGTTCGTCATCCTCGATTTTCACTCGATTCCATGCTAAGCGTGTAACGAGGTCATTGTTATTATAAGTTAGCAACAAGATCATATCTCATGAGTGTTAATTACGAACCTAGACTCCCTTATTCCTACTCGGTATCTCTTATATTTTATTTTGTCTTAATGATCACGAGAATACATCATTGACTTATGCGTGAATAGAGATTAGGTCAAAAAATAGAGATTTAACGGTGTAACCAAAATCATTAAATTAATAATTCACCCTAATAGACAACGATGTCAAAAAATTAAGTCAACAAGAAGGATCGATAAACACGATTTTAGAACGGTTTTGAACATGAGACTTATAACCATGAATTATATTATCCGCCATCATCGGTGGTTTTATTATCATGGTTTACCTCCATCTTTTATTCAACTTCGCCATGAAGCTTTTATTATGACTTTGGTCTTGCCCTTGTCTTTTATTATCCGCCATCATCGGTGGTTTTATTATGACTTGACGTATATCCTCACGCTAAAGCGAATTTTGGATCTTTAAAGCTTCAAAGATTAAGGCTTGATTCACTTTCAATTTAGGCATAGATTTTTCGGCCTTGTGAGCTTCAAATTTTTGCTTAATTTAGGCGAGCACTTGAAATCTTATTGGGTGAAGCTTTTGATTATTCGGGTTGCCAATACTTCAAAACCGTGAAGCTGGCGATACCTTAATGTTTTCCCAGTTTAATTACATGGAAGCTACTAAAACAAATTAGAAACCAACAATAGTGACTAAACCGCTAAATCAATATTTATTAACAATTTATTATAAAAGCGTGGGGAGAATAAGATAATAATTACTACATATGAGATCATGAATGATTACGAGACTTATAAATAACTCTATCATTTCTCGTCCTCATTTAAGAGACTTAGCCTAAAAAGTTAAGGAATCGAAGCTAAGTGCTCAACATGCACGGTCGAGTCAAAAATTACTCTTACTCTCACCATCGGAAAACCTACATTTGTGTCTTAAACACTTACGAAAAATACAAAATTTTTAAAATTTGGTCATTTTTAGCCTTATTTTGCAACAAAACGATGAAATTTGGATTGCGTGTTGACGTGAGAAAGGTGAAGTATCTACTCACCCCCATACTAAAACTAAACATTGTCCTCAATGTTTCGAGTCTAGGGGTGAAAACACCCCCATACTAGAGACGAAGTCGAATGCCTAATCTCGAGCATGGAAAGGGTACAACGAATAACCTAAAAGCCGTTTTTGAATTATGCTAATAAGATAAATGTTAGAACATAAAAGGATATCATCGGATATCGGAATCTCCAAAGGCAACGATCGAATCTCGAATGATCCATAAAACGAACACGAGAGGCTTCAATGATTACGATGAACCTAATAAATCATAATCACAAACAACCAATGAACAAAGGTTGGAAGAGCACAAGTCCCCTCGTTACACTATTAGAAAAACTATAATATTTACAAGGATAAGCATTAGAATCCCCCACGAGGAACCTTGTTTTTGATAACCAAGTCAAAAGCTCGACTCGAATCCCCATAAATGTGATCATTTAGGGATAATCTTGGTATGGTCATTTTTGGTGGGGCTTACATGATAAACAATGCCCAAAAGCAACCGGTACTAAGGACTAAGTCATTTGATGATGCAAAATACCAGGATTGAAGATGGCGTCCTTGTTTTCATGGGATAAACGAACCAACGCCACTTTAACACGTGCCAAAACCCCAAAGGGGTAGAAGAAAAGAGATGAGAAGTAGAAAGGTGGGGCAATGGGTAAGTCAAACTTATGAGCTACTCGAGGTAGATTCACACCAAGTAAATAGATATGATTTCCATTTATTGCATCGGTGGAAGACTGAGATTTCCCTTTACAAGCAATTCCAGGATCGTAAATCTCGTCCTCGGTGGAGAAATGTGAGGGAACATTAGGGGCTTCCCCTACACTAGATCCACACCACCCGTCGTCAAAAGGAGTAGACGAGGTGGTAGCACTCAAACAACGATGTGATGACGGAGTTAGCAATGTAGAAAAATCTTTTAAAACATTTTAAAAATCTTTCCCTTTTTCATCGTTTAAAAACTCTTTATGAAAACCCAATTTGAGAATGTCGAAAATATTTGGCGTGTCAAATTCAAAACTAGTCGCGCTAAAAATCCTCACATTTAAGTCATTGGTGGGAGGGGGTGGTGGATTGTATAAATTTTCAAAATGTTTATCAATAAAGAACACTGCCCCCTCGGGGTCTACATACTCGTCATCCTCATGAACGTCGATATCATCGATTTCATCATCAAAGATAGGCTTGTCAAACCAAGGTTTGTCATTCCCCTCCTCGAGTATCTTAGAAACTCTCTCGAAAAGATCACGATCAAGCACGAAACCAACATTCATTTGTAATTCTCATTTGAGGAGTGTTGATTAGGTAACTCTCCGAGAATTGGATTTTTGTTGGTCACATGAGTTTGCTCATCATCGAAAATAAGACGTTCCAACTCATTTAGTTCATCCTTGATTTTGGAAAGATCGACCTCACTTGTAGGTGGAAGTGGAGGCAAAAGAGCTAGCTCTTGTTGAATGATTTCCTCAATCTCGGGATCAAACTCGTAATCATCATAGTTCACATGAGAAGAGGTCTTTTTAGGAGAATCCTCAAAAATGGCATGTGGATTTCGAAGTACGTGATCAATTTCAGCAAAATCGCCATCGTCATCGTCAAAAAAAGAGTCGATGTGAGCACTCACAACCATGGTCTTACAAGTCGAATGACTATGCTTAGGTGACTTTTCTAAGACGAGAGGATCGATGACGATGAAACCTTTGGCCTCAACGGGTGTTGGGATAGGAAATGGAGACACTTCGATGGAGTTAGAAGTTGAAGCCTCAAAGACGTGGTCCTTCGAATGTGGTGAAGACGAGTCCATTTTGGTCATTGTCGTGATGGCACTAACGTCGCCCTTCGGAATTGGTGTGTCACTTTTTTCATCGAATACATCCCAAAGTGATTTTTCATTCAAAAATTTACGAATACCGTTTTGAATTAAGTACACGTATTCTTTATCATTAAAATCATCATCTTTAAAACGGTTCCTCTTAATTCTTTTAAAACATGCGTCAAGCCTCATATTTTCCGCTAAAGTGAACATTTTTAAATCATTATAATTTGAAACATTTGGTTTTGAAACCTCGGTTTTTCATTATCATAAGACACTTGGGATTTACTCGTGAAAAAGTCCATTTTATCCTCCCCATATCTCATAGTAAGTCTCCCCTCGTGAACGTCGATTATGGTTCGCGCCGTCGATAAAAATGGTCGACCTAAAATAATGGGATATTTAGGGTCACACTCATAATCGGATATGACGAAATCCGTGGAAAAAACAAACTTTCCAACTTTTACATAGACATCCTCGGCTATTCCAATTGGTATAAGTGGTGTACAATCTGCAAGCGCGATTGTCATGTTCGTGGGGGTAAGACTAGGCAATCTCATCAATTCCATAGAGAATGAGGCATGAGATTGATGCTAGCACCTAAATCGGCAAGGGCTAAACATCCCTCAATCTCGGAAAAATCACAAGGTAGTAGAAATTGGCCCGAATCCTCTTCCTTTCTCGGCATATGCCTTTTGGGTTTTTTTAAGAAGGATCGATGCACAAGTTTCTTCAAGGGTTACTTTGGTAAGGTCGATAAAACTTTCTTTTTAAACCGTGGATGGAATTTGAGGTACACGAGGGTGTGCACTCTTTTCCTTGGTCGCCACGTTCACCCCATCGACTTTAGAACAATAAGATGTCTTAGAAGTCGAGGGTTGAGAAGAAGGAACAACCCGAAATCCATCAAGGTTAGGGGTAATCACACGACTTTTTCCACGAGACGAGGCGGCTTTACATTGTTCCTTCGGATTTGCAACGGTGTCACTAGGTAACGAACTCGATGAAGCACCCGAGGCTTTGTTCATAATAGCCGAAAATATCTTTTTTATGTCAATTTTTACTTGCTCAATCTTCGTGTTTTGAAGTTTCAAAGTATTAGAAAAATCGTTTTTCAAAGATCCAATTTCTCCCTCTAATCGTCTCATATTATCCTCATTCGTTTTCATGTAATTTTGAAAATCGGTTGACGAACTATTTTGATTTGAGTTAAAGTTCCCTTGGTTTTGATTATTTCTTTGAAAATTTCCTTGATTACCACTTGAAAAATTGTTTCCTTGATTGTTGTTGTTTTCTTGGTTTTGCCAATTCAAATTACGACCTTGATTATAACCTTGGTTTTGAAAATATCCTTGTTGATTATTTCCTTGAAAATTGTTACGGTTTTGATTAAAATTGTTGCCTTGGTTATAATTGCCTTGTTGCGATGGACCGGCATTATTTTAATATTGATTAGAAAAATTGTTGTTTAACGCACTCACATTCGACGTTTGGCCATCCGTAGCCACACACTCGTAATAATTATGAGGTCCACCACAAAACGTACACGAAGTCTCAACCGCTTTCATCGTAGCGGGAGCGTCTTTGTTTTGCATTTCGACGAGAAAAGACGTAAACACATTCATTAGCTTGTCGACTTTCGCATCAACTCTCTCAATGTCGCGATTAGAACTACTAACATTGGCAACATTGTCGACATTGGCAACACTCGGTGCGTTGCGGAGTTGGTAAACCTTGGATCGATTCTCAATAATCATCAAGGCATCTTTTGGAGTCTTACACAAAAAGTTGCCACCGGCGGTAGAATTCAACGAATCTTGTTCTTGAAAACTAAGACCGTTGTAAAACGTATCGATTTGGTGCAACTCAGAAAATCCATGGTGAGCACATTGCCTAAGCAATTCCTTAAAACACTCCCACGCGTCTCTAAAAGATTCATTCGGTTTTTGCTCAAATCTCGTAATCTCGTTTTTTAAAAACGTAGTCTTAGACGGTGGGAAAAAAATGATTAACGAATTTGGAAACGAGATCCTTCCACGTAATTATCGAATTAGGTGGCTCTTTCTCGTACCAATCCTTGGCGGCACCATCGAGCGAGTACGGAAAAAGCATAAGCTTGACGACATCGATGTCGACGTTCTTAAACTTGCTCGTGGCTAAAAGAAGATCAAAATTCCGAATGTGGTCATGAGGATTATCGGCTTCACGACCTCGAAACTTCGTATCTTGAATCAACGAAAGCATTCCGCTCTTAATCTGAAAATTCTCCGCCTTCGATAGCGGGAATTACGATCGCGTCTCCATAACCCTCGGTGGGCGCTTGGAGCAATTCCATCATCGAACGATTGTCGGCCATCTCGTCTAAGGTTTCTTCAAAAACGATATTAGGAACGTCGGTTTCTAAATCTCTTCTACGTCGTTGATTCCTTCGATTACGATTGCGTCGATTCGAAGCGTCGCTAGAATTAGAATAATCCTTCGATCGAGTGCGTATGCACTAAGCATAGAATGGGGGGTAGCAAAGAATATTCTTTTTGGGGCTTTTCGATTTTTCAATTTTTTTTTGTTTTTGATTGTTTTTAATTTTTTTTGGATTTTTGGGTATTACGTAGACTCAAATCTACTAATCTCTCCTCGAATCGGTTTCTCGATTAAAGAAGCCTCAATGAATGAAAACAATCACGTGGAGTGAACACCTTCGATGACTTTAGAACGTTGGTGGAGCACCAAAATGTTCAAGAGGGTTTAATCTTGGAAACCCAAGCAAATATAGTATACGTAGATAATACTTGGGCGGAAAACCCTCGATTAGCCCTCTTTCTCAAAACACGCACAAGCAAGCGGAGGAAACGAGGCGGCGCTAAGCACTTAAGAGCCTTTTTCCTTTAGGTCGTGAAATACAACCGCCTTATACCCACCTTATAGTTTGTGTTAACTGAAATTAAGCATCACGAAAGTATTTATCTATTTTTCCTTTAAACTTTTGCTTTAGATTCGAATACAATAATTGAGTGATGAAACCCAATTAAGGTTGCGTTTTCACGCTTTTGGAGTACTTGTATATTTATTGTGATACGTAGTACTATATATTAATAATGTTCACAAGAAAAACGAATAAAGATAATGGATATCTACAATATAATAAAAGATTATTTTGTTTTTAGTTTAGGAAAACTAAACACGATTTATTTGGATAATATAATATAGTAGAAAAAAATAACAAAAATGAGTATGTAAGATATTTACGCTTTCCAAAAATTGAAAAGAAAAAACGCACTACTCACACAAACACGATATGTATTATGGCTAACAAACCTCCCCGGCAGCGGCGCCAAAAATTGATGTAGTAAAATCTACACGTTTTAGGAAAAACGCGTATGAGCGGCAAGTATTAAGCGTTACGCTTTAATGAAAAATCGTAAAACCGAATAAGTGCGAGTTCGTTCTCGAAGGAGGTGTATGATTTGTGTGCCAATTATATAAAATCAAAGTTTGGATTAGTGTCGTTTTTGGGTTTAAGAAGAGAAAATTAAAGACGAGCTATGACTACGACTACACTACGACAAATTGACGAAAAACGCGAACGTAAATACGCAAAATGTGACAAAATAAAAAATTAAACCTAAAAATTAATTAAAAATTAAAACTAAGTCAAAAATAATATAAATAAGAATAAAATTCAATTAATAAATTTTAAAACCTTTTATTAATTATATATTCAATTTTAAATGCTAATTAAAGCCCTAAAATTAAATATAATTAAGAAAAAGCTAAAAATATTATTTTATTGAACTAATAAATCACTTATATTATTTAAATACTAAAAAGTATTTTTCCTAAATTTCAAAGACTACTTTTCTATTTTCAAAACACTAAAAACAATTTTTAAACTAAAATAATGATTAAAAATAATAAAATAATGCCAAAAATAAACTCACTATTTGAAAAATCCTAATTTATATAACTAAACAGTAGAAAAATTTAAAAAGTTTGAAAAAGTAAATTTTTTACACTAAAAGACAGAACTGTTTTAATTAAAAACTATTTAAACTAAAATTAAATCTAAAAAATAGATAAAAAGATGAACAGTAATACTTTTTAAACTAAAATTCTTAAAATATTATTCTTAAACTAGGAAAATTTTTAAAACTGAAAAATATAAACTTTTGGCACTAAAAGACAAAAATAATAAATGAACAGTAAAATAAAATAAACTTTACGAAAAATCCTAAAATAAATAAACAATATGAGGAAAAATGAAAAATATGGAAAAAGCTTAATTAATTGCACTAAAGACAAAAAGACTAAAGACTCACAGTGACATGTGGACTGTGTTTGTCTTTTTGCTTATCAACAAGAAACTAGCAGTGGGTAGATCTGTTCCCACTGCTCTTTACAGAAACAGGTCTGGTGATGTTTAAGCTTGTAAAATCTTGGTTCTTGGGTTTTACATGGAAACAAGGGCACCCTCACACTCAGTGGAGTGTGGGGAGTCAGTATAAACTAGAAAAAACACAAGTCAAGAACAAAAATCACACATTAAGGAGCAAATGCAGTTACTGATGAAGCTATAGGAGGTCTGATGGATGTCTGCTGGTCTGTTTGACTATTTGATGAGTCTTAATTGATAAGAACTTGTTCAAATAACCATCAAACCACAAATAACCTACTCACCAACCTAGACTAACAAATTACCTATCAATTCAAAAGATTTGATGATCTAAGACACTAAAACAAAGCAGATTTAAAGACCTACTAATTTGACTAATTTTAACTTAAAAATAACATGCAAACTTCTCACAAAACCTTACCAATCTAAAAACAAGGTACCAAATAGAACTAAAACAACTTGAGAAAGGTGTTTACTTGGTTTTTTTACCCAAGAAGCTGTCAGATTCTTGCCTTAAAACCCAAATCCAAACACCCTTTAATATTCAGTTAACACTTTTTAGAAAGAACTTGTTTCAAATTCAACACCAAATGAATCTTAACTACACAATCAACCTAGAAACATGCAGGGAATAAAGACTAAACACTTATACTAACACAAGCCTCAATCAAACAACTATTATAAATTCACAAAAATCACTCAAGGAAAAAGTAAGCAAGGTTCAAGACATTGAATACCTAGCTGAGGACTTCAACTTAGATTCTATGAGATGATGTGAGCTTATAGGAGGCGTAGAGAGAGCCTGTTGGTGGAATCCACATGGGACCCAAGGCCTAAAATATCTTCAAAAATGAAATGAGCTAAATGAAATGAGGGATGTGGACTTGTTTTACTCCTTTTCACCTGCACAAACAACAAACCAAGAGAAGGAACAAGTAGTATGAGCCTACTGATAAGGCTCTTGTCAAAGAGCTTATCAGTAGCTTATGCTACAGTAAACAGTAACAATATAGATAAAAAAAAAATTGAAGAAAGCTTTTGAGAAAAATCTTTGATAAATCTTAGAAAACCACTTAAAATCCTTTGGAACAAACTGATAATCACAAACCAAGTATAAAAATCCACTTTCACTTCTTTTTATACTTGGATGCCATTTTTAGAAAATAAGAAAAATGTTTCTTGCAAACTTTTCTCGAATAAAACTTTAAGCTAATTTGAAAATGAATGTAAAGATTAACTAAATAAGCTGATAAAATGGAAATTAGTATTTTTTGCACAAATGCAATCTTTCATTTTCATTAATAAATCAAAAGTGTTGGAAATACGTTTTTCGTATTAAGAAAGTCTCGGTCACACCAATAATATAGTTATAGGCTCGTAGTATAAGTTTAATCATTATTCACATTAGCCCGACCCATGAGCATGTTCATGGGCCGGAGGCCCAAGTCCACTAAGGGACTTGGTATATAAACCCCTTTCCACCATGGAAAGGGGTGTTGGTTGTTTCATTTTTACAAGTAATACACATAGTTTTTCTCTCACTTCTCTTTCTAGTTTCTCTCTCTATTAAACAACAACCTTCTTGAAATATCAAAGATTATCATATTTCTACAATTGGTATCAAGAGCTATGGGATGAAATAAAGGTTGGTTTTGTGTTGTTCATACTTTTCTAAGTGTGTTCATGTGTTTTTGATTCATTTTTACCAAAGTTTCAAAAAAATTTCGTGTTTTTGTGGTTCCAAGTGATCTATATTTCTGCTAAATAGTTTTAGTAACGATTTGGAGATATTGGTTTGGCTAGAAACACGAATTCCATGGTAAAAATCTCTTTTTTCTTGTTGCTTACAAGTCTCGAACTATTTTCTTGTTACGATCTGATTGTTGCGATTGCATAAACCCTGGGGGTTTCTACTTGCGATCCAAGATCATGATCACATCTAACGATCTACTTGCGATCTATTGACTGCGATCCCTTACAACGATCAAGGTCACGATCGACGAGGCGATCAAGTGAGTACGATCATAGGATACGATCACCAAGTGCGATCATAGACTACGATCACTAGTGAGTGCGATCACAGGATACGATCACAAAGTGCGATCATAGACTACGATCACCAGTGAGTACGATCATAGGATACGATCATCAAGTGCGATCATAGACTATGATCACCAGTGAGTGCGATCACAGGATACGATCACAGAGTACGATCATAGACTATGATCACCAGTGAGTACGATCATAGGATACGATCA
The DNA here is from genome assembly GCA_025667525.1 of Glebionis coronaria. Lineage (NCBI taxonomy): Eukaryota > Viridiplantae > Streptophyta > Magnoliopsida > Asterales > Asteraceae > Glebionis > Glebionis coronaria. Next base: position 91,282,619 of record CM046875.1, on the reverse strand, counting down.
TAGAGTGCCATCATAGACTACGATTACCAGTACGATCATAGGATACGATCATAGAGTGCGATCATAGACTACGATCACCAGTACGTTCAAAGAGTACGATCAGCCAAAATTTGCAAGACTTAGAGGATTTTTCAACTTTGCATTTCTTTGGAGATATTAACAAAAACACACAACCAAAAGATCATAACATCTTTAGTTAAACTACACTAAAAACATAATCTTATTTCATTGCTCGATCATTTTGATAATCTTTATTCAAGTGTTCAAAAATGAGTCCTCATTCATTTATGCCGACAATGACATCGCTTACCGATATTTCAATCATCTCGGGTACCGATACCCGCCCACCGTTGCTAATCAAAGAGCTATTTGAAGCAAGGCAAGGTCGCATGAGAACTTACATCATGGGCAAACCCAATGGGAGACTTATGGTTCAATCCATTGAGAAAGGTCCACTCGATTGGGGAGAAGTTACTATCGATAATGTGACTCGACCAAGGTTATTTCATGAAGTAGCAGATGCTAACAAAATCATTGCTAACGCGGATGAAAGGGCTGTTCACACCATACTTCAAGCTCTTCCACCCGATATGTATCGAATAGTAAGCGAACACACAGTGGCAAAGGATCTTTGGGATCGATTAACTGTTTTGTTACAAGGGACTTCACTAACTAAGTAGGAACAAGAGTGTCAACTATATGACTTGTTTGATAGGTTCACATACATTCTAGGGGAACACTTCATGACTACTACTGGTGTTTCACTACTTTGATGAATGATTTGAACATGTATAATCTAAGGATTGCTCAGTTTCAACTCAACACCAAGTTCTTGAACACGTTACCCCAAGAGTGGAGCCAATATGTCACTGATGTTAAAATGATTCGGGATTTGCACAAGTCAAATTCAGATCAACTTTATGCTTTCTTGCAGCAACACGAGAATCACGTGATCCAGAAACGCATCTGTCGAGGATCTTATTCCGAACCATTGGCGTTAATGGCAAATCATCCAACATTGTCATATCATAACTCTCTGTATGCTTTGGGACACCAATCTTTCTATCAGCCATTGTATCAAACTCAAAGCTTTCCACAATATTCGATTCTTCCACAACCACCAACATCATATCAATAATTTCAGCAACCGGCATTATCATCACAACGTGCTCAACAACAATACTCTCCTTACCAACCACCAAAAAATCCTGCTATCACTTATCAGCAACAAGAAGTTCCTCAACCTCACTACTCACAACATGTTAGTACTCCTTCTAGTGTGTATGTGGCTCCACCAGCACTAGTCTTCTACTGTGATGATGAAGTTCCAATTCCTGAGTTCAGACAAGGGGATAATCCTACTGATGTTCTTGCACAAATGTCTACCTATATAACTCAAACGTTGAACAAAAGAGGTTATAGAGGACCATCTCCAACAAACAATCAGTTGAGAGCTTCTTCTAACTCTCGTCAACAAGCAACAATTCAAGATGGTAGAGTTACAGTGCAACCACTTCAAGGGAGACCAAGCTCATCTAATACTACTGCACGCCCATTAAACACTGCTTCAAGAGGAAACGACAGTGGAAAAGTCAAGATGATTATCTGCTATAACTTTAAAGGGGAAGGACACATGGCTCGAGAGTGTAAGCAGCCAAAGAGAAAAAGGGATAGCACATGGTTTCAGGAGAAGATCTACTTGGTTAATGCTCAAGCACAAGGACGAGAGCTCGATGAAGAAGAGTTAGCATTTCTAGCAGATCCATGAGTTGCGGACACTGACGGACTCACAATAGCCATTACGAACAATGCCGCATATCAATGTGATGATCTTGATGCATACGATTCCGACTGTGATGATCTTAATACCGCCAAGGCAGCTCTCATGGCAAATATTTCACTTTATGGAGCTGACACAATTTCTGAGGTACCAAACACTGCAAGTGATACTAGTATTGTACCTTATCAAGTTGAGCAAGTATCTGAGTATCCGGAACAGCCTTCGGTGGTTAGTAACTTAAACGAGGAGACAAACAATGATAGCAATATCAATGCAAGTCTCCAGACTTCGAGTGAAACACAACCGGGAGCTATTACGTCTACAAATTCGTTTGCTCAACAAGATTTGGTTATGGTGTCGGCATCTTTGCTTGGCCAAATGAATAATGTGGTCCTTGAATCCCTCGGTGTTAATCAGACATTATCTGCCGAGCTTGCTTTGTATAAGGAAAAGGTTAAAACCTTAGAATTAACTCCAGTAACCACTACCTTAACCAATCCTTAATTTGATAGGTTTAGGAAAGTCCAAATGGATAATTTGCTAGAAATTGAGAGTTTAAGAGCAAATCTTTCGAAAGAACTTAATGAAAAAGAGGCAGTCATTAATAATTTTCAAAAACTACAAACGGAGTTCGAAACTGTCGAGTCTAAAAGGGTTGAAACGGAAATTAAGGCGTATGAGAAAGTTAAAAAGATTGAAGATTTTCTTTTAAAACAATACTCTGCTTCACATTTAGTACACTTGTTTCATTCTTCTTTTAAGGAATTTACTCTATCGCGTCTAATAGACCTACCACCTAACCCGGGGTATGCAAAGCAAGCATTTAACCACAACCCACGACTTTATGATGCAACAAAGTTAGGATTGGTCTTAGATCCGATTGTGTTTTCAAATGAATTTGAGCATATGTCACTACATGAACAAAATCGGTCAACAAAGATTTTTACATATCCTGAGTATGATTATGCACATCTTAATGCAGAAAATGCAAAAACAGATCTTAGAATTCGCTTTAATATGCAAAGGGAATTTATCCATACACCCACTTACATGCCTACTAGAGAAAGCCTTAGTATACTTCCTATACTTGTCAATTTGGATGAACCTAAGGAAATTCCAAAGGATCTTCCACCGGTAAGTACGGTATTGCTAAGCTTGAAAGAGATTTGGCGATATCTTACCAACTTTGACAAGGTCATCATGGAATGTACGACTTCAACGGCTCTAACCGCCAGAGAATGGTCTTTCGAACACATGAAAACGGTGTTTGAGAAAGAGATCGTTCCGTTTGTAAACAATGTTAAAGAAGGTCTTCTAGATCTTGGGGATAATTTTAACTTTGAATTGGGTGAAGTTCGAGAAGTGTTCTATGAAATGGATGATGCTTATGAACAACATCTAATTGAGAAAAAAAAGATTTTGTCCGAATATTGTAACACCCCCAAATTTATACAATTCAATACAGCGGAAGACTAGTTGGTGTTACGGGATAGCACATTACTCACATCATAGACAACGCATAAAAATCGCGTCGTTTAATAATAAAGCATTTCCATTCATAAATATCAGATTTACATAGGTCCCAAGTCATATTATTTTATACAAAGTTTTACAAAGTGTTTGAATGGAAATTATAATTTAAGTGCGGGCCATGAATTCTTGTTGTCTTCCCGAGAATTACCTTCAAGTACCTGAGATAAAACATGTTAAAAGAAAAGGTCAGCGATAACGCCTAGTGAATTCATAGAGTTTAATAAATTCCATCAATATAATATCAGTATAAAATTATTATTGAAAATCATTTTGTACAAATCATTTTAATAGGCCATAAAATAGCCAAAGTCATTTTATACAAATCTTCATCAAAATCATAATGTAGGCGTTTGCCTTAAAAATCATTATACGAGCCAATGTCGTAAAAACATCATACAATACGTCTTATGACGTTGTATGAAAATAAAAACCGTTATATGAATATGGTTATGAAAACCAAAACACAAACATAATATCATTAGTATGACCTTGTATTGCTAGTCAGGCAATACATCGTAATTCGGAGCGTCTAGTAGTATTTTGTTAGTTGGATTATTATAAGCCGCATGACATTGTTACCTTACTAAAACAAACAACGGGTAGCTAACCCGATACTCAATTTGCCCATCTAAATTAGCGTGTCGTCACAAAGGTCACGCTGTGGAAATCTTCTCATACATAAATTCGCTTACCAATCAATGTGGCACGACGGGGATCAACCGTCAAGGCGCGAACTGGGGTGATCGTCCCCAAATAGTACTATTATATGCAAAAGCGTCTACCAAATCCCGGTAGTTCACAATTCATGCTAATGGGACTTTTAGTGACATAACCTAACTTTAATAATCCATTTAATTTCATCTATCGGGTCCTTTAATCATTTATCGGGTCATACAATCGGGTCATTCAATCATTCGGGTCCAAATCAATAAACAAACAATCGGGACAAATGGTGTCCTATTTTATAAAAACTAACATGTTATCTCCCTCGCGGGTTTACAAATCATTTTATAAAGCATTTAAAAGAGTGCGAGGCTATGAACTCACGTTGATGTGGGAAAGCGGGTTATCGGCGATTCGGATGTACGATACGTGCTTCAATCACGGAAACCTAGATAAATAATACTCGTCTTAGACTCATGTCCAATGACTTTATAAAAAAATAACAATTATGTATACATATGATGATTATATATATATAATGATCAAGTGGGTTTACATATTCTCATTTACTCATTTTAGTGTTATGTGTTGATAACTTTTATACTAGTTTACTAGTTTTACCTATTTACATGTTTTAGGCCCAATAGGACCATTACAAGCCCAATATATTATATTAGCCCATTTATACTTTTATTATCAGTATCACACTTTACATGTTGGGCCCAAATGGGTTAAGCCCAATAAGTAAATTTATAAGTGTTTAGCCCATTTAGTTGGATTATTAGTCCAATAATGCTAACTTAGCCCGTTAATGTCCATATGTTATTTAGTTCGGGTTTTATCGGTTTTTACTTGTATTAAGTACTTATATATCAGTATATGATTTTTAAAAAGTTTACAATAGACGGGTGCGATCGTCTAAGTTTTAATTGACGAAAAACGTTAATTTTACGGTACTAGCCGAAAAGACGTAAAAATCATGTTTATAGTTTTTATAACTTATAAAACTTATCAAGCTACCATTATTATATAATGTCTTATTTTATATCATAATATATGAAATTCTTATTTATAATTACTATTAATTGTTAGTGGGTTTTCATGTGTATATATTTTATAAATATATAAGTGAGTGCTTATTTTATATAGGTTTTATTATACAAATCTGATTTTAAATTTCATGTTCACCAAAACAGCCATATCTAGAGTTCTATATGGAGATAGAAGCCCAAATTTTTTTGGCATAAACTAAATGATATGTGCTCCATTTAACTCTCCTATGGCTACTGTTGAATCGGCCTCTAAGTATTTTATAAAAATCGTCCAAAACAGTCTATGCAGATTTGTACTCTAATATTGTTTTGATCATATCTCACTCATCCTAATGATTCCATTGCATGGCCAACTCTCACATGTGTACAAGACTCATAGCTTACTGTATATCCATTAATCTATGCCATTTTATCAGTTCATCACATGGTTCTTTACTGTTTTATACAGCCAACAATTTAAACAAGATTTTAGCCTTCTTTTTTATAGTTTTTCCTCTTTTTAACCATGTTTATCAACACCAAATCCCCACACAATATTTTTAATCATCATTCATCATCATATACATATACATAAGTAAAAGAAATACAAGATTACATAATCAAAAATAACAAGATGATAGGAAGAAATAATCTCTATACCACCAAAGTGATGAAATGATGAGATTTTGATGAACAAGGCTTGGTTCTTGTCACCACATCTTTAACTTGGCAAATGAACTTTTTGAGATCTTCATAGGTATGAATACCTTCTTGAAAATCAGCCCTTAGACTCCATAAAATTTCCTTTTTACTTGTTAAAATCACCTCCAATCACCTTCTTTTTATGTAGCAATCAACATATGTTGATTCTAGATGATGTTTATGGTTGAATTTTGATGGATGGTGATTGTGGGAGTGATGTTGGACGTTCAACATAGGGATAGAAAGAGGGATGGAGAATTTTTCCTTCTCTTTTTTTTGCATGTATGAGAAAGTTGTTTTGGTTTAGCTAGTTTTGTGTTAAGTGGTTTGTAAGGCTCTAAGGACAAGTGTCCTTAGAGTGTGTGTTATGTTGACACCAAAGTGGTGTGTTGGTAACTTGTCTTGCCACCCATAGTGGGGGTGAGACAAGTGTATACTTGTTTCATCCCCACTAATTTACGGGTACTCCTCGATTCTAGTTTCCTCGTTTTAAGTGCCCTCGGGTCGTTTTAAGAAAAACGTTTATAAATTATGAATCTATGACACAAATTGAATGTAATAAAAATTGTCTCATAAAAAACGGAGCACAAAAGCGTAAATACGTAAAACTAGGGTTTCCGGTTTAATCGCAAAAGACGCTAAATTATGCACGTAAATCCTAATTTCATCCCGTAAATTTGTGAGTTTATGAACCAACACAAATTAAAATTCCAAAATAATATTCGAGAATAAATTTATTTTCTGAAATGTCGGACTGTCAACAAAAACGGTGTATGTAAATATAAGCATGTAACGTAGAGTCCTCCGGTTTAGACGTAGTCGATGCTACTTTAAGATGTAAACCCAAATTACTTCCCAAAAATAAGTGAGTTCATATTATAACATTAAAATAATATTTTCAAATAAATATTGAGAATAAAATATCAATCATAAATTGACGGATTGTCACAGCATTTACCCCTAAACAGGATCTTTGTCCTCAAAGATCATCTTACCTTACTACTCGCTTTTTATAGAGTTAAAGCCATGTGGGTATTTTCTCCACATTCGGTCTTTTCTCACAAGTGTAATTCATTACAATACGCGAGTTTTATAACTACGGGATTAAGATCAGGCTTAATGTTGACTTACATTCTCTATCCATGATGTTCACGGGTTTTTGATGAATACAACTTTTCGCCGATCTAATACTTTACTATGAAACAATCAGATTCTCACTTGATAGACATTTCTTCAAGTTCGATTTACGAAACATAATTCACGCAGCTCTTGAAGTCCTAGGGTAGATCCAACTTATTTGCCTTTCAAACCAATCTTTTACATCATCTCAATGGTCCCATACAACGGGGACTTAATTCCCATGATCTTTCAGATCTTCAATTCATCTTTCTATGGTGAAAATTTTTGTCATAACCTCGCTACCCATCTGGCACTTCAAGATTCTACATTTCATATTCACCTAACCTCCTGCCCACTACCGGCAGTCAATAATCAGATCCTAGTTTCAACAATCATTTCAGGTCTCGTGGGTCGAGTATTTTGTAAGGTTAGGTTCGCCATCATAGGAAACCTTAAACCTGAAAGACATGTCCAACTCACAATGGGTGTATGTCGGGTGTCTTCATCTCAGCTCCTGCTTACAGATGCTCTATTATAGATCCTAACAAGATTCGATCTCAATCCTAATACGATGATTATCAATGATAATCTTTCTAAAGGAAAACGATTATACGGTTTATTACCAAAGGTCAATCATTCAAACATAAAACAACACTTATAGTATTTTGTATCGTCAGTTTACCTCGTCCCTTCGATTGGGGTGGTACACAGTACTCTCATCAAGTTTCGTTCTCAAAGACTTCTGAGCAAACCTCTAGAAATTCGATGCGAAGCGAGGATCTCGATAGAGATTATCGATACAGGCACACCATGTTTACATAACTCCTTTAAATAAAAAAGAGTCAATTTCTTCATCAAGAATCTATCATTAACGAGGATGATATTAGCAGATTTGGTCAGTCTATCGACGATGACCCAAATCGAATCAAATTCAGATGATGACCTTTGCAATAGCTAGACGTTTACTAATGTATGAGGCAATGACTGCCTTCATAATTTACCATCAGTACAACTTCTTCAGATAAGGATACATTAAATCATAAATGACATAAATAGAATACTTATACTTACAAGTTCCCAACATAACTAAATTTCACAAACCTCCATATTTAGGCAACCATAAGTGGTCTTTAAAATATTTAACGCTATCGGCTTCTCAATTCTAGTGGTTCACATTAGACGCGAACTCCTTTTATTATCTATATTATCCTTTTTACAAACATCAACCATTTTTATTTTAAATTGTTCGGCAATTCATTTTGCACATTCATTATTAAGAAATACATCGTAACTGATTCTTTATCCTTTCCTGATGATATAATTATCATGTCTGTATTTATTCAAAATTCTTTCTTTATATTTTCTAAGTTTTAGTTTCGTCTCAACTATCATCTTTATCTGTTTTACTCAATCCGACGTCTAAAGCGTCGATAATTATTACATGTAAATTAACAATAATTATTTAATTTTTATGAAACGTAAACGTAAAAATTTTAAATTTCTTAGTTCGACCAATTATATAAAGATATTCAAAATAAATTTAAATTTTATTAACACGATTTTTGTTGATTTATCGAAAATATTTAATAAGATTCGTAAATGTTCGAAAAACCTTTGTTTATACTTTGGTCAAAGTTTTCTTAGTTTGAAAAGCAAAAATTGTCGTTTTAAGTTTTCAGGTTATGGTATAAATGGTTTTACTCAATCCTTCTTAGGTTGTCTTGAGGTATACACAAACATTTGCCCCTAAACAAAAGTTTCGTTAAATGGTTTGTGTATAAGGGAATAATCCCTTAAAAATCCTTTGTTAAAACATTTGTCAAAATATATTTGCACTTTCTTTTTAGTATAACTCAAAGTCTTAAATGACTTCTAATTTTTGAAGAGTCAATTTATATTCCACTATCTATTAATCACACGATCAAATAATGTAAAGGTTTAAGCTTTTAATCACATGTTAAATATTCAAGGTACAATTTTTAATTGTTCGGCCAATTCAGGGCAATCTATAATTAATTATTAACTCCTTCTTATTCTTATAAACAAACATATAGTCCTTAATGATCACGAGCATAAATTTATCAGATTACAGCCTACACACGTGATTCACCAAATTTATGAATTCTACGTGTGTATTAGTCAATCCAAACGTCATCACGTGAAACTTATATTGTTCATTACAAGTACCGGATGTAGTGATTGGAATACATAATCTTTTCCGTAGATGCGAAGTTGATGATAACCATGCCGTGGATCAAATCTTTAAAACATATGCTAGAACCTTGTAAATGATCGAACAAATCTTCCATTTCGAGTTATGGATATCGTTTTCGATTGTCAATTTACTCAGTTCACAGTAATCTATAAATATAAGGAATGATAACACCATAGCTTTTTATGATGACGAGCTCGGTAGAATAAAATCTTTCTCTGACAACTCTCTCAGTTGTATGGTAATTCCTTTTATTCAGATGGTGCTGATGTACAATGCACATGCCATAGGTGCAGCACCAGAAATATAATCGATACCAATTTCAACTTGCCTTAATGGCGAAAGTCTAGTTAATTCATCAACAAATACTTACTAAAGTTTCAGATAACAGAAACATCTTTTAATAATTTCATATTAGGTTCTTCTAGATTATAATATCTATTACTAATTCACAATCATTCATGGTATGATTTTAAGTCTAAATACAGGATATGGTCATCCACCAAGAATTATTTAGATCATTTTTGATAATCAACATCTTATCATTTAAGGGAATTCTACTCGAGTTCCCATCAATTAAGACTATGTCGTCATGTCATAATCAATCAATCCATTCTATGGGCACTATCAACTTTCCAGTTGCATTGTCGTCGATAAGATGTGAACTTCTCAAAAGACTAATAATAACTCATAATCCTTCACAAATTCAAGGATATCTGGAGACACAACTATCATCTAAAGAGTAAGGTCAACGCATAATCTATGCGAGAGAATTTCAAATCAGATACAGACGAAAACATTTAATGAATATGAATATATCCCATGTTTTCATAATTTGAGTACGCATTCGAAAGCTACTCGGATCGTTACCCAGGTCATTCAAATGAAATCAAATCATAAGAAATAATAAGAACGTCGATACATCAAATCGGATATCAACACTTGGTAATCAGATACTTTTCTAAGAATCTCACTACGGGAGAATTGGACAAGAAAGAATTGTCAATTGTCAAATAAGACAATTCCCACAGATGAGAAAATTCAACTCAGAAGAATAGATGCTACAGGCACATATGTAGGTGTCCCTAACACTATGTCCCTATTTTCACTTCTTGCAGATTTTATAAATTTTAATCTTTCACAATCTTCAAAGAAAATGTAGTGTTTATTCATTAGTTTTATGGTGACTACTAATCAGCCTTGCATGGTCAATTCCAAATTGTATGTAGGCGCGCAACTACATACAATTTCAAGATTAACGATGCAATACTCAGTTCGTCAAAATTTTATCATCATGTTTATATTAAAAACATTTTCATGCTTAATTCTTAAATAAGAATCAAAAATAAATTTACAAATATTTTCTTTGTTATGAAAACAATTAAGTTTTCCGAGATGTTTTATAAACAACTTCATTTTGATAACGATCACTTATAAATCTCACTTTGAATAATCCTTATAGTGATGAAAATTCAATTTCCTCAAATGATACTGTTTTATCTTATAAAAACAATGAGTGATCTGCAAAAGAGTGATGAAAGGTTGTTCACCAAGAACTAACTTCAATATATAAGGAAATGAGCTTAGCCACTTAATCATGAGGTTCATGACCTCGATGGCACTCAGAAAGAATAATTCACAACGTAACTCAAATCGAGATGAGTACTTGTTCAATGGTTGCATCACTAATGCGAGCATTAGAGACAAGCAAGAAAAGATAGATAACATCGGTACATGTAGAATTTAGCAATCAAAGGTAGTCTTTTCATTAATCACAAACAAGTCTAAATTGTACCGTAACACATTACGTCTCACTATGTCATACAATTCTAAGAACTCATCCTACCAACTGATGTCACAATTAAGTTAGGGATTATTTTTAACAGATACCACAATGAATACTAATCTACAAGAGTCATTAGGTGTTCCACATGTCCCAGAAGATCCATCGGTCTCAATTCTACGGAGATGATTTCTTCAATTTATTTCTTGGACACTGGGCATCCTCGTTAGTGGACAATGGCCTAGGAACAACACTTAACACGAACCTACAATCATTTAAAACCTTATAATTCAATCACAGGACTTAACGACTTCCTTTTAACAATCTTATATTCCATACAAGGTAAGTTTTACTTTATTCAAGTTTCAATCAACTTTATACTCAATTCGATATCCTACCTCATTTTCCAATACTTTCATCCTTATTCTTACACCTTAAAAGGGCAATAAAAGCTCGATATGAATCAACACTTAATTTCCAATCCTATAGCTCTTACAACAACAATTATCAAATGAGTCATTAATATGAAATGACATGATCATTCAACTAGACTTCTCGGAAAGGTATTAGTGGCATGAGGCTTTTGGGTAATGGTTCCAATGACAGCCTCAAGTGCAACATTCACCCTTTCGATTTCAATTTAAGAATTGGATGACAACGAATCAGATGACATCTTTCTAGGTGGTAACGTTTTGTCAAACTCCACTCTATAAGGAAAGATCGTCATGACATCGATATCAGATTTAATCTCGCCAATTCTTCTTCAACATCACAATCAACGAATATCTACATTTCTACAAATATCAACCATTTGTTGGGATCATAAATATCCACAACTTGGTTAAGATCTAGGATAACTAGAATTCCTACGAGAATAGCTTCAATTAATTTACTAGGGGATTTAGGGTTACTTGTGACAATCAGCGTCGTATAAATACCTCGTATAAATATCAAAATAATCATCAAACAATCATGTAATAAAATTACATCATATATATATAATCCAAGTTATATATATATATTAAAATAACACTTCTCAGCCTGGCCTTGTCGGTAACTCGGGAATTCTTCGGCACCGTTATAGTCAAAAGATTTTTAGACATTTTTTGAAAAATGTTTATAATTAAAAGATTTTGAAATGTTTTATTCAAAACCTTAGTTTTAAAAATCTTTCGTTCTCTATAACGAGAGCTCTGGTACCAAACTGTAACACCCCCAAATTTATACAATTCAATACAGCGGAAGTCTAGTTGGTGTTACGGGATAGTACATTACTCACATCATAGACAACGCATAAAAATCGCGTCGTTTAATAATAAAGCATTTCCATTCATAAATATCAAATTTACATAGGTCCCAAGTCATATTATTTCATACAAAGTTTTACAAAGTGTTTGAATGGAAATTATAATTTAAGTGCGGGCCATGAATTCTTGTTGTCTTCCTGAGAATTACCTTCAAGTACCTGAGATAAAACATGTTAAAAGAAAAGGTCAGCGATAACGGCCAGTGAATTCATAGAGTTTAATAAATTCCATCAATATAATATCAGTATAAAATTATTTCTGAAAATCATTTTGTACAAATCATTTTAATAGGCCATAAAATAGGCAAAGTCATTTTATACAAATCTTCATCAAAATCATAATATAGGCGTTTGCCTTAAAAATCATTATACGAGCCAATGTCGTAAAAACATCATACAATACGTCTTATGACGTTGTATGAAAATAAAAACCGTTATATGAATATGGTTATGAAAACCAAAACACAAGCATAATATCATTAGTATGACCCTGTATTGCTAGTCAGGCAATACATCGTAATTCGGAGCGTCTAGTAGTATTTCGTTAGTTGGATTATTATAAGCCGCATGACATTGTTACCTTACTAAAACAAACAACGGGTAGCTAACCCGATACTCAATTTGCCCATCTAAATTAGCGTGTCGTCACAAAGGTCACGCTGTGGAAATCTTCTCATACATAAATTCGCTTACCAATCAATGTGGCATGACGGGGATAAACCGTCAAGGCGCGAACTGGGGTGATCGTCCCCAAATAGTACTATTATATGCATAAGCGTCTACCAAATCCTGGTAGTTCACAATTCATGCTAATGGGACTTTTAGTGACATAACCTAACTTTAATAATCCATTTAATTTCGTCTATCGGGTCCTTTAATCATTTATCGGGTCATACAATCGGGTCATTCAATCATTTGGGTCCAAATCAATAAACTAACAATCGGGACAAATGGTGTCCTATTTTATAAAAACTAACATGTTATCTCCCTCGTGGGTTTACAAATCATTTTATAAAGCATTTAAAAGAGTGTGAGGCTATGAACTCACGTTTATGTGGGAAAGCGGGTTATCGGCGATTCGGATGTACGGTACGTGCTTCAATCACGGAAACCTAGACAAATAATACTCGTCTTAGACTCATGTCCAATGACTTTATAAAAAAATAACAATTATGTATACATATGATGATTTTATATATATGATGATCAAGTGGGTTTACATATTCTCATTTACTCATTTTAGTGTTATGTGTTGATAACTTTTATACTAGTTTACTAGTTTTACCTATTTACATGTTTTAGGCCCAATAGGACCATTACAAGCCCAATATATTATATTAGCCAAATTATAATTTTATTATCAGTATCACACTTTACATGTTGGGCCCAAATGGGTTAAGCCCAATAAGTAAATTTATAAGTGTTTAGCCCATTTAGTTGGATTATTAGTCCAATAATGCTAACTTAGCCCGTTAATGTCCATATGTTATTTAGTTCGGGTTTTATCGGTTTTTACTTGTATTAAGTACTTATATATCAGTATATGATTTTTAAAAAGTTTACAATAGACGGGTGCGATCGTCTAAGTTTTATTTGACGAAAAACGTTAATTTTACGGTACTATCCGAAAAGACGTAAAAATCATGTTTATATTTTTTATAACTTATAAAACTTATCAAACTACCATTATTATATAATGTCTTATTTTATATCATAATATATGAAATTCTTATTTATAATTACTATTAATTTTTAGTGGGTTTTCACGTGTATATATTTTATAAATATATAAGTGAGTGCTTATTTTATATAGGTTTTATTATACAAATCTGATTTTAAATTTCATGTTCACCAAAACAGCCATATCTAGAGTTCTATATGGAGATACAAGCCCAAATTTTTATGGCATAAACTAAATGATATGTGCTCCATTTAACTCTCATATGGCTACTGTTGAATCAGCCTCTAAGTATTTTATAAAAATCGTCCAAAACAGTCTATGCAGATTTGTACTCTAATATTATTTTGTTCATATCTCACTCATCCTAATGATTCCATTGCATGACCAACTCTCACATGTGTACAAGACTCATAGCTTACTGTATATCCATTAATCTATGCCATTTTATCAGTTCATCACATGGTTCTTTACTGTTTTATACAGCCAACAATTTAAACAAGATTTTAGCCTTGTTTCTTATAGTTTTTCATCTTTTTAACCATGTTTATCAACACCAAATCCTCACACAATATTTTTAATCATCATTCATCATCATATACATATACATAAGTAAAAGAAATACAAGATTACATAATCAAAAATAACAAGATGATAGGAAGAAATAATCTCTATACCACCAAAGTGATGAAATGATGAGATTTTGATGAACAAGGCTTGTTTCTTGTCACCACATCTTTAACTTGGCAAATGAAATTTTTGAGATCTTCATAGGTATGAATACCTTCTTGAAAATCAGCCCTTGGACTCCATAAAATTTCCTTTTTACTTGTTAAAATCACCTCCAATCACCTTCTTTTTATGTAGCAATCAACATATGTTGATTCTAGATGATGTTTATGGTTGAATTTTGATGGATGGTGATTGTGGGAGTGATGTTGGACGTTCAACATAGGGAGAGAAAGAGGGATGGAGAATATTTCCTTCTCTTGTTTTTGCATGTATGAGAAAGTTGTTTTGGTTTAGCTAGTTTTGTGTTAAGTGGTTTGTAAGGCTCTAAGGACAAGTGTCCTTAGAGTGTGTGTTATGTTGACACCAAAGTCGTGTGTTGGTAACTTGTCTTGCCACCCATAGTGGGGGTGAGACAAGTGTATACTTGTTTCATCCCCACTAATTTACGGGTACTCCTCGATTCTAGTTTCCTCGTTTTAAGTGCCCTCGGGTCGTTTTAAGAAAAACGTTTTTATAAATTATGAATCTACGACACAAAACGAATGTAATTAAAATTGTCTCATAAAAAACAGAGAACAAAAGCGTAAATACGTAAACCAAGGGTTTCCGGTTTAATCGCAAAAGACGCTAAATTATGCACGTAAATCCTAATTTCATCCCGTAAATTTGTGAGTTTATGAACCAACACAAATTAAAATTCCAAAATAATATTCGAGAATAAATTTATTTTCTGAAATGTCGGACTGTCAACAAAAACGGTGTATGTAAATATAAGCACTTAACGTAGAGTCCTCCGGTTTAGACGTAGTCGATGCTACTTTAAGATGTAAACCCAAATTACTTCCCAAAAATAAGTGAGTTCATATTATAACATTAAAATAATATTTTCAAATAAATATTGAGAATAAAATATCAATCATAAATTGACGGATTGTCACAAATATGACCGATTCTTGGAACATATAGTGTATCTTGAAGTGATGCAAGTCGTTACTATTAAATATGTTATTGAAATGACATCTGCTATGAATGAATGTGATGATGTGCATGATATATCTGTGAATATTGTTGAACCTGTAAATAATGTATATAATCATTCTTGTCACGAATCTAACGCTGAATTTTTAAAGCTTCAAGATTCTTATAACTCACTTTCAAAACGTTTTGATGAGCTTCAACAACTTTGTATATCTCTTGAAATTGAAAATCAATCTAAAAATGAAACTCTTTCAAAAACAAATGATTGTGAAAACTCCTTTGAGACTAGTGACAAGATGATTCAGGTGGTTCAGGCATTAGAGGAAGAAATTATGAGACATAAGAGAGAGTCATTAGCAGAAAAATTGGAAATAGAGGCTGCAGAGATTAAAAATCATGCCCTAGAAGATAGAATTACTTCTATGCTAGGGGAGTTTGAAAAAATAAGGCAGAGTGTCTCACAAGTTTTCGATTCAATAGAAGAATGCTTCGCTTTTAATGCAGCAGAGCAAAAGTCACAGGTTGACCAACTGAATAAGAAATGTGAGAAAATCACTAACCTAAATATTCAGTTCATCAACAAAAACATGGTTATAGCCGAATTAAAGGAGACACTTCAACTCAAAGGACAAGAATTTGTTGATAATTCAGCTACAATCTCTGCCCCATCCTCTAGTGCTCCAAAGACAAAAGATGTGGTGATCACTAAGAACACGTACCATAAAAACAAGCATCTATCATATATGGTCTATATGCAGCATGTAATTAAGCACACAGATCTTGCTAGGGATGTTGTAGATGATCTCTATGAACTATATCCCTCAAATAGTCACTATTACTCTGCTCATGCTTACATTGAGAAGGTGCAACAATGCTTAGAGCATTTGAATTACATAGGACAACCGGGTTCTACACCACCTAAACAACAAACCCCCACCATTGCCATAACTCCATTCAATAAGACCCTAGGAACGAAGCCTGTTTTAAACACACCCATCAAGGCTAAATCAAAATCTGCACTAATGTTCCCTTGGCTTCTACAGGAGTAATTATGTCTACTAAGGCTAAAGGATCTCAAGACAAGAAAGATAGGATCAAGCCTTCCACTAGTAGGACTACAACGAAGAAAGTATAAGTTCACCCTAGGAATGTTATTTCAGTTTTAAATAAAAAGAATCATGTACCTATGACAAAAGGATCTGCCTCTAAGCAGAAGCCTAAGTAAAATGTGAATTCTAATTTGAGATGTTGGAATTGTAATGAATGCATGTTTTCTCTGCGTCATGATTTATGCCTTGTTGATCACGTGAATGAAATGTATGCAATTAGGAACAATCTTGAATGGACTCCAACGAGGAAGAAATTCACCCAAGTTGGTTGGCAATGGAAACCCAATGGTAGGACCTTCACTACAAATGGAACTACGTGCCCTTTAACTAGGATCACATCCACGGAAGTTATGTCTCGGCGTTCTTTAAATAGGAACAGTAGCACTAAAAAATGGAAAAAGCGCCCTTTAATTAGGTCTGCCCCCACTATTGTGCCTACCAGTGAAGAAGTACCTCAGGTTATTAGACAACTAGAATCTAAGCCAGCTTCTAGGAAGCAAATTTGGAGGCCTAAGAATTCTTTTGATAGCATATCTAAGATGTTGATATATGTACCTGCTAACACAGAGGAACCATTAGATTCCGATACATTGTCTTCGTCTGGTGATATTTTCAGGTGGTCCAAATCATCCTCTGGTACTTGGACTCCGGGTGCTCCAAGCACATGACCGGATATCGCTCGATGCTCTGAAGTTTCCTCAGCAAGTTTCTAGGAACGGTGAAATTCGGCAACGACCATATTGCGAAGATCCTGGGTTATGGTGAATATCAAGTTGGGAATGTTACCATTTCTAGGGAATATTATGTGGAGGGACTTGGTCACAATTTATTTTCAGTGGGACAATTTTGCGATTTAAACCTTGAGGTAGCTTTTCGACAACATACTTGCTTCATACGTGATCTTGCAGGAAATGATTTGTTAAAAGGTTCTCGAGGGGATAATCTCTATACACTGTCCATTCAAAACATGATGGCCTCCTCTCCTATATGCCTTCTCTCCAAAGCATCTAAGACCAATTCATGGTTATGGCATCGTCGGTTATCTCATCTTAACTTTGATGTTATTAACCATTTGGCTAAAAACGAGCTTGTTCATGGTCTTCCAAAACTTAAGTTAGACAAGGATCATTTATGTTCCGCATGTTCTTTGGGAAAAAGCACCAAGAAATCATACAAACCTAAAGCTGAAGACACCAATCAAGAACCACTGTATCTTTTGCATATGGATCTTTGCGGGCCAATGCGTACGGCTAGTGTAAGTGGAAGAAAATACCTCCTCGTCATGGTGGATGATTTCTCCAAGTTTACATGGGTAAAGTTCTTAGCAAACAAGGATCAAGTACCAAACTATATCATTACCTTTCTTAAGATGATCCAAGTACGCCTTAATGCTATTGTTCACCGCATTCGGACTGATAACGGAACTGAGTTTGTTAATCAGACTCTACGAGATTATTATAAAGAGGTTGGTATTTCTCATGAAACTTCAGTGGCTCGCACTTCACAACAAAATGGTGTCGCTGAAAGACGTAACCGTACACTTATGGAAGCTGCTAGAACTATGTTGATTTATGCGAATGCTCCTTTATTCTTATGGGCTGAAGTAGTGGCAACCGCATGTTATAGCCAAAACCGCTCCATCATTAATAAACGCCATGGTAAAACTCCATATGAGCTACTTCATGGACACAAACCCGATATTTCATTTCTTCATGTGTTTGGTGTACTTTTCTACCCGAATACTAATAGTGAGAATTTGGGCAAACTTCAACCGAAGGCTGATATTGGAATTTTCATTGGTTACTCACCCGCAAAGAAAGCTTACCGGATTTATAACCGTCGTCTTGGAAAGATAGTAGAAACTTTGGATGCCATTTTTGACGCGCTGACAACGATGGCTTCTGAGCAACGCGTCTTTGAACCCGCACTTCATGAGATGGGAACCGGTACGATTAGTTCCGGTTTAACTCCCAATAATCCTACTTCTCCATCATTTACACCACCTACAAGGCCCGAGTAGGATGAGTTATTTAAACCTATGTTTGATGAATTCTTTGATCCACCTAGCGATGATTCTCCAACACCTGTAGCAGTAGCTCCGATTCCCGAAGTTGTTTCTCAAGATAATAGAAATTAGTCTGAGGCATCTACTGTCATTATTGAGCCAGATCCACCATCCCCAACAATTCAGAAACTACACCTGAATCATCACCCCCACTTGTTCCTAATGATTTTGAAGAGGATTTCTATGATCACGATTTAGAAATTGCTCACCTACAAGAGCTTTCATTCTTTGGTTCACATATACCCGAAAACCCTAACGGTGCGTCTACCTCAGAGGAAGCTCCTGCAATCGTTCACTCCTGACCACCACGAATTGAAAATCATAACACCAAATGGACAAAGGATCACCCAATCCGTAATATTATTGGTGACATCGATCGACCAGTCTTAACACGCCACCAACTCCAAGAACATGCATTATATTGCTACTTTGATGCATTTCTTTCTGATATTGAACCTAAAAATTGGCAACAAGCCATGACACAATCATCTTGGATTGAAGCCATGCAAGAGGAACTTAATGAATTTCAACGACTTGAAGTATGGGAATTAGTTCCTTTACCCAACAACGTAGATGTTCTTACATTGTTATGGGTATATAAGGTCAAACTCGATGAGATAGGTAGTGTTTTAAAGAACAAGGCTAGATGGGTTGCTCGAGGTTACAATCAAGCTTTGGGTATTGACTTTGAAGAATCCTTTGCTCCTATTTCTCGATTGGAGGAGATTAGACTATTCCTTGCTTATGTTGCTCACATGAATATGATCGTCTACCAAATGGATGTTAAGACGGCATTTCTTAATGGTGAATTAAAGGAAGATGTCTACGTAAGCCAGCCGAATGGATTTGTCAACTCGGAGTATCCTAATCACGTGTACAAGCTCAAGAAAGCTCTTTATGGGTTGAAACAAGCTTCACGCGCGTGATACGATCTCCTATCGTCTTATCTGATATCGGAAGGCTTCTCCAAAGGCAAAATGGACCCAAAATTATTCAATCTCAAGGAGGACAACGACATGATACTGGTACAAATTTATGTTGACGATATAATATTTGCTGCCACTACTCAAAGACTGTCTGACCATTTTGAGAAAATCATGTCCACACGTTTTAAGAGGTCGATGATGGGAAAATTTTCATTTTTCTTAGGGTTGCAAATTTCTCAAAATCCCAGAGGCATCTTCATTAATCAATCCAAATTTTCTCTTGAATCATTGAAGGAGTATCATTTTGAAAGTTGTGACCCCGTGGATACTCCAATGGTGGAGAGATCCAAGTTAGATGACGATAGGGATGGGATAGCTGTCGATCCTAAACTTTACCGTGGAATGATCAGCACCCTTCTCTATCTGACTGCTAGCAGGCCTGATTTGCAATTTGCTATATGCATGTGTGCCTGGTATCAGGCTCGGCCTACCGAAAAGCACTTACATGTTGTGAAAAGGATGTTTCGGTATCTTAAAGGAACACTTAATCGTGGTCTGTGGTATCCGAAGGATTCCTCTATTGCACTAACTTCATATGCAGATGCGGATTATGCTGGGTGTCAAGATACTCGACGTAGCACTTCTGGCAGTGTGTAACTTCTTGGAGATAGACTGATTAGTTGGGCATCCAAAAGGCAGAAAAGCGATGCGATATCTAGTACAGAGGCTGAATACATTGCTATGTCCGGTTGTTGTGCTCAAGTTCTTTAGATGAGATCACAATTAACTGACTACGGTCTTGGATTCAACAAAATCCTGATGTATTGTGATAACAAAAGCGCAATTGCCCTTTGCTGCAACTATGTTCAACATTCCCGGGCAAAGCACATTCACATACGCTACCACTTCATCAAAGAGCAAGTGGAAAATGTAGTGACGAACTATATTTTGTCAACACCGAGTATCAGCTGGCATATATATTCACAAAGGCCTTAGATCGAGGACGTATCGAGGTTTTGATCGAAAAGATGGGTATGAAATCATTCTCACCAGCAACACTCAAGGAGTTGGCAGAAGAATCTGCAGAATAGTGGTGGTAAACTATTCTATAGTATCCTTTTATCGTGATCTTGTATATTATCGTATACATATAAACCATAAAAAGAAAAATACAAGAATATAAAACATACAAAAACCATAAAAAATATAAAATCAAGAAAATCCAAAAATATTTTTCATTTTTAAATCGGGCATGTCTTTTAGTACGGTAATATTTACGACCTTAGAAATGTCAATTAATATTGACACGGTGCCATAAATAGAGTCCGTATGAAAGTTGTATATATTTTAAAACATGCCCATATGGCTTGTAGTTAGTTCTGACTGCAACCCGCTTTTCGCATTTAAGTCACGTATTTCTTTTGAAAACGTTGGCTCACAACGGGAATTAATTTTCTCGGGCAAGGTTTACTTTAAAACCTTGTAAGGGATCAAGTTTACTTTATAACTTGATCTAAGAAAAATTAGTGTACGCCTCAGTGCACTTATTTTGTTTAAATAAGAGAAATCTTATTGCCACCAGAATCATTCCATAAATTACAAAACGAAAAAGTTCTTCATGGCTATTTGTCTCTTCAAAAACAACGACTACAACTCTTTAAATAGAAAACGGGTCTGCGTTTAAGGAGGAGTAAATATCAAATCATTTTTTGTTTTGACAAGTCTTCAAAACGGGTTTTTAAAAAAAAATGTAAAACGTTAATCTTCTTCATCATTTGCTAAGAGTGCCTTGTGATAATGTTAGTTGAGTGATTTGGTGTATGCGATCGTGTTAGTTTTCAAAGATAAGAAGTTACGAGTTAAGGAGTTTGTTAGTTCACTTGGTTTTACAAGTGTTAAATTAACAATCCTACTCCCTGGGGGTCAAAATTGCAAGGCTTGCGAAAAGGGGGACCAAGATGCAATTTCTTGCAACTTGGATTGACCTAAGTCAACATATTACCCCCCTCCCCGTCTTTCTCCTTTATCGTAAAACACACAACACAAACGCTCTCCCGCCATTGATAAAGCTTCGAACCTTCTACTTTGTGTGCTAATTCTCCCGTGTATCATCTAGGTATTATTATCATCCATTTCTTACTTCCATGATTATTAAGTTCTGCTCATAAACAAACAAACAAGTATACTTGGATCAAATCAAATTAGGGTTTCAAAATTCAAGTGTCATCAAAATGATAATTTAGTGGTGGGTTTTGTTAATCTAAGATAGATAACCATTGGTTTTGAACGGTTTTGTATTAAACGAACTCTAAGACCAGTAATCGAGATCACCAGGACTACATAGGTTGTATCGCCCAGACTGCGATAAAAATAGACCGCATTGACTGCGATGGATGTAACGCGATGACTCACAACGATGGGTTCGTTGCGATGACTCGTTGCGATGAGTTCGTTGCAATGAGTTCGTCGCGATGACTCGTTGCGATGAATCGTTGCGATGAGTTCGTTGCGATAAGTTCGTTGCGATGACTCGCTGCGATGGACTCGTTGCGATGGGTTCGTTGTGATGAGTTCGTTGCGATGACTCGTTGCGATGAGTTCGTTGCGATGAGTTTGTTGCGATGACTCGTTGCGATAGACTCGTTGCGATGAGTTCGTTGCGATGAGTTCGTTGCGATGACTCGTTGCAATGGACTCATTGCGATGAGTTCGTTGAGATGAGTTCGTTGCGATGACTCGTTACGATGGGTTCATTGTGATGGGTTCACTGCGATAGCTTCATTAAAATCCCACGTTGCGATGGTCAATACGATAGCTCGTTACGATGGACCAACATTTGCAAGGGCAATTAGATGTTTTTAGCACTACGATAGACTTGGTAATGCAATGGCTTTTCTTTGTATGACTTTTAGATTGCGATAAGGGTTAACATTACAATACATGTTAGGCTTGTGATGGTCTTTAAGTTTGAAATATATGCATTGCGATAAGTGGAATTCACACACAATTAGTAAGTTTAAGAGTTGTTCACATGTTAACATAACAAAGACTATCTAATGAATTCGGCCTAGATAGCATTCCCAGTTTATTAGGCTATAAGAAAATTAGGGCCATTAAAACGAAACCAAGTTATATTGGAAATAATTAATTTTATCTCATAAGAATACTTGAAAGGTTTCTTATTACAGAAATTCATCTTATGTAATAAGTTGACATTTCTGTAAACAAAAGAGATACAAATTACTTATTCAATGTCTTGTGCTTTGCATTCAGGCCATGGAAGACAAAGTCTCATCATTGTCTTACCCTGAGTTCAAGACTACGGAAATTTGGGTTGAGGTTACTCCAAAACTTACTGAAGTAGTGGTTGAAACTAAACCAAGGCCTACTGAAGTCATGGTTGAAACTAAACGAAAGCCTACTGAGGTTGTGGTTGAAACTAAACCAAGACCTACTGAGGTTGTGGTTATCACCACCAGGAAACCCAAATTTCCAAGGAACTAATGCTAGGTCGTTATCTCCTTAGAATAAAATGTCTGTGGTATATTTTTCATAATTTTAGGTGTGAATCTGAATGTATGAAGGTATTCCATATGAACTATATTTGTATCATGTTATTCTATCATATGTGGTGACACTTGTTGTGATTTATTCGCTATGCTAAGGATATACATAGTTTATGAGATATATATATGTGTGTATATATCAAGTGTACATGTGTTTATCTAAGCAGGAAAATGTCGCTCAACGAAGAACAACAAAAACAACTAGATCTTGTCCTTGTTCCACTTAGTGCCAGAATGTCTCATGCACCAAACAATTTTCGTCTTAAAGAGGATTTTGATCCCACTTTGGCGGCATTCAAAATTGCAACAGACATCCTAGATTGTTTACCGATAAAGGACGCATTACGTGCCACAACATCAGTTCCTGAAGTATACATGTACGAGTTTTGGGCAACAGCCACAATTACACAGGGAAAACAATTGTCAAAGAAGATTATCTCTTTCACGCTCAACAAGAAGAAATTCACACTTGAATTGCGTCAATTTAGGCAACTATTCAAGTTTCCTAAGTTAGCAAAAGGAGAAAATTTTGTGCCTGACCCAGATACAAATGAACTGCTTCGAGTAATTCGAGAATTGAATTATGAGGGTGACATTGAATTTCTATCCCAGTTTAACACATCACATATTGGGCAACCTTGGAAAGCAATTGTCACTATCTTAGTAAAATGCCTTACTTCCAAGATTCTTGGAGCAGACGTAATGAGACCTTCTCAGGATAATATCTTTTGGGGTCTCAACATTGGATCTAAAGTAGACTATGCACTACAACTTTGGGAGGAATTATGTCATCAATTTACAAGTTCCAAGAAGAAAGTGGTGCATCTCCCATTTCCAAGGTTCACAAAACTCATCATTAATTTTTTTATGAAGAGTGACCCAGCTATTGATCCTCGTGGTAATTTCTTCTATCATACTCAAGATAACGACGATGTGTTGGACACTATGACTGCTGATAATCACTCCACAAAGTATTCACTAAGACTAGCTCTTGTGCCAGACATTATGATGAATGAAGGGATAAAGGAAAGTGATCACTACCAAGAGATGCTATTGGATATTGAAGCACAGTTCAAAAGAGCAAATGCAGATCCCTCTAAGAAACAATCTAAGAAACAAACAGGTAAACGGAAGAAAAGGATTGCAAAGCGCCAAATGACTTCTTCTTCCAAAGATAAAGGCACAAGGAAACTTCAAATAGTCGATGAAGATGAAGAAGAAGATGATGAGATGACCCATACTGAGGATGAACACGAAGAAGTATCCCTAAGAAGGCCAAAGAAAGCAAAGCAAACCAAAGGTAAAGAAGCACATTTGTTGCTGCAGATAAACAATTTCAAGAAACCATTTCTGAAGCCAAACAACTACGTATCACTCTCCAGCATAGTAGAGAGGTTTCTTTTGCAACATTCAAAGGATCAGGCTCAACAACGGTCTATGACTTAGACGAATTCGGTAACCCTGATGACGATTTGGTCTTCTATGAAAGTCCTAATGAGGAAGATGTTGATAACTTCAACTTTGAAAGTCGTGAGCATAGTGAAGAAGGTGGGGGTAGTGGCAACACATAAACCAATTTGCTTTATCATGATGTCAATATCACCACATCCTTACCGGAACCAACTAACACTGTGATTAACGACGATGCTCATGCAACTCTCATTCCAGGAACTCAACTTCAAAGTAAGTCTACTTCTGGTTCAGATGATGTCAAGAAATTTCTTAATCTTGAAGGAGAAGGACTTGAAGTAACAAATACCGATCCCTCAACAAATGAAAACATGGTGGACGTTCCAATCACTTCGACTACATCAACTACCATTACACCAACTCCCACACCTGAACCGGTGGCACAATCTGTATCAACTACCGCCTCGACGATTGTCCCAACACCTCAACCAATCATCAAAGAACTTGTACTAACCACCACCCCACACATTTCATCCTCCAGCATATCTCTACACCTAGTAGTTACTCCTCCATCCGTACAACAAGTATCATCCACCTCTAACCCATTCCTCACACTCAGTGATCCACTGATTCAGAATCTTCAAAAATAACTTGAGGCTCAAGCTAAACAAATTGAAGAACTAAATGAAAGAATCACCAATCCTGACACACAAACCCTCAAGGAACCGCAACCTGATGATGTAAAATCCATGATTTTACCATGAGAATAATGTAAAAAAAAAATCCACTCAACGATCCTAGATCATTTCTCAACCTAGTAATAGTAATCGAGTTTTGAGGACGAAACTCAAGGTGGCATGTGGATGATGTAAAACCCGAGATTTTTCGTTCATTAAATAATAATGGAGTATGTTCCAAAAACCCTTTTTGAACCATACAAAAATCATCGGATTTGAAAATTTGACAAAAGTCATACAAACCGCGTACCGACAATTCAATAATTTAAATACATAAATTATTGTCGAGAAATACTTGATAAACAATTTGATTAAATTGTTTAATATTACAATTATCTACGGAATGATTAAATGAGAAGTATTTCTACTAAAATGATACTTACGTTATACAAAAGATAAATGACAAATATTTGTCATTTAAATAAACGAACACGTTTTTCGTATTTATACGTTATATGAATACTCCATTTTATTGTAAAAATGATTTTTGGATCAATTACGAAATCCTCGTAAGATGAATAAAAAATTCATAAATCCCGAATGTTCCCCGAACCGTGTAATAACGAAAGTTATAATACAAGATATATATTTTAGGCCCATTTGTGGCCTTATAAGCCCAACTATTTACACCTTGGATAGTAATGGGCTTAATAAGCCCAATAAGAGATTTAAGGAGCCCAACAACTCTTTTGGCTCACTAGACAAGACACCAACACACCCCACTTCCCCATTGGGCCAATTATAGGTTGGTGACACATGTCCATCATTTCCACCCACCTTCTTGCTTCTCATTGGACAAAGTTTAAGTAGGTGACACTTGTCACCTTTCCTTTCACCCTATATAAAGGCTATGTCTCCTCTTCTCTTTCATTTCTCTCACTCAAAACACAGACATCTCACCTTCCACCATAAACTCTCTCTCTCTTTTCTTTTCTTCTTTGAGCCGTGAACCCCAACCCACCAAGATCATCCAATTTTTGATTTTCTTGTTTGAATCTTCAAAAACAAATCAAAGACACATCTTGGAAATCTCAAGATCTACACATTGGTATGAAAATCTCCTACATGCATCAACTTTCAAGATTTTCTTTTATTTCCATGGTGGATCTATATATGCATCAAGTAAAACGTGTAGATCTACCCCGGATCTATACATGCATGATGGTTACACCAAGTGAAACATGTAGATCTAGCCCGGATCTATACATGAATCAAGAAAAATATGTAGATCTAGCCCGGATCTATACATGCATCAAGTAACACATGTTGATCTAGCCCGGATCTATACATGCATCAAGTAAAACTTGTAGATCTAGCCCGGATCTACCCATGCATGATGGTCACATCAAGTGTTGACAAGATCTTGGATGGTTACTTGCTCATTCAGTAGTACAACGACTTTGATAAGCCTCGTAAGATCTACATCTCGTTCTTATTTATCATTCCTTTTATTTTTCTTGATCTTATATATATTCCGAATATATATATATATATATATATATATATATATATATATATATATATATATATATATATATATATATATATATATATATATATATATATATATATATATATATATATATATATATATATATATATATATATATATATATATATATATATATATGTGTGTGTGTGTGTGTGTGTGTGTGTGTGTGTACGAAATGGATTAATGAGTATTGGAACATTGTATATGAAATTTTGTACATACTGTTTTGATGGACTGTTTTCTTGTAAAATTTATATACTGACCTACGAATATGTAAAACTAAAAGTTATAGATAAAATCATGAAGAACTAGAATCAGTTGGATGATTTACCAATTTCTTACGGTTTGGAAATGGTGACAAAAATAATGAAAACTAGTCAGATCTGAACATACTGCCTTTACGGACTATTTTCTCATATAAGAACCCATAATCATTGAAAAATGTAGTACTGTAGGTTGTAGATAAAGTCATGAACAAGTAGATTCAATTGGATAGTTTTCCAGTTCCTTACGGTTTGAAAATGGCGACCAAAACGGTGAAAACGAGTTTGGCTGCCCAAAAACAGCCAACTCTTCTAAGTTAGGAAATGGGTTAATTAGCTATGAAAAGTATAAATTTAGGGTAATTAGACTTATAATAAGTGTAGTACATGAGTTAATAATGGTTTTGGTAAATAGAACACACTTAGATGTTTTACGGTTCAAGAAATATGAACAAATTAGCGGGACATGTCGGGAAAATTATAATAAACGGATTATAACTCATTAACGTAAAATGTGATGATTTTTATATAAACTGCCATGGTAGGACCCACATGTCGAGGATCTTATATTTATTTATATACTGATGACTAGATGACCCGAGACCCGACCAACGTGAAATATTAAGTGTATGTGGTTGTAATGTGTTTTAGAACCCAAAAACTATACAAAGTGGACTTGGGCCATAAAAGCCCAACTTACACTTGTAATGGCTATTGGGACATTATTGGACCTAAGATTTATAACCAATTTAGAGTAGTATACCAAATTTAAAATGGACTTAAGTCATATACTTGGTTAGTGGACCACTATTGGGCTTAAGATGGGCTAGAAGTGTCAACTTGGATTTTTCACTTAAAATGACTAAGTGTTCACCTAAAAAGTTTTATAAAGAATCATAAAACTTATGCAATGTCCAAGAACTTATTAAAACATACTTATTACATATATGTACGATTTATTTCTTGTCTCAAGCCTAAGACGCGCCTCGTTATCTTTAGGTCTCGTATGATCATGTATCGATTGTTGACATTTATTCTTGATTGACGTTCGTTCTCTATTAACTAGTGTGACGATTGTATCAGGTGAGTTAATAGCCTCACTTTTTAAATCTTTTGTGATTTTTTAAACCCGCGAGGGGGAGACATGCTATTAAATAACTGCAACTTGTTTTGACTATATGACTGTAATTTAATTATAGAACGTAAATTGAACTGTAACCTGTTTTGACTATATGATTGATAGATATTTATTCTATAGAACGCAAATTGAATGGTACTCTTAATTACGATTGTCTATTGTTATTGAAACTATTATATTGTTGTAAATCGCCGGAATGTTATAAATAGGTATATTTGGTATTGACCATCCCCATCTTCGTGAGTAGCGCTCACTGTGCCTTGGCCGAGGCAACAGATGTATACCTTGCTGGAAACTGGGTTGGGCGCCTTTTTGTAAGGCAATGGGGTTCTCATCGGTCGAGAACTATGGCAGGTTAAGTTTCATTTTCGATTAATAGAAAATGTAATTATCTTTTGTATATATATATATATATATATATATATATATATATATATACTTTGTGCATTGCTACTATCTATTAGGTTTGCGTTACTAAACATAATCGTATGCTACTTAGCAAACACTAAAGTGGGAATAATGGAAATGCTAAACTTGATTATTTTACAAAACTCTATGAATTCACCAACTTTATGTTGACTGTTTTAAGCATGTTTTTCCCAGGTTATTTAGCAAGATTATTTGAGCATGGATTGAGCATCATTTAGGAGCATAAAAATTACGGGGGATTATCTTTTACTAGGATATTCATAACAAATGTTATTCAACGATTTAAATGATTGTACCAATTCAATGTTTACATCAATTGTATTTCAAAAATCATATAATTATGATCTGTGCTTTGTAAGCTATTTGCTCATCGATCCACCACTGTGATACCCGCTTTATGGGGGTGTTACGGAGAATGGTATCAGAGCTTTAGTTATAGTGAACCAGATTAATTTTTAAATAAAATAAGAATAAAAATATTTTTTCTTTTATTTAAAACTGGACTATAACTTTATAAAACTATTTTGGGGATTTTTTTGGGACATACTTAGAAAGCATATAGCATAGAGAGCATGCATAACTATATGATTTAAGTGCGCATTCATTATTCTATGCATTTGTAATTGTTGATTGTATTAGATGCTAACTTGTACGTATTTACGTAATATAACTATTTATATTTATTATAGAAATATTAAATACTCAAGATACTTAATAAAACAAATAAACATGCCATTTTAGTAGGGAGCTTTATACTAAAGATGTTCCATCTCGATATTACGTTTTGACTAAGTGGTTGGGTTTACGATTTAAAGTGCCCTCGCTCCTCAAACGTTTATAGAATGGCTTCTGAAGTATGATGGCTCGAATAATGCATTATAACCACGAACAATCTAATACATAACAGACACATGGAAATATTTAAATGGAAATTTAAATAAAAACTTTGGGAACATTAGAAATCTAACAGAATCTATAGAACCCGTTAGAAAATCTAAGAAGATTTTTTTGTAAGTCTCTAAAAACCTAAATAGATCTATCTATTTTACTCAATCTTGGAAAATCTAAATTGATTTTTATAAAAATCTAACTGAATAATATGCGTCTTGCTAAATCTTGGGGGAAATCTAAACTAATTTTTTTTATCTTTAGTAAACCTAATTAGATTTTATAAATATTGAAAAATCTAATAAAATGTTCGTTATATCTAAAATTTGATTTTATAAAATTTTCTTTGGAGATCTTGAATTAACCTTTAAGAACCAATAGGCTTGTAAGATTTCATAAACTTCACACCTAGATAAATGGTTAAGTATTATTAATGGACTGGTTAAGCACAAGTAACAGTAACCCAAAACTTGAATAGGCCCTATAGGCCCATTTAATGCCTAGTAACCCACTTAGCAAACCTTGAATCATAAATGGACTAAAATATATTTAGGCGCATTAGGAAGACCATTAGGCCCATTTATTGTCTTATGGACCTATGTAGTAAAACACTAACATTGATGGATCTAAAACTATAATTAGGCCCATTAAGAAATCCTTAGCTCATAAGAATTATTAATGGATCTTGTAAGCTCAATAAGGGTTTGGGAAGCCCATTAGCTCTTTTGGTGCACTTAATAAGCTTACTTAGTGATTTTACACTTAAGTAAAGTTTTTATACCGAAGATATAACTATAAAAACTTCTAGACTAAGAACATTAGTTTATAAAACTTATGGATTAAAACCATGAAAATTGAAACTTGTCTTGATAAAACAGAAACTACAAGGACTAATATTGTAAATATTTGAAAGTGTAGGGATTAATAAATGCCATTCGTGACTTATTAGACCTTAAGGACCACTTTTGTAAATTCTTGGAAGTTAGATTGTCATTTTATGACTCTAAGGACTAATGTTGTAATCAGCCGAAGCAATTAGAAGCCCTAAGCTTTAGTTCGCGACTTACTGGTAGTTATAAAAACCTAATGTTGAACAGAGGGACTATTTTCACCATCTCCTGAAAATACCAGAAAACCCAAGGACTAAAGTTGTTAAGAGCCGGAAAATGTACATTTGGTAAAATATAAAGGGACTTGTTTTGCCAATAGCCGAAACTTAGGCAAACCCTAGAACCTTTATTTCATTTAAGGTATTAAAACTTGGGCATACCATCTTTACATAGTTATTCGATGAACAGGAACTTGTTAGTCTATTCTAACCACTAGGATAACAGACAGGCCACTTAATGAAACGAATTTACAACAAACATACAAATTGGAATATTTAAAAATAGACTAGGAAGCATTACCTAGCAAACTACATTTCATTAAATATTTGAATTTGTTGTTATGTGTATATATACATATATATATATACCTTATTAGAAGGAACTATACGATATTATGCCTATGCTTATGATTGTAATATATAATTATATATTATATTATACATATGAACTCCTTGTTTGATGCGTACTCTCGCGCACGTTATCGCAATCAACATGTATTTTCTCTCGCTTATGATTTTGTACGTATATCTACGGAACACGACTTATTAACGACTCATATACGCGTGCTTTTTATAATATCATGTGGTATTATTTGGATAAATTTGCATCTTTAAATGATGCGGTGGGACCCAAAATAAAGGTACTTATGATCCTATATATTACATATGGGACCTGAGACTCTTGATCCTAAGTTAATTATGACTACCTCTTTAGACGGAATGGGACGTCTAAAGGTAAGATCATGAGCCACCGGACCAGAAGTTTACTTATAAAATTCGTATCACGGTGGAATGGGACGCCCGAAGACGAAAGTTATAACTAAACAGGCTGTAAAGTATCTTAATAATATCTATTATCTTAGATGTTATATTTATCCTAAATAATAAGACTTGCCGGGAATATTTAGGTAATGTGGGCTATGAAATCGTTAATGAAACAAGTAAGGACGCTTGTTCGTTTGAATAAAGAAATCATAGGTCACCGAATGGAGTTATAAATATCACCTTACATGGATAAGGACGCTTATCGATGTAAATAGAAATTTATAATCACATGAGCTTAAATGTATTCGACATAACTCATTATTGATATTATTTTAGGTATCCGACTATGTAACGTATCCCTCCTTGACACGCGATTTCCTTCAGTAATATCTTATCATTATTACATCATCATCATCTAGAAACCTAAGGAAGATTAGTATTCATCTCTTTTGGATCATAGCATTGTGCTCTTGATTTTTGGTATATCCTTAACCCAAATTTCACTTCCGCTGCAGTTGACTCTGTTGGGAGTGTCCACTTTCCGCTGCATTCGACCCCTTAGGGGATGTCCATTTCCGTTGCATTTGATTCCTTTAGAAATGTCCATTTTCCGCTGCATTTGAATCTTTTGAGGGTGCCTACTTTCCGCTGCATCTGACCCCTTTCAGGGAGAGTTCTTTTCCGCTGCATTTTGAACCCTTTTCGGGAGTGCCCACTTTCGTTTCATTTGACCCCTTTGGGGTGTCACTAGAAAAGAGAGCTGGTTCATCTGCAATTTACAAATGAAACTTCGATCATTCGAGGTGATGGTAACACAGACTGTTTGACACTAGACTTAGTGTCAGCTATTGTACCGAAGACCAGAAATACTTGGTAAGAGGATGCCCTATCTTCTTAACCCACATTTCTTAAGTCGACGAGGAAAACAAACCCAAGCATAAAAGACATGCCCAACTCCCAATGGGTGTATTTTGTAGGGTTATGTTCATCATCACCCAAAAAGCGTTATTTGATGTCTAAAACTCTTTTGGAAAATCTTTTTCCTCTTCGGATCCAATTAGTTCGACAATACCATTGTCCAACTAGCCTTGAAATGAATGACTTCCCCCTTTTAGAAGTCAAAATTTGTGCAAATTTTGGACCACTTACATTGAACGCACAACCTTTCCAGCATCACACAAGATGCACACTTCTTTATTCTTGGTATCTTCTTTGATTTCCATCATTTGAAGTACTTCTTCTCCATGCAACTTATGCCCCAACTCAGCTACAAATGAAGCATATTCTTTGTAGCTTCCTACCCAAGCAACACCAACAAAAATCTTAGCCATCTCGCTGAGTGAAGCATTGGTGTCAGGCTAATGTTGCCTTCCACAGGCTAGAAGCCTATCGGGAAGCCCTTCGCGTGAAAATTGTTGACGCAAGAGCGGTACCAGCCAAAACCATATTTCCAACTTGACATCGCATAAGCCTATTAAAGCTTAATAGACTTAAAAATCTCTTGAAGAATTTGTAGTAACATTAATGAACTGTTATCTACGCTCATCAAGACACATTGGGGCCCCAGAGGCACATCTAAGAAAAACCAAGACTTAAGACGAGTTTGTCCTAGTCAACCCAACCTTGTAAAATTAAAACTTAAGTTCAAAAGATTACACGTTTAAGGAAAAGTGCCCTAACTTGTTCCCTGAATAAGTAACTTCACCTTTAGCTTTGAGAACGAAACTAAAATAACGGGGTGGTGAAAAACCCCAAAAATTTGGGTTTCTACACACGTCACTGACTTCATTAACGTTATTATTCATCGTACTATATTGTAATAAACTACCTTTACAATGTATCATCACAAGACTTAATGTGATTTGGCGAATGATTTCTTAAACTTCTAAGTGACTCGTGAATTGTGCATGATAGCTTGAATACAACTCGAAAGCTTATCATGGTAAACAAAAAGATCTAGTACATCTACTCAAATCCTGCCCAACAGGTCTGCTAGATAGGGCTGGTACTGGTAGGGCTGGTAAGGCTGCAGGTGCCGACAGGGTACTCTTTAATACCTCTATAAGCCAATCAGGACTCCTTAAGCAAACTGAGTGCAATCAACAACTGGGACCGCAGTCTTCCAACGACTCCTTGAAGGTAGGCGGTCTCTGTTGTCACTCCATCATGACAAACAGCTACAGGATCAAAGAAGGAAGACAAGAACTACCCTTGTTCAGTAAGAGAAGTGTGGGTCTTATGCTGAAGACCCCCCCTCCAAGGTGTGACTATGCCGATGGAGGGAGTAGTTCTCCTCCAACAACCACTACAAGGCCTCATGGCCCAAAAACCTCGTACTATCAGGGCATCTACCCATATGGTCCAAGAGAGAGTCTATGCGCTCATGCATGACAGTGTACTCCACCTGGCCTGCTATCAATAGGCTGTGGACGTCCGTCATGTTCTGCTCCTGGCTCATGGCCAGAGCAGCAATCCGAACTTGAACAAGATCATCATGTCTATTTTCGGAACCCTCTCCAACTTCAAATCTTGGCTTGTAGGTGTTTCCAAATGAACAAGCTATCATCAAGAGCTTAACCAACTAAGTATAGTTGACACTACATCGACTTTTCCTAGTTGACAACTTCCAAAGTTTGCCCTCTATTAATTGTCATTAATTGATCCGCGAGCTTCTATCGCTATATCGGATTAAAGGTCAAACCTTCGGATAATACTATCCATCCATAGTAGTAGCACAACATCCAAATACTGCTCAATCGGATATATAGAGCGACCCAAATAAAGATCTCTTTGCATTGCTTTCTATTCATCAGTAATGGTAGCATCACTCAGATACTGCCCACTCGTACTTATAGAGCAATCCGAATAACTATCTTCATACATTATTAGCACCATTTGTTTCTGAGCATGTCTAAGACGAACCTTTAGATCTATGAAATTTATACCCTAACAAATGACAAAGTTTTTAATAGCTTCGAGGACGAAGCTAAAATAACGGGGTGGTGCTGTAAAATCCATGATTTTACCATGAGAATAATGTAATAAAAAAATCTACTCAACGATCCTAGATCATTTCTCAACCTAGTAATAGTAATCGAGTTTCGAGGACGAAACTCAAGGTGGCATGTGGATGATGTAAAACCCGAGAATTTTCGTTCATTAAATAATAATGGAGTATGTTTAAAAAACCCTTTTTGAACCATAGAAAAATCATCGGATTTGAATATTTGACAAAAGTCATACAAACCGCGTACCGACAATTCAATAATTTAACTACATAAATTATTGTCGAGAAATACTTGATAAAAAATTTGATTAAATTGTTTAATATTACAATTATCTACGGAATGATTAAATGAGAAGTATTTATACTAAAATGATACTTACGTTATACAAAAGATAAATGACAAATACTTGTCATTTAAATAAACGAACACGTTTTTCGTATTTATACGTTATATGAATACTCCATTTTATTGGGAAAATGATTTTTGGATCAATTACGAAATCCTCGTAAGATGAATAAAAAACTCATAAATCCTGAACTGCCCCGAACCGTGTAATAACGAAAGTTATAATAAAAGATATACTTTAGGCCCATTTATGGCCTTATAAGCCCAACTATTTAAACCTTGGATAGTAATGGGCTTAATAAGCCCAATAAGTGATTTAAGGAGCCCAACAACTCTTTTGGCCCACTAGACAAGCCACCAACACACCACACTTCCCCATTGTGCTAATTCTAGGTTGGTGACACATGTCCATCATGTCCACCCACCTTCTTGCTTCTCATTGGACAATGTTTAAGTAGGT
This sequence comes from Glebionis coronaria, assembly GCA_025667525.1. Taxonomy (NCBI): domain Eukaryota; kingdom Viridiplantae; phylum Streptophyta; class Magnoliopsida; order Asterales; family Asteraceae; genus Glebionis; species Glebionis coronaria. The sequence goes on along the minus strand of CM046875.1, from coordinate 91,247,393 downwards.
GACACTTGTCACCTTTCCTCTCACCCTATATAAGGGCTATGTCCCCTCTTCTATTTCATTTATCTCACTCAAAACACACACATCTCACCTTCCACCAAAAACTCTCTCTCTCTTTTCTTTTCTTCTTTGAGCCGTGAACCCCAACCCACCAAGATCATCCAATTTTTGATTTTCTTGTTTGAATCTTCAAAAATAAATCAAAGACCCATCTTGGAAATCTCAAGAGCTACACATTGGTATGAAAATCTCCTACATGCATCAACTTTCAAGATTTTCTTTTATTTCCATGGTGGATCTATATATGCATCAAGTAAAACATGTAGATATACCCCGGATCTATACATGCATGATGGTTACACCAAGTGAAACATGTAGATCTAGCCCGGATCTATACATGCATCAAGAAAAACATGTAGATCTAGACCGGATCTATACATGCATCAAGTAACACATGTAGATCTAGCCCGGATCTATACATGCATAAAGTAAAACTTGTAGATCTAGCCTGGATCTATCCATGCATGGTGGTCACATCAAGTGTTGACAAGATCTGGGATGGTTACTTTCTCACTCACTAGTACAACGACTTTAATAAGCCTCGTAAGATCTACATCTCGTTCTTATTTATCATTCCTTTTATTTTTCTTGATCTTATATATATTCTGAATATATATATATATATATATATATATATATATATATATATATATATATATATATATATATATATATATATATATATATATATATATATATGTACGAAATGGATTAATGAGTATTGGGACTTTGTATATGAAATTTTGAACACTAAAAATCAAGCTAAACAAGCACTAGTAACGATTTGATTCATAACAATTTTTGAACCGTAACAAAAACAGATTGCATGTAAAACTCAGTAGATTTGGGATACTAAAAACTTACACATTAAGATAGATAATTTTTTTGTGATTAATTCCCCGGGTGGCTCGTCTCGTGACGAATTTTAGATAGTAAGATATGACCAAAATAGTGAAAACTAGTTAGATCTGAACATACTGTTTTGATGGATTGTTTTCTCGTAAAATTTATATACTGACCTACGAATATGTAAAACTAAAAGTTGTAGATAAAATCATGAAGAACTAGAATTAGTTGGATTATTTACCAATTTCTTACGGTTTGGAAATGGTGACCAAAATAGTGAAAACTAGTCAGATCTGAACATACTGACTTCACGGACTGTTTTCTCATATAAGAACCCAAAATCATTGAAAAAGGTAAAACTTTAGGTTGTAGATAAAATCATGAACAAGTAGAATCAATTGGATGGTTTACCAGTTCCTTACGGTTTGGAAATGGCGACCAAAACGGTGCAAACGAGTTTGGCTGCCCAAAAACAGCCAACTCTTCTAAGTTAGGAAATGGGTTAAATAGCTATGAAAAGTATAAATTTGGGGTAATTAGACTTATAATAAGTGTAGTACATGAGTTAATAATAGTTTTGGTAAAAAGAACACACTTAGATGATTTACGGTTCAAGAAATATGAACAAATTAGCGGGACATGTCGGGAAAATTATAATAAACGGATAATAACTCATTAACGTAAAATGTGATGATTTTTATATAAACCGACATGGTAGGACCCACATGTCGAGGTCTTAGACTTATTTTTATACTGATGACTAGATGACCCGAGACCCGACCAACGTGAAATATTAAGTGTGTGTGGTTGTAATGTGTTTTAGAACCCAAAAACTATACAAAGTGGACTTGGGCCATAAAAGCCCAACTTACACTTGTAATGGCTATTGGACCATTATTGGACCTATTATTTATAACCAATTTAGAGTAGTATACTAAATTTAAAATGGACTTAAGTCATATACTTGGTTAGTGGACCACTATTGGGCTTAAGGTGGGCTGAAGTGTCAACTTGGATTTTTCACTTAAAATGACTAAGTGTTCACCTAAAAAGTTTTATAAAGAATCATAAAACTTATGCAATGTCCAAGAACTTATTAAAACATACTTATTACATATATATACGATTTATTTCTTGTCTAAAGCCTAAGACGCGCCTCGTTATCTTTAGGTCTCGTATGATCATGTTTCGATTGTTGACATTTATTCTTGATTGACGTTCATTCTCTATTAACTAGTGTGACGATTGTATCAGGTGAGTTCATAGCCTCGCCTTTTTAAATCTTTTGTGATTTTTCAAACCCGCGAGGGGGAGACATGCTATTAAATAACTGCAACTTGTTTTGACTATATGACTATAATTTAATTATAGAACGTAAATTGAACCTGTTTTGACTATATGATTGATAGATATTTATTCTATAGAACGCAAATTGAATGGTACTCTTAATTATGATTGTCTATTGTTATTGAAACTGTTATATTGTTGTAAATCGACGGAATGTTATGAATAGGTATATTTGGGATTGACCATCCCCATCTGTGTGAGTAGCGCTCACTGTGCCTTGGCCGAGGCAACAGATGTATACCTTGCTGGAAACTGGGTTGGGCGCCTTTTTGTAAGGCAATGGGGTTCTCATCGGTCGAGAACTATGGCAGGTTAAGTTTCATTTTCGATTAATAGAAAATGTAATTATCTTTTGTATATATATATACTTTGTGCATTGCTACTATCTATTAGGTTTGCGTTACTAAACTTAATCGTATGCTACTTAGCAAACACTAAAGTGGGAATAATGGAAATGCTAAACTTGATTATTTTACAAAACTCTATGAATTCACCAACTTTATGTTGACTGTTATAAGCATGTTTTTCCCAGGTTATTTAGCAAGATTATTTGAGCATGGATTGAGCATCATATAGGAGCATAAAAATGACGGGGGATTATACTTTACTGGAATATTCATAACAAATGTTATTCAACGATTTAAATGATTGTACCAATTCAATGTTTACATCAATTGTATTTCAAAAATCATATAATTATGATCTGTGCTTTGTAAGCTATTTGCTCATCGATCCACCACTGTGATACCCACTTTATGGGGGTGTTATAGATGAGTCTACACTCAAGAGAATATCTGACAACGTCTCAAAGCTTAAAAGCCAACATAAAACATTTATTCGAGAGAAGAAAAATCGTGCCTTTCTTGGGTCAGTTAATGATACTATGACCAAGATCATTCGACGTGAAGTTAAGTCATATGTTGATCAGGAGCTACCAACTATATTCAGCACATGTTTATTTTCATTTATTTATTATTTTATTGTTTTTGGTAACCGTGATTTCCGACTCATTGGCCGACTAATCCACGGGGTTTGAGCCCACCGCCACACAGACTCAAACCAGGTAAAGCCCTCCCTTTTCAAGAGGTTGGCGTGGCCACTTCAAGGTTGTGTGCACCTATTGGGAATTGAACTTGAGACCTCACACATTTTGGAGTGATAGCCACTAATCTTTTATCTACTCTTTAACTAATGAAATTGTTGCAAACACGACTGACAACCACGAGGCCTCGTAAAACGAAATATAAACGAAAAGTTTTGCAATATCTCAACAAAGCCATCATTGAAGATACACCTGAAGATACTGAAGAGTCTGAGTCTGAGTCTGAAGATGAAGACGAGCTAGAGGAGGCAGATAATGAGGGTAACAGTGATGAGGATGATGGTGATGATGATCAAAATGAGTAAGAAGAGGATAAAGATAAGGATGAGGAAGAAGAAGAGAACGAGGAGAAGAGGATGAGGATAACAGAGAAGACGAGGACGAAGATACAGATGGGGATAAGGATGATGATGATGATAATGATAATGAGGGGAATGGAACCAGAAAGGGTGATAAGAATGACAAAACGGGTACGAGTGGCGGCGAGTCAAATAAGGGCGAAGGTGATAAGGAAAATGAGAAAGCTATTGAGGAAGCTGAAGAAAGAGTTGCGAACACTGAAGAAAAGACTGTGGACACTATGGTGCCAGAATCTCAGCATACTGACACAAGTATGTCTACTGAACCAGTTTCTACTACTGCTTCTCACAACGAAACTGTAGAACCTATGCTAGAAGACGACATTCCAGTCTCTATGCCTCAAGATGATATACCGGTGTCAGAGAAAAACCTTCCACACCTTCTGAAGATCAGCACAATTCCGATATGGAAGTCGAAGACTTAAGTGTACCAGAACCGACCTTTGCTGAATCTCTTATCTTAGATGACACTGTACAGGAGCAACTCTGGCTTACAAATGCAACACCACAACATCCTTTCGCCACATCAACAGAAATGGAGCTCACTCAATACCTAAACAATCCAATCGATTTCTCGGCCTTTCTAAGGTATCATCATGGGAAACCAACAATGACTCTGGATCTTATCAAAATGGCAGCCGCATATGTGGATTTCTTTGATACTTTGAAGATCAGCCATAATGAGGCTGAATATCATTTAAATGAGCTTACAAAGGCCATGAGAGCGACGACTACAGGAATTTAGACTCCAGTGTTACAACCTCTTACACCCACAGTCATCGCCGGTTCTGCAACAATTCCAACAGAATATATTTTGTGAGTCATGATCTCGAGTATCTTGAAAATGGCGCAAAGAAATATGCTACATCATTAACCATGGTCAAGGCGATAAATTTGGAGAATGTACCTTGGATTGAGGACAAAGTACATAATGCTCTATGGTGATGGAAGTTGCTCAAGTTTTATGATACCTATGCAACACTTGGCATTTCTCATTGGAATTCAAAGAAAAAGATAGCCTACAATCACTTTCATCGTCCAAATACAGGTTCTCCTGTTGTCTCAGATCATAGAATTAAAAGTATACAAGGAGAAACCACTCAGAATGTATTCGGTTATGATTACATGAATGTAATCGTGTTCAAACGTACCGATGAAAAATAATACAGAATCGATGAAAGTGATCTCCAGTACCTTCGCCTTGAAGACCTTGAAGATTTTCTGTTGTTATTGGCTCAAGAAAAGGTCAACCATTTACCTCCTGAGATAGTCATTGCGTTGAGTTCCAACCTTCGTCAATATGCTCGTAAGATCATCATCAAACACCGGGTGGAAGATTTTCAACTTGGAGTGGAGAGTTTCCAAAAGCAGCTGAACTTGGAACGTTCCCACACAACTCCGCTCAACAATTACCACAAGAACAAAAAGCCTTACACGGGGACCACGACACCAGAAGAAGGGATATTCTATCCGAACGAGACAGGAGCCATGCAGTTCATGTGATTCTCCGAACTGCATAAATTCAGTGACGGCATGCTCAAACACATTCGTGATGATCTGACTGTTCTCAATACCGATCTACCGCTTCCAGCAATCAAGTACACCTGGACGAACCAATGCAAAAGAGTAGCTAAGTACACGATCAAAAAGATCGAGGAAATATTAAGGAAGCATCGGTTGCTAAGAAGTGTGGAACGATTCGTAGGTGGAAGACCATATGGAGCTCATCATAGGTTCACGGAACGATCTATTTAATTATGGATCGCCTTCTATCAGGTCAACTCCATATGTCTATTACTGTGAATATGTCAATATATGTGTATAATAGGCTTTTGTGGCATTGTGTAGTGCAAGAGTATGAAATCTTTTCAAGAAATTCTCACGAGATTCAAAATCTTTCAAACATATCATACTTAAGCACTACACCTTACCCTCATTAATTTTAGCGGGAGCATTAATATATTCTACGACCATCAATCAATTTCATTTTTTACCCAAAGACCGGTTAATCCATTAATATCCAAAATTTTAATGGTTAACATTTTGGATAAGGGGAGAAAATGAGATTAAGGAGACTTGTAAAACATATGTGTCTAAAAATGAAACGGGACTAATAGTAAATCCAACTTGATATATGTTACGCATATATTAAAGGGGGAGCATTTTGTGGACAAAAACACTAAAGATACAAAACTTTGATATTTATATCACAAGTATCTTAAGTGAGTTTTCAAGGATTTTTTCATGGTGACAAGTACTTACCCAAAACACATTTAATTCACGACGGATGTGGTGACAAAAGGGTGGTAGGATTAGGTGCTAGTCCAATGATTCTTCGGAATTGGAGGAATCTTCCCAAGGACAATTCCATAGTTAGAAAATAGAAGTCCTTAGGAAAGATGGAGAATGGTTTGTGAACGTAGCTGAATGCCGACCAAGTACTGATGCTAGCACTGGAACAATCACAACAAGGTGTTAGTGATGATGTATTGGTAAGCATTAAAGGGGTTGAAGAATGAAAAAGAAATGTAAAGATAAAGGGTGTAAAGAAAGAAGCCCTCCTTACAACTTAGGCAGAAACCAGGTCAACTCATTTTGAAGACAAAGTATCATGGACCCAGTGATGTGATGCACAACCCCTCCCAGCCAACTCAAATATCTCTTAAAAGGTATTTATTTTAATGTCACGGAGTTCAACACATTATCTATCGGTTTATTCACTCCGAATAAATTGATATTGAAAAGGTGGCAATCATCTCCAACCTCCGCTCACCAAAACAAAACACACTATTGAGTCTAGAGCCACGAGATCATCAAAAGTCTCATTAGGACACAATTTTGAAAACAAGAAAGATTTTTATGAGTCCTACGCAATATTCTTGAAATATTGCCAGAACATCTGAGTAATGCGAAAGTATTACAATGAAGATGGAAATCCTGCTTGAGCCAACATCAAACAAGCTCATGGTAGGTGACACGTGCGGTTCTTTAAGAACTAATCTTGTGAAAACTGGAAAGAAACGATGGTTTAACTCTTAATTGAGATTAAACTTGTTCCAGGGCCTCTACGCAAAATCCAAGTGATCTTGCCAGAACACTCAGAGTGGCACTCCTTAGTATTCATAGTGAAGAGTGGAAATCCTTCCAGTGTCAACATCAAACAGCACTGCGGTAGGTGACAAGCAAGATTCTATTTGAATCAAGCTCGTGACAACTGGAAAGCAACGATGGTGAAAATCTTAATTGAAATTCACTTGTTCCAGGATTCATGAATTGACGGCTTCAATCATAAGGATATTTAATATCCAAGTGATTTACTATTTATGTTCGCAGTCAGCTTTGGACGGTCGAATAAAGAGAACGGGTTTACCCGCGAAATCTTGTCAAGGAGATCTTTAAATAGAGCTACCTGTCACAAGTACGATAATTTATTTTTCGTCCAACGGTCTTCACCGACCGGAGGTAAAATGCTACCGAATCAGAAGAAAATGTCAAAGCCATTTTATTCGTGTCTTATTATGTTGCTGCTTTTGAAGGCGGTGGCGTTGCAGTGAACCAGTTAAAGTTGTCCTCACATACTTATTCCTTCTGAATCAAATATTTAAGCAAATTCAAGAAAGTCTGACCTAAAAGTATTCCGCTATATCGACTCTGAAACTTTCAAGAATTCAACCAAGGATAGGTATGTGGGACATGAAGTCACGAAGAGGCGAACATCACAAGAAGATAAAGATTGCACGTGAAAGGCCAAAAGAATATGTTCCAAGCAAAAGCCAGATGATATTCAACACATAGTCACAAAAAGAAGAAAAGTTAAAGAAGAAAAGAGAAAGTGGACTATGAGATCAAGAACGAAGATCTAACATGATAGATAAGGACTTTGTAAATTTGGAGTGACCTCCCTTTGGGGGAGATTGTTGGAAATACCTTTTTCGTATTAAGAAAGTCTCGGTCACTCCAACAATATAGTTATAGGCTCGTAGTATAAGTTTAATCATTATTTACATTAGCCCGACCCATGAGCATGTTCATGGGCCGGAGGCCCAAGTCCACTAAGGTACTTGGTATATAAACCCCTTTCCACCATGGAAAGGGTGTTGGTTGTTTCATTTTTACAAGTAATACACATAGTTTTTCTCTCACTTTTCTCTCTAGTTTCTCTCTCTAGAAAACAACAACCCTCTTGAAAAATCAAAGATTATCATATTTCTACAAAAAGTTTTACCAAAAAAAACTGGAACAAACAAAATAAAGGGTACAGGCACCCTTTATATACTACTTAGATGAAGATTCTATATAATAAAAATGATAAACCCTAGAAGACGAATTTACTTGTTTGCCCTTAGTCTTGACTGATTCCTGGTCAAAATGGGTTCCCATGTGATCTCTGAGATGATACAGCTGTCTTGTGATGATCTAGAGTGTCCAATAATCCTTTGGGACCAAGTTTTGAATCTTGGTCATTGGATTGCTGTTGATATTCTCTTTTTACCAAATATGGAAGAGTAGGGGACATTTGTGGGGCCATATGGAGTCACGGGGAGGGAGTGTTTATGAGTGGGATGCGTTTAGGATGAGTGTAATTAAGGTTATTGAGGGTTTAGGGGTAAACCCCCTTGATTTTAGTGAGTGTGGGATTAGGGTTTGTTCATGGTGGTTTAGTGAATAGGGTGAGTTTAAATCTGGTTTAGGGAGGATTATATTTAAATTTCTTGTTTGTCTCCAAGATTAAACTGATTTATTAAACTTCAGTTTAAAAAAATAAGTGGAAGGTGACGTGTGGTGTTTGTTGTGAGGTGGTGATGTATGATTGGTTGAGGGGAGTGACATGGCATGTTGATTGGTGGTGGTAGGTTGTGATGTTTGACAGAATTAGCCCCCCTATTCCCTTTGTCTTGTCAAATTAAGTTTATCAGTCCACAAAGCAAATCCCCTTTGTAATCAAACTTCTCTTTTTTAGTCTGTGGCCACAACAAGTTTCATAAACTTGTTTCTAGGGTTATCAATGAAATATCAAAATTCTTCAAGGGCCATAATGGTATAATCTTGAAACTTGAGGACCAATCTTGTAATAATTGAGATTTACAAGGGTCAAAAGTGACAAGTCTTCAAATGTTGAGGGACCATTCTTGCCAAATCTTCAAACTTCAAGGACTTCAAAGGAAAATCAACATTCTGGTCCGGTTCTTTGTGCGGCTTCGTTTCCTATGTTCGTTTTTGCTTCATTCTTGTGATATTTTGTTGATTTCATGATATCCGTACCTAAATTACACAATGAACAAACACATGCATATTTTTGGGTATTTCATGATATTTAATGCATTTTAAGCCCATTTTGGACGATGAGACTATGTATAAAAGCAGTCTCATCACCTATCGGGGGCACACACTCAACACGAAGAACACACCTTTATTATTACGTTTTATTATTTATAATTAAACGTTTAATAAAAACTTCCCTTATTATTTAATTAACAGTAGTTAAATTAATTAACGAGATTTAATTAATTTATCGTGAGTGCGTTATTTAAATATGGGAAGAAAATCGCTTCTAGAAAACCCCTAGGCCTTGCAGCCGAATATATCCATAAGGATATTCTAGAAGATTTTTTTGTTATTATTTTGGTAAGTAAATATTCTAGGATATTTGATTGAGGTAATATTTCCCTTAATTATATTTCTTGGAGTAGGGAACAAGTAATTTAAGGAGGTGGAGATTAGTATAAATAAGATCCCATACACCTCATAATTTAGGTCTCTCTCATCTTTAGTGTGTTTCGTCTGATCGCAACACCCACACCACCAAAACCATATGATTTTTCCAATTAACCCTAAATTCACATAAAGTGTAAACCTTTGCAAGATCATCTACCTTTTGGTACTTACTTGTGAAGTTTCTTAGCCTATACTAAACCCTTGATCCTTGTATTAAGGTTTTAGTTCTTGTTTTGGTCTCCCCTTGTGGTTCATCCAAACGCAAACCCTAATTACGGTTTATGTGATTTTGGGTAATCAATCTTGTAATGTCTATAAACCGATCCTTACGTAATCCCTAATTAGGGTTTTGGATCTAGGTTTTCTAGTTACAAGATAAATACACTAGTTTTTTTGAGAAGTGAAATTACCACTAACATCGTGGTGTGTTCGTTTGACGTGTCGTGTGAGCAAACGATAGAGAGGGTAATTTAACCGTTAAAGTTCAAGATAAAGATCAAGACGAAAGACGCATTAACTGATTTATTCAATTAATTAATGGTTGGTTTTAAATTGTTTTTATTATGTGCTTAATCATGTATGTCATACTAGATCCATTCCGCTGCGTACTCGTAGTTAATGGTTTAACTAGTTTCAAAATCCCAACAGTGGTATTAGAGCCAGGTTCATATGGCATTCATGGGTTACACATAGAATAAAACACGCTTGCTTCGCTTTAAAAACTCTTTTATTTATGTTTTTATGACAATTACATGCATATTTGTCATAAATTTTTAATCTTGATCTAGATAATGGTTAAAATTGGGTAGGTTAAATTGAACCGGTTAATAATTACGATTGTTTTTATTATCCGTCAAAGAACTTTGCATCTCACTTTTGTGATACTTTGCACGTCATCAAGTACCTTGCTAGAAAACTTGATGAGGGTATTTGGTACTCAATTTAGGGAAGACTCATTCGAGACTTGGATCTTATATGATTTATCGCTTTCATATAGAGTCTGTCTTCTACTTCTACCCCCTTCTAGTATGTTTTTATGTGCTTATCTGTTTTCCATTATGAATTGCAAAACGTAATAATTCAAGATTCTAGGAATCGTAAAAACGGATCTCTACTTATATCGAAACTAGCTTTAAAAGTATGTCATATTAATACAACATATTTTCCTTGCGAATCGGCTATGTGTTATTTGTTAAAAAAAATTTTTTGGAACAAATATTAATATGGACATAAGATCTATGAAACTTGTTTTTATTATAATCTAATTGTTTTACGAAATCATATTGTCACTCGAGTTCGGCTTACATACCGTAATGATGGCTTATAAACTATCTTCTCAACAACGTGATTTGCAGAATTAATTAGTTTGTAATACAAAAAAACAAGTTGTTTTGTGATTTACTAATGATGGGTTGCTATTGCACTACGTGCTCTAGTCAAGCTACCTAGGGTTCGAACGATCTGTAATCTTTTCCCATGTCATGTACATGTTTTGGCATCTATATGATAATTATCCCAAGCACTTGCGCCCTCGGGCGCATGAAGAGTAGGATATAGGGTTTGATCATTTTTTAATCTTTTCCTGCGGTAAACACGCCTAAATCAAAGTTAACAAAAGGTTTTTCTTAACTTGTGTTAAAAAGATGATTGCATGCATCTTTTTACACGTTTTTGACATTTGTTTTCCAAAAACTTATGTGATACCTACTTGAATTTTTAAGTCTATGCCATCCAATTTAATAGCACTTGTAGTCTTTTTTCACCATCTGGTCAGACCTAGGGCGAATCATGCACCCAAGGTGATCTTTGTCATAGGTCAGACCTATGCCAATTATTGCATGCTTTAAACTGGTACGACTTAAGTCGAGTTCCCGGTCAGATTCGAAACCCAAGGCATAAGATGAGATGAAACATACTCGTGGTTTTATTACATGTAGAACAAGTTTGTTTGAGATGTTCATTGGTACTCGAAAGAGTTGTGAGAATATCCCATCCAAACACTCTACAACAATAAACTTCATGAATCGTCTCATAATTCTAAGAGTTTCACTAGTAATGCAATTAATGCTCAACACTTACCTCTTGCTCTACTTGTTATTAGACGGTCAGACCTCTAATATTGAGTGGGAGTGCAAGTAGGATCTTAGTCTTATTAGTAATTAATTGGGTAGTTAATTCTATTAAGAATTTAATTATTGAAAATACTAAATTGAACTTTCTATTTTCCGATTAATTGTGTTATTGCAACATAATTCGTAAACACGAGATATTTTCTTATAGAAAACAAACATAGTCTCTTTTCCTGGTAAGAAAAGCGAGACTTGCTTCTATATCTTCTTATTAGTTGACAAGAATAAAATAGGAGTATAATCGAATCATTATCGATTGCATTTAAACTCACTTTTAATATTTCATTATCCTAATCCGGTTCTGAAATCTTTGAAAGATAACATATTTTGTGTATCTATAGTACTTTTGTTATAGCTACCAAAATAAATGACATCTTTTACTTGTCACGATGTATGAGTTTAAACCGCAAAGAGTAAAGAAGTTACTAGCACTTCGCTAGGTATCTTTCTTGGACTCTTGTTATTCCTTAAAGTGCTAAGTACCCTCGTGGCTATGTAGACGATAAAGGAGGAATTGCATGCTAAATAGTCAAGTTAATTGAAAGCATGAACGGCTAGTCCCTCATCTACACACGTAGAATTTCATATACTTTGTTCAAATAGCTAAGTACATGTATACTTGTAGGCATTTTTCAGAGATAAGGAAGTCAATAAATTGCTTTTTGCCTTCTACTGGTGATGTAACATTTATAATGTTGACAAATATAGTGGGAGCATTGCAGTTTATTACTGAAATAATATCCATGTAATATTATCAATTTCAGTGGGAGCTACAAGATTTATTTTCTTGCTTAGTCATCCATATTATTTCGAACTTGCTTTGAAATAATTTATCACTTCCAAATATGAACGACCATTGCTTAGAGGAAAATTGCATTTTATTTTATAAGATAACACGTTGCCTTTCTAATGTCGCCTTCTGACACGTTATCTATAGAATAATAATCAACAATTCTTTGTCTAAAGTTATGGTTCTAAATCTAGTTATAATATCCATGACATTATCATATTGTTTACACAATCAACCACATGTTGTATTGCTTGTCTTCATAATATGATGTTGTGCCTTACACAAGTGGGAGAAATTGCAAAGTGTGTGCAAGGAACAACATATGATTAGTTTCGTTTGCCTAAAAGGTAAGGAAGTTAATAATTCTACTAGGACTTGAACACGCAAGATGTTTGTTTCCCTACTACATTCAAATGTCATGATATAGTGAAAAGTTGCTTCAACATTTTTACTACATGTTTAGTAAATATAATTATGGTTATGATATAATAATCATAATTTTGAAGTATAAAAATTAACTTGAATTTACTATTGAACTCAAGAGTTTGCGTTCATGATTACTTTAGTTAGTATAATTATGTTACACATAATTATAAAGTCCTTGAATTACGCACCGACTTATAACATAAAGTATGTAGTAAATAGGTATGTCTTCTTGTTAACACATAAACATAAGATCTTTGAATTATTCAAAGAATTATAATGTATACTTGATATGTTCTGTTTTCTTGTAAATGCATGAATATATAATTCTTAAACTGCCATGTCTTCTTGTAAACACACGGTTCTCACATTGTTCAAGAAATATACATTATATCATGCACCTGGATTTAAAATACTGATATTGTAATTTGGTAAACGATCCAGTTGACAATGTTTTTACAAAGAGTATTAAGTTATCTATAGAATTCTGATGTAGTCTCACAATTCCAATACTCATAGAATATCAAAATATTATGGTATGTATAAAGAGTTGAAACGAACTATATTCGTATATTTTGATTTATGATAGCTTTAATTATTCTACCTCAATGATCTATCAATGTTAGAAAATTGTGTGTGTCATTGATACACTCAATATAGTTCAAACCTAGAAGGTATTCAAGATAAACCACAATTCAAAACCCCTAATTTATTAGGGACTTTCGGTTGTTCCACTCAAACCAATTGAATCCTAAAACCCTTTAGGTTTTTCGATTTTCTACACTTCCTAGCTTGACGGTTGTAGTTTTGGTGTTCCTCCTAGCTTGACGTAACACAAACCTTTCCAAAGGTTATTGGTTAAAAGTGATGCAAGAGTTAGGGTTTATGCTACAAACCCTAATTAGGGTTCTTGGGAGAAATCCCAATATGTCTTGATTAAAGTTCTTTAATTTGTTTATATCTTTTGAAGCATAGTATTAAAAACTTGAGATAAGAATTTAAAATGTGTTTTGTAGTCTCTCTATTAAGAACAACTTATTGTTACTTAAATACTTAGTATTTAGAGAATCATCTCTACTTACAAAAGTAAGTGGGAGTTATAACAAATCTTGAAGATATTCAAGAGCAAAATACATAACCTTCAAAATCCACTTGTTGATGTCATATTTTGGTTAAGCATGAAAATGTCAAACCAAAGTAAATGTTACTCTCGTTCATATATCTGCAAGGATGCCTCATCACTTGATTGATATTTTAATATCAATCCTGAGGAGTACATGTAAAACCCGCACGCTTTTACCATGAACAGTACATATATAATCGTAGGTACATGATTAAAACTTTCCTTTTATAGCACGTTAATGTTTCACGAATAGCAATTACAAGTATTACGTACGTGTTATTACACGATAATTATTATCAACAATAATAATAATCACGAACATGAAATCATGAACGTAAATAATCACGAACCTATTATTATGTATTTACGTATATTTATTACGATTACGTATAAATATAAATTACGACACGAACGATAGATAATTAAATCACGTAAACACGGCACGAGAACACGTAAATAATTAGAACACGGGAAAACAACGTGTTTCCCCTTGGGGGGCCCACATACCCACGAAATATAGGGAAAAGGAAGGGGCCAAGCCTACTTTTGATTTAACTAAAACAAGGAAAAGGGAGAACATATTTTCATTTACAGAGAATTAGAAAAAAAACACAAAACCCTAGCCTCCTTTTCCTTCTCCTCTTGGCCGCCACATATGAACACCACAAATAGGTGTTTTTGGATTTTAGTAGATCCAATTTATTGCAAGTTTGTTCGTGTTAGTAATTTCCTTTTGATCTACGAATCGATAATCATCTTAAACCTTTTCTTTGTAATTCTTTATTAGATCTAAAAACATGAAATCATGAGATTATTAAAAACAAGTTAATAAACATGTATATCTAATCAAATAGGATTAAAAACATATGGTTTAAGGGGTATTTTGGTACGGCTAATGGGTAAACCGAGAGCATGGCTCTCGGTGGTTGCTTAATCATCACCAACTGAGACCACAAGGTCTCGGTTTGGTTGGGGTGTTTCGGCTGCAAGCAACCAAGGGACCCCGACGCATGTCGGGGTTAGCCTTGGTGGCCTTAGGGGGGTCTCGTCTATAGAACCACACGCACCACCGGTTTAGGCCGGTGACGGTTTGCCATGGTTAAGAGTGTAGATCTAGTTCAAGGGGTTCACGGACTGGTTCATGACATGTTTAGGTTTAAAACACGGGTTCGGTTCACGGTTTATTTTTCAAGTTAATTATTTATTTTTACAAGTTAAATAATTACAAGGTTTAATTAAATTAATTTAACATGCTATGTAATTAATTTAATTCGGGACATAAATTATGTTAATTATTATTAGTAATAATAATACATGATTTTAACGTAGGTATTTTATGATTTAATTAACTAATTATTAAAACATGGCACATAATTAATTAATTTCCATGACTTAGGTTATATTAAAAATAAATATTAATACATGTTTTAACCTAAGTATTATTTACCTTTTATTTAATTTAATCATGTTATATTTAATTAAATCTTATAACCTATAGTTTATTTAATTTACATGTAATAATTAATAAACTATACTATATATCACATGACTTAGAATATTAGTCAGTAAAACTTAAGCTTATATTATTAGCTTAATAATCCAGCTTATTTCTAATTATGGAAACTTTCTATTTTTAGAAACTTATTTAATTAAGACAGCTAATCTATTTATGGAAATTTTCTATTTTTGGAAACTTTCTATTTTTGAAAACCTTCTATTTTTAGAAAGTTACTTATTATTAAACAACAAGTATAATAATACAAGAAATACAAGTAGTACTTAATCAGAATAGACAGAATATATGATAAACACAGTATAACGATAAAATCAGTAAAACATGACATGAACATGTAAAACAAGCTAACACATGATATAAAACTAGTTACGTACTCAGTAATCAGAATACTTATACATGTATATTATTTATGTAGCATTAGTGATATCGAAGTAGGACTCTCTTCCGTTCTTCTTCTTCGTTCACTGGACACAAGGTACGGATTCTTCATCCTTTCAGTATGGACATTCTTCCTTATTAGGATTCCCCGTTTACAGCCAACTGTTTCCACAGTATATGTTTTATATGTTTTGAATTGCTCATGTTTAATTAGATACCTAAAGCCATATACATGCATGACTAGTTTCACCTAGTTTTGGAGGTATCATAACCATAACACTAGAGGCACCAGTGTTATGACTCCACCACGACCGAGTGATAGCTCGTGGCGTCCCTTCAGTTTTTGGCCATATTATTATTATCAGGTGGGGCGTATGGGTGCATCCTAGGTTACATGTTTTCAGCAGATTATTCAGGTGAATGTGGTATGTGCCTTGCATCCTTCACAAGGAGCTGATCCCTCCTACCCAAAACTTATATTAATTAGAGGCAGCCCCTCTAATTTCATGACGAGGTCACCCCTCTAAGTATTCATGCACGTTGATATTTCATGACCTATATTGGCTTAATGGTTAACATGTTAAACAGTTTTTATAAGATAAACATAAGGCTTTTGAAACGATAAAACTAGTTTTACTAAGTTATTCCAGGTTTTCCAGGACATATACATTTCCACTACTATTAGTCTTATTTAGTTTTCAGCCGTTCATACTATGTCGTATATCTGTGCACTGAGCGTTATGCTCAGCCGTTACTTTCCTTTCCATGTCCCAAAACGGCAGGTACTTAAAGTTAGACTGGAGCATTTGGAGGGCACGCATAGGATGGGAGATACCTTAGACTTATTCTCCTCATGCCTTCATATATTTATGCTTGTTTAGTCTTCCTTTTGTTCATTTACTTTATTTATGTTTTGGGCTTATGTTTGGGAACCGATGTTTGATTACGGTTTTCCCTATGGTCATGTATGTTTTAGTACATATTACCTTGCATGCTTTGATGACACGCCATAATCACGCGTGACATTCCATTTATCAAAATGGGGTGTTACAATTATGGTATCAGAGCCAAGGCTTCGACCTGTAGGCTCTAAAACTTGACCTGTGACTAGTGGGTAGTCACCAGGAGCTTCCTAAGCCAACACTTGTTATTCCACGTATTGATGTGTTCAGCGCATTGTTGTTTTAACCATGATGTTTTAACCTTGAAGTTTTAACCTTGATGTTTTCATCGATATTGTTTTACTAATATGGATGGACAACCATCATTCATATTTAGTTACGTGTTATTGTTTCATGCATGATGTTCCTCGTGAACTGTGGATATGTGGACTGAACCCTAGTAGTTCATAATTAGTCACATAAGTTATTTTTTTCTGATATTTTTTGACAGATGATTTTTACTTATTTATGTTTCATGTATCATTGTTGCGGGAATTTTGACTAAGTAATGGTTGGTACAGGACTGGCCCTATTTAGTCGCATGTGCATTTATCGAAACTTTTAACTTTGGGACCGACCCATAGGCGTCCCCTTTCCATGTCTTTTGTTTTGGGACCAACCCATAGGCGTCCCCTCGCGCATATAAAGGTTTTTATAAACTGCATCATGTATTCGTGCACTGTTTTCATGCATAAAGTTTTTCTCATGATTTATTCGCATAATATTTTTTTCATGTCCCCTCATAAGTTACTATGTTTTTATGTCAAGTATGTTTTCATACTGTCATGGTTAACTTCAGTTTCATGCTGATTATGTTATACACTCCTTCATGTTAGGTCGTTTCATGTTTCTTCATGATGATTTCGTCTTCACGTGATTATGTCTTACGTTTTTTTTGTTATTTATGCTTTCATGCAAGACACTGTTGGAATTCATTTAATCCTGCTTTCATGATAGTCATGGTTGGTTTTCATTAATCATGCTTTCAGGAAGATCATCGTTGAAATTCGTTTAACCACACGCTATTGTTTCTCTATGCAACCAGAATGAGGTATATACTGGTGTTGCCAGGTTATCATGATGGTTTTTCTAACCGTTTAACCGATTGTATTTCCTTTAAAGCATGATAAATGATCGACCCCATATCGATCATTTCATCTGCATTCAATGTGTACTCCATGTACCGTATTCCATGTGTATTACACGTACCTTAATCCATGTATATTTCACTTGCAATACTTCACGAGTATTCGCTAGTCAATTCTGAATCATCTCAGGCGTATTTTCACTTGCTGATGCCGCTCATAACTTGGAGATGTTACTAAAGGTTGATGCTGCTGATGTTTGGAGACGCTACGAGATGCGGATGCTGTTCATAACCTGGAGATCCTACAAGACGAAGACAAAGGCGTAAGAGCAAAGCAATTGGACGAGAAGATGCTTCACCATCAGACGATTTCCATCAATCATTGTCCCTAATTCTTAGTTACATGTTACACGTCATTCAGTTGTCATTTCAGTCATATGAGTGCAAACCGGTATCAGCCGGCCACTCAGCTGAATAATTACATGAATCACAGTCATGCGAATGACCGTCATGGAACTGACAGACAAAACGATAGTAACCATACTATGACAACAACTATCCTAGCAATCGCAACCGAAGCTCCGGCCCCGGACGTGATCAGAAATACAAAGGATCAGTAGTCTAACCGATTCACCAATTTTGGCATAATAACCTAATATTTGTAGTTCTATTTGTTTCACATCTCGAGACTCATGTCAAGACATCAGTCAAGACACATATCTCATGTATACTTTCCGAAGACACATGTCAAGACACCAGTTATGACACATGTCATGCTTATATTTCCAAGACACGAGTCAAGACACATGACTCACGTCAAATTCTGGAACATCCCTAAGAAATTCAGAGTACCCTCCAAAGGGTATATCCATTTTGTTGTGCCATGTATTAATCAGGCCACAAGAATTTCAGTACCATCAGCGGCGTATCAGTAAGATCTATTACGATTGCTCGATGACACTTTCATCTCTTGCACCCATATTTCATATGTTCATGACCATAAAGGACGCCATTCGTATTTCCCATGTATACGACGGTTTTCCTTCAGCCTAATGATAAGATCCAAACTGCTAACGCATTACCTCAGACAGATGTGAGTTGAATTTCACCCTAATTACGGACTATGAACAACACACCATGCTATGACTCACGATTTTGTACAGTAATGTTTAGGCTCCTGAATATATTAAGCATGATTTTCCATCAGGAAAATCTGTACAAATTATTTATGCTTTACAAGCACGTGCGTTGTTAGCTATGACTGCTAAAATATTCTAGTTGTCATTTAAGACACGACCACTTAAGTCCTTTTACGCATAACCAGTGGATTATTCAAAAATTGTCTCATATACTCCAAAAAAACCTTCAAGGAGAAGGACGGTAGCATGAGATTATGTGTCGACAATCGTCGATTTTAAACAAATCACCATTCATAACCGTTACTCTCCTCCACGTATTGACAAGATCGGATTCATTTAGGGTGTTAAGCACTTTCCAAGATCGGATTCATGATCATGCTGCCAATAGTGACGAGTGAAAGAGGAGGACATGTCCATGACTGCTATTCGTACACGACTCGGTCGTGCTAGATTCATGATTTTGTATTAGTCTCATAAGTGCTCCAGCAGCATTATGGACTTAATAAATTGAGTTTCCATGAACTCATAAACAAATTCATCAGTGTTTTCATCTATGACAACCTAACCTTCTCTAAAGTCTGGATAAGAGCAGGAAGACCATATTGGCACTATGTTGCAAATTCTACGATAGGAGAAATTTCACCCTGAAATTTTTCAATATAAATTCTGGTTGATTACAGTGACATGCTGAATCACATGGATTCTCACGGTTAATCTTAGCATGACTCAGCTTATGCGTAAAGGTGAGAACCCTACACTACCTTAGGAGTTTAAAGAAAATCCTACGCTAAGAGAAGTCTAATTTCGAAGACTTATAGTTCCACAAATTTCTATGTATCAAGTTTCTACGAAGCAAGATATAGTTACGTTCATATCTAAGTACCTGACATACCAACAGGCTAAGATAGAACACCAACTGACTGGGATGTTTATCCACCATCAGAATTGTGATAAAAAAATGGGACAAGATCCCCACTGATTTGGTTACCAGATTAACGCAAAATCAGAAGAAACAAGATGCTATCTGGGTCATTGCCAACAGTTTGATCAAGTCTGCAAAATCCTTACATCCGCAATGATTTCAGAATCAACAGATTGATCGGACATGTTCCAGCCAAGGCTCATCAGATCACTTGGTAATCCCTCAGCTAACGGGCCAAACAAAGGTTTGCATTTGTGCTCCTTATTTACGTTCACGACTTGCTTTCACGCTCACGTTCATGACACTATTCACGTCCATGATCGTATCCTGGCTTAAGATTTTATGTTCATTTTCCTTCTGGGAAGTTTTGCAACAACTTGAGAGACCAGACCCAAGTTTAGTATAACTCCCTATCCTCAGATAGACGTTTCACGTCACATTCCATGTCTCACCTTGTAGCGTTTGGTGTACCGCAGTGGTATTCCATGTTCACGATATGTTTCACATGTCATGTTCATTCCACGTTCCTCATATCACGTTCACGATATGTTACACGTATCATTGATCACGATTTGTTTGCTCATACTACACTCACCATATCTCCACGTATCACGTTCAAAATTATTCACGTATCACGTTCAAAAATTTTCACGTACTACGTTTCAATATGTCTCGCGCATCGTTTCTAATTCTCAGTTAGGTTAGATTATTTTGCATCGTAATGTTTCAGTTACCCTTGCATGTTAACTCTTATTTCCTCGATCGAATTCAAGGGATCTATCTTACGTAGATGACAATGAACTTTTACGTATTTTCAAATCAAGGTCAGGAGGACCAAGATTTATCATTTGTGTCAAGATCTTGTGAAGGAACCGTTCCAAGAGGGAAGCCACATGGAAACAGACAAGTTCATCCGGACTTCTTATCCATTTTTCTGTCATCAATTAGATATGTTCTTTCAGTCACGTCACGTTCCATGTCCTTTCAAGACATGTCACGTTCTACGTTCCTTCTACCATGTCACCTGCATGTCCTTTTATCTTACATGCCCTCTCAGTTTGAATCAGGTATGTTTCTCTTTTTCAGCTTACGTTATCTATAATTCGGGGACGAATTATTCTTTTAGAGGAGGAGAGTTGTAAAACCCGCACGCTTTTACCATGAACAGTACATATATAATCGTACGTACCTGATTAAAACTTTCCTTTAATAGCACATTAATGTTTCACGAATAGGAATTACAAGTATTACGTACGTGTTATTACACGTTAAGTATTTATTGTGTATTAAGACACGATAATTATTATCAACAATAATAATAATCACGAACATGAGATATTGAACGTAAATAATCACGAACCTATTATTATGTATTTACGTATATTTATTACGATTACGTATAAATATAAATTACGACACGAACGATAGATAACTAAATCACGTAAACACGACACAAGAACACGTAAATAATTAGAACACGGGAAAACAACGGGTTTCCCCTTGGGGGCCCACATACCCATGAAATATAGGGAAAAGGAAGGGGCCAATCCCACTTTTGATTTAACTAAAACAAGGAAAAGGGAGAACATATTTTCATTTACAGAGAATCAGAAAAAAAACACAAAACCCTAGCCTCCTTTTCCTTCTCCTCTTGGCCGCCACATATGAACACCACAAAGGGGTGTTTGTTGATTTTGGTAGATCCAATTTATTGCAAGGTTGTTCGTGTTAGTAATTTCCTTTTGATCCACGAATCGGTAATCTTCTTAAACCTTTTCTTTTTAATTTTTTATTAGATCTAAAAACATGAAATCATGGGATTATTAAAAACAAGTTAATAAACATGTAGATCTAATCAAGTGGGATTAAAAACATATGGTTTAAGGGGTGTTTTGGTTAGGCTAATGGGTAAACCGAGAGCAAGGCTCTCAGTGGTTGTTTAATCATCACCAACCGAGACCACAAGGTCTCGGTTTGGTTGGGGTGTTTCGGCCGCAAGCAACCAAGGGACCCCGACGCATGTCGGGGTTAGCCTTGGTGGCCTTAGGGGGGGTCTCGGCTGTAGAACCACACACACCACCGGTTTGGTCGGTGGCGGTTTGCCATGGTTAAGGGTGTAGATCCGGTTCAAGGGGTTCACGGACCGGTTCATGACATGTTTAGGTTTAAAACACGGATTCGGTTCACGGTTTATTTTTCAAGTTAATTATTTATTTTTACAAGTTAAATAATTACAAGGTTTAATTAAATTAATTTAACATGATATGTAATTAATTTAATCTGGGACATGAATTAGGTTAATTATTATTAGTAATAATAATACATGATTTTAACCTAAGTATTTTATGATTTAATTACTTAATTATTAAAACATGGTATATAATTAATTAATTTCCATGACTTAGGTTATATTAATAATAAATATTAATACATGTTTTAATTTACCTTTTATTTAATATAATCATGTTATATTTAATTAAATCTTATAACCTATAGTTTATTTAATTTACATATAATAATTAATAAACTATACTATATATCACATGACTTAGAATATTAATCAGTAAAACTTAAGCTTATATTATTAGCTTAATAATCCAGCTTATTTCTAATTATGGAAACTTTCTATTTTTAGAAATTTATTTAATTAAGACAGCTAATCTATTTATGGAAACTTTCTATTTTTGGAAACTTTCTATTTTTGGAAACTTTTTATTTTTGAAAACCTTCTATTTTTAGAAAGTTACTTATTATTAAACAACAAGTATAATAATACAAGAAATACAAGTAATACTTAATCAGAATAGACAGAATATATGATAAACACAGCATAACGATAAAATCAGTAAAACATGACATGAACATGTAAAACAAGCTAAGACATGATTTAAAACCAGTTACGTTCTCAGTAATCAGAATACTTATACACGTATATTATTTATGTTAGCATTAGTGATATCGAAGTACGACTCTCTTCCGTTCGTCTTCTTCGTTCACTGGACACAAGGTATGGATTCTCCGTCCTTTCAGTATGAACATTCTTCCTTATTAGGATTCCCCGTTTGTAGCTAACTGTTTTCCCCAGTATATGTTTTATATGTTTTGAATTGCTCATGTTTAATTAGATCCCTAAAGCCATATACATGCATGACCAGTTTCACCTAGTTATGGAGGTACAATAACTATAACACTAGAGGCACCAGTGTTATGACTCTACCACGACGGAGTGATAGCTCGTGGTGTCCCTTCAGTTTTTGACCATATTATTATTATTATCAGGTGGGGCGTATGGGTGCATCCTAGGTTACATGTTTTCAGCAGATTATTCAGGTGAATGTGATGTGTGCCTTGCATTCTTCATAAGGAGTTGATCCCTCCTACCCAGAACTTATATTAACTAGAGGCAACCCCTCTAATTGCATGACGAGGTCACCCCTCTAAGTATTCATGCACGTTGATATTTCATGACCTATATTGGATTAATGGTTAACATGTTAAATAGTTTTTATAAGATAAACATAAGGCTTTTCAAACGATAAAACCAATTTTACTAAGTTATTCTAGGTTTTCCAGGACTTATAAATTTCCGCTGCTATTAGTCTTATTTATGTTTCAGCCATTCATACTATGTCGTAAATCCGTGCACTGAGCGTTATGCTCAGCCGTTACTTTCCTTTCCATGTCCCAAAATGGCAGGTACCTAAAGTTAGACTGGAGCATTTGGAGGGCACGCATAGGATGGGAGATACCTTAGACTTCTTCTCCTCATGCCTTCATATATTTATGCTTGTTTAGTCTTCCTTTTGTTCATTTACTTTAAATTATGTTTTGGGCTTATGTTTGGGAACCGATGTTTGATTCCGGTTTTCCTTATGGTCATGTATGTTTTAGTACATAATACCTTGCATGTTTTAATGACACGCCATATCACGCGTAACATTCCATTTATCAAAATGGGGTGTTACAGTATAAGTTAGGAGATCTTTATAATCTACTAACTACTAATGAATATTATCACATCTTGAATCTGATAATGTCTTAGAACGATGAATGATAAGATGTAGTCCTTAAAGGGAAAATCAATCTCTTAAATTTGACTAATGTTTCTTCTAATTATAAACCTATGAGGTTGGAAGGAGTTTCTTTTGAAGAAAGACTCACAAGGACAAAATGGTATACATAATTAATGCATGGCTAATAACAGGAAGCTATAGGATAATCAGTTCTAGTAAAGTGAGATTTTCTCATTGATGATAAATCTGCTAAACTAGATGTGCTCACAATGAGCATTGCTGCATTACATATTAAGGAATAAGAAGACTTTACATTTTAAGAAACTATTAAGATGACTGTCAGTATATATCGTTGATTTCAAATACCTTATACAAGGTATGACGATATCCCCTACTATGAAACTTGCAATAGTATGAGCATGGAAGATAAGATACTCATCTTGTTATTTAAATCTTTCACAATTTGTGAAATTTGAAACAAGTATTCGGTAAGTTTACTTAGACGACAATTTAGCATTCTTGTAAAGAATAGTTGAGAATGTTGGAAACATTTGACTTCAACTTGCTAAATTAGTTTCATGCATATCTATTTTAGTATTTGGGTAATTAGGATGGTAAGACAATTATTATTTTCTGATGAATAAAGATAGTTGGTATTTGTTATTTATTCATATTATTATTGTTGTCCTATATTTGTATGCTTAAATCCTTGAATATTTGATTATTCTAAATATGTCCATTGTCGGTTAGCAATATAGGAATATTTTCTACATTAAGACAAATGTGAGTGCTGGTTATATTCGTTGAATATATGGACAGTTCTTGCCAAACTCGTGTGTTATTCATAAGGGATGCATATTGGACACCACGAACTTTCAAATCGTTACTTTTGGATCCTTGTCATGAGTAAGATTTTGAAAATGGTGATTAAGTCGTCCTTAGACTTGAGATGCAAACAAGTTTGTGCATGTGTGAATATCTCTTCTTGATTCTATGTCTAACGCTAGTTTGCCAAACCTAGTTATAAAGACTTTAATTGGAAGTGTTGTGAAGCAGCATCCACAGACACTTGTAGTCAATATAGAATTTGTTCCTCCATTTGATATAGTGCAGATTAGTACCACTAGGTCCTCTCCAGAATTAATCAGATAATTGTGTGGTTGCACCCAAAGAGTAAATCAAGATGATACGTTTACGTTTGGTATATCTGAATTCACTTCTATAACGAGAAACTAAAAGTTAAACTATATGAAATGAGTTAGGATCCATTTCCATAGGTTAACGGTACTAGTAACAAAGGGATGATTATTAGCAAGTCACATAATCGTATGCCATTAATACTTTTGAGATATTCTTCTTTAAACTATACCTCAATCATTTCCGGTTATAATAAAGTGTTGCTAGATACTTTATTATGGACGTACTATGTCTTAAACTTTCACATGTGGGAGCTATTGGGATATGCGACCGTTTAGCCATCGGAAATGCGTGAGCCTATCGGGGGCACACACTCAACACGAAGAACACACTTTTATTATTACGTTTTATTATTTATAATTAAACGTTTAATAAAAACTTCACTTATTATTTAATTAACGGTAGTTAAATTAATTAACGAGATTTAATTAATTTATCGTGAGTGCGTTATTTAAATTTAAGAAGAAAATCGCTTCTAGAAAACCCCTAGGCCTTGCGGCCGAATATATCCACAAGGATATTCTAGAAGATTTTTTTTGTTATTGTTTTGGTAAGTAAATATTCTAGGATGTTTGATTGAGGCAATATTTCCCTTAATTAGATTTTTAGAGCAGGGAACAAGTAATTTGAGGAGGTGGAGATTAGTATAAATACAATCCCATGCACCTCATAATTTTGGTCTCTTCCCTCTTTAGTGTGTTTCGTCCGATCACAACACCCACACCACCAAAACCATACGATTTTTCCCATTAACCCTAAATTCACATAAAGTGTAAACCTTTGCAAGATCAAGTACCTTTTGGTACTTACTTGTGAAGTTTCTTAGCCTATATTAAACCCTTGATCCTCGTATTAAGGTTTTAGTTCTTGTTTTGGTCTCCCCTTGTGGTTCGTCCAAACGCAAACCCTAATTAGGGTGTATGTGATTTTGGGCAATCAATCTTATAATGTCTATAAACCGATCCTTACGTAATCCCTAATTAGGATTTTGGATCTAGGGTTTATAGTTACAAGATAAATACACTAGTTATTTGAGAAGTGAAGTTACCACTAGCATCGTGGTGTGTTCGTTTGACGTGCCATGTGAGCAAACGATAGAGACGGTAATTTAACTGTTAAAGTTCAAGATCAAGATCAAGACGAAAGACGCATTAATAATTGATTTATTCATTTAATTAAAGGTTGGTTTTAAATTGTTTTTATTATGTGCTTAATCATGTATGTCATACTAGATCCATTCCGCTGCGACTCGTAGTTAATGGCTTAACTAGTTTCAAAATCCCAACAATAAGTTGGTCTTTTTTATCAAAATACAGTCTTTGATTTATTCATTTAATAATGCTAATGCAACTCTCTGCAGTTGCTCATTCGATAAAGAACGTCAAATTACATTTTTCTTTGTATGTAGCTATTGAAAAATGATTCAATTCGATTGTGCTTTAGGTTCTGAATTTTGATGTTAGATCAACTCAAATTTCCTCTCTTCCATTTTTGACAGGTTTTGTTGCTTCGGAGACCAACCAAACACACATTCTTTTTTGATTTTCTGGACACAAAGGTAAGGACTACGAGCAATATAGGATTAAGGACAATGAACAATATAGGAACGCCGATCGACTTCCTACCAGTTTCCTATTTCACAATCACTCCCAAAATTTTTTTATTACTTGCACTTCCTAGGATTTTATTTCAGTTATAATTATTTTACCTTTCTTATTTTATTTCAGAAGTTTTGATGACAATGATCTAGGTGCATCAGGCTTTCTGTGTTGTTTGTTATGAACACAAAAAACTCAGTTTTTGTTTAGACAGTGTAAAAAACAAGTTATCCATTCAAATATTAAACCACATATTAGGCTATAATGAAATTTAATTATATCAGTAACCCGTTTATAGGATATATATGACCATATCATACAACATGTATTACACAATATGACATGGAGTATAGACTTCTGATGTATTGATATACAATAACTTTTTGCTTGAATAGAAGGTTATCGCAATGACTCTTAATGTCCTAAGGAATATTGAATTTTCATGACATTTATTATGTATTTTCTTATGTATCATGTGTAGTGAAAAAGTTGAAGGGCATGGGAGCGAATTTGGGTGATGGTCCTTTTGGAGCTGCCCCTACTGCGGACGGATTTTCTGCCCCACCACAGTCCATTCTGTTTAAAGTGATGAACCCCCCACCCCGGTCAACCCGACATCGGCCCCCGTGAATAATGTTGGTTCTAGATACGGTGGTGGTTTTGGCCAAAATAAAGACTTTATAGCATAACTCATGCCGCCAACTGGACCTTCTCAAACGGGGTTTGCATTTCACCCGATAGCCAACCTTCTGTAATTCTTTTTTAATCCCCAAAAGGTATGGAATGCATCATGTTAAGTTTTGTGTATAACCATTAATAATGCGATTTCTCAAAGAAATCATAAACCATATAGATTGCATCTGCTTGATAAGCAAATTCTTCCAATTAAGTATTTTTACTTTATATATATTATGAGTTTAATGGTAAATGGTGAAGTTTAGTTGTTAGCCAAAATTTATTGTGTTAACTACAAAAAGGCGAGCCTTATTATAATTTAACTTCTTTTTTCGAGGAAGTAAAGATCTTATGTACCACGAGGCCTCTGATTTTCTATTAGGGCGTGCGTGTTGTTTATATAAATTTTGTAGACATTTGTTACTGAAGCATGCCCTGAAGAGAATTTGGAATTTTTGAAGATAATAGTATTCAGTTGTTTCAATTTGGAGAACAAACCAAACAACCAGTTTATGTGTTAAACCTATTATTGTTGTTTATTGTTCGTAGGTGTACTAGGAATTTTCAGTCTAAACAGTTTTTGTTTCTAGCCCAAATAGATTTTCAATGAAAATAAATCACGTTCTAGCGTGTTAAAATATTAAAAACGGAGCAAAAGATATGCATTAAAATTATTTGCAGGCCAAATAGACGGCTTAAAAAGAGTATTATTACTACTTGGTCATATAAGTTTAAAAATTTAGGCGCTTAATAGTTTTTTTGTATATTGGGTTGCTATAAAGCACTCTGAGGGAGTTTCGGTAAGCTTATTTCAATATTATAGATTGTTTAAGTGAGGAAATAAGCTAATAAGCATAAGCTCTTGCATTGAGGCTTTTTGAAGACACGTACGCTTTTAACTATAAGCTTAGTACAAGTGAGACCTCCCTTTCTTATCAGTAGGATGGTTATAAAATTTTGTTTCATCGCTTAGAGTTTTGATCATTTATGTTTTTTTAAAGGTTTGATATAAGTACTTGTGAGGGGTTGGATAAAAGCAAAGTATTTAGGATTGTCTGCTTATGTCAGTTGCAAAGAGTGTTTGTTATTGTTAATTTTTTGTATCCGAAATTTTTATATCGATTGTAGAGAGGATATTTGTGGATAAAAGCAAACAATTTAGTATTATCTTAAATTTTGACTTAGATTCATTATTTTGTACTTAACAAGTTTCCTATATCTTTTTCCTGGTTTCCATAACATTCAATTTTTGTTCTTAAAACATAACGCAACAATTGAAGAACCTTAATCCTAAATCAAACAACTTGAACAACCAAACATCTTTAAAAAGTTCCTACAGTCGATTGATCCCCTTGAATAAATGTAGATTTCCAACAGAAACTTGGCTGAGTTTACAAAAATGCATTTGATCAGTATTAAGATTTTCTGTTAATTTGACACATTGTGCCACCACCTATGCAGATGCTCCCCCATCACTACACAGTTGTCATTGTTTGAATGATACCGTCTTCGGTTGGGGCTAACTGTCCAACCTTCTTCCGGATCAGGTATCATTTGATGTTAGAACTATATTTTTAAACGGGTTGGCGAGAGTTGTTAATGTCTGAGAATGTCAACCCAAACCTAACCTATTTATCAAATGGGGTGGCTGTGTCGACCCATTTATAATGCAAACCTGCTTAGTATTAAAGCAAAGCTGCTTATTTTTTGTGCCGGTCACGGGTCCTGTTTCGTGCAGTGTCACAATTTGCTACCCCTAAACTAAATTACAAAACATTAAAATAGGCTTCTCAAATTTTTGTAGTGTTATGTGAGACCTCAAAAATGTGCCGAATCAAAATATTAAGTAGTTCTGGCCGGAGGTAGGGACTTAGGGATTGTATGTTTGGAGTGAAATACTCTGTGACATATATTGTAATAACCCGAACATTAAAATCAACATTTAGACTGAGATCTAATCTTATTCCTAGTAGTCGGATCAATATTTATTACCTGACTTTTATTTGTCATGTTCGTTCTACGATTAACATTTAATTATCGGCTAACCGGCAATGTTAACGCTTTAACGTATCGAATACATGTCATTTATTATTTATCGACAAAGTATATGTCCGTCATTGATCGTAAATATCCTTATTATGACATAGAGATATTTTCTATTATCATCGTTTTAATTTATCGTTTTACGAGCATTTTTCATAATTTTCTTTAAGCCTTCAGGCGTCATACATTTACGCAACGGATTAAAATTTATTAAATTATGAGCCTTCGTTTATTTATTGAAATATCATTATTCTTCGAATGTCGAAATTTTTATTTTATATTGAGCATTATTTTTCATGTTTAAAGCGTATCTTTTAAATCGCGTAACTTTTAAAATATCGGGTTTCGATAATACCCGCTTTACAAATTGTGAGGCAAGAGTTCACCCACCCATTTATATAAACTAATTGATGACACATATTTATACAAAATACGTGTCTTACATCTCCTTGTCTTACACCTCATAAAATAAAAAGGCATATCCATATGATCTACATCTATATCTCTTTACCTTTCTTTTGTTGCCGTGTACTAAACAAGACATCAACACCATGATAAATTTTCATCAATGTTGGGATACAAGAGCTGATTAATAACACTTCTATCAATATTCTCATGAGTTAAATTTGGGTTGTTATCATCCTTGGATTTGGGTTAAAGATGTTGATCAATTGTCTTATAAAATTTTCACCCTATTCATTGTAAGAACTATTGTTCATGCTATTCTTTATTTATTTGATGCTTATGTAATTCCTACTGATTTAATATGTATCTTAATGATGTATTCATCATTTTATATGTTTGAGACATTGTATAAGAAGATTGAACATTTTAAACAATAATATTATTGATTTTGTAACAAAGAAGTGATAGTTTCTTTAGGACAGTATAAAATCGTGAGACTTGAGTCTCATCAGTATTTTATGAACCTTAGATGAATATTTCAGATAGTAGTTTATAGTTTTGTCGTAATTTATCCGGGTGGCTCGTCCCGTGACGATTCTCGGTTGATAAAATATGATCAAATTGGTAAAATTAGTCAAATATGAACATGTTGTCCAAACAGGCAGAAAACATATATAAAAACACAGAACCTATTAAACAGGTAAAAATATGGGTTGTAGATAAAATCATAAACAACTAGAATTAGTTGGATAGTTTATCAATTCATTACGGTTTGGAAATGGCGGTCAAAACGGTGGAACTGAAGTTGGCTGCAAAAAACAGCCAACTCTTCTAAGTGATAAAATGGGTAAATGAGCTAAAATAAATATAAATTAGGGGCAATTGAACTTATAATAAGTAAACTAAATAAGTTAAGAATGACTTTGGTGAAAATATCTCATTTATATTGTTTACAGTTTAGGAGAAACGATCTAATATACGAGGCATGTCGGGAAAATTGTAAGAATTTGACTATATTTAATTAACGTGAAACTTGAAGATTTTTTAAAAACCGAAGTGGTATGGCCCACTTGTCAGGAGTTGTAGACTCAGTTTTATACTAATATTTAGAGATACCAAGACCCAACCAAAGTGAGATATTAAGTCGTCAACGTTTGGAGGCGTTTTAGAACCCGTTATGCATATAAAGTGGATTTGGGCCACAAAAGCCCAACATACACTTATAATGGCTATTTGGTCATTATTGGTCCTGCGATTTATATGTTTAGAGTTTAATACTGAGATTGAAATGGACTAAAGTCATAATAACTTGTAATGGGCCACTAATGGGCTTTAATAGGCTTAAAGGTCATAATGAATACATGATAGATTGTTATCAAAATCTTATGAAAAGTTTTATAAAACTTATGCAATGTCCAAACTTACTAAAGTAAACTATTTACATATGTGTTTGACTTATGTATAGTCTCGAGCCTAAGATGCGTCTCGTCATTATAGGTCTCCTTCGGTCATATGTCGACCGTTTGGCATCTCGTTTTCGATCAACGAGCGATTGATATCTCGTGAAGTCGTGTATCGACTATTGGACATTTGTTCTTTGATCTACAAGTAGTAGCTATATCTGGTGAGTCTATAGCCTCACTTTTATATTATCTTGTAAATAATTTTTAACCCGCGAGGGGGAATACATGCTGTTTTATAAAATAAACACAAATTGTTTTCGGTATGCTAGACCCGAATATGATGATAAATGCCTAAGTACCATTGTCTTATGAAGTCCCTGAATTTGATGAACTGTCAATTAACTTGCGAGGTAAACGCTAATACATTTGATAGATCTATTTGGTTTGACAGCCTTATCCTAGGGTATGTATCCTTGTGATCACCTGAAAGGGATATGATGTATAAGAGGTTGTTGGTATATGACAATATTACCTGTTGTAGGGGCGCCGTAAGTGACTCGGTTTGACGTGTTGGTTAACATTCAGTTGGATGAGCTTAAGGCATTTATCGATATATATATATATATATATATATATATATATATATATATATATATATATATATATATATATATATATATATATATATATATATATATATATATATATATATATATATATATATATATATATATATATATATATATATATATATATATATATATATATATATATATATATATATATATATATATATATATGACTTATGTGTGTGACAAGCTTGAGATGATTATAATTCTTGTGTTCAAATGATGATTTTCAAAACCTATAGACTTGCTCAACCGTTGTGTTGATGATTTTTAGCATGTATTTCAGGTAATCAAGATGGATAGCAGTGGAGCATGCAGGGAGCAAGTTGGTGCTTACTTGTCTAAAGTTTATATTATCTTACATCCTTTGAACTGAATAAATGACTTTTAAGTCTTTGATGATTGTTGTGTTGGTAACGGTTTTTGGGACTAAAAGCTACTCCGATTTTATATATTGGGATGGGAAACTTTTTAGACAAGGTTGTATATTACTTTAACGTCTCTTTCGAGGTCGTTGTCTATGATTGTGTATGATGTGCTATGAGTAGCGCCCTAAAGTGGTTTTCCGCTGCTTGGTAAATTAGGGGTGTTATAAAATGGTAATCAGAGCCACAAGTTATAGAGAACTAGGTCGATTTTGAAAAACCTAAACTATAACTTTGGTGTGTTCTAAAAATTTTTAAGCACGCAACTACTTCGCATGGCTCCGGTAAGGCTATTCTTGCATTACTTTATGATTGATTGTGATTATGGTAACCTATGTGTATGTAGGAATGATAATATGTATATGTATGAATATACTGTGGTATTTAAAGGCGTTGCGCGTGAAGCAATGGTCTTTGAATGATTGTCGTACATTTTATAATACGATTTTGTATCAGATTTGGCCTCACCGCAAATCACTGATCATGATGATTATGTATTATCTAAATACGAGTATGAAACTCATTTGATACTTTGAGTACGTATATATTGTTTCGTAAGCTATCTCATATCGACTTGTTTAAGTTCGATTGTTATCATCGTATCGTGATGTGCCATTTTAGGACATCTCCTTTCGAAACGTAATTGATTGATGTGATATTCGTTTTCCGAGTACTTTTTCTTATTTTAAAAATCATTTATCCGAGGTGACATCTTCTATGTAATGCGGCGTGTGATTTGATTTTATATGACTACGTTTTATTGGCGAAAAGGAGGATGCCAATGCTGGACCTAAGATATATATATCCTAACCAAATATATATAGTTTGGGTACAACAAAGATATGCTCGTAGTAGTTATTCGGTTGAGTGACTTAATATATTGTATCTAAATGGAATGGGACGTTTAGATATAGAGATTTTAACTCGCCCAACTATGAGTCGTTTAAGGTTGTCTTATTGAAATGGGTTAGGACATTTGAATAAGAAAATTTTAAACCACTAGACCTTAGATTGTTGTGTTTTCCTTATTCAAATGGAATGGGACGTTTGAATACGGAAATAATGATGTAAGTTTATTGACACCTTATATTTACTATGGTATTTGGATATGATATCGTGTTGAGAGATAGTAATACTTGAGTAGAATGACTTATTATCGTCTCATTGAAATGGATTGGGATGCCTTTTCATTTGAACAAGAAAGTTATAAGTTCCTGAACCGTAAATTTATAAATTCTTGTATACATGGAAAGGGACACCTTTTGATGTAACAATGAGTTATAAATGAACGGGCCCAAGTATGTCTGGCTCGATTTGTGAGTATTTGGTGTGCGTACGTCTTCCTTCAAATTGTGTTTCGTTGGTATGAATCGTTCAGTGTCGTCGTCATTATGATGATCGTCTATTATCATCTATGTATGAGTAACCCGTTGGACTTCTCCTTCGAGTTATGCATTATTCTTTCCTTATAAGGATTGAAGTTACATTCAAACCGTTCAATTGTGCATGTTATGTATACTCATTGCTTTGACTTTTGTTCAGCCAACCTTTGTTAGAAACCTTGGTGATGACTTGTAGTCAGATCAATAACTATTACCTGACTTTTATTTATCATGTTCGTTCTACGAATAACATTTAATTCTCGGCTAACCGGCAAGGTTAACGCTTTAACGTATCGAATACATGTCATTTATTATTTATCGACAAAGTATATGTTCGTCATTGATCGTAAATATCCTTATTATGACATAGAAATATTTTCTATTGTCGTCGTTTTAATTATCGTTTTACGAGCATTTTTCATAATTTTCTTTAAGCCTTCATGTGTCATACTTTTACGCGACGGATTAAAATTTATTAAATTATGAGCCTTCGTTTATTTATTGAAATATCATTATTCTCCGAATGTCGAAGTTTTTATTTTATATTGAGCATTTATTGTTCATGTTTAAAGCGTATCTTTCAAATCGCGTAACTTTTAAAATATCGGGTTTCAATAATACCCGCTTTACAAATTGTGAAGCAAGAGTTCACCCACCCATTTATATAAAACTACTTGATGAAACATATTTATACAAAATACGCGTCTTACATCTCCGTGTCTTACATCTCCTTGTCTTACATCCCATAAAATAAAAAGGCATATCCATATGGTCTACATCTATATCTCTTTACCTTTCTTTTGTTGCCGTGTACTAAACAAGACATCAACACCATGATAAATTTTCATCAATGTTGGGATACAAGAGCTGATTAATAGCACTTCTATCATTGTTTTCATGAGTTAAATTTGGGTTGTTATCATCCTTGGATTTGGGTTAAAGATGTTGATCAATTGTCTTATAAAATTTTCACCCTATTCATTGTAAGAACTATTCTTCATGCTATTCTTTATTTATTTGATGCTTATGTAATTCCTACTGATTTAATATGTATCTTAATGATGTATTCATCATTTTATATGTTTGAGACATTGTATAAGAAGATTGAACATTTTAAACAATAATATAATTGATTTTGTAACAAAGAAGTGAGAGTTTCTTTAGGACAGTAGAAAATCGTGAGACTTGAGTCTCATCAGTATTTTATGAACCTTAGATGAGTATTTCAGATTGTAGTTTATAGTTTTGTCGTAATTTAGCCGGGTGGCTCGTCCCGTGACGATTCTCGGTTGATAAAATATGATCAAATTGGTAAAATTAGTCAAATCTGAACATGCTGTTCAAACAGGCAGAAAACATATATAAAAACACAGAACCTATTAAAAAGGTAAAACTATGGGTTGTAGATAAAATCATAAAAAACTAGAATTAGTTGGATAGTTTATCAATTCATTACGGTTTGGAAATGGCGGTCAAAACGGTGGAACTGAAGTTGGCTGCGAAAAACAGCCAACTCTTATAAGTGATAAAATCGGTAAATGAGCTATAATAAATATAAATTAGGGGCAATTGAACTTATAATAAGTAAACTAAATAAGTTAAGAATGACTTTGGTAAAAATATCTCATTCATATTATTTACGGTTTAGGAGAAACGATCTAATCTACGAGGCATGTCGGGAAAATTGTAAGAATTTGACTATATTTAATTAACGTGAAACTTGATGATTTTTTAAAAACCGAAGTGGTATGACCACTTGTCGGGAGTTGTAGACTCAGTTTTATACTAATATTTAGAGATACCAAGACCCGACCAACGTGAGATATTAAGTCGTCAACGTTTGGAGGCGTTTTAGAACCAGTTATGCATATAAAGTGGATTTGGGCCACAAAAGCCCAACATACACTTATAATGGCTATTTGGTCATTATTGGGCCTGAGATTTATATGTTTAGTGTTTAATACTGAGATTGAAATGGACTAAAGTCATAATAACTTGTAATGGGCCACTAATGGGTTTTAATGGGCTTAAAGGTCATAATGAATACATGATAAATTGTTATCAAAGTCTTATGAAAAGTTTTATAAAACTTATGCAATGTCAAAACTTACTAAAGTGAACTATTTACATATGTGTTTGAATTATGTATAGTCTCGAGCCTAAGACGCGTCTCGTCATTATAGGTCTCCTTCGGTCATATGTCGACCGTTTGGCATCTCGTTTTCGATCAACGAGCAATTGATATCTCGTGAAGTCGTGTATCGACTATTGGACGTTAGTTCTTTGATCTACATTTAGTAGCTATATTAGGTGAGTCTATAGCCTCGCTTTTATATTATCTTGTAAATGATTTTTAACCCGCGAGGGGGAATACATGTTGTTTTATAAAATGAACACAAGTTGTTTTCGGTATGCTGGACCCGAATATGATGATAAATGCCTAAGTACCATTGTCTTATGAAGTCCATGAATTTGATGAACTGTTAATTACCTTGCGAGGTAAACGCTAATACATTTGATAGATCTATTTGGTTTGACAGCCTTATCCTAGGGTATGTATCCTTGTGATCACCTCAAATGTATATAATGTGTGACAACCCAAAATCGAGGTCATTACTTAATCTTATTTTACGATCATTTTTGAAATTTTTGGATGAGTTTGAACGATATTTATTTTTGAAGGTTTAAGTTTAAACCGATGTTGGAAGGTCTTTATTCAATATTTATTAAGTATAAGGAGTATTAGCAAGCTTGATGTCGATGGATGCCAAATATTTTACGTTTTATTGTCGGTTGTTCAATTTTTATTATTTTTGAGGTTTTATTTTAAATGACGTGTTAAGTCGAGTCGAGAGTCGATATTATTATTTTTGAGGTACGTTTTAAATTTTTAAAAGTATCTTTACGAAACCCGAGCCCCGTAAATATTTTGAAAATTGACTAATAGATATTTCCCGCTTTTTAGCTAAATATTTACATTTCTAGCCACAACTTTTACTAAATTGCAACTTGGTCCCTACACCACTATATATAAGATTTAATTTTTTTTTAAACACACAATCCACTCACAATTTTATTTTTCTTTTCTCTCTCTTTCTTCTTCTTCTTGCCGTGACCCTCTCCCACCTAAAACACAACCTTTGATCAATTTTTACTTCCAAATTATGATGTTATGAGCTAAATTAACACAAGACCCAACCTTATTTTTGCATAAGGATCACATTGGTGTAAGAATTTTATACATGCAAGCAACTTTTTTTTATGATGTTGGTAGGTAGGAGATTTGATCATGCATGGCTTTATCTTGATGATCCATGATGGTTTGTGCTAAAAATCTTGTTAGAAACTTCATTTTGATCTTATGATTTTTATTTTGATTATTATTTTGATGTTATGATTAGTGTATGATGATATTAGGGCATAGTAATGATCAGTTCCATGGTTGGTTTTTTATCAAAAAGTTGATTTTGTACAAGATTTTTATAGTCATTTTACAACAGTAAGTAAAAGGCAAAATCCGAATTTTTATGTTTTGAAAATGGCTTAACTTATAGCCTAGGGTTGTAGATAATTTTCTTAGCTTCGATTTGATATAAGGTAGAGCTTCTAGCTCAAAAGGAGCGCGAAGTTATGATGTTTTGAATGATCGTGTACCGGGAGACGAGTATCGGCACTACAAGTAGTTGTTGTCGGTATTTGGATCGAATCTCGGGGACTCTAAATTGATGTTTTGAAAAATGTAACCTACTGATAATGAGGTGTTTACTTATAAGGTTGAGTTTACTTTAAAACCCGAGTGTCGGTTTTGTAAACGGAGTCGTTTAAATAAGTTAAAACGGTTGTATGAAAAATTAACGTAAATCTGTCCGGATTTTGTAGTTTGAAAATGAGTCGGGTAAAGTACTTTAAAAGTAATTTCATTTGATGAACTTGTAAGAGGACTTTTTATATATAGTAAGTTGGTTCATCGAGTCGTTTCATAAACGGTTGACGAGTTTAAAAGGGATAAATAAGCTAGTACATGTAGTATGTACCGGCGAACTTTGTAAAAAGTATAAATGGTTAAGTAAAAGTATAGTAAAGTATAATGAAGTTATTTATATCATTTTCTCTCGAGTTTATCGTGGCTTTATGAGTTTGAGTTTGATGTTATTATGTATGATTTATTTCTCGAGTCATTATTTAACGAACGCGCCTTATTTGATAGGTAGCGGTTCTCGTGTTTGAAAGGCATCCATTATCGTCGACGATCATCTCGCTAGATCTCTTATACTAAGGTGAGTCTATAGCCTCGCTTTCTAATTGTTTTAATGATTTTAATACCCGCGAGGGGGATACATGCTATTTGAAAATATATGAACACAAGTCATGAGTAATTGTTAGACCCGAATGTTGCCTAAAGTTGATTTCATTGTATTGAGTAACTTGTTGCTAAAGACCCTAAATTCATGAGCCGTTAACTATCTTATGACTTGATGTTGTGAGTCGGGAATAGCCGCTTATTCTAATGGTAGTACTATTGGGTTGACCACCCTATCTGAGACCAGGGCATTACGTTGAGTAACCCGCTGGGAAGGATAATTTTACGTGAATAAGATTGTGGTATTCTAGCAACTGATACCCTAGAGGGGCAATGGTTTTATTCTCGTCATGCCGGCATTTGGCGTGGGTGACTATTTGGTTAAGGGGTCGGTGTCATGAGCTTAAATACAATGTTTGTTTAATAATATCATTATTATTACTGCCTTGAATATAGATTGTGTGTACGACAATTCTATAAATGATTATGATTGATTTTCTTCTTGTGTTTAAATGTGATTTGATAAACCTATAGTCTCGCTCAACATTATTCTTGACTCGTTTTATGCATGTATTTCAGGTAATAGGAAGTGATGGAGCATGGAGCTTTACTGTGGAGGTTGTGGCTTGGCTTTTGGAAGAATGTTGGTCTAAACTGTTTCTACCTTTTTAAATGTTGAACAATTTATTTTATGTTGATGTACTATACTAAACTTGTTGGTTGTTGGTCGAGATCCATGGGGACAAAACGCTTTACTCTGGTATCGTGTCAGTACAATTTATGGGTTGAAATCTATGTTTTAGACCATTTATAATAATCTTGTTTATATTTTGTGTAAACGTCTCTATTTTGAGTCGTTCAATATACCTTGTGTGATGATGCTTGTGTCTAGCACCCAATTGCGTATTTCCGCTGCGCAATGTAAATTGGGGGTGTTAGAGATTGGTAATCAGAGCTGCAAGTTACAGAGAACTGGGTCGATTTTGAAAATTGTCCTAAACTATAACTTTGGTGTCGAAAGTATTTATTCTTCAAAAGCACACAACTCCTCTACAACGCTCTGGTAAGATCACTTTTAGTTTTGTTTTGCATTGTAGATGTATCCCTCATAACTGAAATGATTTCCCGAGTATTTATTAAGTAAATACTACGATATTGTATTGGAATTATTGAAAGTACGTTGAGTGCTAGTCAATATCATATTTTTTTTTGCGAGCATTGCATAAACATCATTCGCATTGTGTTGCATAGCATGGATAATGTATGACATTTGCATGAGCATTGCATACTAGTTATTATTTTATTAACGATGACCTTAAGTATCCTTAACCCTTATAATTGTAGAAAATGGCTGGTTCACCTCGTGAGGATGGATGGGTTGATTTGACTAATGTAGTGGATGGTGAGGAAGTAGATAACTTTGGTGCTAGTGACGATGAGGAGCCTTTTGAGTTTTTAGATGATGGGATTCCACTT
Organism: Glebionis coronaria; assembly: GCA_025667525.1. Taxonomy (NCBI): domain Eukaryota; kingdom Viridiplantae; phylum Streptophyta; class Magnoliopsida; order Asterales; family Asteraceae; genus Glebionis; species Glebionis coronaria. The sequence continues at coordinate 91,207,973 of CM046875.1, read as the reverse complement.
ACTGCAGTTGGTCAGACAGAGCCTGAGTTGTTACAAGGTAGTCATGTTCCAAGGGTCAATGTTGTGCCACATACTGTTCCAGATTGTCAGCGACCGGTTGTTCGTTCTTCGACTCCTACTTGTGATGCTTATATCAGTAGTTTGCCTGGGATTGCATTTGCTAGGGGTGATGTTCTTGTTGAGTCGAGTAGGGCTGCTAGTGCTCGATCTATTCATGATGGTATTCATAAGGTTTATTGTCCAGGTCCTAGGTCTTATGATGATATTTTCTGGTTTCTTAAGAAGTTTGATCGGTCTTTGTTTGAGAGGTATTTGGTTGAGACTCGTGTGATTAGGAGGTTTGAGCAGAATGAGAAGAAGTTTGAAAGGTTTGTTGGTAGTGTGAGGAGGTCAGAGTTTGTTAGGGCAAGGGAAATGGATGAGGTTGTTAGATTGAGGTCTATGGTGTTGAATTTGAGTGGGCAATTTGAGAGGTTGCGTAGAGAGCAAGAAAGGAATGCTAGGTTTAGTGCGTGGGGTTTGCCGGTGAGATCTTTTACTAGTCATGGTGTTGTGATTCGTGATATGCCGAATCAGGTTGAAGCTCAAGCGTCGGTGAAGCCAAGTGAAGGAGGAAGTCGTAAAGGGAAGGAAAAAGTGGAGGAAGAATCAGAGGATGATGATAGCAGCAGTGATGACGAGCCGGTGTACAAGAAGCTGCGGGGATGTGATGTTTAGTTCTTTCTGTTGTTGTTTTTATTTTGTCTTGTTGTAATAGAACTTATGTAGACTCGTACTCTAACTTGTGATGAAACTTAATGACCTTAAGTGTTGTGATGAAGGATTGTAGTGACATTACTTGTCACAATTTTGTGGAGATTTTCCAAAGCAATCCAAATTACCTTCATGACTTATGATTTGTCTTATTAGTTCTTTTGTGTGATTGGTTAATGATTCATTGTGAATTATGTTGTTGGTGCATGTAGTATCCATGTTACATATTGATAGAGAAATCCTTCTTCTTATCTTGATATGAATACTTACTTGTTCTTTTTCTGTTATGGTGACAGGAAGGAGTTGGGAGGCATTTTTCTGACTTTACTAAATTACTGTTTGGTTAGTTTTCCTGTAAACATGCCGCCTAAATTGACGACTGCTACTGTTAATACCATGATTGAGCAAGCTATTGCTAGATCTTTGGAAGCTAAACGTGCTGCGAGGAACCAAGAGGCTGAGAATAGGAATGCTGCTGGTCAGGCTGGAGGGAACGCTGGAAATCAGGCTGGAGGTAATGCTGATGAACAAGCAGAAGGAAATGCTGCGGGGCAAGCTGGAGGTAATGCTGATGTTCAGCAGGTTCAAAAGGAATGTTCTTATGCTAGTTTCATGAAATGTGGACCTACCTAATTTCGTGGTACTGGTGGTGTATTGGAATTAAGGAGGTGGACTGAGAAGATAGAAAGTACTTTTGAGATCAGTGGATGTTCAGAAGCCAGTAAGGTGAAATTTGCTGCAGCTACTTTTCAGGATGATGCGTTGAGTTGGTGGAATAGTCAAGTAGCTGCTGTAGGATTGGTTGAAGCTAATGCTAGAACATGGACTGTGACTAAGGGACTGTTGACTGCTAAGTTTTGTCCTGAGGAAGATTTAGCTCAGTTGAAGATGAATTGAGGCATTTGGTGTTGAGGAACAATGATATTGTAGCTTATACAAGGAGGTTTTCTGATTTGTGTTTGTTGTGTCCTGATGCGTTTGCTGATGACCGAAAGAAGATGAAGCAGTACATTCGGGGTTTATCTAGTAATATCAAGGGAGAAACTACTTCGTTGAAACCCAAGTCATTTGATGAAGCTGTTCAAATGTCTCATGCTTTAATGGATGTAAAGCTGCAGGATCGAAAGGATAGTATTGTTGAGGGGAATAAGAGAAAGTGGGAAGCTGCACACTCAAGCCAAGGGCAGAATCGAGGTGGTTATCGTAATAACAATAACCAAGGACCAAATAGGAATCATCAATACAATTTGAGAAGGCATGATGGTGTTCGTGCTGCCATAGGAAATCAAGGTAACAAGGTGAATCCGAAGTGTGTTCGGTGTAATCTGTATCATATTGGAAATTGTCCACCTGCTTGCAACAAGTGTAGGAAGGCCGGACAAAAGATGGCAGATTATAGAAACAAGGGTGTAGCCACTGGGCTAATGCTGTTAAGGTAGTTTACTGTTCTGAATGTGGAGGCCGTGGACATAAGCAGGGGAACTGTCCGAGGGTTGGCATACGACAGGGAGGCAATGTTGTTGTTGCTGCTGGGAATGCTGCTCCAGCCTATGTCGTGGGAGATGCTGACAAACCTCAAGGGCCGAACGTGGTGACTGGTACGTTCTTACTTGATGCTTGTTATGCTAGTGTGTTATTTGATTCTGGATCCGATAGAAGTTTCGTAGATGTTAGATTCAGTCAGCTATTGGATAGAGAACCAGTAAGATTGACAACTAGTTATAAGTGGAGTTAGCTGATGGTAAGGTTGTAAGCACTAGTTCTATACTGAAAGGTTGTTCCTTGAAGTTAGGTAATTATATGTTTAGCATTGATTTGATGCCCATAGAATTAGGATCTTTTGACGTGATCATTGGAATGGATTGGTTAGTTGGTAATGGTGCAGTAATTGTTTGTGGAGAAAGATTAGTTCAGATACCGCTAAGGAATAGGGTATTGACGGTGAAAGGTGATGAATGTACGTCTCGTTTGAGAGTTGTTTCTTGTTTAAAGATGATGAGGTACATAGAAGCAGGTTGTGATGTGTTTCTTGCACAGATAAGTAATGATGGTGTGAATGAAAGGAAATTGGAGGATGTGCCTGTGATTAGAGAGTATCCTGAGGTTTTCCCTGAGGAATTGCCAGGATTACCGCCGCATCGTGAAGTGGAGTTTCGTATCGATTTAGTGCCGGGTGCTGCTCCAGTTGCTCGTGCACCGTATCGTTTAGCTCCATCTGAGATGAAGGAATTATCCGATCAAATGAAGGAATTGATGGAGAAGGGATTTATTAGACCAAGTTCGTCGCCGTGGGGTGCACCTATTTTGTTTGTTAGGAAGAAAGATGGTTCTTTTAGAATGTGTATTGATTACAGAGAGCTTAACAAATTGACTGTCAAGAATCGGTATCCACTTCCGAGGATTAATGATTTGTTCAATCAGTTGCAAGGGTCAAGTGTATACTCGAAGATCGATTTGAGGTCTGGGTATCATCAACTGAGAGTTAGGGAAGAAGATATTCCTATAACAGCTTTCCGTACTCGATATGGACATTTCGAATTTCAAGTGATGCCTTTTGGATTAACAAATGCGCCTGCTGTATTTATGGATTTGATGAATCGTGTATGTAAGCCGTATTTGGATGAGTTTGTTATCGTATTCATTGATGATATTCTCATTTACTCCAAGAGTGAAGAGGAACATGAGAAGCATTTGAGAACAATTTTGGAATTGTTGAAGAAGGAGAAGTTGTATGCGAAATTCTCTAAGTGTGAATTTTGGTTGAAATCAGTGCAATTTTGGGGGCACGTGATTGATAGTAAAGGTGTTCGTGTGGATCATGCTAAGATTGAGGCAATTAAGGATTGGTCAGTGCCGAAGACGCCGACCGAATTTCGCCAATTTCTTGGTTTGGCTGGGTATTATAGAAGGTTTATCGAGAAGTTTTCGCTGATTGCTAAACCATTGACTAAGCTTACGGAGAAGAATAGAGTGTTCGAATGGGGATTGGAGGAGGAATATGCATTTAGTATGTTGAAGGATAAGTTGTGTTCTGCGCCGATATTGTCTTTGCCAGAAGGATCTGAGGATTTTGTAGTGTACTGTGACGCGTCTCATAAAGGATTTGGAGCTGTATTGATGCAAAGGGAGAAAGTAATAGCGTATGCGTCGAGACAATTAAGGAAGCATGAAGAGAATTACACTACGCATGATTTAGAACTTGGGGCTGTTATTTTTGCTTTGAAGCTGTGGAGACACTACTTGTATGGAACCAAGTGTGAGGTTTTCACTGATCATAAGAGTTTGTAGTATATTTTGGATCAAAAGGAATTGAATATGAGGCAAAGGAGATGGGTTGAGTTGCTGAGTGATTATGACTGCGAGATTCGTTACCCTCCTGGTAAAGCGAATGTGGTAGGTGATGCACTTAGTAGAAAGGAAAGAGATAAGTCTCTAAGAGTTAGAGCTTTGGCAATGTTGGAAAGTGTGGATTTGACAGAAGAGATATTGAAAGCCCAAACTAATGGATTGAAGGAAGAGAACATTGAGGCAAAAAATCTGGGTAGAATGTTGAAACCTTTGTTAGAAGTGAAGTCGAATGGATTGAGGTATTTTAAGATTAGGATTTGGTTACCGTTGTGTCCGTCTGAGGAAGATTTGTTAGGGGTGCAAGATTTGGTGATGAATGAATCTCATAAGTTGAAATATTCAATACATCCTAGATCGGACAAGATCTATCAAGATCTTAAGAGAGTGTATTGGTGGCCGAATATGAAGGCAGATATAGCACAGTATGTTAATAAGTGTTTAACTTGTGTGAAGGTGAAGGCTGAACATAAGAAACCGTCGGGATTATTAGTGCAACCTGAGATTCCTGAGTGGAAATGGGAGAAGATTACTATGGACTTTGTGACAGGTTTGCCAAGGACTGCAAATGGTAGTGATATGATATGGGTGATTGTAGATAGATTGACTAAGTCTGCTCACTTTTTGTCGATGAAGAAGACAGATAGTATGGAGAGGTTAACAACGGTGTATGTGAAGGAGATTGTTTGTCGACATGGTGTGCCTTTGTCGATAATTTCTGATCGTGATAGTAGGTTTACTTCAGAATTTTGGAAGTCTTTGCAGAAAGCGATGGGAACGGAGTTATGTTTAAGTACAACATATCATCCGGAAACTGATGGACAAAGTGAAAGAACGATTCAAACGTTAGAGGATATGCTTCGTGGTGATTGATTTTGGAAATGGTTGGGATAAGCATTTGCCATTGGTTAAATTTTCGTACAACAATAGTTATCATTCAAGTATTAAAGCCGCTCCATTTGAAGCTTTGTATGGACGTAAGTGTAGATCTCCAGTGTGTTGGAGTGAGGTAGGAGAAAGTCAATTGACTGGGCCTGAAATGATATTTGAGATGACTGAAAAGATTGTGCAAATCAAGAAGCGTTTGTTATCTGCCAGAAGTAGACAAAAGAGTTATGCTGATAACAGAAGGAAACCGTTGGAGTTTGAAGTTGGAGACATGGTTATGTTGAAGGTATCTCCATGGAAAGGAGTAATACGTTTTGGAAAAAGAGGAAAGTTGAGCCCGAGATTTATTGGACCATTTAAGATTATCCAAAGGATTGGATTGGTGGCTTATATGTTAGAAATGCCTAATGAGCTTAAGGCTATTCATAATACTTTTCATGTGTCTAATTTGAAGAAGTGTTTAGCTGAAAGGGATGTGGTGATTCCATTGGAGGAGATTCAACTTGATGATAAGTTTCATTTTATAGAGGAACCCGTAGAGATAATGGATAGGGAAGTTAAGAAGTTGAAACATAGTAGAATTCCGATTGTGAAAGTGAGATGGAACTCTAGACATGGGCCAGAGTTTACGTGAGAACGCGAGGATTTCTTTAAGGACAAGTATCCTCATTTGTTTAGGAAGGATTAAGCGCCGAGGACGCCGCTTCTTTTAAGAAGGGGGGGATGTGACAACCCAAAATCGAGGTCATTACTTAATCTTATTTTACGATTATTTTTGAAATTTTTGGATGAGTTTGAACGATATTTATTTTTGAAGGTTTAAGTTTAAACCGATGTTGGAAGGTCTTTATTCAATATTTATTAAGTATAAGGAGTATTAGCAAGCGTGATGTCGAAGGATGCCAAATATTTTACGTTTTATTGTCGGTTGTTAGATTTTTATTATTTTTGAGGTTTTATTTTAAATGACGTGTTAAGTCGAGTCGAGAGTCGATATTATTATTTTTGAGGTACGTTTTAAATTTTTAAAAGTATCTTTACGAAACCCGAGCCCCGTAAATATTTTGAAAATTGACTAATAGATATTTCCCGCTTTTTAGCTAAATATTTACATTTCTAGCCACAACTTTCACTAAATTGCAACTTGGTCCCTACACCATTATATATAAGATTTAATTTTTTTTAAACACACAATCCACTCACAATTTTTTTTTCTTTTCTCTCTCTTTCTTCTTCTTCTTGCCGTGACCCTCTCCCACCCAAAACACCACCTTTGATCAATTTTTACTTCCAAATTATGATGTTATGAGCTAAATTAACACAAGACCCAACCTTATTTTTGCATAAGGATCACATTGGTGTAAGAATTTCATACATGCAAGCAACTTTTTTTTATGATGTTGGTAGGTAGGAGATTTGATCATGCATGGCTTTATCTTGATGATGCATGGTGGTTTGTACTAAAAATCTTGTTAGAAACTTCATTTTGATCTTATGATTTTTATTTTTATTATGATTTTGATGTTATGATTAGTGTATGATGATATTAGGGCATAGTAATGATCATTTCCATGGTTGGTTTTTATCAAAAAGTTGATTTTGTACAAGATTTTTATAGTCATTTTACAACAGTAAGTAAAAGGCAAAATCCGAAATTTTATCTTTTGAAAATGGCTTAACATATAGCCTAGGGTTGTAGATAATTTTCTTAGCTTCGATTTGATATAAGGTAGAGCTTCTAGCTTAAAACGAGGGCGAAGTTATGATGTTTTGAATGATCGTGTACCGGGAGACGAGTATCGGCACTACAAGTAGTTGTTGTCGGTATTTGGATCGAATCTCGGGGACTCTAAATTGATGTTTTGAAAAATGTAACCTACTGATAATGAGGTGTTTACTTATAAGGTTGAGTTTACTTTAAAACCCGAGTGTCGGTTTGTAAATGGAGTCGTTTAAATAAGTTAAAACAGTTGTATGAAAAATTAACATAAATCTGTCCGGATTTTGTAGTTTGAAAATGAGTCGGGTAAAGTACTTTAAAAGAAGTTTCATTTGATGAACTTGTAAGAGGACTTTCTATATATAGTAAGTTGGTTCATTGAGTCGTTTCATAAACGGTTGACGAGTTTAAAAGGGGTAAATAAGCTAGTACATGTAGTATGTACCGGCGAACTTTGTAAAAAGTATAAATGGTTAAGTAAAAGTGTAGTAAAGTATAATGAAGTTATTTATATCATTTTCTCTCGAGTTTATCATGGCTTTATGAGTTTGAGTTTGATGTTATTATGTATGATTTATTTCTCGAGTCATTATTTAACGAACGCGCCTTATTTGATAGGTAGCGGTTCTCGTGTTTGAAAGGCATCCATTATCGTCGATTATCATCTCGCTAGATCTCTTATACTAAGGTGAGTCTATAGCCTCTCTTTCTAATTGTTTTAATGATTTTAATACCCGCGAGGGGGATACATGTTATTTGAAAATAAATGAACACAAGTCATGAGTAATTGTTAGACCCGAATGTTGCCTAAAGTTGATTTCATTGTATTGAGTAACGTTGCTAAAGACCCTAAATTCATGAGCCGTTAACTATCTTCTGACTTGATGTTGTGATTCGGGAATAGCCGCTTATTATAATGGTAGTAATATTGGGTTGACCACCCTATCTGAGACCAGGGCATTACGTTGAGTAACCCGTTGGGAAGGATACTTTTACGTGAATAAGATTGTGGTATTTTAGGAACTGATACCCTAGAGGGGCAATGGTTTTATTCTAGTCATGCCAGCATTTGGCGTGGGTGACTATTTGGTTAAGGGGTCGGTGTCATGAGCTTAAATACAATGTTTGTTTAATAATATCATTATTATTAATGCCTTCAATATAGATTGTGTGTACGACAATTCTATAAATGATTATGATTGATTTTCTTCTTGTGTTCAAATGTGATTTGAAAAACCTATAGTCTCGCTCAACATTATTCTTGACTCGTTTTATACATGTATTTCAGGTAATAGGAAGTGATGGAGCATGGAACTTTACTGTGGAGGTTGTGGCTTGGCTTTTGGAAGAATGTTGGTCTAAACTGTTTCTACCTTTTTATATGTTGAACAATTTATTTTATGTTGATGTATTGTACTAAACTTGTTGGTCGAGATCCATGGGGACAAAACGCTTTACTCTGGTATCGTGTCAGTACAATTTATGGGTTGAAATCTATGTTTTAGACCATTTATAATAATCTTGTTTATATTTTGTGTAAACGTCTCTATTTTGAGTCGTTCAATATACCTTGTGTGATGATGCTTGTGTCTAGCACCCAATTGAGTATTTCCGCCGCGCAATGTAAATTAGGGGTGTTAGATAATGTATAAGAGGTCATTGGTATATGACAATATTACCTGTTGTAGGGGCGCCGTAAGTGACTCGGTTTGACGTGTTGGTTAACGTTCAGTTGCATGAGCTTAAGGCATTTATCAATATATATATGACTTGTCTGTGTGACAAGCTTGAGATGATTAAAATTCTTGGGTTCAAATGATCATTTTCAAAACCTATAGACTTGCTCAACCGTTGTGTTGATGATTTTTAACATGTATTTCAGGTAATCAAGATGGATAGCAGCGGAGTATGCAGGGAGCAAGTTGGTGCTTACTTGTCTAAAGTTTATATTATTTTTCTTCCTTTAAACTGAATAAATGACTTTTAAGTCTTTGATGATTGTTGTGTTGGTAACGGTTTTTGGGACTAAACGCTACTCTGATTTTGTATATTGGGATGGAAAACTTTTTAGACAAGGTTGTATATTACTTTAACGTCTCTTTCGAGGTCGTTGTCTATGATTGTGTGTGATGTGTTATGAGTAGCGCCCCAAAGTGGTATTCCGCTGCGTGGTAAATTGGGGGTGTTACATATATCCTATAGACGCTATGAGTGATTTATATTTCTTCGAGATAGATGAGAATATGAGAAAGATTGTTAAGAGAAACAAATTAGATCAAACTTCAGTGGGATGTAAAAATTGAACTTTACCATTAGTATCTTTCATACGACACAAATAAACATGCAACACACTATTTACCACCAAATTCGTGTAATAGAAAATAGTTACACCAGTTCAAGTTGATCAATCTTTTTAACTTATTGAAAAGTTCGTTATTTGAGTTTTCCTTTTGAAAACTGAAAAGTATATGCAACTTTTTTTTTACAATTTATGTTGTTATTGCTCACCAATAGTCAAATAGTTTTTTGTAACCTTGCCCCTAATAATATCATTTAGAAACTGAAAATGCCAGACATTCAGATCCCTAACCAGGGATTATAAATCATAGAGTTTTTCACAACCCGTGAATTATGTATCAAAATTAATAGCTCATCAAAAGTTTTATACTATTAATTCAATGTGTGATTTTCAATGTGTGATTTTCAGAACTAAGAAGGGGAAAGTCACAGTTGTTGAACAAATTTTTTTCGTAAGTAGTAGGTTTTAGTAGCGCTTTCCCTGTGATACTTCACATGTTTTCACAAATAGGCAAAGATCTAGCTGGAGAGACATAATTTGCACACCATAGAGGAATTTACAAAGGGGAAAGTCAAACTGAATGTCGACAAAACAGGAATTGTTCACTTGCGATTCAATAGACACACAACTTAGTTTCCTGGTGATCTGCCACGAGGATAAAAAGTATGATTCTTTGTTTTCACTTTCCGTTTTACATTTTATTTTGAAGATTATGAATTATAAATTAGGTTCTATAAGGTCATGAATTCTAAAGTCAAGAATTGAGTATTTGATACATATAAATTATACTTCAAAGGTTAAAATGGTCTAAGTTTGTCCAACCTTCTATGTGTTATTATTTGTACAGGTTGGGGAGGTGGTATGCAATGCATCAGCCACCATATTAGTTCAGGAGTTATGTCGTGACATTAAAAGCTGGATTTTGCAAACAAGCAGATTACAACTACTACCACAACCCTTCATTGTCTTACTATGCTAGGTCAGTCCTCTGTTATGGTTTACAACTGAATCAGCTGCAGTTATTTATTGCTTTCCGGAGAACTGCAGTTATTTTCCCTTAAAAACAATTATGTTTCAAAACTCCTTTAGGAGCTATCTATTTGATATGAAGTTTGAATAGAAATTTTAATCATTCTACAGACCATACGAGTCTGTTAGTGTTTCATATGCGTAAGTATTTAAATTTGTTAAATCAAGCCATATGTGTCCGAGTGATTAATTACTAACTATAATTAATAATTGTGAGATTTAATACTAGGATCATCTTATTTTACTGTAAGTTTGTTCTAGGTAATTTACAGTAACCCGCAATCGACTTTGACTTTTGAAGTGTATCTAAACTTCTATGTATATATTTGGTGCCAAAACACATATCAAGAGTTTACCAGGCCATCTCCTTTTTTGTAAGTATCTAACATTTTTCATGCATTTAACAAAAAGTTAATTGCTTTTTAAACTTGAATATGGTGATTCTACACCAGCTTTTTTCAAACAATGGATCTGATCAAGTTTTAACCGTTTTAGGCAACTAGCAGCAGTATAGAAACCTAGAATCTGATTATAACTAAATAATTTTAAATAAGGGTCCAAATGGGTCTATTCTTGATATTATTTCTAGAAAGAACTTTGGGTGATGGACGGTAAATGCATTACTATTTTTATAATATACTTTTTTATCATATATTAGTACGACTCGACTAAAAATAAAATGTATGTAAAAAACAAAAGCAATAGTAAATGAATAATTTACCATGATTGAAAGATTGAAACGTCAAAAAAATAAATAAAAAACAAGATAAGAATACATCACAAATCGGTACTTATTTGTAAAATTATTATTTGTTTTTATTAAGTAAAAATTGTTAAAAATAAAAAAAATCTCGTGCGCGCACGAGTATTATAACTAGTGTTCCCGTATACAAATATGCTCGTTGATACATATTTCTAACGTTGATGGTCTTTCAAGAATGTGCATATTTCTGACATCTTTTCAAGAATGTGCTCAAGATCTAGGACCACGTCTAACATTGATGGTCTTTTGCCGGACTTTTCGTTGGAACACCAAAGTGCTAAAGATGCAAACTTTTCGATACATTCAAACCAGCATCAACGGATGAACCCATTCTCTTATCTACGAATGAACTCATTTTTTCTGGCTTGATTAACTGTCCTCACAAAGAAGAAAAGCACATGTTTTTTATCATATTATTTGTACTTTGACTTTTGAAAGTCAAATGGTCTTTGAAACAAATGGTTTTGATGGGTTTTGCATATGTGTACTCAATCATTGCGTACTTGATCGTTCTCGGTATCTAATCGAATTGATCACGGTTTATGGTGGAATTGTTGGTGTTGGTCACTAAAAAGGGGGAGCTTGATTATCTATTTCTATTAAAATGACAAGTGAAATAAAAATAAGAAGTAATTAAAAACTAAATTAAAAGTACTTAGGAAAATAAAATGCAAAAAGACAATTTAAAAGTAAACTCGAAAAAAAGTTAAAACTCGAATACAAATAAAATTGAAAACTCTAAATTTAAACTAAGACAAAACAAGTTTAAAAATAGTTCTAAGTAAAATGGAGGGAAAAGTTAAATTTAAATTTAAAATAAAAACAGGTAATAAATAAAACAGGAAATTAGGTCATCGCAATCAAGTCATCGCAACTAGTGATCTCAACAGTGATCGCAACCAAGTGATCGCAGTTGTGATCGTGGTTGTGATCGCAACTAGTGATCGCAGTTGTGATCGCAACTAGTGATCGCAGTTGTGATCACAAATAGTGATCGCAGTTGTGATGGCAACTAGTGATCGCAGTTGTGATGGCAACTAGTGATCGCAGTTGTGATCGCAACTAGTGATCGCAGTTGTCTATCGCAACTAGTGATCGCAGTTGGTGATCGCAACTAGTGATTGCAGTTGGTGATCGCAACTGGTGATCGCAGTTGGTGATCGTGGTTGTGATCGCAGTAATGGATCGCAAGTAGAAACCCTAGGAGTTTATGCGATCACACTTACTCGATCGTACTGGGTACCCTTAAAGCTGTTACGATGAGGTTTCCAAAAGCACAATAAGTAAACAAAATAAGCACTTATAAGCACAGACGAATAAGCACTTATTCAAATCTTAACCAAATCAAAACAAGCATAAATTTAATAACTTTTAAAACACTAAAATAACAAACTTTATAAAACGAACTTTAAAAAGACAAAAATTTTAAGAAAGCTTAAAAGTAAATAAGCTAAATACAAAACAAGCCAAGAAGCATAATAAGCTAAGAAGCTCAAATCGTATAAGAACTATGAAAGGAACCAAAAGATAAACTTTTTGATCAAATAATCATAGAGATTAAACAAGATGCACACTTAAACCAAATCAAAATCAAATCAAGAACAAGAAAGGTAGAATAAGATAGAGATTAAAACAAGATTAAACTTTTAAAAGTAAAGATTAGATTAAAACAAGAAAGAAAATAAAAGATGAAGTATTTCTAGTGAGATAAAGTTAAACACTTTCTCTCTCTAAAAATTAAAACCACAAAATGAAAATTGAAGACTCTAAATTAACTAACTCCAAAATGACTATTTTCTAAACTATATATAGGGGATGGAAGGTGAATGTGTCTTCTCTCTTTCTTCATATTTTCTCGACTTTTAAATAACTCGTCTTTCTCGACTTTGTCTCGGGATTAGTCGAACGATAACTTGAACTCGTCTTCTAATTTTCTTCTTTTAGTAGACTTTTTTCTTTGACTTTGTTAAACTTCCGTCTTTAGAATTTTTCTTCGATAAATCTTCAGAATAGGCCTTTGACTTCCGTTCTTCTTTCATTTTTGATCTTTTGACTTCGTCTTTTGTCTTTTTCTTCGATAAAAGCCCGTGAAAGCCCGTGTTTTCTTCCTTTTTCATATTTTTATCCTGAAACACAATAAAAACACAAACAACACATAATTCCGACTTTTACGACATAAAATACACGTTTTGGTCTTGTTATAATTGGAAATAAGTGGTAAAAGGATAAGTGTTTTCACACTTATTAAATACCCTACACTTGACCATTGCAATGCCCTCATGCAATGCATTAATTTCAAAGCACGATTTACATTTTCCATCATAGTCAACCCACCTTGGCCTTTATTAAAACACAAGTCATTAAGGAAACTTTAAAAAGATAGAAAATTGCAAAATATTTAAAGGGAGAAAACAAGTAAAGAAATTTAAGACTTACATTGAGATTTTGGTCGTCATGAATGTTTATCATCGTCAAGTTTCATGTTCCCCAAACCAAGCTTAAAAACGAGATCATTGTTATTATAAGTTAGTAAGCTAACACGCACTCATGTGGCTCAATTATTTACTTAGACTCCCTTATTCCTAGGTGTATCTCTTATATTTTATTTTTGTCTTGAATGATCACGAGGATGCATTTTTGACTAATTTTGATAGTTTATTTAGGCTGAAAATAAAGTAGGACGATTTAATCAATAGTTAGCTAAAGGACAAAATCTTTTAAAACTGCTTCTCGGGATCTCTTAAAGTTCATATTTTGGCATAACTCGCTTCACGATTTGAGACCTTTCTCGGACCGATATGACTACAAAATTATACTAACCTCCAAAATCCTATTGACTATAAATCAAGATTATCCCAAACACTCATTATATTTGTTTTAAAAATTATCAAAAGGAAAAAAGATTTCAATGATCTATCTACTTAGATAGCATCATAATATCATTAAATTGGCCTAATTAATCTTTTTAAACCAACTATGATCCACTGAATCAATAGATAAAAGGTTATGAAAATTCTTACGACATTAGCACATATATTTCCAACTTACCATGTACCTAGATTTAATTAATTTCTAACTCAAACAAATTAAGAATATCCACCTTCTATCATATCTAAAAACTTGTAATGACAATATCAAACCTGTACTAGCAGCTCATGAACAAAGCTTAATAAGCACATATATTAAAGAACTTTTTTTTAAGCTAAAACTAGACTAAATAACCTTCAAACAAATTAAAAGCAACATAAAACAAGATCATGAAAGCGGTTAAAGCAACATACACATAAACATTAGCAGATTATCAAAAATCAATGGAAAAGATAAATAGACCTTGGGCCTTTGCAAAAACAAGGCATAAGCTCCATAGAGCTCTATTTTACAGCTCTAGCCTTAGCTAGTGAGCTTATTACTTTCGGTTACTTCCAACCTAGCCAACATCCATTGCTTGAAATAAGATCAAACCCTTTTTTTGTATTCTTGAGTGAATCACACGTCTTGTTCTTTTTCTTCAAATATTTAGTTGAACTCTACTATATTTGGGTTGTCACCCGTTACACTGTAACAAGAACAATTTAACCAAGTGTCATGTCTATTTGACCTACTTATACTCTTTGACCCATTTTCATAAGCTTGTTGACTTGGGCTCATTTTGGCTAATATCCATTTTGGGCTTTTACACTTCAGAACTTTCATATTAAAAACAGATGTTTCTTTTAATGGGCTTTTAAAGCCCATTAAGAACTTTGAGGTCCAATAAGATGAAACTAAGGCTCAATAACATCTTCAAACTTCATATTTGTGCTTTTCGGTCCGATATCCATAATATAATGCTAACGAGATTTTAGGCCCATTAAGCACATCATAGGCCCAATAACACTTTGCTAGGCCTATTAATCTTTTCTAAACCCCAATAATCTTGTATCCTTTTTAGTTTGACTTATCTCTTGATTTATTGTGCTTTTTTAAATCCTGTTTTTGTCGGTTTTTGCCAGTTTTTGGCTGTTTCTGGTGATCTTTTTTATATCCATACGTGCACACACGTAGACAAAAAAAAACATATACAAAGCAATATTCATATATAATATTCATTTTATAGCTGGTTTATTAGGTAAATAAGGTATGTGTTTACACACATCAGAAAGTGTCCTCACGTAAGGATAAGATAAGGCATCTAAATACTCCGTTTTTCATTTATTCACACTTTATATACAATGTAAATAATGTAGAAGTTTCCTTATTCAAGAATAACTTTTAGGATCAATGAACAAGAACAAAAAAGTGTCTAAAAAGATAAATTCGTCTTCTTCGACTTTTACTTTGTTCATACTAAACTCATAAACAAGATCATTTTCGATTAAAAGTTATAATGCTAACACTACTCATACAAGTTAATTGTGTAATACTTCTTCTCCTTTATTCTTATTTTGCTTTCTCAATCGTGAATTGATTTGCCATATACTCGTAGGCTCTAATGACTTACTTTATAATTTATTAAGTACGAAAACGATGGAAAACGGTTTAAGCACAGTACTTAGATACTAGGCTTTTCTTCAAAAATCGTTGTCACCAAATAAAGTCCACATCAAGAATTAATTTAACATGATTTAGGGAATACCTCATTGTTAACGACCGCGACATCTCAACTACACGACCATAAGCGAAATTCTAATAAATTCTCGGCCTCCAAGTTTGTCTTTATTATTTACTGCTTAAAAAACATATTCTTCCTCCGTAGTCGTATACCCTTAGGCTCTAATGAATTTAACGGAGTTGGAATTTAGCAACATATAGACATTGGAATTTAGCAACATTTAGACATCTAAGTGAGACTTCTAAAGATAATGTCTATCAAAAAATCACACTTAAATATCGCACTCTTTATCATTTGGATTTTGCATTCTATGAATGTTGGAAAGTTTTGAAACAAAGTACCAAAAGGAACGAGATTGAATTGTCACGGTTTCTTAAGCTGGGAGTTTTAATTTTTATGTTTAACTATCATTATATTATTTTATTATTAACATAGGATTTACAAAAATTTAGTGGGGAGCCGAGATACTATTATTATTATTATTATTAATGTTATTAAGTTTTTATTTTTTATTTATTTATTTATTTATTTTTTAATAATAATAATATTATTAATATTATTAATATTAATATTATTAATATTATTATTATTGTTATTTTACAAACAACAATCTATTAGAATAATATGATTTACAAAGAATTAGTGAGAAGCCGAGATACTATTTGGGCACCCACTCCTTTAGCAATAGAGAAACTAATCCTTAAAGATATCAACAGCGGCACGTGCCCCAATGCTCTGAGCCATGGAGAACTTCTGGATTCGCTTTAGCAAAGTAACCGCGTCTTCTTCCAATTCCCCAAAGGATGAAAAAGAGAAGGGGAGAAACCCATATCTAATAGTAGCGCACTTAGCCATATACTTAACACGTTTACATTTCGCGGCATCAACCACCACACGACCGGGCATGAAATCATCCATCTTAGTCTGGGTCAAAGGCGAGGATCCTGTGAGATCCACACAGACATCGAGGCCTCCGTCCCACGAGTAAAGTAATATATCTGATGGACGTAATGGTTTGTCACACTCCCCATCCAGTCCAATATCAACTTCTTTGCCCGCTGAAATCCTCAAACGATAACAAATGTCAACAAGGGTATCACGTACAATATTATGACGATGCTTAATCCCAACAATACCAGCACACGATACCGCATGATCCCCAATATCCCTAGCAAAAACCCTTGAGCACACTGAACAAGGCTTTGACACAAAAAAGAAGAGGATACCAAACTGATAGCATAGAACACAACGATAGGTCTTACTGTTCATAGTTTGCCCAACCCAGAAATAGGAACCGTCCTAACCAATCAGAAGTATGATCCTCCCTTTGAGATTCCCATAAGGCAATCTGTCGAGGGGATAAGGAAAATGTGGATTCTTCACTTTTGATAATCTGTGTGAAATATATATCTGCCATTTTCTTCATGAGTTTGGGGGCAGTGGTCTCACTTGGATTGCTCAAAAGGTCAGTATCCATAGACGTATTAAACACATGCACAACATCATCAAAATTAGGTCCGGAAGTAACAATACCAGTATGTCGAAGGAGCTTGGTCTGTAATTCAGCCGACTGTAACCATGAAGCAAGAATAACATAATTCAAAACATCCCCTGCAACATAAACACCAAGCCCTCCAAATCCCAAGGGTAAGGTGGCAAGCCTCCATTGCCAGTTACCGAATCCAGGTCCGGAAGCAGTGACAATACGCTCTAATGAAGAACGAAGATCCACGTCAAAAGAATGTTGGGCAGCTTCAAAGACAAGAGGAGGGCATGTGCGCATAGTAAAGTATAGCCTGGGAATACCTATACAAGAATGAAGAAGCAACAACTCACATTGAGGATCATTAAGCTTAACGACTGACTCCATAAGCACAATAGTTTTAGCCACTCTCTTCATCACAAGCTCATGACAAAAATCAAAATCCACACTAGGTGGTCCACCAAGTAATTTAACGCCATGTATAGGTCAGGAAATATCAAGAGGGGAAACAACTACAAGCCTACTTCGAGGGTCTTCCTTAGGCCAATAAACTTTAGTTTTATTAACATTAAAATGCAAGCCATACCCTGGTCCATCATCCATAATTAACTTTAAAACCTCCCCCACGATCAGGGTATCTCCAACAATAGTACCATCGCCCAAATACCAAGCATGCAAAGAGAGGCTAAAGGAGTCTCGGATCTTACATATCAAAGGATGTAACACGAGGGAAAAAAGAAAAGGACCAAGAGGGTCACCTTGTTGCACCCCTTGGCACGACTATAACGTGTGTTCCCCGTAATACATTCTAGCTGGGTTAGAGTAGCAAAATTCTACCCAACATGAGATATCAGGACAATGGATGCGTACTTCCCGAAGCATAACCTCCCAATCTACCAAGTCGAAGGCATTTTTAAAATCTACGAACAACATCGTAAGACCAACATCATCGCCACAACCCTCAATCAAGCGATTCACGGCGTGCAATATAGCCTCACTCCCTCCAGACACCCCAACACCAAACTGTAGACCATCCAAATAACTATCCAAAGAATGATCAATCATAATAGCACTAACATTGGATATTAGACGTCTCCAAGCAGTACCCACTGCTATAGGATGAATACCACCACCCCGCTTAACAAGTGGTGTGAGAGGAGCACTAGCAATATACTCACCCAAAATCTAAGGACAATTTCCAGCAAGAAAGATATTCACCACTTGGGTGATAGAGGATAACAACTCATTAGAAATAGCGACAACAGCTCCACTAAAGCAATCTATAAGGTGTTGGGCGCGCAACCCATCACGCCTACAAGATGTACCACGAGGAAAAAATCTTAATTCAATCAAGAACCACAATCGAAGATGCAATGAGAGAATTCTGATTAATAGATGTATGTGGCAAAGTGGGAGCTAGATGGAATGGGTGCTTAGTCTTTAAATCCTCTAGGGTAACATCATTATAAGGAGCAACACCCGAAGAAGAAAGAACTCTGACAGCCGCGGTATAATGACCATCAGAAATCTTCCTCTTACACTACTTGATATTTCATTCCCCTAAAACAAGGTCTCCTTCATTAGCATCTGACAAAATGGGAGGCGATTCGGCCGATGTCTCCCTCAAAATCTGTAAACTGCCACCCGGAAAACCCCAAGATCGAATGGCATTAACAATACACTCTTCTTGGCGTTGACGCTTAATAGCAGACTTGCACTCAAGATTACTACTCGGACGAAAGGTTTTAAGGAGACAAAGAGGCAAAACTAACAAACTAACCCAACAAGAGATATCATCAGGCTTGCAAATCACCTTATCAAGGGCTCCTTTAAAGACACAGGAAAATCCTAAACGACATTTGGGTGGAATGGATTTAACCATGTGCAACCCTTTGGAAAATAACCTATCAAGAAGGGCCAAAGTAAACCCGTCGTGTACATCGTGCACCTCATCATTATGCACAGATTGCTCGGGACAAGAATGAACTCGGGGCTTAGTAAGATCATAAAGCACGAAACGAACAACACTATCACCATCATCAGGGGGTGAGACAACATCTGAACCGTTACCATGAAGACATTTGGATTAAAAATCTATGCGTCTTGAAACAAACCCCGCACAACCAAAGCCCCATACGCTTTAAAGTGAAACTCGACATTCTAAATAATGTTCACATAAGTAAGTAGGGAGTGTTTGGTGATGGATTGAGCCTCATCACAACAATACCGATCACGAAGGTGTGTGATCAACGATGTCCTTGTAAGCCCATTTCCATCACCATCTTGACTTCCACTAAGACCAACAAATGGGCAATGAAATCGCTCAACCGACATGATCACCACAATCACAGTATAAGAAGGAGAAATAGTAGCAATCTAAAAATACCAAAATACCAAAAACTAAGCAAACAAAGGCCACAGATATCACAAACAAATCATGTCAACAGAATACAACCCCACGTTATGAAGAAGCATAGACAAAAACGGTTACGAAGAAGCACATGAATCCCCAACCACAGTTGTGAAGAAGCAAACCCAAAACCAAAGACAAACCCACGTACGTCCGCAAGCAAACCATGCTCGACAGTTTTGAAGCCTACAGTAAACAAACAAAGCGATCTCAAGAGACCGTAACATGTTCCATACTCAAGGACACAAGAAACACCAAAACTATTTGCAATTCCAGTTAACAAAATCTCATACAACCCCGATATTGGAAGAACCCGAAACTGTTACTACAACCAAAGAGTTCGAACCGAACCCCACTGAAAACAGACGAGTTTGAACGAACCCTTATGTTGTACGCATCAACAATATTAACCTTACAAATGGTTGGTAAGGATAAGATAACCACAACAGCAAATCGGAGCCACAAGCAAACTCACAACAGATCGAAACTATACTAAAACAAATAATAAATCCCTATGGGAACGCTTTCCGCCAAATATAATACCAATCAACCTACCATAGCATAAAAGATCAGGAAGATGTGCAAGTAGCTGCAAACAAATCCCCACGATAATATTGACGAACAAAATAGAAATGGGGACCCACGGCACAAAGAAGGTCTCAAAACAAAATAATAGCAAGATCTAAATATAAACGGATTTTAATGGATCTAATATATGCACGTTTCCATGAAAACATTTATTCAACGGATCATTGAAGAAGAGATGGAGTAAACATGGAATCAAGATGATCCCAAGAGTAACGTACATTCGCCCCTAGTAAGAAACATAAGAGATTTACAAAACATTATTATTATTATTATTATTATTATTATTATTATTGTTATTATTATTATTATTATTATCACTTTGTTAGAATCAAAAAGGGATTTACAACAAATTGGATGGGAGTCGAGATACTATCTGCGCTCCCACCCCTTTGGCAATAGCAAAACCTATTCTATGAAAAATATGTACAGCAGCGCGTGCTCCAGTGTCTTGAGCTTTAGAAAATCTCTGAATCCGCTTCAGTAGCGCAACTGCATAATCCTGCAACTCACCTAGAGAAGAGAAAGAAAAAGGAGGAAACCCATATCCGAGAGCTGCACACTTAGCCATATACTTGCATCGTTTAAGTTGTGCAGCATCAATCACAGCTCGGCCGGGTACAAAGTCATTCATCCCCGTCCGAGTCAAAGGAGAAGAACTAGTCAAATCTACACAAACATCTTTACCTCCATCCCACGAATAAAACAAAATATCTGCCGGACGTAATGCATTATCATGTCCTCCAACTAATCCGATATTAACTTCCTTTCTGACAGATATCCCTGAACGATAACATATATCAGCAAGAGTATCACTTACCAAATTGTGACGATGCTTAATCCCAACGATACCAGCACACAAATTTAGTGGAAAACCGAAATACTATCTGGGCTCCCACTCTTTTAGCAATAGCGAAACAAATCCTATTAAATATATGAGCAGCAGCACATGCCCTAATGCCATGAGCCATTGAGAACTTCCTGATCTATTTCAGCAAAGTAATTACGTCTTATTATTATTTTTATTATTATTATTATTATTATTATATATTTTTTATTATTATTATAGAATATTATCTGTTAGTCACACAAAACCGGAAGGGAGTCAAGAAACAAGTTGCGCTCCCGCCCTTTTTGGATACAAAATCTAAGTCTAGAAAATAGAAAAATACCACTCCTAACATCATTAGAATGACAAACAGATAAGGCTTGACGCGCAAAAGAGTAACCAAGGCTTCCTCGTCAAGTTCCCCAAAAGTAGAGAAGGCAAAAGGGACGAACGAGTAACGATGCTCTGCACAAATAGAAGAATACTTCCTCCTCTTCTTCTGAACAACAGTCCGCAAAGCAACCCAGGAACCCAAGAATCCAAGAATCCAAACCCGCACCAGCAAACATAGAGACACCTGTAACATCCAAACAAACGTCTTTGCCTTGGGACCAATTATATAACAATAAATCCGTTGGACGAAGGTCTCGCCCATCATCTGAAAGAAATCCCATAAGGGCATCTTTTTGCACTGAAACACCAACTTTAGAACAAATATCAAATAACATATCGCGCACAAAATTATGCCGAAACTTCACCCCTACATCACTAGAGCAGTGAACAACATGGTTACCCCACTGGTCCATCCGATGCACATGGCAATTCGAACAAGAAGATCCGTCAGGAAACAAAGGAACCGCCAAACAATAACACAAGACGGCTTGAAACTGAGGTGGATTCATCCACTGCCCCAACCCATCAATAGGAATAGTAAAGATATAATCCTGTGCATGAGGAGCACGCAAGAAGCTAAGAAGAGCTTCATGACGATGACTAAAACTATAACGTGATGACAGAAGTTCATCAATGATACCAAAATATCTCATTGCTAAAGACTTCATAAACTGGGGGCATGAGACCTAGTAGTCCATCAATTATTATTATTATTATTATTCTTATTATTCTTATTATTATTTTTATTTTTTTTATTTTATTTTTTTATTATAACCATCACTTTATTAAAAACAAAAAGGGATTTACAACAAATTGGATGGGAGTTGAGAAACAATAAGAAAAAGCTTTATTATTATTATTATTATTTTAATAAAAAGCTTTATTTATTAATCAAACAAAATTAGAAGGGAGTCGGGAAACAAGCTGCGCTCCTACCCCCTTCTAGATACAAAACCAAGTTTAGAAAATAGAAAAATACCACTCCTAGCATCATTAGAATGACAAACAGATAAGCGCTTAAGGCGCGAAAGAGTAACTAAGGCTTCCTCGTCAAGCTCCTCAAAAGTAGAGAAGGCAAAAGGGATGAACGAGTAACCATGCTCTGAACAAATAGAAGAATACCTCCTCCTCTTCTTCTGAACAGCAATCCGCAAAGCAACCCCAGGGACCCAAGAATCCAACCCCGCCCCAGCAAACGGAGAGACAACCGTAACATCAAAGCAAGCATCCTTGTCTTGGGACCAATTATACAACAATAAATCCGATGGACGTAGGTCTCGTCCATCATCTGAAATAAATCCCATAGGGGCCTCTTTCCGCACTGAAACAACAACTTGAGAACAGATATCAAACAACATTTCGCGCACCAGATTATGCCGAAACTTCACCCTCACCTCACTAGAGCAGTGAACAACATGGTCACCCCACTGGTCCATCCTATGTACATGGCAACTCGAACAAGAAGATCCGTCAGGAAACAAAGGAACCGCCAAACGATAACACATGATGGCTCGAAACTGACGCGGGTTCATCCGCTACCCAAGCCCATCAATAGGAATAGTAAAGAGATAATCATGTGCATGAGGAGCACGCATGCAGCTAAGAAGAGATTCCTGACGACGACTCAAACCGTAACGTGACGACATAAGTCCATAAATGATACCAAAATATCTCATTGCCAAAGGCTTCATAAACTGGGGGGCAAGAGCACTAGAGGTAACAGAGAGAGAATCAACACCACAAAAGGTCGAGAAAGCATCCAGGACAGACAGAAAGATAGAACTCGGCGAAACAATCCCAGACCTAGCCAAAATACGATCCTTCAAAGAACTAGACTGCAAACGAGAGGCGATGAAGGAAAAATACCTGACATCCTCAGCACACAAGACCCCAAGACCACCAAGTCTAACGGCCAGAGTGGCAAGCCTCCACTGCCAATCTCCAAAACTGGGACCTGAACCAGTAACAATCAACTCCAAAGAAGTACGCAAGGCTTGATCAAACTGAACCTAAGCTCCACCAAGAAACCCAGAAGGACCAGTCCTCAAATCAAAAACTAACTTTGCAACTCCTACACAATTGCGCAGAAGAAGAAGCTCACACTGCGGGTCATCAAGACTACGAATAGCATCCAGCAGGGAAATGGACATGGAAACTCGACGCGCAACAAGATCACAAGAAAACTAAAATGTTTTCTTCAATTCATTATAAAACTAAAATGTTGAAAAAAAGTTAGTGGGAAGCCGAGACACTATTTGAGATCCTACTCCTTTATTATTATTACTATTATTATAATAATTATTATTATAACTATTATTATTTTATTATGAACATCATTTTATTACATTATTATTATTATTATTATTATTATTATTATTAATAAAATATCACTTCATTAGAATAATAGAATTTACAAGAAATTAGTGGGGAGCCGCGATACTATCTGGGCCTCGACTCCTCTAGCTATAGCAAAGCCTATCTTATTATTTTTTTTTTATTTTTTTTTATTTTTTTTTTAATCACACAAAATTGGAAGGGAGCCGCGAAACAAGCTGCGCGCCCACTCCTTTTTGAATACAAAAACTAAGTCTAGACATCAAAAAACCGCCACTCCTCGCGTCATTAGAATGACAACCAGCTAACCGCCTAAGACGCGAGAGAGTACCCATCGCCTCCTCCTCAAACTCCCCAAAAGTCGAGAAGGCGAATGGAATAAACGAGTAACCATGCTCAGCACAAATAGAAGAATACTTCATCTTCTATTATTATTATTATTATTATTATTATTTATTTATTTATTTTTTTTAATAACCATCACTTTATTAAAATAATAGGATTTACAAAAAGTTAGTGGGAAGCCTAGAAACAATTTGGGCTCCCACACCTCTAGCAATAGCAAACCCAATCCTATTAAACATATAACAAGCACCACGTGACCCAATATCCTGAGTCATAGAGTATCTTCGGATCCGCTTTAGTAAGTCCACCGCATCCTTCTCAAGTTCCCCGAATGAAGAGAATGAGAAGGGGAGAAAACCATATCCAATATTTGCACACTTAGCTTCATATTTGACACGTTTGCGTTGTGCAGCATCAACCACCACACGTCCTGGTGCAAAATCATTCATCCCAGTTTGCGTCAAGGGAGATGAACCTGTCAGATCCACACATACATCAAGTCCTCCATTCTAAGAATAGAGCAACATATCAGCTGGACGTAAAGGTTTATCCCGCCCTCCACCAAGCCCAATATCAACTTCTTTACCAACTGAGATCCCGGACCGAAAACATATGTCGACAAGGGTATCACGCACAATGTTATGGCGATGCTTGATACCAACAATACCAGCACACGATACGGCATGGTCTCCATAGATATCACCTACAAAGACCCTCGAGCAAGCTGAGCATGGCCTCGGAACAGAGAATAAAGGAACACCCAGCCGATAACATAATACACACCTGTAAGTCCTACTGTTCATAGTTTGTCCCAAACCAGAAATCGGAACCACTCTAAGCCAGTCAGAAGTATGTTCCTCCAGTTGAGACTTCCATAAAGCCATTTGTCGAGTAGATAGAGAAAACTTAGATTCAGCCGTTTGAGTAACATGTGTGAATATATGTCTGCCAATTTCTTTGGGGGCAGCGATCTCACTAGGATTACTCAAAAGATCAATCTTATTATTATTATTATTATTATTATTATTTTTTATAAAATTCCAATTTTATTAATCACACAAAATTGGAAGGGAGCCGCGAAACAAGCTGCGCGCCCACCCCTTTTTGAATACAAAAACTAAGTCTAGACATCAAAAAACCACCACTCCTCGCATCATTAGAATGACAACCAGCTAACCGCTTAAGACGTGAGAGAGTACCCATCGCCTCCTCCTCAAACTCCCCGAAAGTCGAGAAGGCGAATGGAATAAACGAGTAACCATGCTCAGCACAAATAGAAGAATACTTCCTCTTCTTCTTCTGAACAGCCGACTGCAAAGCACTCCCAGGAACCCACGAATCTAACCCCGCCCCTGCAAACGGAGAAACCCCTGTAACCCACGAATCCAACCCCTGTATTATTATTATTATTATTATTATTATTATTATTATGTTTTGTAGTATTTTGATATAATGTTTTTTTAGTTAATGTAATGTTTAAAAAAAATGAAACCTGGTCACCTTGTTGAAGAAATAAATCGCTTGTAGATCGTCGGAAATAAAAAACTAATGTGGTAGAAAAAATGTAGGTCGATGTTGTGGGTAGCTTAGAGCATAGGGTACAGTGGTGTGGTGTCATAGCGAAAAGTGGTGTCATAGCCAAAAAGTGATGCCATGTAGGCTATGTCACAAGAATGTTAAGACACCACATTTAGTGGGGTAACAGTGAGCCATGGAAAAGTGATGCCATAACCATTTTTTGTTTAAAAAATCTTAAAGAAAGTATATAGTAATTAAAAAAACATTTTCTTTATTAAAAAACAACATTACACGAAATAAAAAAAAGTTCATAAAAAAACATTACACAAAATTATTAAAAACATTACACGAAAATTTAAAACATAACAGATCATTCATCACCATAGATGTTGTTTAGATGCGCCACAAGGTCTTCTTGAAGCTCATGGTACACACCACGGTCTCGTACTTCTTTAGATTTCCGCTCATGAACTATACATCATTCAATCCAAGTTCTAACCATGTTCGGTTCTGGATTAACGAATAGATCCTACAAATTTAGTGAATACTTTTCGTCTACTAATATCATGTTATACAATATTATGCAACAATATATGATTCTTCGTAACCTATTTACTTCATAAGCATGTGCCGGTTGTCGTATGATGCCCTAAAAACCTTGTAATACACTGAAAGCTCGTTCAATATCTTTTTGAGCCGTTTCTTGAACCCTTTTGAAACTCAATGTTTCTTCATCTCTGACAATCGTAAAGGTTTTGAAAAACTTAGCCCATTCATGATAAATACTGTCGGCTAAGTAATAACCTTTATGGTATTTACGACTGTTTACCTTAAACGGAAATTCTGGAGTGGTATCTGCAAGTTCTTCATCAAATAACGGGGATCTATATAACACATTAAGATCATTATTAGCCCCTGAAACCTGAAAATATGCATGCCAAAACCGTAACTTTTGATATGCACCAACTTTTAACACAATAGTAAGGTGTTTATGATCCCTTCTTTCGAATTGAGCCTGCACAATGTTTGGACAGTCTTTCCATTCCTAATGCATACAATCAACACTCTCGAGCATTCCTGAGAGTCTATGTTTGTCTACGTGTAATGCATATATGTTCCCAATATCTTTTGTAGTTAGTTTTCCTAAATACTCTTCCACGAATAACATATATATGCATTTACTAAATTTAATTAAACAATCGCGACTGGTTCGTTCCGCCATTTGCAAGTACTCGTCAAATGCATCGAGTGATGACCCGTATGCCAACTGACGTATGTCGGAAGTTACCTTTCGAAAAGGATGAATACATTCATGACTGGTAGTATCGTAACTCGGTCTAAAAATTGCAAAGTATTCGGGAACGGGATCGGCTTCATAACTTAAAACTTGTCAACAATTTCTTTAAAAAGTTTATAACTCAAATGATACCTTCGCCGGAACTTCTCTCCCGGGTACTTAGGAGGCGTCTCATCGTCACCAAAATAGTCGCCGAGTAAATGGTTTCGCGCCTCTTCTCTTTGATGAGGTATGTATCTACGCGAGTGCTTCGTACCCGCATCCGATCCCGATCATTAGTTTGCTAGTTACACAAAGCTACGTATTTTTCGTAATCTTGGTACCTTTGAACATATCTTTCAACATCTCCTTGGAAGTAAACATCGTAAAGATCATAGGTGTTTGGATCCATAATTTTTTTTGGATGAAAATTGTAATATATTTGTGAAAGAGATAGTAAAATAAAAGTGATATATAAAAATGAGATGTCATAAAGGTTTCTATAAATATTTATGGGGTTAATATTTAAAAAAGTAGGGATTTTTTTGAAAAATATAGGCGTTAGCCATTAAATTCCACCAACTAGTTTATTTTTTTTAAGAAAGGAGCTAAATGCGAGTTAGCCTGGGCTGGAACTACGACGCGAGGGTAGGTGTGATGCGCCGTGAGTTTTCTGGCGCCATGGATTCGACGCGAGCCACCAGTTCACTGTAGCATGGGCTCTTAAAGCGGACAAGAAACATAATAAATACGTGCACCTACTCATAGACTGGTATATTCCTTCTAGCATAAGGTTGAAAGGTAAGTTAAGTGAGTTGAGAGAGAAAACTGAGGTGACACAAATCTAAAATTTTCCATAGAAAAAACATCTAAAATCTTCATAAATATAGCAAGTAATCTTGTTGACATTAGCAAGTTAAAAATAAACTCGTTGTTAAAACCATTCAATATTTGCCAAATCAGTACAAAATCAAAAGTACGTAGCTATTATGGGTCAACTAGATAAACTAAATTGAACCAGAATCAATAAGACATCTTACAGGCTTTGTAGAAAACAATTCTGAAACGTTATGGAGAAAATATGGAATTTGAAAACCACAACAACAGTTTTTTAGTTTAAGCAATTTCTTTTTAGTGTGTATAAATCTTAATACCTTATAAAACATTTAGACCATTTTCTAAATTTAGTAGTCTTAAAATTTTAAGCCTAAAACATTTCTTCTTTAGGAAAGTTTATGCATACAATGTTTAAAAGTCATTCAAAATCATGGTAGTTATACATACACATTTAAGAAAATTAAATATACTATATCATAATTTAAAAGTGTTTATTATGTAGTGAATTTATACTTTTTTTCTAATTTTGGGTCAATAACAACCCTTAAAAATGAAATTTCTTTAATACCATGGTTGTAACCGTCCTCCCATATTGTAACAACCCATATCAACCAAACTTATAAAATCCCATTGCACAACCCTTTTAAAGCATGCATAAGACGGTTTTGGATGTCGTTTTTGGTTTCAAACCCCTCGAACATACAACTCAACCCTTTGCTGCCACTATATTCTGAAATTACTAAATCTACATCTTCGTCACAACATATTTAGTCTGCTTATATTTAAATTGTTATTGTTGGTTATTTTGGTGGTGTTGCGCTACTATTATGTGTGGCATATGTTTAAATAGTTTTGCCGATCGTGTTGAATGTGCAGTGGTTTTTTTTATCATAATTCATTCGTTTGCCTCAGAATATAGTCACACGTACCTGTCGCCGCATTGCGCGGGTACCCGGCTATATAGAGAATATATAGATAGATAAAAATGTAGAAATGTAAATCTTTCTTATGTTTTTAGAGAGAGAAAGAGATGGTGGATTTCACACTTTTAGAGAGAGAAAGTTGAAGGTCTACGAAATCTTAGGATTTGGTAAACTATGGATTGATCTATTGATTTAATGGTGGAGATGGGGAAGAAGGAGATGAGGTGTAGAGAGAGAAAGGAGAGAAAAGAAAAGTAGAGAGAGAAAGTGTATTTTATTGAATGAAAAGTTGAAAAGAAAAGAAACACCCCTCCTAACATGCTAGGAGGGGATATATATAGCCCACCCTACATGTGGGCTATATGGGCTATACTTGGATCACGAGCCTAATACATTAATATATCGTTGGAGCGACCGATCCTTCATAAATACATAAAAATGTATTTCCAACAATCTCCCCCTAAGGGATGTCGCTCCAAGTTACAAAGTTCTAAATATTCTATAGCTCGTGATCTATGCTAATAATGATGTGACCGAGACTTTCTTTGGAAAAACGTATTTCCAACAATCTCCCCCTAAGGGAGGTCACACCATTTTACAAAAATCTTAAACCTAGCATACTATGCTTGAGTCTTCGATCTTGTTCTTGTGAATATGCGTGATGTGATCTTTGACTTTAGTCTTGAGCATGTTTCCTTGCCTTGACCTTGTGCATTCATCACTTGTGAAATTTGCCTCTTCGTGACTTCATGTTCCACATACTTACACCTTTAAATTCTTGAAAGCTTCAGAGTTTGATACAGCGGAAGACTTGACCTTCAGACTTTCTTGAATTTGTTGAAGTACTAAGTGTATGTAGTACAAGCATGTGGTGACGACTTCTTCTGGATTATACACCGCAATGCCACCTTATTGTTACGCTGCATAAGACAGTTAGCAACAAACAATGTACACGGATGAAAAGGCCTTGAACATTTCATTCTAATTCGGTAGCATTTTACCTCCGGTCGGTGAAGACCGTTGGACGATATTAAATATCGTACTTGTGGCAGGTAGTTTCAATAAAGAACCTCCTTGACAAGATTTCGCGGGTAAACCCGTTCTCTTTATTCGACCGTCCAAAGCTGACTGCGAACGTAAAGAGTGAATCATTTGGATAATATTATCCGCATGATTTGAAGCCGTCAATTCATGTTCCTAGAACAAGTGAAGTTCAATTAAGAACCGCACCATCGTTGCTTTCCAGTTGTCACTAGCTTGATTCATATAGAATCTTGCAAGTTACCTACCAAGTGCTGTTTGATGTTAACACTAGAAGGATTTCCATTCGTCACTGTAAATACTTAATAGTATTACTCTGAATGTTCTGGCAAGATCACTAAGATATTGCGTAGAGGCCTGGAACGTGTTTAAATTCATTTAAGAGTTTAAACCACTGTTGCTTTCCAGTTATCACAAGTTTGATTCATAAAGAATCGCACAAGCACCTACCATGAGCTTTTTGACGTTCGCTCAAGAAGGATTTCCATCTTCATTGTAAATACTTTCGTATTACTCGGATGTTCAGGCAAGATCATGAAGATTTTACGTAGGACTCTTAAGAACTTTCTTACTTTTCACAGTGTGTGAAGAAGCAAGTAAATATGAAAGTGTGTCCTAATGAGATATTTGATGATCTCAAATGGCTCTAGACTCGATCGTGCATTTTGGATTTTAGTGATCGGAGGCTGGAGAGGAGTGCCACCTTTTCAATACCAATTTATTCGGAGTGAATAAATCAATAGATAATGTGTTGTCTCCGTGTGATTAAAACAAATACCTTTTGAGAGATATTTGAGTTAGCTGGGAAGGGTTGTGCATTGCATCACTGGGTCCATGATGTCTTTCTTCAGTATCAAGAATCATTAAAAATGATCTCAATAGCATATGAATTGACCCGGTTTCTGCCGAAGGTTGTAAGGGGGGCTTCTTTCTTTACACCCTTTATCTTTACAATTCTTTTTCATTCTTCAACCCCTTCAATGCTTACCAATACGTCATAACTAGCACCTTGTTGTGATTGTTCCAGTGCTAACTTAAGTACTTGGTCGGCATTCAGCTACGTTCACAATCTTTCTCCATCTTTCCCAAGGACTACTATTTCTAGCTATGGAATGTCCTTGGGAAGATTCCTCCGGTTCTAGAGAAATCATTGGAATTTAACCTATCCTACCATCCTTATGTCACCACAATCTTCACCGTCGTGAATAGAGATGTTTTGGGTAAGTGTATGTCACCATGAAATCCATTTTGAAGTGCAAATCCATTTTGCTCCCCCTTAACATATGCCACGATATCCGAAAACATTTTGCACATGTTGGGATGAGCTATCACGTTAAGTCAAACCATTTATGATTGATCATATCCCATATTAAATCACATTTTCTCCCCCATATTGAAAATATTAACCCAATCGATGTTTTTAATATCAATTGATTTAATAGAATTTTAAGAAAATTTGGGAAGAAAAATGCAAATCCAATTATCTTCATGAATTACACAAGCTCCCCCTCAAATTAATGAGGGTGTGCTGAAACGTAAATTAAATATCTTTTAAACACAAGTGTAAGGTATTTATCACGTGCAAAGATCATATATGATAATGAATTCACAATATTAGCACTTTACGAGGTTGGACCTGAATGATGGAGAACATCATATGAATGAAGCACATGGTTCTTGTTCACGAATGTTGGTCTTCCTCGTAACTTCTGAAATTATCTTCCCCTTTACACCACATGGACAATTGATATCGTTGTCTTGACACCAACTTGTGAACTATGGCACTTTCGGCATCGAAGATTCTGAATGCTGGACGATTGCTCCCCCTCAATTGTTGACCCGTGTTCTACTTAAAGAGTTGTAGTCGTCGTTTGAGCAGTGGCATCGTCTAGTATATAGATATCAATTGCAACGAACTTCGGATTGTGGAGTTGATAACTTCGGATTCTGAAGTCAAAGCTTTCCGGTGAAATGCTTGACTTCAAAGTGAAAAGCGGGTTACTATCGGAAAAAATAGCAAACCATATGGAGCATGTTTTAAATGTTTTAAACTTCTGCTCGAACTTTATTTACAACCCCGTGTCATTATTGAATGACATTTCTAGGTTCGTAAATATTATCGATTCCAGAAGACATTCTCTTTTTATCAAAACGTTTTTGAACACACAATTTTGAAAGATTTAGAAAAACCTTTTGAGAAATTCTTGAAAAATTGTGTTCAAAGTTTTGAAAACCAATTACTTGAGCTTAAGATGTTGAATATCTTAAGGGCGAGCTCAAGTCCGAGAAGTTGTAAACTTCCCGTTGTTAAGGATAAGTTACCATCGGCGATAAACTTTCCTTTTATCTGAAGGACGAGTCCTAAGCTGACATTTACTTAGAAGTCGTTTTCATGAGCTTGAAAACTTTGACTGTTTTAACGGAAAGCTCATGACCGAGAAAGGTTAATTTCTCGTTATGAGGAAAAGTTCTCTTATTTAGAAGATACACTTTCCTTTCTGAGCTTAAAACTTTGAATGTTTTAATACAAGCTCATGACCAAGAAAGGTGAATTTCTCGTTAAGAGGATAAGTTATCATAAAAGATAAACTTTCCTTTATTTTAAGTTCGAGTTACAGTCTGACATTTAACTGTAAGTCATTGTGCATGAGCTTAAAAACTTCGAATGTTTTTAATATTAGCTCATGCCCGAGAAAACTTAATTTCTCGTTGTAAGGATAAGTTTATCATCGGCGATAAAATTTCCTGCCTTTGAAGAGCGGGTTATAGACTGTCATTTATCTATAAGCCTTTGTGCATGAGCTTAAAAACTTGGAATGTTTTTTTTTTTGATATAAGCTCATGCCCGAGAAAAATGAATTTCTCGTTTTTAGGATAAGTTTATCATCGGCGATAAACTTTCCTTTCTTTGATGAGCGAGTTACAATCTGTGATATGACTATAAGTCCTGTACATTAAGCTTAACCATGAATCCCCTGAGACACTTGTTTCTCTGATATCTGCTTCTTCAGCAACCAAACTCTGAGACTGTCCTTGGTTGAACGGTATACAATGATTGGACCGCTTTGTTCTTTTGGAACATCAACTTTGGTACCTGCAATCTCATTAGGAATTTGCATGCTTTGACGTGGGTTAGCGATATCAATTATAGAAGCACATGGGGGTTCGCAATTGGCTTTACTTGTGTCAGAGGCGACCTGAGTAGATGATTCACTTATCTTAGCTGGCAAACGTTTCCTTTTATAGAAAACCTTAAGTTTAGGCTTAAGTGATGTATCATCTTTTTCAATTTCCTCCCTAGTAATCTTCGTAGAATCAGAGACTATCCTAGTTAAAGGGCACTCGTTTCCTACAAGAGTGAAAGTTCTACCAGTGGGGCGCCACATTTTGCCAATTGGTTTGATTTTAGCAACCCACTGGGATTTAAGTCTAGCATGGGAGTTCACCTTATTAAGCAATTTTTTGATACAAGAGTCATGATTTGCCGTAAAGAAACATTTTCTACATGTTTTACAAGTAGCATATTTAATGTCCGAGTAATTCCTAGATGATTGATCGATGCTCCTAGGAGACGTCATGCTACGGTTAGTAGTGTTGGGTAATCTAGAAGGCATCTCACTAGGTTGGACATTGCTATCTCTTGCATGTGTCTTTTGCTTAGCTTCCCCAAGACCAGATTTATGTAAAACGTCATTTGAACTAGTTCTAGACGTGGTCTTGGTATTTTTAGGGAAACTAGAGGAAATCATGTTATTAGGTCTTGCTAAGGCTGTTTTGGTCACATAGGGCCTAGTTGCTGGAGTGACTGGTCTAGCAAGATGAACCAAATCAACTTAGGAGGAAAACCGCGGTCTCGAGGATTGTGGTCGCTCGGATCTAAATGCAGTAGGTTGTCTGACAATCGGTTGTCTGACGAACTGATTTGTAGGCGGTTTCCCCAAGATTGATGGTTTTTCAAGCTTAGTGTCCACACTAGGTCCTCTATTTTTCCTTAACTCGTTTTTCAACGCAGCTATAGCAAACACCTTTTCTTGAACTTGAGATTTTAAGGTTTCATTTTCTTGGAGCAATCTATCTTGGGATGCCAATTTAGACTCTAGTAACTGAATTTGTTTCAAAAGATTATCCTTTTCAGCTTATCTAAAACTTTTTGATCCAATTTTCTTTCAAGAACAACGTTTGACTTTTCAAGTTTTTCAAAATATGTTTCAAATTTGTCCATTTTCTTTGAAAATTCAAGTTTGGCATCCTCAAGATCTTTTGATTGTTGAGCTACAATCGTTTCGAGCTCTCTAATCTTAGAATCAGAAGCAGTCAAAAGACAATTATCATGATGTTTAGCAGTCAAAAGACAATTATCATGATGTTTAGCATTTTGAACACTTTCTCCCCCATTATGACTCACATCGGATGAATCAGAAGTGGTATTTCTATCACTCTTTTCCATCCCATGTTTGTCATAATTAGGTTCAGAATGCTCAATATGCGGCATGTCATCAGCAGATACATCATAAACAACATTACATTGTACCATGTTTGCAGGCTCTTCGTCATAAACGGGTAAGGTGTCATCAAAAGAGATCTCGTGAACATTCCCTGACGTGCCACTGGTATCATGTTGTCCTCCTGATTCCGTGCTCTTTCCATCATTAGGCTCCAAGTTTTCAATCGTATGACCAGTTTCCTCTTGCATCGAAGAGTCTTGCACTCCATTATCATACCCTTGCTGAAGTCGAGATCTTTCATAAATCGAAGACGAGACCGAGGTCATGAGTTTCAATATTGTATCACGAAAAACTCGAAGCTCGGTATGTGTATCTCGAAGAAATGATTGGCAAAGCATTAAACTTTCAGACTTGATGATATTGAATTGGAGGAAAGGCGTGAGTTGTGTCACAAGAGCCTTATAAGCAAGTGCCGATGCAGAGTGATTAAAGTTTTCATTGTTGAGTTGCTCTGCTAGTTGGGTCAAGATGGTGAACATTGATTCCATGAATATATGACGATCTTGACCAAAGATTGTCACAAATTCGCTCCCTCCTTGAAACCGTGAAAGAGTAACTAGATGACACTGAAGCATTTGAAATGAAGTGATGCCACTTTTTCTAACTTTGTCTTGCAAAATATGTAATTTTTGCAAGTCTCCCTCTCAAAAAGTTGAATTCAAAGACTCCATTGAATTTTGAGGTTGTTTCGTGATTTTGCAGATCGTGAAGAAAGTTAGAAACAGAAATTCCCGGATTATGACAAAACCAATGAAAGATCCGTAAAAAAACTCTTAAAAGTCCTCGTTTGATGATGTATCTCTTTTCTTGGCTGAATAATTTATTGTCGGCTCAACCGTTGACAAAACAAATCGGAATCCAATACAGCCTCGGCTCACTCAAAAAATAAACCCGTCAACAAATAAATCTTGTCACTTTAACACGTCACTTTGTCACGTTGTCACTTTGTCACGTCACGATTATAACCAATATATCACTTAAAATTCGTTTAGAAAAAAAAATTTGTTTTTTTTTTTAAATGGCTAGTTAACTAAACGTAGGTCTACGTTAAAAAAAATGGCTAGTTAACAAAACAACAGATCTTTTTTAATAAAAAATGGCTAGTTAAAAAATGATAGATTTTGTTAAGAGCTCACAAAAAATGGCTAGTTAAACGTGGCTTGTTGTGTTTGATACACAAGTATGTAACGTGATCACACACGTGGCCCAAGCTATAACCATCCACCAAAAATATAAATAAATTTTTAGTCAACTCTCTCAAATTATTTCTCTGAAAGCTTTGTTTCCTCCGTCACTTTAATAGCTCTCTCTCTCCTCTTCACAATACAAATAATACTCCTCCGTCCTTTCTCCAATCTCACAACTTTATTTCCTCCGTCAAACAATGTGCCCCCCTAACTGTATCTCCTAATCTCCTCCGCCCTACAAAAAACCCTCTCAATCACCACACATACAATTCCTCCGTGTCTTTTGTTCTCAGGAATGATCAAGAAAAAATCTTCAAGATCTTTAATTATAAGGTCTCAGGTAGGTTTTCTTTTATTGTCTAATCACAATCTTTCTCTCATCTGTCGAGTCTTTCTGTCATGTATCGAGTCTGAACGAGAGATAAAGAAAAAAGAGTGTTGTTGTTGACGAGGGTTTGTGTTGAGGGTCTTGTGAGGGAGAGTGTGGGTGAGAGTCTGTTGGTGGGATATGGGTGAGGATGTTTGTATTGATTTGTGAGATATGGGGGATTGGTTACAATAGAGAGAGGGAGAGTGTTGTCGAGGGTGGGGAGTGAGTCGAGAGTGTTGTCGAGGGTGGGGAGTTTGGGTGAGGGAGTGAGTTTGTTGTGTGAGACGAGAGATAAGTGTGGGTGTCGGTTTGTGTTTTAGAGTTGTTAGTGTGAGTCTTGAGTTGTGTTAAGGGTGTTGAGTCTAGAGGGTGACGGTCGAGTCGGTGTCTTAAGTTTGAGTGTTATTCGAATCTTGGTCGAAAGCTTAGGAGGCGAGGGTGTAAGTCGAGTGATGTTGTTTGTTTGGTAGCGAAGGTCAGTGTGAGGTGAGGGTCGATAGTCGAGAGTTAGGAGAATAAGTCTGTCGAGAGTTGTGGTGAGATTGAGGGGGTGTTAGGAGAAGTGGCAGTCGAGGGAGTCGAGGGTACTTGGGTTTTGATGGTGATGCGAGAGGTGTGTGAGGGTGTTTTAGTCTGAGGTGTTGTGGTGTCGAAGTCTTGAGTCCTGTGGGTGCACTGTGTGTTCGAGTTTGAGAGGGAGAGGTCGAGTCTAAGTCTAGTTTCCCGTTTTGTTTGAATCACTCCTATACGGAATAAATCCTATACGGAATAACTCCTACGCGGAATAAATCCTACCCGGAATAAGTCCTACCCGGAATAAGTCCTACCCGGAATAAGTCCTACCCGGAATAAGTCCTACCCGGAATAAGTCCTACCCGGAATAAGTCCTACGCGGAATAAATCCTACGCGGAATAACGCCTACGCGGAATATTTTGGAAGGAACTTTTCATTCGGAAGATTGAATGTTTGGACAGATTGGAGACTTTTGACTAGTTGGACCAAGTTGGACAGAAACCAAGAACAACAGTGGTTACAGATCTGAAAATTGAGACTTTTGATTATTTTAAAAAAAATTAATAAAAATAGATGATTTAGAAATTGATAAAATAGATAGATTAAAAAAAAACTGATTAATTTAAAATTTGATAAAAACTGATTATAAAATCACTGATTATAAAACACGGAAAAATAAAACTGATAATAAAAAATAAAAATTGATAAAACTGAAATGGATGATTTAAGAAACTGATCGATTGAAAAAAACTGATATTGGATAACAAAAAAATTATAAAAAACTGATTGATTTGATAAAAATTGATGATTTAAAAAAATTTGAAGATTTAATAAAAATCCTAAGAATCAAAAATTGATTCACAAAAAGTAAATACGATCCAAAAAAAAATAAAGTAAAAAAAATTTAGAAAGAAAGGATTTTTACCATAAAATCAATAGATAAAAAGAAACGCAAATCCTAAGATTTAACCATGGCTCTTGATACCAATTTAAGGTCTACGAAATCTTAGGATTTGGTAAACTATGGATTGATCTATTGATTTAATGGTGGAGATGGGGAAGAAGGAGATGAGGTGTAGAGAGAGAAAGGAGAGAAAAGAAAAGTAGAGAGAGAAAGTGTATTTTATTGAATGAAAAGTTGAAAAGAAAAGAACCACCCCTCCTAACATGCTAGGAGGGGATATATATAGCCCACCCTACATGTGGGCTATATGGGCTATACTTGGATCACGAGCCTAATACATTAATATATCGTTGGAGCGACCGATCCTTCATAAATACGTAAAAACGTATTTCCAACAAAAGTTAAGAGAACTATGTGTAAATTATGAAACCACACACCCTCTCCATCAAAGGAGAGGGTTTATATACCGAAGCCCATGAGATGGGCTTGGGTTTACATTAGGCCGCCGGCCCATACACTTCATGGGCTCGGTTTTGGGCTTTGTTTAATAAATGTAAATAACTAAACTACGAGCTATAACATGGACTATTGTTGGAGTGACCGATCCTTTCTAATACGTAAAACGTATTTCCAACAATCTCCCCCTAAGGGAGGTCACTCCAAACAAGGGTGTTACCCTAGTTACAATAATAAAATAAACCTAGCATACTATGCTTGTCTTGAGCTCGTAGTATTCGTCTTTCTTTTCCTTTTCTTTTTCTGGTGAACATGCTGATGTGATCTTTGATATCAATCTTGAGCATTAATCTCTTGCCTTGATCTCGTGCATCCATCACTTGTGATCTTCGCCTCTTCGTGACTTCACGTCCCACATACTTATACCTTAGTAACTCTTGAAAGCATTCAGAGTTCGATACAGCGGAAGACTTAACTTTTAGGCTTTCTTGAATTAGATGAGGTATTAAG
The DNA here is from genome assembly GCA_025667525.1 of Glebionis coronaria. Taxonomy (NCBI): domain Eukaryota; kingdom Viridiplantae; phylum Streptophyta; class Magnoliopsida; order Asterales; family Asteraceae; genus Glebionis; species Glebionis coronaria. The sequence continues at coordinate 91,170,165 of CM046875.1, read as the reverse complement.
TGCATAAAGTATAAGCATGCGGGGACGACTTCTTCTCGGATTCCGCAATGCCACCGTCTTCAAATGCCGCAACATAAGTAGACACGAACGAAATGGCTTTGAACATTTCATTCTAAATCGGTAGCATTTTACCTCCGGTCGGTGAAGACCGTTGGACGATATTAGATATCGTACCCGTGACAGATAGTTTCAATTAAGTAACTTCCTGACAGGATTTCGTGGGTAAACCCGTTCTCTTTATTCGACCGTCCAAAGCTGACTGCGAACATAAAGAGTGAATCATTTGGATAATAAAATCCGCATGATTTGAAGCCATCAATTCTGATTCCTGGAACAAGTTTGATTCTTTAAAGAATCGCACCATCGTTGCTTTCCAGTTGTCACGAGCTTGATTCGTATAGAATCTTGCAAGTTACCTACCAAGTGCTGTTTGAGGTTAACACTAGAAGGATTTCCACTCATCACTGTGAACACTAAGGTATCACTCTGAGTGTTCTGGCAGGATCACTAAGATATTGCGTAGCGGCCTAGAACGTGTTTAAATTCAGTTAAGAATTAAACTGCTGTTGCTTTCCAGTTATCACAAGTTTAATTCATAAAGAATCGTACAAGTCACCTACCATGAGCTTTTTGATATTTGCTCAAGAAGGATTTCCATCTTCATTGTAAATACTTTCGTATTACTCGGATGTTCAGGCAAGATCATGAAGATTTTGCGTAGGACTCTTAAAATCTTTCTTACTTTTCACAGTGTATGAAGAAGCAAGAAATTATGAAAGTGTGTCCTAATGAGATATTTGATGATCTCAAATGGCTCTAGACTCGATCGTGCACTTTGGATTTTAGTGATCGGAGGCTGGAGAGGAGTGCCACCTTTTCAATACCAATTTATTCGGAGTGAATAAATCAATAGATAATGCGTTGTCTCCGTGTGATTAAAACAAATACCTTTTGAGAGATATCTGAGTTAGCTGGGATGGGTTGTGCATTGCATCACTGGGTCCATGATGTCTATCTTCAATATCGAGCATCATTAAAATGATCTCAATAGCATATGTGTTGACCCGGTTTCTGCCTAAAGTTGTAAGGAGGGCTTCTTTCTTTACACACTTTATCTTTACAATTCTTTTTCATTCTTCAACCCCTTCAATTCTTACCAATACGTCATAACTAGCACCTTGTTGTGATTGTTCCAGTGCTAACTTAAGTACTTAGTCGGCATTCAGCTACGTTCACAATCTTTCTCCAACTTTCCTAAGGACTACTATTTCTAGCTATGGAATGTCCTTGGGGAGATTCCTCCGGTTCTGGAAGAATCATAGGACTTAACCTATCCTACCATCCTTATGTCACCACAATCTTCATCGTCGTGAAATAAATGGGTTTTGGGTAAGTATATGTCACCATGAAATCCATTTTGATATAGAAAATCCATTTTTCTCCCCTTTAACAAATGCCACGATATTCGAAAACATTTCGCATATGTCGGGATGAGCCAGCACATTAAGTCGAACTATTTGTGATAATATCCCATATTAAATCACATTTTCTCCCCCATATTAAAAATATTAACCCAATCGATGTTTTTAATATCAATTGATTTAATGAGGTTTTAACAAAGGTTTTGGGAAGAAAAATGCGAGTCCATTTTATCTTCATGATATCAAACTTATGAGATATGATACCGATTTGTAACATGATCACATATTCACCATATTAGAAAATTGATAAGGTTGGACCTGATTGATGAGAACATCATATGATAAGATCAAATGGTTCTTGTCAGCATATGTTGGTCGCCTCGTCACGTCTGAAGTCATCTCGTGACACCACATGTACGATTGGTATTGTTGTCTTGACGCCAACTTGTGAGCTTGGCACTTTCGGCATCAATGATTCTGAATGCTTGACAGTTGCTACCCCTCAATTGTTGACCCGTGTTCTATTGAAAGAGCTGTCGTCGTCGGTTGAGTAGTCGCTTCGTCGAGTATGTAGATACCAATTGTAGATAGCATGGTTGTAGAGATGATAGCTTCATAAAAACAAGACTTCTCTTGTTTTAACAAATAAATGCACTGAAACGTACATAAATTTGTGTTAGACCAAGTTATAAAGTAAACTTGATCCCTTACAAGGTTTTAAAGTAAACCTTGCTCGAGAAAATTGATTCCCATTGTGAGCCAAAGCTTTCATAAGAAATACTTGACTTGAATATGAAATCCGGGTTGCAGTCTGAAATAACTACAAGCCATTTAGGCATGTTTTATGAAATATTTACAACTTTTGTACGAACTCTATTTATGGCGCCGTGTCGATATTAATCAACATTTCTAAGGCCGTAATATTATAGTACCAAAAGACATGCCTTTGAAAAATAAAGTAAAAATATTTTTAGATTTTTATGAATTTTTCAATTTTTATGGTTTTTATATGGTTTTTATATGGTTTTATATTTTTGTATTTTGCTTTTGTGGATAAAGATATAAACAATATATACAACTGATCACCAAGGATACGGAGAATAGTTTACCATCACTATTCTTTCGCTTCATCTGCCAATTCCTTTAGAGTCTCAGGCGAGAAGGTTCTCATTCCTAGCTTGTCGGCCAAAAATTCAATTTGAGCGTGATCTAAAGCTTTCGTGAAAATATCCGCCAATTGATACTCAGATCGGACAAAGTAAAGCTCGATTACTCCATTTTCCACTTGCTCCTTGATGAAGTGGTAGCGAATGTCAATATGCTTCGACCGGGAGAATTGAACATTGTTGCAGCATAAGGCAATTGCACTCTTGTTGTCGCTATACATCGGAATTTTTTTGAAACCTAGACCATAGTCGGTTAATTGCGATTTCATCCAAAGATTTTGAGCACAGCAACCGGACATAGCTATGTATTCTGCTTCCATACTTGAAATTGCAGCACTTTTCTGCCTTTTCGATGCCCAACTGATTAGTCGATCTCCTAGTAGTTACAAAGTTCCACTCGTGCTACGCCTTGTATCTTGACAACCCGCGTGATCCGCATCTGCGTATGCCATTAGTGCAATAGAAAAGTCCTTCGAATACCAAAGTCCCCGATTAATGGTTCCTTTAAGATATCGAAAGATCCTTTTAACAGTAGCTAAGTGTAACTCAGTAGGCCTAGTTTGATACCTAGCACACATACATATAGCAAACTGAAGATCAGGTTGACTGGCTGTGATATACAGAAGAGTACCAATCATTCCATGGTAAAGTGTCGGATCAACGACAACTCCATGTGGATGTGCATCAAGCTTAGATTTTTCCACCATTGGAGTATCCACAGGATCACAAGATTCTATCTTATACTTCTTAAGCGATTCAAGGGCATACTTGGATTGATTGATAAAGATGCATCTGGGACTCTGAGATATCTGAAAACCTAAGAAGAATGATACCTTGCCCATCATTGACATCTTAAACTTGGAAGACATGAGTGTCCCAAACTCGTCGGATAAGGTTTGGGTCGATGCGGCAAATATAATATCATCAACATATATTTGTACCATAATCATGTCTTTACCTTGTTTTTGAATGAACAGCGTGGGATCCACCTTGCCTTTAGTGAAGCCTTGCGTAATGAGGAATTGTGACAATAGATCAAACCATGCGCGTGGAGCTTGCTTCAACCCATAGAGAGCCTTCTTAAGCTTGTACACATGATTAGGATAGTTAGGATTCACAAAACCATCCGGCTGTTGAACATAGACCTCTTCCTTGATTTACCATTAAGAAATGTCGTCTTCACATCCATCTGATAGACGATCATATTCATATGGGCTGCATAAGCGAGGAATAGTCTAATAGCTTCCAAACGGGCAACAAGTTCAAAGGATTCCATAAAGTCGATGCCCAACAATTGCTTGTATCCACGAGCTACTAGTCGAGCTTTGTTCTTCAATATTCTGCCTAACTCATCGAGTTTCACCTTGTAAACCCATTTTAAAGTGAGTAACTGCACTTGATCCGGGCATGGGATAAGTTCCCAAACTTCAAGACGTATGAAATCGTTAAGTTCTTCTTGCATAGCTTCTATCCAACATGATTGAGTAAAAGCTTGTTGCCATGTCTTAGGTTCAACTTCAGTGAGAAAAGCATCAAAGTGACAAATCATTGCACTTTCTTGTAACTGACTTCGTGTGGATAATGGACGATTAGGGTCACCAATAATAGAATCTATAGGATGATCCTTTGTCCACTTGCTGTCATGTTCACGAACCCGTGGATTGGAGTAAACTGTAGTTGGAGCTTCCTTTGAGGTGGACGACCCGACTTGATTAGGGTCGGGAATACGTACACCAAAGAATGGAAGTTCGCGCATTTGAGCGAGTTCCAAATCGTGATCATCATCATCCTCTTTATCATCAATAGGCATGACATGGGTAGTTGAAACAGGTGTTGGTTGAGAATTACTTGTTGATGGTATATCTACACCAATTGTAGGTGCAGATGTGTCTGATTGTGCTTCGGTTGCTGGAGCGACAACTTCGGTGACTGGAGCTATTACCTCAGGTTCTGGAGCAACAAGACTGGGAGGAGTAAAGAATTCATCAAAGAACGGTTGAAACAACGTATCCCATTCAGTCCTAGAAGGTGGTGTAAATGATGATGAAGTATGGTTATTTGGGACAAGACCAGAACTAATGTTACTGGGTCTCATTTCATGAAGTGCGGGTTCAGAGCAGCTTTGCTCAAAAGCCATTGCTGTCAGCTCATCAAAATCAACATTCATAGTTTCGAGGATCTTGCGAGAGTTACGGTTGTAGATTCGGTATGCCTTCTTTGCGGGGGCGTAACCAATGAAAATACCAATATCAGCCTTTGGTTGAAGTTTTCCCAAATTGTCACCATCATTATTTGGATAGCAAAGAGAACCAAATACATGAAGATATGATAAATCTGGTACTTTTCCATGGAGAAGCTCATAAGGTGTTTTACCATGGCGTTTACGAATTAGTGACCGGTTTTGGGTGTACACTGCTGTAGATACTGCTTCTGCCCATAAAAACAATGGAGCCTTTGCGTAAATTAACATCGTTCGAGCAGCTTCCATAAGTGTGCGATTTCGCCTTTCAACGACACCGTTTTGTTGTGGAGTGCGTGCAACGGATGTTTCATGAGAAATGCCAACTTCTTCATAATAATCACGCAAGATTTGATTCACAAATTCGGTTCCATTATCTGTACGAATGCGTCGGACAGTAGTATTGAGACGCACTTGAATCATCTTGAGAAATCCGATGATGAATTTAGGTACCTCATTTTTTGCTTTCAGAAATTTCACCCATGTAAACCGAGAGTAATCATCGACAATGACGAGGATGTACTTTTTACCACTAATACATTCAACACGCATTGGCCCACAAAGATCCATATGCAACAGATAAAGTTTCTCTTGGTTGGTGTCTTCCGTCTTAGGTTTGTAAGATTTCTTAGTGCTTTTCCCCATTGTACACGCAGAACAAAAATGATCCTTGTGAAATGATAGTTTAGGAAGACCACGAACAAGTTCGTTTTTCGCCAAGTGATTAATAGCGTCAAAGTTAAGATGAGATAACCATCGATGCCTTAACCATGACTTAGTCTTTGATGCTTTAGAGAGAAGACATACGGGAGAAGCGGCCATCATGTCTTGTAGAGACAAAGTATACAAAATATTCCCTCGAGTACCTTTCAATAAATCAACCCCTTCCAAATTACGAATGAAGAAGGTATGCTCTCGAAAAGCAACTTCTAAGTTTGCATCACAAAATTGTCCCACAGAAAATAAGTTGTGACCGAGAGCTTCCACATAATACACTCTTGAAATAATAACATTCCCAATATGATATTCACCATAACCCATTATCTTTTCAATATGATCATTACCAAATCGAACCGTACCAAGAAACTTGCTGACGAAATTTCTGAGCTGAGAGCGATCTCCGATCATATGCTTAGAGCAACCAGAGTCCAAATACCAGAGAACAATTTGGACCACCTGTTTTCAACAACAACAGTAGACAATGCATTGGAAACTATTGGTTCCGGAGTGTTAGCAGATACAGATAAAATATTATCGGAATTGCTAACATTTTTGTGACCCTTAGATTTCCTACGTTTTCTAATGTGAGTCTTAGCACTAACAGGTTTTACTGTTCCAACTTTCTTAGGTTTTGGATTATTCGCGGGCACTACAGTGGGAGTAGACCTATTTAAAGGGCACTTGGTTCCTACGGTAGTGTCGGTGTTCCTAGTTAAAGGACACACTTGTGTTTTGGTAGCCTTGGTACTCCTAGTTAAAGGGCACGCTTTCTTCGCTGTAGTGGGAGTGATCCTAGTTAAAGGGCACGTATTTCCTACTATAGTAAAAGTTCTACCAGTGGGGCGCCACATCCAACCAACTTGGGTTAACACTTTCCTAGTCGGTTTCCATTCTAATCCATTTTTCCGGGCATACATCTCATTTACATGGTCAATAAGGCAAGAATCATGACGACTAGAAAACATACATTCATTGCAATACCAACATTTCAAATTAGAATTCACACTAGGCTTAGAATGTTGCACAACCTCAGAGCCTTTAGGTTTAGCTACATGATTCTTTTTATTCAAAACAGAAATAACATTCCTAGGATGGGCTTCTACTTTCTTCTTCACTTGACTACTAGATGGGGGCAAGATCCTATCATTCTTCTTGTTTCTTTTAAGCTTAGATCTTTGAGCCTTAGTAGTGGTGCTTACTCCTATAGAAGTCAACACGGGAATATTAGAAGCTGGTTTTGATTCCGCCTTATCTTTAGTGACCAAATTTTGAGATGGTTTAGTCTTAGGGCCCTTGTTAAGTGGTGTGACGGCTATAAGGTTCCTTTTGATTGCACTAGAGGACGATGCTGAGACAGTGGCTGCGTTATCCACAACATTCTTACCTTTTAGAGTACGAAGTGTTTCCTTTAACTCAGCCAAGACCAGATTCTTATCACAAATTTGTTCCCTCAAATCAGATATTTCCACCGACTTTCGATTCAATTGTTCAATCAATGATTGATTTTGTGCATTGGTATCAACACATGCGGGCTTTACTTAATCAAAAAGTCGTGTATTTTTCTATTTTAAGTTATCAACTTTGGACAAAATCTTGGAAACTCGATTATCTAGATCCAGTTTAAAATTCTCAGCGGCCTCAAGTACGTTCACACAGTTAAGCTCCTTAGATTTCTCTATTTCTATCGACAGAGATGTAGCAACTTTGTCACTTGGCCGATGTTGTTTTGATTGTAAATTCAATTGAAAATTCTTTTCAAGGTTTGCATCATCGATATTAACACCTTCGAATGACGTTTCAAAGATTTCTTGAATAAATTGTTAAGCGAAATACAATGTGTTTGAATCTCATCAAAACGTTTTGAATGCGAAGAATATGAGTCTTGAAGCTTTAAAAATTCAGCGTCAGATTCGTGACAATTACTATCTACCACATTATCCACAGATTCAACATTATGCACAATAGAATCATTATCAACACTTTTATTCACACAGACAGAAACAATATCATGAGGCATCACTTGCTTCAGAAGCAGATCATTTTGGCGTGAAACCCGTTCTATTTCAAGTAAACTGTTTTCATAGGCATCATCCATTTCATGGAAAACACGTCTAACTTCTTCTATTTCCAAAAGCAAATCTTGATCAAGAGTACTAAGACAAGCTTTAACATTGTCTACAAACGGAACAATTTCGTTTCGGAACGCAGCTCTAGTGTGCTCAATGTTCCATTCACCTTCCGTTATGGCCGAAGCCGTCTTACATTCCAAAATGACCTTGTCAAAATCGGCTAAGTGTTGGTGTATCGCATTTAAGTTAACGGACGCCTTACTTACCGGTGGAATTAACTTCGTTAAATCCGTTTTAACAAGTGTAGGAGACGTACTAGGAAGGTTTTCATTTGACAAACTTTGGGGCACAAGAACTGTCAATTCAACTAATTCCTTTTGTAAGCGTATGCGTGTCTTTTTCAAATATTGATCTTTGTTATGTTGATCATAATCAATTGTATGGAATTTTGAAAGCATTTTAGAATGAGTTTCATCCGCAAGTGAATGTGTCTCCTCAGTACTACGAACAAAAGGTGCTTCTTTCGATTTGCCAATTATGGTCATATCATAAAGACCGGGAATATATTCCTGAGCTTGTTTTGCATAACCGGGATTAGGTGGTAAATCTTGAAGACGTTTAAGTTCGAGTTCTTTAAATGATTTAGTTAAAAGATGAACCTTTTTTGTGGAAGCGTATTGTTTTAAAAGCTGTTGTTCCTTGAATTTAAGAAGTTTGGTAGCATTAATTTCTGATTCAACCATTTTAGACTCGAGAGTTTCGAAATCCATTTTAAGTTTCTGAAAATCATTGACAACCGACTCATTTTCTTTTAATTCATTAGAAAGATTAGCTTTTAATGATTCTATTTCTTTCAAGTGTTCAATCTTTACAAAATGAAATTGGTCAAATTCAGAACATGTTATTTTCTCTTCTTGAGGGACCATTTCAAAAGTTTTGACCTTTTCTTTATGCAATGCAAGCTCAGCAGTTAGGGTGGAATTGGTATCTACGGATTGTCTGAGGGCCATATGCATTTGATCAATAATATGTTTAGGCACCATGACCAAATCATGTTGAGCATAAGATTCCATACCCGTCGTAGCATTTGGTTGAGGTTTACTCAAATATGTAGGATTGGGTACCACATCATTTGAGTTACTAGTCCCCGAATGCTGTTCGAGATTGTCATTTTCATGCCCAACTTGATGTTGGTTGTCATCAATATTATTAGATGTGGTTGGTACCTCACAGACGACATCAGAACCATAGTGAGAGAGATTAGCAACGAGAGCGGCTTGGGCAGAGTGAATGTCATCACAATCCGAGTCATATGCGTCAAGATCATCAGCTTGATAAGCTGCATTAGAAGTGGAAACGACTGTAATGCCTTCAGTATCTGCTGCCCCTGGGTCTGCAAGAAATGCTAACTCCTCTGAATCCAAAATCTTCCCCTTAGACTGAGCATCAACCAAATACATCTTTTCACGAAACCATGCATCATCCCTTCTCCTTTTCGGCTGAGTGCATTCCCTAGCCATATGACCTTGTCCTCGGCAATTGTAGCAAGTCACAACCTTTTTAGGACCAATAGGACTTCCATTTCCACTAGCTTGAGAATTCACTGCTTGATTGTTCCCAGTCCTTGTAGGAGGTCCATATGAATTTTGCCTTCCCTGAATAGGTTGCACTGTTACTTGGCCATCTTGAAAAGTAGCTTGTTCTCGAGGATTTGAGGAGGTGCGGAGCTGATTGTTTGTTGGTGGAAATCCTCTAGTTGCAACAAGTTTTGACAAATAGGCGGTGAGATGGTTTAGTACATCAGCTGGCGTATCATTTAGAGTAAAGACCGGTGCTTGGATTGGTGGAAGTTCATTAGAATAGAAAGCTTGTGCTGGTTGTGCTTCTATTGAAAAATATCCTTGCTAAGGAGTATAGCCCATTGGAGAAGTGTTGGCTTGTGATGGTGATGTCTGATATGGTGGTTGCTGTGGAAAAGATTGTTGATGAACACTTTGTTGATATGCTTGCTGTGGCATCATTAGTGGTTGATAAGATGGTTGATGTGGTTGCTGATAGATGTGTGGTGGTGGCTGCTGCAAGTATGATGGTTGTTGATAAGTATAAGCCATGTTTTGTTGAGAAGCATACCTTGCAAGTGGATCATGAACTTGAGGTGTAGACAATCGAGCCTCGATCACATGGCATTCGTGTTGTTGAAGAAAAGCTTGAAGTTGATCCACATTGGTGTTATGCAAGTCCTTAGCCAATTTAACATCCGTCACGTATTTTTTCCATTCTGGAGGAAGAGTGTTCAAATACTTGGTGTTCAATTAAAAGGTAGGGATTGCCATGCCATAGATATTAAGCTCATTCAACAATAGGGTAAATCTCAGATAGTAATCATTGAGAGTCTCCCCTGGCACATAGGAAAACTTATCAAAAGTATCATAAAGCTTACACTCTCGTTCTTGTTTAGTTAACGAGGTGCCTTGCATTAGAACCCGATTCTATCCCATAACTCTTTGGCAACTTTATGTTTGTTGACCAGTTTGTAGAAATCTGGAGGAAGGGCTTGGAGAATGATGTTGGTAGCATACTTATCACATTTTTCTTGAATCTTCATATCTCCAGTCAACTCACCCGTTGTGCGAGGACGAGTAGTCGTACCTTCCGTCACTGTACCATAATCTAATGGTCCATTGAGCGCCGATGCCCAAATGAGATGTCCATTCTCTTTGTTCAACATGTAAAGTCCATTCGGGAAGTCCAATCCTCGTACATAGACTTCTCCAACATTGGTGGACGATTATCCGTACCCGAGAGGATGGACTTATCCGTAAGAGATGTGTACTCCATTTCAATAAGTTAAGATTTACAAAGTTGATCGAACAATGAAATAAGGTTAAGTATTTTTGTGTTGTTGTGAGTTAAATCCGAGAAACAATGTTAAAATCCCCTAAAATATGTTCTCGATAAACCAAAAATTCCAAGTCAAAATTACACACGATCGGAATGTCACTATCGGAATGTCTAGATCGGAATGCCAGATCGGAATGTCACTATCGGAATGTCCAGATTGTAATGTAACCCTGTCGGAATGTTGATGGTATCGGAATGCCTAGATCGCAATGCACAACTGTCGAAATGTTCAGATCGCAAAGTCCTATCGGAATGCTCAGATCGCAAAGCAAAGCTGTCGAAATGTTCAGATCGCAAAGTCCTATCGGAATGCTCAGATCGCAAAGTGCTGTCGGAATGATTCAGATCGGAATATAGCTGATAAAATTTAGGCAGAGTAACGACTTAAAACTTCCTTATAACCGTCGGAATCCCAGATCGCAAAGAACGATCGGAATGTCCAGATCGGAATAAGTATTGAAATCCAAGTATCGAAATGTAGAACCAGTCACTTTCCGATGGTGATGGTTATTGCGATGGAAACCCCTTTACACTTGTACTTTCCGATGGTGATGTTTGCTTGAAATTCGGAAAGAAGAACACAAGAACTTTTTGCACTTTTGATCCAAGAAAGATTGTGTTTTAACCAAAACCAAGATACCAAAAACACTATAACATGAATCACTACGTTATACTAATTGAAATCACGATCAAACACAAAAAAAAAATTTGAAGATTCGGCAAGAAACACTCAACAACCTATGAAATGTTTATAAAAACATACGCAACACTAAAACCAACCTATATTTCATCCCAAGCTCTTGATACCATTTGTAGAAATGTAAATCTTTCTTATGTTTTTAGAGAGAGAAAGAGATGGTGGATTTCACACTTCTAGAGAGAGAAAGTTAAGAGAACTATGTGTAAATTATGAAACCACGCACCCTCTCCATCAAAGGAGAGGGTTTATATACCCAAGCCCATGAGATGGGCTTGGGTTTACATTAGGCCGCCGGCCCATACACTTCATGGGCTCGGTTTTGGGCTTTGTTTAATAAATGTAAATAACTAAACTACGAGCTATAACATGGACTATTGTTGGAGTGACCGATCCTTTCTAATACGTAAAACGTATTTCCAACAAAAAAAACAAGTCGGTTACAGTTTTGCAATTTAGGAAAATTCTTTCAAGTGTGTATAAATATAAATAAAAAAACAAGTCAGGAGTATTATAAATCGAAATCGAAAATCGAAATCAAAATAAATTTAATCAAAATAATAAAGAAACAGTCAGTGTTAGCGTCACTACGAGCATCACCGTCATCTTCATCGTCAGTGTCAGCGTCGCAGTCACTGACTCCGGCACCACCAACACCACCATGATCAATAAAATCAGTACAACTGTTAAACCTCGATGAGGTGATTTTTATTATTATTATTATTATTTCATTTTTATACATACTATGAATTGATTGAAATTTAGGGTTTCTGAATATTAAGATGCTAGGGAGCATTAAGCATATGAATTTTTTTATAGGGTGTTTGAAATTGGTTACTTGTATTTTTAGGTTAGATAGATTACAGGGTTAAGTTATGTAGTGTATCAATTAGCATACTGTATATATAATATCCAAAATCAAATCAAAAACAACCCATTGATATAAGGAACATTTACTGACGTTGTGACTTCAAAATGGCTGAAATCATCCTTATATATATATACTAGCATGGACCCGCGCAATGCGGCGGCGAGTACTTATAATATTTTTGAGGTTAACAAATTTTAATCTCTTATCCATCAAGTTTGTATTGTTAAAGTTGTAAAAATGGAAAAAACCCTCCAGATTTTAAAAAAATTAATAGTTAATAAAAATATAGCAAAATGGATAAGCAAAATGGATATTTAATAAAAGAGAATAAAATTTTAGAAAATACGGAGAACTTAGATTATAAAAATAATAAATAAGTAAAAAGATTTTTTAATTTAAAAGAAAAAATGTTATTTAAGTAGGTTGTTATAAAAGTTTGTTACAAAATGTTGTTAGAAAGGGTTATAGTATATAATATTGATGAAGATATCAACAACTTGCTTTATTTAGTAGAAAAAAAGTCTGAATTTTCATCCTTGCTATTTTAAGAAGGTCCCAAAATGCTTTCTAAAGTAGTACAGATAGATATAGATATATTTTCAGCATATATCGATTTTATTTAAGGCTTTTATTTAACATTTTTTATTAGGATTTATCTGAATTTGCTCTAAAGATTTTATTTGTTATTTTTTTAAAGTGCTTGCTGTTGGGCTCAACCAAGAAGAAATTGACAGACGCAAAATGAATGTACTTAGATTCTACCCCACGACATTCGATGCTACCATCAGTGACGATGACGAGGAGGACGAAGAACCGGTGAAGAAGCCGGACTTGAAGGAGTTGCTGGAAGAGTATTCTTGTTCTGACCCAGGATTTAGTCACAGCTGGAAAGCATGTAAGAAAGAATTTGGACGATCTCGGTTGCAATCTGGCTTTTATCATGATGTGGTTGTTTTTCTCTCTCTACTTTTCTTTCTCTATACAAATTGTTTTTTTATCCATGACTTGTTAAATTATATATGCACCTTACTAATCCATTCATGTTATTTTCTTGCAATAGGAAGTCAAGTGCAACGACAACTTGATCAAGGCATTTACTTCTGGTACATTCTTTTTTCATTCATTCTTCTTGAATGCATATTTTACAATGTCACCTTCTTTTTTCCCTGATCCCATTCGCCTTCAAGTTTGTATACTTATATTGTAGTGTTTTATATGTCTGTGTCCATGATTAGTAGTCAATCACTCTTTTGTAATCTTTCTGAAATACTTTTTAATTTTACATGCCAACTAATATCAACATCTTTCACTTTTGCAGGTCGAGTAGGTGTTCGACCTTATAAGTTTTAGATGCAGTTTGCACCTCAAGTTCATTATGTCCCAGTGCTGCTTTCTTTCTTTCTTTCTTTTTGGCCAGAGTATGGTGTAGAAACAAAACTTCTATTTCTAGAGTATGGTGTAGAAACAAAACTGAAGCTTTGAACTTGAATGTGACTTGTGTTTCTAACTTCTTTTGAAGTTGTGGATTTTCTATGTTGTATGTCAGCCCTCTTGTTAGTAGTTAATTTCGCATACCTTAAATCTGGTTGAAAAGTCATACTTTGGGTCATTGTGACCAACCTAATTTTGATGCACGCGTTGTCATACATGGTAAACTTACCCATGACATTGAATAATACTAGGAAAGCAATCAACTGAACTCAAGACTGCCTACAAGAACAAACCTTAACCTTGTAGGCATAGTAGATTTAGAAAGTGTTACTTTTTTGCTTAATCTCCTTGGTAGAAAAACTCTGAAGGTGGTATTTTGTTTGTAAATTTAAAATCCCTAAATCTTAAATTCTTAAAAATTTAAATTCGAGAATTAAAAAGGCCATAAAAGGGCCATTTTATGTGGGTTATTACATGGGCTAATTTAAAAAATGTCCCATGATGTGTTTGGTTTTTGTCAAATATCCCAAAATAAAAATAATAAGGTAATTACCTATCTTCGACCCTATTCGACCCTATTCTACTCTATTCTATTATATTCGACTAATTCGACTCATTCGATTTACACAATAGCTTGACATGTGGCAAACCTTGTAACTATTTTGTAGTACATGTAGGACCCATAATTACAACAAGTACAAGAATCTTGTAAGTGTACTTTTATTCGACCATGTGTCACATCATTTATTTGACTTGTACCTTTTTTTCTTTAAATTAAATAATCATTTTTTATATTACTTGTATTTTTAAATTACCAAAATACCCTTGTCTTACTTTTTTATTTCTTTTTTGTTTTCTTCTTTTTCTTTCAAGATCTATCATCATCATCATCATCATCAAAATCTTGTTTTAGCAATATTGAGTGATTATTGTTAAATTCTTTACAAAATTTTGAAGCAACACGGTGAGCGTGAGAGTTTGATCTTACAAAATTTTATCAAAGCCTACAAGCTTCAAAATCTCATTACTGAACCAAAGCCTACAAAAACAACCATTACTGAACCAAAGCCTACAAGCTTCAAAATCTCATTAAAGAATTTAGTTCAAAAATGTATTTGGTTCCCAGATCCCAATAGGCAATAGCATCCATATAACATAACAAAATGGTAATTATTCCTACTACAAACCGCATCTTGTCATGATAGTTTATTAGATACAAAAACTGTGGATAATGTTGTTATCATAGAAGAGTAAATGAAAAGGGAAAAAAAGATGTTACTGGCAATTCTACTTCTTTACCTCCTCGTATTCTGCCTCAGGAGCTTGTTCACCACCTTGTGATCCTGCAGATCCTGAATCTGAACCGCCTCCTGAACCCTTTAGCATGTGTTCTCCAATCTTTGACTGTGCCTTGTTTGCAGCATCAATCCAAGCCTAAATCTCGAGAACATCCTCACTACCAGAAGCTTTCCTCAAATCAGCCATAGTGTTCTCGATTTCAGAAATGACTTCACTAGGAAGCTTCTCTCTGTACTCGTTCAAGTTCTTCTTGACGCTGTAGATGGTGGTGTCGGCGGTGTTCTTGGCATCAATGAGATTCTTTCTTTCAGAATTCTTTTGGCCATGAAGCTCAGCATCTCTAACCATCTTCTCGATCTCATCATTTGAGAGACCTCCTTAGGACCTGATGGTGATTTGCTGTTCTTTACCGATGGCCTTATCTTTTGCTGAGACAGTGACTATACCATTCGCATCAATGTCGAATGTTACCTCAATTTGAGGCATGCCTATTGGAGCGGGAGGAATACCCATAAGATTAAACTCTCCCAAACTCTTGTTGTCGGATGCCATTTCACGCTCACCTTGTAGAACTTTGATACCCACCTGAGTCTTCTGACTTTCAAAATTTTGTAAAGAATTTAAGAATAATCACTCAATATTGTTAAAACAAGATTTTGATGATGATGATGATGATAGATCTTGAAAGAAAAAGAAGAAAACAAAAAAGAAATAGAAAAAAATAAGACAAGGGTATTTTGGTAATTTAAATATATAAAAGTAATATAAATAATGATTTTTTAATTTAAAGAAAAAAAGTACAAGTCGAATAAATGATGTGACACACGGTCGAATAAAAGTACACTTAGTAGATTCTTGTACTTGGTTGTAATTGTGGGTCCACATGTACTACAAAATAGTTACAAGGTTTGCCACATGTCAAGTTATTGTGCAAATCGAATGAGTCGAATTAGTCGAATATAGCAGAATAGAGTAGAATAGGGTCGAAGAGGGGTAATTACCTTATTGTTTTTATTTTGAGACATTTGACAAAAACCAAACACCTCATGGGACATTTTTTAAATTTGCCCTTAATACATAGCCCAACTTGTTTACCACTAGACGAATACCCGCGCACAACAGCGGAAATTGCCTAGCGAAAAATAATTAATGATATGCGATAGTGTGGTAAGTATGTCGTGTCACGTTTAAAATAAAAGGTGAAAATATTAAAATGTAATTGTAAACGCTTATAACATGCGATAATTAAACTCGTGAATAAATTCTTAATATTTATCAAAGACATTACATCAATTATAAGATATAACTGAGTACTCGTGCATACCCTAAAAGTGGTATAGTAGGGTATAGTAGGCGAGCGAGTTAGCGAAGACGCTTAGGCTAATATAAAAGAGAGCGTCGGTGCGTAGCCTTCATTCTACTACGCTACGAAAATGTTACGAAATCACTTAGCTCGACGTTAGGAGAGTCAAGGGGGAACGCCATACCTACATAGAAGAACCACTGTTTGCTGACTTTCTAAGGTCTAACCTTTCGCCTCCTACTGAAAAGGGGCAATTAGCTTTGCACCCCAATCTGAAGGGGAATATCGATTGGTAGCAATTGGATCAAACTCGGATCCATATTGGTGACCGATCAATCACTCTCTACGACCGGATCCAGTCTGAGAGATGAGCTAGCTTTCTTTCGGGTGTGAGTGGAGCAATTTCTTTGTGAATGAAGTTAGACGACACAGTTCTTATTAAGGATAAATTCCAAACGTTACTTCATATGCAAAGATGGACTACAAATTGGTGATCATCCAAAAAGAAACCACCGACACAAAGGTGATATTTGTTCTTAAGACAACACACATTGATTCAATATATCAAAAAGACCACGTACATTAATGTAAGATGAAAACTTTTGTATATGATTATGTTGCAATCAAAAGTATAACATTGTTCTAATAAAAGGACGCTATACCTAACATTAGTACAACCTTTAAACGGTTAACCAAACCAAATGTTTAAAGTTTAGCCAAGTATTACACTTAAAATAACTTTGATAATATTTATCAGAATGAATATTGATGAGATGGCATTTATACATGATCTCATCGTTCTTTTCGGGTTTAAATGCATAAAATGTCATAAAATACCATATATATGCTTGTATTTGTTTACTTGTGTGTTTTAGGTATGGATATCGTGAAAAAGACAAAAGATCACAAGAAACAAGGAAAAACGAACACGAGAAACGAAGCCGTACAAAGAACCGGGCCCTAGTTCATGATTTCTCAAAGACAAACCCTTGAAAGCTTGAAGATGTACAAGAATGTCCTTTGTAGGATTTGTAAATCTTGCTTATGTTTTAGAGAGAGAGAGAGAAAGAGATAGAAAGATGGTGGATTTCACACTTCTAGAGAGAGAAAGTAATGAGAACTATGTGTATTGAAAATGAAATCACCACCCTCTCCATCAAAGGAGAGGGTTTATATACCCAAGCCCTTGTCATGGGCTTGGGCTTACATTTGGGCTGGCCTACACATGTTGTAGGCTATGCTTGGCCTTGTTAGTTAAATAAAGATGTATAGACTACGAGCTACTACTTAATATATTGTCAGAGTGACCGAATCTTCCTAAATACGTAAAGACGTATTTCCAACAATCTCCCCCTAAGGGAGGTCACTCCAAACAAGGGCGTTACCCGAGTTACAATAATGAAATAAACCTAGCATACTATGCTTGTCTTGAGTTCGTAGTCTTCGGCTTTCTTTTCTTTTTCTTTTCTGGTGAACATGCTGATGTGATCTTCGATATCAATCTTGAGCATTAATCTCTTACCTTGATCTCATGCATCCATCACTTGTGATCTTCGCCTCTTCGTGACACCATGTCCCACATACTTATACCTTCATAATTCTTGAAAGCTTCAGAGTTCGATACAGCGGAAGACTTGACTTTTAGGATTTCTAGAATTGGATGAAGTATTAAGTGCATAAAGTATAAGCATGCGGGGACGACTTCTTCTTGGATTCCGCAACGCCACCGTCTTCAAATTCCGCAACATAAGTAGACACGAACGAAATGGCTTTGAACATTTCATTCTAATTTGGTAGCATTTTACCTCCGGTCGGTGAAGACCGTTGGACGATATAAAATATCGTAGTTGTAGCAGGTAGATTTAATTAAAAATCTACTTGACAATATTTCGCGGGTAATCCCGTTCTCTTTACTCGACCATCCAAAGCTGACTGCAAACGTAAAGAGTGAATCATTTGGTTAAAATTATCCGCATGATTGAAGCCGTCAATTCTGATTCCTGGAACAAGTTTGATTCATTAAAGAATCGCACCATCGTTGCTTTCCAGTTGTCACGAGCTTGATTCATATTGAATCTTGCAAGTTACCTACCAAGTGTTGTTTGAGTTTAACACTAGAAGGATTTCCACTCATCACTGTGACCACCAAGGTATCACTCTGAGTGTTCTGGCAAGATCACTAAGATATTACGTAGAGGCATGGAACGTGTTTAAATTCAGTTAAGAATTAAACCACTGTTGCTTTCCAGTTATCACAAGTTTGATTCATAAAGAATCACACGTCACATACCATGAGCTTTTTAATGTTCGCTCAAGAAGGATTTCCATCTTCATTGTAGATACTTTCGTATTACTCGGATGTTCAGGCAAGATCATGAAGATTTTGCGTAGGACTCTTAAGATCTTTCTTACTTTTCACAGTGTGTGAAGAAGCACGAAAATATGGAAGTGTGTCCTTATGAGATATTTGATGATCTCAAATAGCTCTAGACTCGATCGTGCATTTTGGATTTTAGTGATCGGAGGCTGGAGAGGAGTGCCACCTTTTTCAATACCTATTTATTTAAAGTGAATAAATCGATAGATAATGCGTTATCTCCGTGTGAATAAAACAAATACCTTTTGAGAGATATCTTAGTTAGCTGGGATGGGTTGTGCATTGCATCACCGGGTCCATGATGTCTATCTTCAATATCGAGCATCATTAAAATAATCTCAATGGCATATGTGTTGACCCGTTTTCTGCCTAAGGTTGTAAGGAGGGCTTCTTTCATTACACCCTTTATCTTTACAATTCTTTTTCATTCTTCATCCCCTTTAATGCTTACCAATACGTCATAACTAGCACCTTGTTGTGATTGTTCCAGTGCTAACTTAAGTACTTGGTCGGCATTCAGCTACGTTCACAATCTTTCTCCATCTTTCTTAAGGACTACTATTTCTAGATATGGAATGTTCTTGGGAAGATTCCTCCGGTTTTTGAAGAATCATAGGACTTAACCTATCCTACCATCCTTATGTCACCACAATCTTCATCGTCATGAAATAAATGGGTTTTGGGTAAGTATATGTCACCATGATAATCCATTTTGATATAGCAAATCCACTTTGCTCCCCCTTAACATATGCCACGATATTCGAAAACATTTCGCATATGTCGGGATGAGCCAGCACATTAAGTCAAACCATTTGTGATAATTTCCCATATTAAGTCACATTTTCTCCCCTATATTAAAAATATTAACCCAATCGATGTTTTTAATATCAATTGGTTTTATGAAGTTTTAACAAAATTTTTGGGAAGAAAAATGCAAGTCCATTTATCTTCATGATACCAAATGTATGAGATATGATACCGATTTGTAACATGATCACATATTCACAATATTAGAAAAATTGACAAGGTTGGACCTGATTGATGAGAACATCATATGATAAGATCAAATGGTTCTTGTCAGCATATGTTGGTCGCCTCGTCACGTCTGAAGTCATCTCTTTACACCACGTGTACGATTGGTATTGTTGTCTTGACACCAGTTAGTGAGCTTGGCATGTTCGGCATCGAAGATTCTGAATGCTTGACAATTGCTCCCCCTCAATTGTTGACCCGTATTCTATTGAAAGAGCTGTAGTCGTCAGTTGAGTAGTTGCATCGTCGAGTATGTAGATACCAATTGTAGATTGCTATGGTTGTAGAGATGATAGCTTCATAGAAACAAGACTACTCTTGTTATAACAAATAAATGCACTAAAGCGTACATAGATTTGTGTCAAACCAAGTTATAAAGTAAACTTGATCCCTTAGAGTTTTAAAGTAAACCTTGCCCGAGAAAATTAATTCTCGTTGTGAGCCAAAGCTTTCATAAGAAATACTTGACTTTAATATGAAAACCGGGTTGCAGTCTGAAATAACTACAAGCCATAAGGGCATGTTTTATGAAATATTTACAACTTTTGTACGAACTCTATTTATGGTGCCATATCAATATTAATCAACATTTCTAAGGCCGTAAATATTATCGTACCAAAAGACATGCCTTTGAAAAATAAAGTAAAAATATTTTTGGATTTTTATGAATTTTTCAATTTTTATGGTTTTTATATGGTTTTATATTTTTGTATTTTGCTTTTGTGGATAAAGATATAAACAATATATACAAATGATCACCAAGGATACAGAGAATAGTTTACCATCACTATTCTTTCGCTTCCTCTGCCAGTTCCTTAAGAGTCTAAGGCGAGAAGGTTCTCATTCCTAGCTTGTCGGCCAAAAATTCAATTCGAGCGCGATCTAAAGCTTTCGTGAAAATATCCGCCTGAAAATATCCGCCAATTGATACTCAGATCGGACAAAGTAAAGCTCGATTACTCCATTTTCCACTTTCTCCTTGATGAAGTGGTAGCGAATGTCAATATGCTTCGACCGGGAGAATTGAACATTGTTACAGCATAAGGCAATTGCACTCTTGTTGTCACAGTACATCAGAATTTTGTTGAAACCTAGACCATGGTCAGTTAATTGAGATCTCATCCAAAGAATTTGAGCACAGAAACCGGACATAGCTATGTATTCTGCTTCCGTACTTGAAAATGCAGCGCTTTTCTGACTATTCGATGCCCAATTGATTAGTCGATCTCCTAGTAGTTGCAAAGTTCCACTCGTGCTACGCCTTGTATCTTGACAACCCGCGTGATCCGCATCTGTATATGCCATTAGTGCAATCGAGGAGTCCTTCGAATTCCAAAGTCCCTGATTAATGGTTCCTTTATGATATCGAAAGATCCGTTTCATAGTGGCAAAGTGTAACTCAGTAGGTCGAGTTTGATACCGAGCACACATACATATAGCAAACTGAAGATCAGGTCGACTAGCTGTGATATACAAAAGAGTACCGATCATTCCACGATAAAGTGTCGGATCAATGGCAACTCCATGTGGATCTGCATCAAGCTTAGTTCGTTCCACCATTGGAGTATCCACGGGTTCGCAAGATTTGTGACAATCCGTCAATTTATGGTTGATATTTTATTCTCATATATTATTTAAAAACATTATTTTAATGTTATATTATGAACTCACTTATTTTTGGGAAGAAATTTTGATTTACGTCTTGAAGTAGCATCGACTACGTCTAAACCAGAGGATTCTACGTTACGTGCTTACGTTTACATACACCATTTTGGTGACAGTCCGACATTTCAGAAAATAAATTTATCCGTAAATATTATTTTGAGATTTTAAATTTGTGTTGGTTCATAAACTCACAAATTTACGAGAAGAGATTAGGACTTACGATTATAATTTAACGTCCTTTACGACTAAACCGGAAACCTTGGGATTACGTATTTACGTTTTCGAACTCCGTTTTTTATGAGACAATTTTTATTAGATTCGTTTTGTGCCGTTGATTCATAATTTATAAAAACGTTTTTCGAAAAACGACCCGAGGGCACGCAAATCGAGAAAACTAGAATCAAGGAATACCCGTAAATTAGTGGGATGAGACAAAACAAGTTTTGCCCCACCCCACTAACATGGGAAGGCCAAATTAGCTCCACCACACCCATGAGGTGTCAACTTGTGGTTACAAGTTGCTACACATGTTAGCATAAGCTTAACATGGAAGCTAACTTGACACAAAACCAACCAAACCACTTCATTCATACCATTTGCACTTCCAACACATGCAAACCACCATTTTCCTCTCCTCCCTCTCTCTAAATTCGTCCCATATCCTCCATCTAACACCACCACCATCAAAAACTTCAACCATAAATCATATGTATAATTTACATATGATGAAAACCCATTGAAGTTATGAAGATTGGAGGTTATCTTAACATGTAAAAAGGAGTTTTCAAGGGAGTTTGGGGCTGATTTCTCAAGTATTTTTCATGAAGAACGAGGGCTGATTTTTGGAGGAATCTACAAATACTTGGTGATCCTAGAAGTGGTGTTGATATTTCATAAGATTGGTTACCCAAAACCAAGTCTTGTTCATCCAAAAACTCATCATTTCATCACTTTGGTGGTATAAAGATTGTTCTTCCTATCCTCTTATTATTTTGATTATGTCATCTTGTATTTTCTTTCCTATTGTATATGTATATGATGAATATATGATGATAAAAATATTATGTGTGGATTTGGTGTTGATAAATATGGTTAAAAAGATGGAAAATCATATGTAAAAAGGTTAAAATCTTGCTTAATAAGTTGGCTGTATAAAAACAGTAACTAACCACATGTTAAACTGATAAAATGGCAAAATGGAATCAATATACAGTAAGTATTAGGTCTTGTACACATTTGAGAGTTGGCCATACAATGAAATCATTATAATGAGTGAGATATGATTAAAACAAAATTGAAGTACCAATCTGAATAGTCAGTTTTGGACGGACTGTTAAGGATATTTAGAGTTGGATTGAGCAGTAGCTAAAACTAAGTTAATTATAGCACATATTATTTAGTTTATGGTGTCCAAAAATGAGCTTTTATCTCTTTGTAGAACTCAAGATACGGTAAAAATGGTGAAAGTGAAAATAAAAATCAGATTTTGGGAAAATAAAGTTTAATATTATTATATAAGCACTCAAATAAATATAGTATAAAATGTGAATTAAAACCCACTAACTTATATATTACATTTATATAAATATGTATAAGGATAAATGAATGGAAATTATATAAAAATGGTAGTTTGGTAAGTTTTATAAGTTATAAAAACTATAAACATGATTTTTACTTCTTTTCGGCTAATACCGTAAAATTAACGTTTTTCGCCAATTAAAACTTAGACGATCGGACCCGTCTAATGTAAACTTTTTAAAAGTCATATACTGATATATAAGTACTAATACAAGTAAAAACCGATAAAACCCGAACTATATGACATACGGACATTAACGAGCTAAGTTAACGTTATTGGACTAATAATACAACAAAATGGGCTAAAACACTTATAAACTTATTTATTGGGCTTAACCCATTTAGGCCCAACATGTAAAGTGTAAATACTGATAATACAAGTATAAAATGGATTAATACAAGTTAATGGACTTATAATAGTCTTATTGGACCTTAAACATGTAAATAGGTAAAACTAGTAAACTAGTATAAAAGCTATCAACACATAACACTAAAATGAGCAAATGAGAATATGTAAACCCACTTGATCATCATATATATAAAATCATCATATGTATACATAATTGTTATTTTTATAAAGTCATTGGACAAGATTCTAAGACAAGTATTATTTGTCTAGGTTTCCCGTGATTGAAGCACGTACCGTACGTCCGAATTGCCGATAACCCGCCTTCCCACATCCATGTGAGTTCATAGCCTCGCACTCTTTTAAATGTTTTTATGAAATGTTTGATAAACCCGCGAGGGAGATAACATGTTAGTTTTTATGAAATAGGACACTAGTTGTCCCAATTGTTTGTTTATTGATTTGGACCCGAATGATTGTATGACCCGATGAATGATTATATGACCCGACAGATGAAATAAAATGGATTATTAAAGTTAGGTTATGTCACTAAAAGTCCCATTAGCATGAATTGTGAACTACCGGGATTTGGTAGACGCTTATGCATATAATAGTACTATTTGGGGACGATCACCCCAGTTCGCGCCTTGACGGTTGATCCCCGTCGTGCCACATTGATTGGTAAGCGAATTTATGTATGAAAAGATTTACACAAGCGTGATTATTGTGACGAAACGCTAATTTAGATGGGCAAATGAGTTTCGGGTTAGCTACCCGTTGTTTGTTGTAGTAAGGTAACAATGTCATGCGGCTTGTAATAATCCAAAAATAACGAAATACTGCTATACGCACTAAATTACAATGAATTACCTGACTAGCAATACGGGGTCTTATTATTGATTTTATGATCGTGTTTTGGTTTTACATAACCAAATTCATATAACAGATTTTATTTAACTTTATACAACATTATAAAACGTATTGTATGAGGTTTTTTACGACAATGGTTCGTATAATGATTTTTAAGGCATATGCCTATATTATGATTTTTGATAAGGATTTGTATGAAATGACTTTGGCTATTTTATGGCCTATTACAAAGATTTGTACAAAATGAGTTTTGGTAATAATTTTATACCGATGTTATATTGATGGATTTTATTAAACTCTATGAATTCACTCGGCGTTATCGCTGTCCCTTTTCTTTTAACATGTTTTATCTCAGGTACTTGAAGGTAATTCTCGGGAAGACAACAAGAATTCATGGCCCGCACTTAATTAACAAATTTCCATTCAAATGTTTTGTAAAAATTGTATGAAATAATATGACTTGGGACCTATGTAAATTTGATATTTATGAATGGAAATGCTTTATTATTAAACGACGCGATTTTTAAAGCGTTGTCTATGATGTGAGTAATGTGCTATCCCGTAACACCTACGAGTCTTCGGCTGTATTGAATTGCATAAATTTGGGGGTGTTACAGTTTGGTACCAGAGCTCTCGTTATAGAGAACGAAAGATTTTTAAAATCAAGGTTTTGAATAAAACATTTCAAAATCTTTTAACTATAAACATGTTTCTAAAAATGTCTAAAAATCTTTTGACTATAACGGTGCCGAAGAATTCCCGAGTTACCGACAAGGCCAGACTGAGAAGTGTTATTTTAATATATATATATATAACTTGGATTATATATATATATATATGATGTAATTTTATTATATGATTGTTTAATGATTATTTTGATATTTATACGAGGTATTTATACGACGTAGATTGTCACAAGGAACCCTAAATCCCTTAGCAAATTAATCGAAGCTATTCTCGTAGGAATTCTAACTATCCTAGATCTAAACCAAGTTGTGGATGTTTAAAATCCCAACAAAATGGTTGATATTCGTAGAAATGTTGATATTAGTTGATTGTGACATTAAAGAAGAATTTGCGAGATTAAATCTGATATCGATGTCATGACGATCTTTCCTTATAGAGTGGAGTTTGACAAAACGTTACCACCTAGAAAGATGTCATCTGATTCGTTGTCACCCAATTCTTAAATTGAAATCGAAAGGGTGAATGTTGCACTTGAGGCTGTCATTGGAACCATTACCCAAAAGCCTCATGCCACTAGTACCTTTCCGAGAAATCTAATTGAATGTGTGAGACATCTCATGCTAGTGACTCATTTGATAACTATTGTTGTAAGAGCTATAGGATTGGAAATTAAGTGTTGATCATATCGAGCTTTTATTGCCCTTTTAAGGTTTAGGAATAAGGTTGAAAGTATTGGAAAATGAGGTAGGATGCTTCATTGAGTATAAGTTGGTTGAAACTTGAATAAAGTAAAATTTAACCCGTATGGAATATGAGATTGATAAGAGGAAGTTGTTAAGTTCTGTGATTGAATGATAAGGTTTTAATTGATTGCTGGTTCGTGTTAAGGGTTGTTCCTAGGCCATTGTCCACTAATGAGGATGCCTAGTGTCCAAGAAATAAATTGAAGAAATCTTCTTCTGAATTGAGACCGATGGATCTTCTGGGACAGGTGGAACACCTAATGACTCTTGTAGATTAGTATTCATTGTGGTATCTTTTAAAAATAATCCCTAACTTAACTGAGACATCAGTTGGTAGGATGAGTTCTTGGAATTGTATGACATAGTGACATGTAATGTGTTACGGTACAATTTTGACTTGTTTGTGATTAATGAAAAGACTACCTTTGATTGCTAAAATTCTACATGTATCGATGTTATCTAACCTTTATTGCTTCATCCTAATGTTCGCATTAGTGATGCAACCATTGAACAAGTACTCATCTTGATTTGAGTTACGTTGTGGATTATTCTTTTTGAGCACCAACGAGGTCATGAACCTCATGATTATTTGGCTAAGCTCATTTCCTATTATATTGTAGTTAGTTCTTGGTGAACAACTTTTCATCACTCTTTTGCAAATCACTCATTGTTTTTATAAGTTAAAACAGTATCCCTTGAGAAAAATTGAATTTTCATCACTATAAGGATTATTCAAAGTGAGATTTATAAATGATTGTTATCAAAATGAAGTTGTTTATAAAACACCTTGGAAAACTTAATTGTTTTCAGAACAAAGAAAATCTTTGTAAATTCTTTTTTTGATTCTTATTTAAGAATTAAGCATGAAAATGTTTTTATTATAAACATGATGATAAAATTTTGACGAACTGAGTATTGCATCGTTAAATCTTGAAATTGTATATAGTTGCGCGCCTACATACAATTGTGAAAGATTAAATTTTATGAGATCTGCAAGAAGTGAAAAATAGGGACATAGTGTTAGGGACACCTACATATGTGCCTGTAGCATCTATTCTTCTGAGTCGAATTTACTCATCTGTGGAAATTGTCTTATTTGACAATTGATAATTCTTTCTTGTTCAATTCTCCCATAGTGAGATTCTTAGGAAAATTATCTGATTACCGGGTGTTGATACCCGACTGGATGTATCGACGTTCCTATCTTCTTTTGATTTGATTTCATTTGAATGACCTAGGTAACGATCCGAGGAGCTTTCGAATGCGTACTCAAATTATGAAAACATGGGATATATTCATATTCATTAAATGTTTTCATCTGTATCTGATTTGAAATTCTCTCGCATAGATTATGCGTTGACCTTACTCTTTTAAGGTTAGTTATGTCTCCAGATATCCATGAACTTGTGAAGGATTATGAGTTATTATTAGTGTTTTGAGAAATTCACATTTTATCAACGGTAATGAAACTGGAAAGTTGATAATTCCAGTAGGATGGATTGATTGATTATGACATGACGACAATGTCTTAATTGATGAGAACTCGAATAAAATTCCCCTAAATGATAAGATGTTGATTATCAAAAGTGATCTAAATAATTCTTGATGGATGACCATATCCTGCATTTAGACTTGAGATTATACCATGAATGGTTATGAACTAGTCATAGATCTTGCAATCTAGAAAGAACCTAATATGAATTTATTAAAAGATGTTTCTGTTATTTGAAACTTTAAGAGGTATTTATTGGTGAATTACCTAGACTTTTTCCATTAAGGCAAGTTGAAATTGGTATTGATTATATTCCCGGTGCTGCACTTGTGGCATGTGCACTGTACGTCAGCACCATCTGAATTAAAAGAATTACCGTACAACTGAGAGAGTTGTCGGAGAAAGCTTTTATTCTACCAAGCTTGTAATTATGAAGAGCTATGGTGTTATCATTCCTTATATTTGTTGAATTACCATAGGACTAGGTAAATTGATGATTTAAAATCTATATCCACTACCCAAGATGATAGATTTGTTCGATAATTTACGAGGTTCTAGCGTATGTTTTAAAAAAAATTATCCTCGGCATGGTTATCATTAATTTCGCATCCGCGAAAAAGATTATCTATTCCAATCACTACATCCGGTACTTGTAATGAACAATATGAGTTTCACGTGATGTCGTTTGGATTTACTAATACACATGTAGCATCCATAAATTTTGTGAATCACGTGTGTAGGCTGTAATTTGATAATTCATGCTTGTGATCATTAAGGACCATTTGTTTATTTATAAGAATAAGAATGAGTTAATAATTATTTATAGACTGCCCTGAATTGGCCGAGTAATGAAAAAAAAAAAATTTGTACCTTAAATAATTAACCTGTAATTTAAGGCTTAATACTTTATATTAGTTGATCGTCTGATTAATAGAAAATGGAATATATTGACTCTTTAAAAATTAAGAGCCCTTTTAAGACTTTGGATATACCAAAAAGAAAAGTGCAAATATGTTTTGACAAATGTTTTAACAAAAGAACTTTTGAGGGATTATTCCCTTATACCCAAAACATTTAACTAAACTCCTGTTTAGGGGAAAATGTTCGTGTATACCTCAGGAAAACCTAAGAGGGATTGAGGAAACCATTTAAACCATGACTTGAAATTTGAAACGACACTTTTTGTAACACCCCATTTTGATAAATGGAATGTCACGCGTAATTATGGCGTGTCATCAAAGCATGCAAGGTAATATGTAGTAAAACATACATGACCATAGGGAAAACCGGAATCAAACATAGGTTCCCAAACATAAGCCCAAAACATAATAACTTACATGAACTGAAAGAAAGACTAAACAAGCCTAAATATATGAAGGCAAAAGGAGAAGAAGTCTATGGCAGCTTCCATCCTATGCACGTCCTCCAAATGCTCGAGTCTTGGGTACCTTCCGTTTTGGGACATGGAAAGGAAAGTAACGGCTGAGCAAAACGCTCAGTGCACGGATATACAATATAGCATGAATAGGATAAGCATGCAACATATAACAGCGGAAGACTAAGTTCTGAGTAAACTGGTTAAGTATTGAGGAAACTGGTTTTATAGTTTGAAAAGCCTTATGTTTATCTTATGAAAACTGTTTTAACATAAATATACCATAGCCCATATAGGTCATGAAAAGGTCACGTGCATGAATACTTGGAGGGGTGACCTCATCATGCTGATTAGAGGGGATGCCTCTAATTAATATACTGGTCTGGGTAGGAGGGATCAACTCCTTGTGAAGGATGCAAGGCACACACCACATTCACCATGAAATACTGAATAAAACATGTAACTAGGATGCACCCACACGCCCCACATGATATAATAATATGGCCAAAACTGAAAGGGACGCCACGAGCAATCACTCCGCCGTGGGGAAGTCATAACATTGGTGCCTCCAATGTTATGGTTATGGTACCTCCATAACTAGGTGAAACTGGTAATGCTTGTATATGGCTATAGATTATGCTAATTAAACATAAGCAGTTCAAAACAATAAAACAAATACTGGGGAAAACAGTTGGCTGCATACGGGGAAATCCTAATAAGGAAAGAATGTCCATACTGAAAGGACGGGAATCCGTACCTCAAGTCCAGTGAATGAACGGAAGAAAGACTCCTACTTCTGGATCACTAATGCTACATGAATACACACGTGTACAAGTATCGAATTACTGATTACGTACTGGGTTTTATGTCTCATCTTAGCTTACTTTGTATGTTTTAGATCATGGTTTACTGTTTAAAGCCTTAAACTGTGTTTGTCTTGTATTCTGATTAATCTGATTAAGTATTACTGGTATTTCATGTATTATTATACTTACTGTGTAATAATAAGTAACTTTCCAAAAATAGCAGGTTTCCAAAAATAGAAAGTTTCCAAAAATAGAAAGTTTCCAAAAATAGAAAGTTTCCAAAATAGAAAGTTACCAAAAATAGAAAGTTTCCAAAAATAGAAAGTTTCCAAAAATAGAATTTACTGCTTAAAATAGATTAGTTTCTAAAAATAGATCAGCTGCCTTAATTAAATAAGTTTCCATATATAGAAGGTTTCCATGATTAGATTAGCTGCCTGAAATAGATAGATTTCCATATATAGAAGGTTTCCATTAATAGATTAGTTGCCTTATTTAATTAAGTTTCTATAAATAGAAGTTTCCATAATTTGAATTAAGCTGGTTACATAAGCTAACATATAAGTCTAAGTGTTTATAAGCTTATTTCTTAAGTCATATGATATAGTGTATAGTTTAATTATTATTTCATGTATTTAATTAAACTATAGGTTAAGCATTTTAATTAAAGTATAACATGTTTTAATTAAAATGGAATAAATTACTTAGGTTAAAATGTGTATTATTATGCATTAATAACATAACCTAAGTCATGTCAAAATTAATTAATTATAGGCATGTTTTAAATAATTAATTAATTATAACTTATAACATAAAATACTTAGGTTAAATTAATATCATGCTAAATTAATAATTAAAATAACCTAAGTCATGGTTTAATTAATATCTCATGTTATTAATTAATTTATATCCTAAGTTCATAATTCATAAATTTTAACATGTAGCATAAATCATGATTTAACCAACGAACCATGAATCAGGCATGAACTCGACACCGTACCCCGAGCCAACTCGGGGTACTGGTGCCCCCTTGCTGCCGTGGGTCCCACATGCACCAACCAAGACCAAAATGGTCTTGGTGGTGGCGGCTACAAGCAAACCGAACCCCCCTCGGGTTGGTTATACTAGGTGGCCAAAAACAAACACCCTCATATAACAACCTTTGATTTTAATTAACCCCAAAACATGTTAGATCTATGTTTAATTATCATGTTTTAATAAGAATAACAATAACATGTTCATGAAAATAATCAAAGATTTAAAAAGAATTAAAAAAAAGGTTTAGAATGATATACGAATACGTAGCTTGGAAGAGGATGAACAAACACGGTTATAGCAATGATTTTTAAGATCAAAATCAACCAACAACCACCTATGGTGGTCCTTAAGGGTGGCGGCACAAAGAGAGAGCAAGAAGAGGAGAGAAAAACTTTTTAGGTTATTTGCTTATTTCTTGAAATGTGAGAAATGAAAAGAGTTTTTACCATAACCCCCCCCCCCCCCCCCCTTTTCTTGTTAAAAGTCCATGGGCTTGGCCCACCTTGTTATGTGTGCCGTGAGTATGGGGCCCCACATGGGGTGCCCGTACCTTTTCTCGTGTCCCGATGTTTCGTGTTCGTTCGTGGTTAAACGTGTTCGTGTTTAAAGTGTTTCCGTTTATTTTATCATGTAGATTATCGTATTATTTACGCTTGTAATTATATTATATGTACCTACGTAATTATTTTAGTTCGTGTTTTAATGGTGATCATAATTTAATTATGTTCACGTGAAATACTTATTAAATGTTTATCATGAGCTCGTATGTAAATGATACTTATCATGTTATTCACGTATGTACTTACTTGATTACTAGCACGTGAATGTGATCAATACTAAATAAGGAAGGTTTTAATCTAGGACGTACGATCTTAAGGGCACTATTCATGGTAAAAGCATGCGGGTTTTACAATTCTTCCCCCCTAAAAAGAATAATTCGTCCCCGAATTATAGATAAAGTAACTGGAAGCGAAACATACCCGAATCAAACTGGAAAGGTATGCAAAATTACGGAAATGAAGGTGACATGGTAGAAGGGAACGTGGAACGTGACATGTCTTGAAAAGACATAGAACGTGACGTGACTGAAAGGACATATCTAATCGATAAGAGAAAAATGGATAAGAAGTCCGGATGAACTTGTCCGTTTCCAAGTGGCCTCCCTGTTGGAACGGTCCCTTCAGAAGATCCTGACACTAATGATAAATCTTGGTCCTCCTGACCTTGACTTGGAAAACGAAGAAATTCTTGGTTATCAACGGAAGGTAGATCCCCTAGATTCGATCGAGGAAAATAAGAGTTAACGTGCAAGGGTAACTAAAACGTTACGATGCAAGACCATCTAACTTAGCTGATAATTAGAAACGATGCGCGAGACATAAAGAAACGTAGTACGTGAAAAATTTTGAACGTGATACGTGAAAAAATTTTAACGTGCTACGTGGAGATATGGCGAGTGTAGTATGAGTAAACATATCGTGATCCATGATACGTGTAACATATCTTGATCATGATATGAGGAACGTGGAATGAACATGACATGTGAGACATATCGTGATCATAGAATATAATGGCGGTAACGCCAAACGCTACAAGGTGAGACGTGGAATATGACGTGAAACGTCTATCTGATGATGGAGAGTTATACTAAACTTGGGTCTGGTCTCACAAGTTCTTGCAACTTCCCAGAACGAGAAAAGAAATGAACGTAAAATCGTAAGCCAAAATACGATCATGAACGTGAATAGTGTCATGAACGTGAGCGCGAAAGCAAGTCGTGGAATTAGAATGAAGACGTGAAGTAAGTTAGGAGTACAATTACGAATCTTTGTCTGACCCGATAGCTGAGGGATTGCCAAGTGATCGGATGAGCCTTGGCTGGAACATGTTCGTTCAATCTGTTGGTTCTGAAATCCGTACGGATGTAAGGATTCTGCAGACTTGATCAAACTGTTGACAATAACCCAGATAGCATCATGCTTCTTCCGAGTTCGCTGAAATCTGGTAACTAAAATCCATGGAGATCTTGTCCCATTTTCGATTCACAATTTCATATGATGAAAACATCCCAGTTTGTTGGTGTCCTATCTTAACCTGTTGGTATGTCAGGTACCTAGATATGAACGTAACTGTATCTTGCTTCGTAGAACTTGATACCTAGGAGTTTGCGAAACTCTGAGTCTCTGAATCTAGACTTCTCCTAGCGTATAATTTTCTAGAACACCTAATGTAGAGTAGGGTTCTCTCCTTTACGCATAAGCTGGGTCATGGTAAGATTAACCATAGAAACCCATGTGATTCAGTGTGTCACTGTAATCAAACAGAATTGATATTGGAAAAAAAAATTCCAGGGTAGAATTTCTCTTGTCATAGAATTTGCAGCCTAGAGCAGATATGGTCTTCCTGTTCTTCTCTAGGCTTAGAGGAAATCAGGTTATCCTCAATGAAAACGCTGATGAATTTGTTTAGGAGTTCATGGAAACTCAATTATTAAGTCCATAATGCGGTTGGAGCATTGATGAGACTAATTCAAAATCATAAATCTAGCATGACCGAGTCGTGTACGAATAGCAGTCATGGACATGTCTTGCTTTTTCACTCGTCACTGTTGGCAGCATGATCGTGAGTTCAATCTTGGAAAAGTGATTAACACCATACGGTTGATTGGACATGTTGTCAATATGTGGAGGAGAATAACTGTCATGAATGGTGATTTGTTTAAGTCGACGGTAGTCGACACATAATCTCATGGTACCATCCTTCTCCTTGAAGGTTCTTCTGGAGTGTAAGGAACAATTTTGGAATAATCCGTTGGTTATGCGTAAAAGGACCTTAGTAGTCGTGTGTTACTGACAGCTAGAAAATTTTAGCAATTAAGGCTAACAAAGCACATGCTTGAAAAGCATAGATAATTTTTACAGATTTTCCTGATGGAAAATCAAGCTGAATGTATTCAGAAGCCTGAACATTACTGTACATAAGTATGAATCATAGCATGGTGTGGTGTTCATAGTACCTAATTAGGATAAAATTCATCTCGTGTCTGTCCGAGGAAATGCGTTAGCAGCTTGGATCTTATCATTAAGTTGAAGGAAAACCTTCATATGCGTGGGAATACGAAAGGCGTCCTTCATGGTCATGAATCAATGATTTATGGTTACAAGAATGAAAGTGACATCGGCAACGTGACAGTTCTCACTGATGCGCTGATAATGGTATTGAAATTCTTGTGGCCTGATTAATACATGGTACAACAACATAGATATACCCTTGGAGGGTACCCTGAATTCCTTTGAAATGTTCCATAGTTGGAAGTGAGTCATGTGTCTTGACTCGTGTCTTGAGAAATGTAAGCGTGACATATGTCTTGACTGGTATCTTTACATGTGTCCTCAGAAAGTATACGTGAGACATGTGTCTTGACTGATGTCTTGACATGTGTCTCGAGATGTGAAACAATTAGAACTACAAATATTAGGTTAATATGCCAGAATTGGCGGATCGGTTGGACTACTGATCATTTGTATGTCTGATCACGTCCGTGGCCGGAGCCTCGGTTGCGATTTCTAGGATAGTTGCTGTCATAGTAGTGGTTACTATCATCTTGTCTGTCGGTTCCATGACGGTCATTCTCATGACCGTGACTCATGTAACTATTTAGCTGGGTGGCCGGCTGGTACTGGTTTGCACTCATATGGCTGAAATGACAGCCGAACGACGTGTGACATGTAACTATGAATTTGGGACAATGATTGATGGGAATTGTCTGATGGTGAAGCATCTTCTCGTCCAATTGCTTTGCTCCGACGCCTTTGTCTTCGTCTTTTAGGATCTCCAGGTTGTGAACAGCATCAGCGCAGCATCTCGTAGCGTCTCCCAACATCAACAACATCAACCTTCAGTAACATCTCCAAGCTATGAGCGGCATCGACAATCTTGTAGAATATTAGCAATTGAAAATACGCCTGAGGTGATTCAGAATCGACTAGCGAATACTCGTGAAATATTGCAAGTGAAATACACATGGATTTAGGTACATGTAATACACATGAAATACGGTACGTGGAGTACACGTGGAATGCACATGAAATGATCAGTATGGGCTCGATCATTTGTCATGATTTAAGGAAAGTAAACCGGTTAAACGGTTAGGAAAACCATCATGATAACCTGGCAGTATTAGCATAGACATCATTCTGGTTGCATAGAGAAACGCTAAAGTGTGGTTACACAAAATTCAACGATGATTTGCCTGACAGCATGATCAATGAAAACCAACCATGACTATCATGAAAGGAGAATTCAATGAAATCCAACAATGTCTTGCAGGACAACGTAAATAACAAAAGAGGCGTAAAACATAATCAACATGAAGACGGAATTATCATGAAGAAACATGAAACCATCTATCACAAAGAAGTGTATAAAATAATCAGCATGAAACTGAAGTTAACAATGACAGTATGAAAACATACTTGACATAAAAACATAATAACTTATGAGGGGACATAAAAAAAATTTATGCCAATTTAAATCATGAGAAAAAAATTTATGCATGAAAAACAGTGTATGAATGCGTAATGTAGTTTATAAAACCTTATATGTGCGAGGGAACGCCTATGGGTCGGTTCCAAAACAAAAGACATGGCGAGGGGACGCCTATGGGTTGGTCCCAAAGTTAAAAGTTTCGATAAAAGCACATGCGACTAAATAGGGCCAGTCCTGTACCAACCATTACTTAGTCAAAATTCCTGCAATAGATGACATATGATATAAATTCATGAATGCATGAAACATAAATAATTAAAAGTCATTGTCAAAACTTAACAGAAAAAAATTTTATGTGAAAATTATGAACTACTGGGGTTCAGTTCACATAATCACAGTTCACTAGGAACATCATGCATAGACACTGACACATAACTAAATATGGATGACGGTTGTTCATTCCATATTGGTAAAACGATACTGGTGAAAACATCATGGTTAAAACAACAAGGTGCTGAAAACGTAATGGTTAAAACAAAAAGGTGCTGAAAAACGTCAATACGTGGAATAGCAAGCGTTGACTTAGGAAGCTCCTGGTGACTACCCACTAGTCACAGGTCAAGTTTTAGAGCCTACAGGTCGAAGCCTTGGCTCTGATACCATAATTGTAACACCCCATTTTGATAAATGGAATGTCACGCGTAATTATGGCGTGTCATCAAAGCATGCAAGGTAATATGTAGTAAAACATACATGACCATAGGGAAAACCGGAATCAAACATCGGTTCCCAAACATAAGCCCAAAACATAATAACTTACATGAACTGAAAGAAAGACTAAACAAGCCTAAATATATGAAGGCAAAAGGAGAAGAAGTCTATGGCAGCTTCCATCCTATGCACGTCCTCCAAATGCTCGAGTCTTGGGTACCTGCCGTTTTTGGACATGGAAAGGAAAGTAACGGCTGAGCAAAACGCTCAGTGCACGGATATACAATATAGCATGAATAGGATAAGCATGCAACATATAACAGCGGAAGACTAAGTTCTGAGTAAACTGGTTAAGTATTGAGGAAACTGGTTTTATAGTTTGAAAAGCCTTATGTTTATCTTATGAAAACTGTTTTAACATAAATATACCATAGCCCATATAGGTCATGAAAAGGTCACGTGCATGAATACTTGGAGGGGTGACCTCATCATGCTGATTAGAGGGGATGCCTCTAATTAATATACTGGTCTGGGTAGGAAGGATCAACTCCTAGTGAAGGATGCAAGGCACACACCACATTCACCATGAAATACTGAATAAAACATGTAACTAGGATGCACCCATACGCCCCACATGATATAATAATATGGCCAAAACTGAAAGGGACGCCACGAGCAATCACTCCGCCGTGGGGAAGTCATAACATTGGTGCCTCCAATGTTATGGTTATGGTACCTCCATAACTAGGTGAAACTGGTCATGCTTGTATATGGCTATAGATTATGCTAATTAAACATAAGCAGTTCAAAACAATAAAACAAATACTGGGGAAAACAGTTGGCTGCATACGGGGAAATCCTAATAAGGAAAGAATGTCCATACTGAAAGGATGGGAATCCGTACCTCATGTCCAGTGAATGAACGGAAGAAAGACTCCTACTTCTGGATCACTAATGCTACATGAATACACACGTGTATAAGTATCGAATTACTGATTACGTACTGGGTTTTATGTCTCATCTTAGCTTACTTTGTATGTTTTAGATCATGGTTTACTGTTTAAAGCCTTAAACTGTGTTTGTCTTGTATTCTGATTAATCTGATTAAGTATTACTGGTATTTCATGTATTATTATACTTACTGTGTAATAATAAGTAACTTTCCAAAAATAGCAGGTTTCCAAAAATAGAAAGTTTCCAAAAATAGAAAGTTTCCAAAAATAGAAAGTTTCCAAAATAGAAAGTTACCAAAAATAGAAAGTTTCCAAAAATAGAAAGTTTCCAAAAATAGAAAGTTTCCAAAAATAGAATTTACTGCTTAAAATAGATTAGTTTCTAAAAATAGATCAGCTGCCTTAATTAAATAAGTTTCCATATATAGAAGGTTTCCATGATTAGATTAGCTGCCTAAAATAGATAGATTTCCATATATAGAAGGTTTCCATTAATAGATTAGTTGCCTTATTTAATTAAGTTTCTATAAATAGAAGTTTCCATAATTTGAATTAAGCTGGTTACATAAGCTAACATATAAGTCTAAGTGTTTATAAGCTTATTTCTTAAGTCGTATGATATAGTGTATAGTCTAATTATTATTTCATGTATTTAATTAAACTATAGGTTAAGCATTTTAATTAAAGTATAACATGTTTTAATTAAAATGGAATAAATTACTTAGGTTAAAATGTGTATTATTATGCATTAATAACATAACCTAAGTCATGTCTAAATTAATTAATTATAGGCATGTTTTAAATAATTAATTAATTATAACTTATAACATAAAATACTTAGGTTAAATTAATATCATGCTAAATTAATAATTAAAATAACCTAAGTCATGGTTTAATTAATATCCCATGTTATTAATTAATTTATATCCTAAGTTCATAATTCATAAATTTTAACATGTAGCATAAATCATGATTTAACCAACGAACCATGAATCGGGCATGAACTCGACACCGTACCCCGAGCCAACTCGGGGTACTGGTGCCCCTTTGCTGCCGTGGGTCCCACATGCACCAACCAAGACCAAAATGGTCTTGGTGGTGGCGGCTACAAGCAAACCGAACCCCCCTCGGGTTGGTTATACTAGGCGGCCAAAAACAAACACCCTCATATAACAACCATTGATTTTAATTAACCCCAAAACATGTTAGATCTATGTTTAATTATCATGTTTTAATAAGAATAACAATAACATGTTCATGAAAATAATCAAAGATTTAAAAAGAATTAAAAAAAGGTTTAGAATGATATACCAATACGTAGCTTGGAAGAGGATGAACAAACACGGTTATAGCAATGATTTTTAAGATCAAAATCAACCAACAACCACCTATGGTGGTCCTTAAGGGTGGCGGCACAAAGAGAGAGCAAGAAGAGGAGAGAAAAACTTTTTAGG
This sequence comes from Glebionis coronaria, assembly GCA_025667525.1. Lineage (NCBI taxonomy): Eukaryota > Viridiplantae > Streptophyta > Magnoliopsida > Asterales > Asteraceae > Glebionis > Glebionis coronaria. The sequence goes on along the minus strand of CM046875.1, from coordinate 91,132,433 downwards.
TTATTTGCTTATTTCTTGAAATGTGAGAAATGAAAAGAGTTTTTACCATAACCTCCCCCCCCCTTTTCTTGTTAAAAGTCCATGGGCTTGGCCCACCTTTTTATGTGTGCTGTGGGTATGGGGCCCCACATGGGGTGCCCGTACCTTTTCTCGTGTCCCGATGTTTCGTGTTCGTTCGTGGTTAAACGTGTTCGTGTTTAAAGTGTTTCCGTTTATTTTATCATGTAGTTTATCGTATTATTTACGCTTGTAATTATATTATATGTACCTACGTAATTAATTTAGTTCGTGTTTTAATGGTGATCATGATTTAATTATGTTCACGTGAAATACTTATTAAATGTTTATCATGAGCTCGTACGTAAACGATACTTATCATGTTATACACGTATGTACTTACTTGATTACTAGCACGTGAATGTGATCAATACTAAATAAGGAAGGTTTTAATCTAGGACGTACGATCTTAAGGGCACTATTCATGGTAAAAGCATACGGGTTTTACACTTTTTTCTTTTCAACTAAGAAAATTTTGACCAAAGTATAACCAAAGATTTTTCAAACATTTACGAATCTTATTAATTATTTTCGATAAATCAGCAAAAATCGTGTTAATTAAATTCAAATTTGTTTTGAACATTTTGTTATAATTGGTTGAACTAAGAAATTTAAACTTTTAACGTTTACGTTTCTTAAAAACTTAATATTATCTGTTAATTTACGTGTAACAATTATCGACGCTTTAAAACGTCGGATCAAGCAAAACTGATAAAAATAATAGTTGAGATAGAACTAAGACTTAAATATGGTCATGATATTTATTTCATCAAGGAAGGTGAATACAATTACTGACATATTATGCAGAAAAGATAAAGAACCAATTAGGACATGTTCCTTAATAATGAAGGTGCAAAATAAATTGCCGAACAATATAAAAATAACTAATGTTTGTAAGAAGGATAATATAGATAATAAAAAGGGTTCGCGGCTAATGTGAACCAATAGATTTGAGAAGCCGATAGCGTTAAGTGATTAAAAGGCCACTTGTGGTTGCCTAAACATTGTGAGATATAGTTATGTTGGAATCATGTAAGTATAAGTATTTTATTCATGACATTTATGATTTAATGTATTTTTATCTGAAGAAGTTGTACTAATGGAAAATTATGAAGGCAGACACCGCCTCATACATTAGTAAACGTCTAATTATTGCAAAGGTCATCATCTGAATTTGATTCGATTTGGGTCATCGTCGACAGACTGACCAAATCTGCTAATATCATTCATGTTAATGATAGATTCTGGATGAAGAAATTGACTCTTTTGTATTTAAAAGAGTTGTGTAAACATGGTGTGCCTGTATCGATCATCTCTATAAAGATCCTCGTTTCGCATTGAATTTCTAGAGATTTGCTCAGAAGTCATTAAGAACAAATCTTGATGAGAGTACTGTGTACCACCCCAATCGAGGGGACGAGGTAAAGTAACGATACAAAATACTATAAGTGTTGTTCTATGTTTGAATTATTGACCTTTGGTAATAAACTGTAAAATCGTTTTTCTTTGGAGAGATTATCATTGATAATTATCGTATTAGGATCGAGATCGAATCTTGTGAGGATATATATATTAGAGCATCTGTCAGCGGGAGTTGGGATGAAGACACCCGACATACACCCATTGTGAGTTGGACATGTCTTTTAGGTTTAAGGTTTCCTATGTTGACAAACCTAACCTTGCAAAATACTCGACTCGCGAGACCTAAAATGATTGTTGAAATTAGGATCTGATTATTGAATGCCGGTAGTGGGTAGGAGGTTATGTGAATATGAAATGTAGATCTTGAAGTTCTAGATGGATAGCGAAGTTATGCCAAAAAATTTAACCATGGGAAAAAAATGAATTGATGATTTGAAAGATCATGGGATATAAGTCCCCGTTGTATGGGACCATTGAGATGATGTAAAAGATTGATTTGAAAGGCATATAAGCTGGATCTACTCTAGGACTTAAAGATCTGCGTGAATTATGTTTCGTATATCGAACTTGATAAAATGTCTATCAAGTGAAAAGCCGACTATTCCTTAATGAAGTTTAGATCGGCGAAAAGTTGCATTCATCAAAAACCCATGAACATCATGGATAGAGAAAGTAAGTCGACATTAAGCCTGATGTTATTCCCGTAGTTATGTTTGATGAAACTCGCGTATTGTAATGAATTACACTTGTGAGAAAAGACCGAATGTGGAGGAAATACCCACATGGCTTTAACTCTATAAGAAGCGAGTAGTAAGATGATCTTTGAGGACAAAGATCCTGTTTAGGGGTAAATGCTGTGACAATCCGTCAATTTATGGTTGATATTTTATTCTCATATATTATTTAAAAACATTATTTTAATGTTATATTATGAACTCACTTATTTTTGGGAAGAAATTTGGATTTACGTCTTGAAGTAGCATCGACTACGTCTAAACCGGAGGATTCTACGTTACGTGCTTACGTTTACATACACCATTTTGGTGACAGTCCGACATTTTAGAAAATAAATTTATCCATAAATATTATTTTGAGATTTTAAATTTGTGTTGGTTCATAAACTCACAAATTTACGAGAAGAGATTAGGACTTACGATTATAATTTAACGTCCTTTAGGACTAAACCGGAAACCTTAGGATTACGTATTTACGTTTTCGAACTACGTTTTTGATGAGACAATTTTTATTAGTTTTGTGTCGTTGATTCATAATTTATAAAAACGTTTTTCGTAAAACGACCCGAGGGCACGCAAATCGAGAAAACTAGAATCGAGGAATACCCGTAAATTAGTGGGATGAGACAAACAAGTTTTGCCCCACCCCACTAACATGGGAAGGCCAAAGTAGCTCCACCACACCCATGAGGTGTCAACTTATGGTTACAAGTTGCTACACATGTTAGCATAAGCTTAACATGGAAGCTAACTTGACACAAAACCAACAAAACCACTTCATTCATACCATTTGCACTTCCAACACATGCAAACCACCATTTTCCTCTCCTCCCTCTCTCTAAATTCGTACCATATCCTCCATCTAACACCACCACCATCAAAAACTTCAACCATAAATCATATGTATAATTTACATATGATGAAAACCCATTGAAGTTTATGAAGATTGGAGGTTATCTTAACATGTAAAAAGGAGTTTTCAAGGGAGTTTGGGGCTGATTTCTCAAGTAGTTTTCATGAAGAACAAGGGCTGATTTTTAGAGGAATCTACAAATACTTGGTGATCTTAGAAGTGGTGTTGATATCTCATAAGGTTGGTTACCCAAAACCAAGTCTTTTTCATCCAAAAACTCATCATTTCATCACTTTGGTGGTATAAAGATTGTTCTTCCTATCCTCTTGTTATTTTGATTATGTAATCTTGTATTTTCTTTCCTATTGTATATGTATATGATGAATATATGATGATAAAAATATTATGTGGGGATTTGGTGTTGATAAATATGGTTAAAAAGATGGAAAATCATATGTAAAAAGGTTAAAATCTTGCTTAATAAGTTGGCTGTATAAAAACAGTAACTAACTACATGTTAAACTGATAAAATGGCAAAATGGAATCAATATACAGTAAGTATTAGGTCTTGTACACATTTGAGAGTTGGCCATACAATGGAATCATTATAATGAGTGAGATATGATTAAAACAAAATTGAAGTACCAATCTGAATAGTCAGTTTTGGACGGACTGTTAGGGATATTTAGAGTTGGATTGAGCAGTAGCTAAAGCTAAGTTAATTGTAGCACATATCATTTAGTTTATGGTGTCCAAAAATGAGCTTCTATCTCCTTGTAGAACTCAAGATATGGTAAAAATGGTGAAAGTGAAAATAAAAATCAGATTTTGGGAAATTAAAGTTTAATATTATTATATAAGCACTCAAATAAATATAGTATAAAATGTGATTTAAAACCCACTAACTTATATATTACATTTATATAAATATGTATAAGGATAAATGAATGGAAATTATATAAAAATGGTAGTTTGGTAAGTTTTATAAGTTATAAAAACTATAAACATGATTTTTACGTCTTTTCGGCTAATACCGTAATATTAACGTTTTTCGCCAATTAAAACTTCGACGATCGGACCCGTCTAATGTAAACTTTTTAAAAGTCATATACTGATATATAAGTACTAATACAAGTAAAAACCGATAAAACCCGAACTATATGACATACGGACATTAACGAGCTAAGTTAACGTTATTGGACTAATAATACAACAAAATGGGCTAAAACACTTAAAAACTTATTTATTGGGCTTAACCCATTTAGGCCCAACATGTAAAGTGTAAATACTGATAATATAAGTATAAAATAGATTAATACAAGTTAATGGAGTTATAATAGGCTTATTGGACCTAAAACATGTAAATAGGTAAAACTAGTAAACTAGTATAAAAGCTATCAACACATAACACTAAAATGAGCAAATGAGAATATGTAAACCCACTTGATCATCATATATATAAAATCATCATATTTATACATAATTGTTATTTTTATAAAGTCAGTGGACAAGATTCTAAGACAAGTATTATTTGTCTAGGTTTCCTGTGATTGAAGCACGTACCATACGTCCGAATTGCCGATAACCCGTCTTCCCACATCCATGTGAGTTCATAGCCTCGCACTCTTTTAAATGTTTTTATGAAATGTTTGATAAACCCGCGAGGGAGATAACATGTTAGTTTTTATGAAATAGGACACTAGTTGTCCCAATTGTTTGTTTATTGATTTGGACCCGAATGATTGTATGACCCGATGAATGATTATATGACCCGGCAGATGAAATAAAATGGATTATTAAAGTTAGGTTATGTCACTAAAAGTCCCATTAGCATGAATTGTGAACTACCGGGATTTGGTAGACGCTTATGCATATAATAGTTCTATTTGGGGACGATCACCCCAGTTCGCGCCTTGACGGTTGATCCCCGTCGTGCCACATTGATTGGTAAGCGAATTTATGTATGAGAAGATTTACACAAGCGTGATTATTGTGACGACACGCTAATTTAGATGGGCAAATGAGTTTCAGGTTAGCTACCCGTTGTTCGTTGTAGTAAGGTAACAATGTCATGCGGCTTGTAATAATCCAAAAATAACGAAATACTGCTATACGCACTAAATTACAATGAATTGCCTGACTAGCAGTACGGGGTCTTATTATTGATTTTATGATCGTGTTTTGGTTTTACCTAACCATATTCATATAAAGGATATTATTTAACTTTATACAACGTTATAAAACGTATTGTATGATGTTTTTTACGACAATGGTTCGTATAATGATTTTTAAGGAAAATGCCTATATTATGATTTTTGATAAGGATTTGTATGAAATGACTTTGGCTATTTTATGGCCTATTACAAAGATTTGTACAAAATGATTTTTGGTAATAATTTTATACCGATGTTATATTGATGGATTTTATTAAAGTCTATGAATTCACTCGGCGTTATCGCTGACCCTTTTCTTTTAACATGTTTTATCTCAGGTACTTGAAGGTAATTCTCGGGAAGACAACAAGAATTCATGGCCCGCACTTAATTAACAAATTTCCATTCAAATGTTTTGTAAAAATTGTATGAAATAATATGACCTGGGACCTATGTAAATTTGATATTTATGAATGGAAATGATTTATTATTAAACGACGCGATTTTTAAAGCGTTGTCTATGATGTGAGTAATGTGTTATCCCGTAACACCAACGAGTCTTCCGCTGTATTGAATTGTATAAATTTGGGGGTGTTACAAGATTCCATCTTATATTTCTTAAGAGATTCAAGGGCATACTTGGATTGATTGATAAAGATGCCTCTGGGACTCTGAGATATATGAAGACCTAAGAAGAATGATACTTTGCCCATCATTGACATCTTAAACTTGGAAGACATGAGTGACCCAAATTCGTCGGATAAGGTTTGGGTCGAGGCTGCAAATATAATATCATCAACATATATTTGTACCATAATCATATCTTTACCTCGTTTCTGAATGAACAGCGTGGGATACACCTTGCCTTTATCGAAGCCTTGAGTAATAAGGAATTGTGACAATAAATCATACCATGCGCGAGAAGCTTGCTTCAACCCATAGAGAGCCTTCTTAAGCTTGTACACATGATTAGGATAATTAGGATTCACAAAACCATCCGGCTGTTGAACATAGACCTCTTCCTTGATTTCACCATTAAGAAATGCCGTCTTCACAAACATCTGATAGACGATCATATTCATGTGGGCTGCATAAGCGAGGAATAGTCTAATAGCTTCCAAACGGGCAACGGGTGCAAAGGATTCCATAAAGTCGATGCCCAATAATTGCTTGTATCCACGAGCTACTAGTCGAGCTTTATTCTTCAATATTCCGCCTAACTCATCGAGTTTCACCTTGTAAACCCATTTCAAAGTGAGTAATTGCACTTGATCCGGCCATGGGACAAGTTCCCATACTTCAAGACGTATAAATTCATTAAGTTCTTCTTGCATAGCTTCTATCCAACAGGATTGAGTAAAAGCTTCTTGCCATGTCTTAGGTTCAAATTCAGTGAGAAAAGCATCAAAATGACAAAACATTGCATTTTCTTGTAACTGACTTCGTGTGGATACTGGACGATTAGGGTCACCAATAATAGAATCTATAGGATGATCCTTTGTCCACTTGCTGTCATGTTCACGAATCCGTGGATTGGAGTAAATCGTAGTAGGAGCTTCCTCTGAGGTGGACGACCCGGCTTGATTAGGGTCGGGGATTGGTACACCAAAGAATGGAAGTTCACGCATATGAGCGAATTCCAAATCGTGATCATCATCATCCTCTTCATCATCAATAGGCATGATATGGGTAGTTGAAACATGTGTTGGTTGAGAGTTACTCGTTGAAGGTATATCTTGACCAATTGTAGGTGCAGATGTGTCTGATTGTGCTTCGGTTGCTGGAGCGACAACTTCGGTTATCGGAGCTATTACCTCAGGTTCTAGAGCAACAATACTTGGAGGAGTAAATAATTCATCAAAGAACGGTTGAAACAACGTATCCCATTCATTCCTAGAAGGTGGTATAAATGATGATGAAGTAGGGTTGTTTGGGACAAGACCAGAACTAATGTTACTGGGTCCCATTTCATGAAGGGCGGGTTCAGAGCTGCTTTGCTCAGAAGCCATTTCTGTCAGCTCATCAAAATCAACATTCATAGTTTCGAGGATCTTACGAGACTTACGGTTGTAGATTCGGTATGCCTTCTTTGCGGGTGCGTAACCAATGAAAATACCAATATCAGCCTTTGGTTGAAGTTTTCCCAAATTGTCACCATCATTATTTGGATAGCAAAGAGAACCAAATACATGAAGATATGATAGATCTGGTACTTTTCCATGGAGAAGCTCATAAGGTGTTTTACCATGGCGTTTACGAATTAGTGACCGGTTCTGGGTGTACACTGCTGTAGATACTGCTTCTGCCCATAAAAACAATGGAGCCTTTGCGTAAATTAACATCGTTCGAGCAGCTTCCATAAGCGTGCGATTTCGCCTTTCAACGACACCGTTTTGTTGTGGAGTACGAGCAACGGATGTTTCATGAGAAATGCCAACTTCATAATAATCACGCAAAATTTGATTCACAAATTCGGTTCCATTATCTGTACGAATGCGTCGAACAGTAGTGTTGAGACGCACTTGAGTCATCTTGTGAAATCCGATGATGAATTTAGGTGCCTCGTTTTTTGTTTTAAGAAATGTCACCCATGTAAACCGAGAGTAATCATCGACAATGACGAGGATGTACTTTTTACAACTAAGACTTTCAACACGCATTGGCCCACAAAGATCCATATGCAACAAATAAAGTTTCTCTTGGTTGGTGTCTTCAGTCTTGGGTTTGTATGACTTCTTAGTGCTTTTCCCCATTGTACACGCGGAACACAAATGATCCTTGTGAAATGATAGTTTAGGAAGACCACGAACAAGTTCGTTTTTCGCCAAGTGATTAATAGCATCAAAGTTTAGATGAGATAACCGTCGATGCCATAACCATGACTTAGTCTTCGAAGCTTTGGAGAGAAGACATATGGGAGAAGAGGCCATCATGTCTTGTAGAAACAACGTATACAAATTATTCCCTCGAGTACCTTTCAATAAATCAACCCCTTCCAAATTACGTATGAAGCAGGTATGCTCTCGAAAAGAAACTTCTAGCTTTGCATCACAAAATTGTCCCACATAAAATAAATTGTGACCGAGACCTTCCACATAATACACTCTTGAAATTATAACATTCCCAATATGATATTCACCGTAACCCATTATCTTTGCAATATGATCATTTCCAAATCGAACCGTACCAAGAAACTTGCTGACGAAATTTCTGAGCTGAGAGCGATCTCCGGTCATATGCTTGGAGCAACCAGAGTCCAAATACCAAAGAACAATTTGGACCACCTATTTTCAACAACAACAGTAGACAATGCATTGGAAACTATTGGTTCCGCAGTGTTAGTAGATACAGATATGTTATTATCAGAATTGCTAACATTGGTGTTATCCTTAGATTTCCTGCGTTTTCTAGTGTGAGTTTTAGCACTAACAGGTTTTACATTTCCAATTTTCTGAGGTTTTGGAGTATTAGCGAGCACTACAGTGGGAGTAGACCTAGTTAAAGGGCACTTTGTTCCTACAGTAGTGTTGGTGTTCCTAGTTAAAGGACACGCTTGTGTTTGGTAGCCTTGGTACTCCTAGTTAAAGGGCACGCTTTCTTCGCTTTAGTGGGAGTGATCCTAATTAAAGGGCACATATTTCCTACTATAGTGAAAGTTCTATCAGTGGTGCGCCACATCCAACCAACTTGGGTTAGCACTTTCCCAGTCGGTTTCCATTCTAATCCATTTTTCCGGGCATACATCTCATTCACATGGTCAATAAGGCAAGAATCATGACGACTAGAAAACATACATTCATTGCAATTCCAACATTTCAAATTAGAATTCACAGTAGGCTTAGAACGCTGCACAACTGCAGAGCCTTTAGGTTTAGCTACATGATTCTTTTTATTCAAAACAGAAATAACATTCCTAGGATGGGCTTCTACTTTCTTCTTCACTTGACTACTAGATGGGGGCAAGATCCTATCATTCTTCTTGATTCTTTTAAGATTAGATCTTTGAGCCTTAGTAGTGGTGCTTACTCCTATAGAAGGCAACACGGGAATATTAGAAGCTAGTTTTGATTCCACCTTATCTTTAGTGACCAAAGTTTGAGATGGTTTAGTCCTAGGGCCCTTGTTAAGTGGTGTGACCGCTATAAGGTTCCCTTTGATTGCACTAGAGGACGATGCTGAGACAGTGGCTGCGTTATCTACAACATTCTTACCTTTTAGAGTACGAAGTGTTTCCTTTAACTTAGCCAAGACCAGATTTTTATCACAAATTTGTTCCCTCAAATCAGATATTTCCACCGACTTTCGATTCAATTGTTAAATCAGAGATTGATTCTGTGCAGTGGTATTAGCACATGCGGGCTTTACTGAATCGAAGAGTTGTGTATTTTTCTGTTTTAAGTTATCAACTTTGGACAAAATCTTAGAAACTCGATTATCTAGATCAAGTTTAAAATTCTCAGCGGCCTCAAGTACGTTCACACAGTTAAGCTCCTTAGATTTCTCTATGTCTATCGGCAAAGACGTAGCAACCTTGTCACTTGGCTGACGCTGTTTTGATTATAAATCAATCGAAAATTCTTTTCAAAGATCGCATCATCGATATTAACACCTTCGAATGACGTTTTAAAGATTTATTGAATAAGTTTTTGCTTGCATTCAAGCGAAATACAATGTGTTTGAACCTCATCAAAACGTTTTGAAAGCGAAGAATATGAATCTTGAAGCTTTAAAAATTCAGCTTCAGATTCGTGACAAGTACTATCTACCACATTATCCACAGATTCAACATTATGCACAATAGAATCATTATCAACACTTTTATTCACATAGATGGAAACTATATCATGAGACATCACTTGCTTCAGAAGCTGATCATTTTAGCGTGAAACTCGTTCTATTTCAAGTAAGCTGTTTCATAAGCATCATCTATTTCATTGAAAACACGTTTAACTTCTTCTATTTCCAAATGCAAATCTTGATCAAGATTACTAAGAAAAGCTTTAACATTCTTTACAAACAGAACAATTTCATCTCGGAACGCAGCTCTAGTATGCTCAAAGTTCCATTCACCTTCCGTTATGGCCGAAGCCATCGTAAGTTCCAAAATGACCTTGTCAAAGTCGACTAAGTGTTGGTGTACCACATTTAAGTTAACGGACGCCTTACTTACCGTTGGAAGTAACTTCGTTAAATTCGTTTTGACAAGTGTAGGAGACGTACTAGGAGTGTTTTCATTTGACAAACTTTAGGGCACAAGAACTGTCAATTCAGCTAATTCCTTTTGTAAGCGAATGCGGGTATTTTTAGACAATTGTTCTTTGTTATATTGATCATAATCAATCGTATGGAATTTTGAAAGCATTTTAGAATGAGTTTCTTCCGTAAATGACTGTGTCTCCTCAGTACTACGAACAAAAGGTGCTTCTTTCGATTTGCCAATTATGTTCATATCATAAAGACCGGGAATATATTCCTGAGCTTGTTTTGCATAACCGGGATTAGGTGGTAAATCTTGAAGACGCTTAAGTTCGAGTTCTTTAAATGATTTAGTTAACATATGAACCTTTTTTGTAGAAGCGTATTGTTTTAAAAGCTGTTGTTCTTTGAATTTAAGAAGTTTGGTAGCATTAATTTCTGATTCAAACTTTTTAGACTCGAGAGTTTGAAAATCCATTTTAAGTTTCTGAAAATCATTGACAACCGACTCTTTTGCTTTTAATTCATTGGAAAGATTATCTTTTAATGTTTCTATTTCTTTCAAGTGTTCAATCTTTTCAAAACGAAATTGGTCAAATTCAGAATAAGTTATTTTTCAGCTTGAGGAATCATTTCAAAAGCTTTGACCTTTTCTTTATGCAACGCAAGCTCAGCAGTTAGGGTGGAATTCGTATCTACGGATTGTCTGAGAGCCATATGCATTTGATCAATAATACGTTTAGGCACCATCACCAAATCATGTTGAGCATAAGATTCCATACCCGTTGTAGCATTTGGTTGAGGTTCACTCAAATGTGTAGGATTGGGTACCACATCATTTGAGTTACTAGTTCCCGAATGCTGTTCGAGGTTGTTATTTGCATGCCCAACTTGATGTTGGTTATCATCATTACCAAGATTGGTTGTGGTGGGTACCTCACTGATGACGTCAGAACCGTAGTGAGAGAGATTAGCAACGAGAGCAGCTTGGGCAGAGTGAATGTCATCACAATCCGAATCATATGCGTCAAGGTCATCTGCTTGATAAGCTACATTAGAAGTGGAAACGATTGCAATGCCTTCATTATCTGCTGCCCTTGGGTCTGCAAAAAATGCTAATTCCTCTGAATCCAAAATCTTCCCCTTAGACTGAGCATCGACCAAATACATCTTCTCACGAAACCATGCTTCATCCCTTCTCCTTTTCGGCTGAGTGCATTGCCTAGCCATATGACCTTGTCCTCGGCAATTGTAGCAAGTCATAACCTTTTGAGGACCAATAGGAATTCCATTTCCACTAGCTTGAGAATTCACAGCTTGATTGTTCCCATTCCTTGTAGGAGGTCCATATGAATTTTGCCTTCCCTGAATAGGTTGCACCGTCACTTGACCATCTTGAACAGTAGCTTGTTGTATAGGATTTGATGAGGTACGGAGCTGATTGTTTGTTGGTGGAAATCTTCTAGTTGCAACAAGTTTTGACAAGTAGGCAGTGAGATGGTTTAGAACATCAGCTGGCGTATCATTTGGAGTAAAGACCGGTGCTTGGATTGGTGGAAGTTCATTAGAGTAGAAAGATTGTGCTAGTTGTGCTTCTAATGGAAAATATCCTTGCTGAGGAGTATAGCCCATTGGAGAAGTGTTGGCTTGTGATGGTGATGTCTGATATAGTGGTTGTTGTGGAAAAGATTGTTGATGAACACTTTGTTGAAATGCTTGTTGTGGCATCATTAGTGGTTGATAAGATGGTTGCTGTGGTTGCTGATAGTTGTGTGGTTGTGGCTGCTGCAAGTATAATGGTTGCTGATAAGTATAAGACATGTGTTGTTGAGAAGCATACATGGCAAGTGGATCATGAACTTGAGGTGTAGACAACCGAGCCTTGATCACATGGCATTCGTGTTGTTGAAGAAAAGCTTGAAGTTGAACCACATTGGTGTTATGCAAGTCCTTAGCCAATTTAACATCCGTCACGTATTTTTTCCATTCTGAAGGAAGAGTGTTCAAATACTTGGTGTTCAATTGAAAGGTAGGAATTGCCATGCCATATATATTGAGCTCATTCAACAATAGGGTAAATCTCAGATAGTAATCATTGAGAGTCTCCCCTGGCACATAGGCACACTTATCAAAAGTATCATAAAGCTTACACTCTCGTTCTTGTTTAGTTAACGAAGTGCCTTGCATTAGAACACGAATTCTATCCCATAACTCTTTGGCAACTTTATGCTTGCTGACGAGTTTGTAGACATCTGGAGGAAGGGCTTGGAGAATGATATTTGTAGCTTGTTTATCACACTTGTCTTGTATCTTAGCATCTCCAGTTAATTCACCCGTTGTGCGAGGACGAGTAACAGCACCTTCCGTCACAGTACCATATACCAATGGTCCATTGAGCACCGATTCCCAAATAAGATGTCCATATTCCTTGTTCAACATATAAAGTTCCATTCGGGAAGCCCATTCCTCATACATAGTCTTCAACAACATTGGTGGACGATTATCCGTACCCGAGAGGATGGACTTATCCGTTAGAGATGTGTACTCCATTTCAATAAGTTAAGATTTACAAAGTTGATCGGTCAATGAAAGAAAGTAAATGTATTTGTTGTTGTGAGTTAAAGCCGAGAAATAATGTTGAAATCCCTTAAATTATGTCCTCGATAAACCAAAAAATCCAAGTCAAAATTGCACACGAACACGTTTTTGAAAAAATGTTGGATCGCAACACCTGATCGCAGTGGTGATCGTACTCAGATCGTACTCACTATGATCGTACTCAGATCGTAGTTATGATCGCACTCACTATGATCGTACTCAGATCGTATTGGCGATCGCACTCACTATGATCGTACTCTGATCGTACTTGGATCGCACTCGTTTGATCGTACCCAACGATCGTACTCAGATCGTACTCGTGATCGTACTCAATGATCGCAATGTGTGATCGTACTCATGATCGCAACGAGTGATCGTACTCGGGATCGCAGCGAGTGATCGTATTATGTGATCGTGCTATTGGATCACAAGTAGAAACCCCAGGTTTATGCGATCACAATACACAGATCGTACTATGAATCCCACTTTTCTCGGACAGTACAATAACACAACCAATTCGAGATTCTAAGCTGAAAAATGAATCAAACACCCAAAATTTTTGTGTTTTTAACCCAAATAACAATACCAAATCACTAAAACAATTAACAAGATGAAGTATATCAAGATTAACTCATAAAAACACACAAAAAAAATTGGTTCGTGTGATATTGGATCAAAAATGGCGAGAGAATCAAGAACACAAATACAAAAACCAAAACAATCATCCTATGGCTCTTGATACCATTTGTAGGATATGTAAATCTTGCTTATGTTTTAGAGAGAGAGAAAGAGATAGAAATATGGTGGATTTCACACTTCTAGAGAGAGAAAGTAATGCGAACTATGTGTATTGAAAACGAAATCACCACCCTCTCCATCAAAGGAGAGGGTTTATATACCCAAGCCCTTTTCATGGGCTTGGGCTTACATTTGGGCCGGCCTACACATGTTGTAGGCTAGGCTTGGCCTTGTTTGTTAAATAAAGATGTCTAGACTACGAGCTACTACTTAATATATTGTCGGAGTGACCGAATCTTCCTAAATACGTAAAAACGTATTTCCAACATCCTTAATCTATGAAGAAATGACATTTAATACCCTTGTATATTAATAATTACAAGTTTTGTCCCTTAAGTTTGTCAAAATTACAAAAAGGTCCTTCAACTTTGAAGATTTGGCAAGTTTAGTCCCTCAACAATTCAAAATTGTCAACAATGGTCCCTTATGAAGTCAAAGATACATTGAAGACCTTCAAAGTTAAGAAATGTCCAAGATCAGTCCTCAAACTATGCAAAAATGTCAAAAACAACCCTTGAAAACCTTTTGCCAATGTTTTGGGGCAAAAGTGTGAAGTTAGGAACTTTATTAACAAAGGAAAAACGTTTGTTGGCTGAATAAACGTTATTTAACACCTTTTCCAAAAGACAAGGGCCAAAGATGGGCATTTGAAACATTCAAATGAGAAATGCGCCAAACACTTCTCCACTCCACATAAAACGGATCAAAACTAGTTACTATTCACCCAAGAATCCAGTTACCATCTCACTTGAAACAAAGGGTAAAAACAAATTACCCAGGCACACGTTTGATTCACACATCCAGAAACCCATCCCACATAAGAAATCCCCTATCCCCACTCACCAAAGGACCCCACACCCAAACCCGTTACCCAATCATGTGACACCTTCCTCTCCAAGCAAAATGACATGGCCAAATCAACAGCTAAGGTTCATTACTTGGCCCCAAAGCTAAAATAAACGTCTCTGATTCATTTTGACAGATCAACAACACAATTCGTCTAGAAGATTTCAAGGGCATTTTTGGGACTTCATAGCCTAGGGTTTTGCTTATTCCTGCTTTGAATTTGCCTATATAAGGACTCCTCAACTTGTGAGAGAGCCTGGTTCCAGTTTTACTCTTTAAACATTGTAATTCCTTTTTAAAATTTATAAAAGTTGGTATTTTGGAAAAATTGTAATTCCTTTTTATGTTTTTGAAAGTTGGTGTTGTTTAAGGGTAATTCTGAGTTCCATTTGATGTTATAAAGGTGCTTTGATCTTGTGGTTAAAGAACGTTTATGTTTGGTAAGGTTTTCAAGTTTGAAATAAGCATGAAAATAGTCATCTGTTTCTGATATTTTTCTTGTGCTAACCCTTATCCAACAGCTATAAGCCCTTGCAAGCTTGTTGACACCAAGCTAGTGAAGGTTTATCAACCTTTGGTTAAGCTGTTTGTTGTTTGTGTGGAAGAAATCAAGTCCTTAAGGTTCTACTTTGAACCATCAACCAAGGCACATATTCATCTCCTTTTTCCAAGGACCTTGGTCATTCTCTAGGTGTTGAGAGTGGTCCAAGGAGCACAGCTGATCTCCCTAGGAAGTTGTGGGGGATAGGTATAAGCTCTTGTTAAGTTTCCTCTAAAAAATTTCATGTTTATGTCTGTTATGGATTTTGCCATGTGATTTGGTGTTCTTGTGTTTGTGCTTTGTGTTTTATTGTTGCTTTCTGCTAGTTGTTACCTAGGTAAGGTATTTGAACCATAAAATTAGTAGGTTGTTTGATTAAATGAAAAGTTTGTTTGAAAAAGGGCTAAATCAAGCGTGTTTGGTTTTTGGGATCATAAGGCCTTGTGGCCTTGTGCCCTTGGCTCTTAGGGCTTGGGGAGTCTAAACAAGTCATATGCAACTGGTTTTGGTCATTGGTTAAGGCTCAAAGTGGTTTGGTTAAGGTTAGTGAAGAGATGGCATTTATACATGATCTCATCGTTCTTTTCGGGCTTTAAATGCATAAAAATGTCATAATATACCATATATATGCTTGTGTTTGTTTACTTGTGTATTTTAGGTATGGATATCGTGAAAAAGACAAAAGATCACAAGATACAGGAAAAACGGACACGAGAAACGAAGCCGTACAAAGAACCGGGCCCTAATTCATGGAATATTCAACATTTATCCTTGAAGACTTAAAGATGTCCAAGATTGATCCTCAATGAATGAAGAAATGACACTTAAAACCCTTGTATATTGATAATTACAAGTTTGGTCCCTTAAGTTTGTCAAAATTACACAAAAGGTCCTTCTACTTTGAAGAAATGGCAAGATTAGTCCCTCAATAAATCCAAATTGCCAACAATGGTCCCTCATGAAGTCAAAGTTACATTGAAGACCTTTGAAGATCAAGATTGTCCAAGATCAGCCTTTGAAATATCTCAAAATGGCAAAAACAACCCTTATAAACCTTTTTCTAAAATTTTGTGCCAAAACTGCCAAGTTGGGAAAGTTAAAAACAAAGGAAACACGTTTTATTTGCAAAATAAACTTGCTATACAACTTTTCCCAAAACACAAGGACCAAAACTACCAAATCCCAAAGTTTGAATTCCTAAACACGCGGGAAACAATTACTGTTTGAATTTTTACCAGCCAAGAACACCTTTTACCCAGGTTTAAAAAAGAGGAAAACAAAGGGGAAACCAAAATTGGTTATACCCACGTGTTATTCACATCACACACCAAAAACCTTAAATCCCACTACCAGAATGATACCCCCATCCCCACTCACAATACGTCACCTGGCAATTGATCATGACTTGGCAAAATCAATGGCTACAAATCATTACTTGGTCACAAAGCACTCAACAAACGTCCAGGATTCTCCCAAAACAGCTGGCAACACACCTAGAAGGTTCTGCAAGGATAGAATAGGAATTTCAGTTGCTAGGGTTTGTGAATAGTGTTTAGCCAAGCATTTGCCTATAAAAGGAGACCTCAACATGTGAGAGTCCCTTTGTTCCAGTCTTTACCTTCTAAACTTCTAATTCCTTTATGAAATTTATAAAAGTTGGTATTTTTAGAAAATTGTAATTCCTTTTTATGTTTTTGAAAGTTGGTATTGTTTAAAGGTGATTCTGAGTTCCATTGATTGTTATAAGTGTGCTTGAATCATTTGGTTCAAGGACGTTTATGTTTGGTAAGGTTTTCAAGTTTGAAAAAGCTTGAAAGAGGTTTCTGATTTTGCTATATTTGTGTACTAATCCTTAACCATAAGCTATAAGCTCTTGCAAGCTTGTTGACACCAAGCTTGTGAAGGGATTAGAGCCCTTGGTTGAGTTGTTTGCTGCTTGTCTTGAAGAAATCAAGTCCTTGAGGTTCTACTTTGAACCATCAACCAAGGCAGTCTTGCATCTCCTTTGTTGAAGTACCTTGGTCTTGTTCTAGTTGTTGAACAAGGTCCAAGGAGCATAGCTGGCCCTCCTAGGATGTTGTGGAGGGCAGGTATAATCTCTTGATTAAGTTTCCTCTCAAAAATTCATGTTACTGCCTGTTTTGGATTTTGAGCTTTGATTTTTTGTTCTTGTGTTTGTGATGGTGATTTTTGTGTTTGATTATGTTAGTTGGTGCCTAGTAAGTGTTTTTGATCATTAAAATCAGTAGGTTATTAGAAGAAATCACAAGTTGCTTTGAAAAGTGGTTGATTAAGGAATGTTTGAGATTACTGGTTCATAAGGCCTTGTGGCCTTGAGCCCTTGGTTCTTAGGGTTTGGGAGGTCTAAACAAGTCTTAATTTACAAGTTTTGGTCATTGGTTTACTTTCAGAAAGTTTGGAAAGGGATTTGAAGTTTTGAAAAAATCTAATAAAAGTGCTTTTGAAATTGGTCAAACACATAAGATCCAACAACTTCTTTGTTTTTTGGATCTAAGGTCTGAAATCAGGTTTGGGAATAGTTTAGGTGATAAGCTATCTATTGGTTATCTGGTTGTTGAATTTGGTGGCTTATTGTGATTGTTATAGCTTATCAAAAGTTGGTGAAGTGGTCATTTGCATCAGCAAAGTGACCACCTCATTTTGTGATTGCATTTGTTATCCTATTGTATGCCTTGTGATTTTGCTGCTTGGAACTTGTTTAAGTGCTGCTTGTGAGTGGATTTTGCTATTTGGTGTGCTTTGTATCTGGCTTATAAGCTAACTGGCTTATTAAGCCCTTATTGCCAAAATTTGCCATCAAAAGGTCAACTGACCTCTTGATTCACAAGGCCTCCTCCTTGAGTCCTTCACAAAAATTGCTTATAACAAGCCCTTATACCATTCCTGATCATTTGGTGAACTTTGGAGTACTTTGACTTTTGGTCAAATAAGCACAAATTGGCTTATTTTTGAGAACTGCTTATTGGCACATGCAACAACTTGGCTTTTGTAATAGAAATAATTTTTCTTAGCTTAATAACAAATCTGGAAGGTTACAAGTCTTTTGGTTAAGCTTTTGCTAGAAAACTAGCTTATTTGGCTTTTTCAGCCAGCTTATTTGCTCTTACAGCTTATTCTACTTGGCTTTTTGTGATTTTTTTGATTGATTATAAGCTATTTGTGAGCTTTTGCAACAAACTAGAGCTTCTGAGGTGCCCTAAATCTCAAACCCGACTATTTTGTCGTTTTGTGGATTTATACTTTGCTTATTTCTGGCTTATTGAGTGTGCTTTTTCAAAATTTCTTTTTACAGATCTCATAAGCATCCCAAAAGAAGGTTGTGTGTCAAATTAGAGCTTATGGCATTGGCTTATTGCTTAATGGGCTGAAAAGCCCAATAAGAATAAGCTGCCTGCTAATTAAGCTGTGATAAGCTCACATTCAGCTTTTGGGCCTTTAGAATTTTGTGTTTAGAATCAAATTCTGAGTCAGATTGGGCTTTTCCAGGTCAATTGGGCCAAGTTTGACTTTTTGGGCCAAAAAGCCCATTAAGGTTGACTGTTTTTGGTTTTGGCCCATTTGAGGGCCCAATAGGGGTATTCTGGTCATTTCACTTTGATTTTCTGATTATTTAGGTAAAAATAAACTAGTTTGCAAGTTTTTAGAATTTTTTATAATTTTTGGATTTTTAATATTATTTTATTATTATTCTTCAAATTTCACATTTTCCAACTTTTTACATTTTGCTTAGCTTTAATACATTAAAATAGGAATTTAGCAACTTTTAGAATAATTTTATCACTTCTAGATTAATTTTTATAATTATTTTAAGTTTTAATAGTTTTTAAATCATTTTAAATAGTTTTTATTAGTTTAAATATTTCAAAAAAATAGTTTTTAATCTTTTTAGGTCATTTTAAAGGTTTACCAATTGAAAAATCTTTATTTGGGCTTTTTGATAATTTATTTGATTTTTAGGGCTTTAATTAGCATTTAAAAATTGAATATTTAATTATTTAAAAGGTTTGAAAAAGTTTTGATCATTGGTAAACTCTTAGTTTATTAATTTTGATTTTTGGTGAATTTTTGGTAATTTTTAGAATTAATTTTTATATTTGTAGTTTTTACGGTTTTACGTTTGTCGTTGTAGTAGTAATTTTCACGTCTTCGTTATTTATTTTCTTATCCCCTTCTAAACCAATCATTAATCACAAACATTTAACAAGTTTTTCACACACATATACCTCCTTGGGAAACGAACTTCATAAGGGTCATTAACACTTGGTTTTTCCTAAAATCATTTGTTCAATACTTACCGCTCATTTACCCTCCTTTGTTTTCCTAAACAAGAGGTTTAGTTTACCACAATCATTTTGGCACCGCTGCCGGGGAGGTGTGTCGTGATTAATTTATATTGTTGTTTTTAATATTAACCGTAAATAGTATTTGTATTAGTAGAATCTACTAATACGTATTATCGGATTTCTTGGTTTTTCTTGTGAAAATATTATTACTATATTGTATTAAGTATCACAACAAATAAACAATAATTCCAAAAGTGTGAAAACAAAACCTTGATTCGGGATTTCATCACTCGATCATTGTATTCGAATCTCAAACAAAAAGAAAAAGGCAAAAATAGATAAATACTTTCGTGAAGCTCGATTTTGAAAAATACAAACTATAAGGTGGGTATAAGGCGGGTATTATAAAATATACCCTAAGGAAAAAGGCTCTTAAGTGCTTCGCGCCGCCCCGTTTCTCCGCTTGCTTGTGAGTATTTTGAAATTGAAGGCTAATCGAGGGTTTTGCCGCCCAAAGTATTATTACGTATAATATATTTGCTTGGTTTCTTTGTGATTAAAATCTCTTGAACAATTTGGTTTTCACCAAAGTTCTAAAGTCATTCGAAGGCGTTCACTCCACATGATCGTTTTCATTCCTTTGAGGCTTCTTTAATCAAGAGTTTGATTCTAGGAGAGATTTTGTAGATTGTTGTCTACGAAGATACACCAAAATCCAAAATTTTTTTTTTAATATAATCAAAAACACAAAAAAAATTGAAAATTCACAAAACACCCAAAAAGAATCTTCTTTGCTCACCTCCCATTCTTCGTGAAGTTTATGATCACTCGTAATCAAGCAAAACGAGCTCGTAAACGTCTTCAAAAACAAGCCAATTAAGAGACGTTGATTGTTGAACAACCTCCAATTGTTGAACCTATTATAGAACAAGAAGTCGTCATGGCTAATCGTACTATGATGGAGTTGCTACAAGCACCCACCAAGGGTTTTGGAGAGGCCATTGTGATTCCCGCCATTCTTGCGGAGAATTTTGAGATTAAGATGGGTTTAATGTCGATGTTGCAAGCAAATAAGTTTAGAGGTCATGAGAAAGACAACCCTCACTATCACATTAGGAATTTTAACCGTCTCACCGCTACTAGCAAGTTTAAGGATGTTCCACATGACGCCATTAAGATGATGTTGTTTCCATACTCGTTAGATGGACCAGCAAAAATTTGGCTTGAGAAAGAACCGCCAAATTCGATTTTGACATGGGCCGATCTCGTTTCTAAGTTTGTGAACAAGTTTTTTCCACCATCTAAAACAACACATTTGAAAAATGAGATTTCACGATTTGTGCAAAGAAATAATGAAAGTTTTTCAATGGCATGGGAACGCTTTAAAGAAATGTTACATGAATGTCCACACCATGATTTTTCGGAAGTGCATAAAATTGATACTTTTTATAACGGGCTTAATGATCATGAACGAGATTATTTGAATGCCGCCGCGGGTGGTAATTTTTTTTGCAAGACGACAAATGAGGCTTTGAAATTCATTGAAAATAGATCTAAGGTTTATAGCCCTCGTAACACACCGAGTGTTGCCAATTTGGGTTCGTCATCGTCGTCATCTTCTCGTAGCATTAATGCCTTACATTATGAAGCTAATGAGGAAAATCGGTTTTTTGATAGATTTTCTAATCTTATGTCCCATTGGAAAGCTCAAGAAGCTTCAAATTCCGCTTCGGTTAAAGCGGTTGCTAAGAGTTGTTTGTCTTGTGGTGGAGTTCATGATCTTTCCGAGTGCATTACCGCGGATGGTAACACTTCGAGTGCTTATGTAGCAACGGGAATTTACAACCAAAACGGTCAAGGTTCCCGCCCACATCAAGCTCCACCAAACCAAAATGCTAATAACTATCGAAACAACAACCAAGGTGGTAATTACCAAGGCAATTCACGTAACTACAACAAGGGGAATTATCAAAATGGGAATGGACAAGTCACTAATCAAAACCAAAACCATGATTTTCAAAACACTACACAAGGTTTTCAAAATGCTCACACTAAAAATCTTCAAGGAGAATTTTTGGATTATGCTAAAGCAAATGATGCTAAATTTGATAACATGCAACGTGAGATGATTAGATTAAGATCCGAGTTGAAAAACGATCTAAAAATGAACTTGCTAATGAACTTAAAACTCATGCAAATAAAATGGAAGGAAATGTCCAACGTCTTCAACAAAACCAACAAAAGATGGAATTAGGACAACATGAGATTAAGCAAGAGTTATTAAAAGCGGATGCTAGGCAATCAAAATTTGAGGACCGAATGGCTAAGATGTTTGAAGCAATCATGTGTAATCCCTCTTCCTCGGGTGGTCTTCCTAGTGATACCATTGCAAACCCGAAGGGAGAAATGAAGGTTATTACTACACGAAGTGGTAAAACTTTCAAGGAACCAATCTCTCGTCCAAGTACTTCTACGGAGAAGGAAATCGAGAAAGAACCCGAGGTGATGGTCGAAAAGGAGCACATTACAATCCCACGAAGTACCGCTCAAACCACACCTATGGTTGAACCAATACCAATTGTGGAACCCGAGTTTCCAAGGCCGTTGCCTAATGACCAACCCACACCACCTTTACCCTACCCTTCGAGACGAAACAAAGAGAAATTGCAAGAACGTAACAAACAACAAATCGAGCTTTTTATAAAAATGTTTCAATAAGTGCATTTTGATGTGAGTTTAGCCGACGCGTTGTTATATATGCCTCGTTTCGCTTCCACTTTTAAAAGTATGATGAGCGATAAGGAAAAGCTTTCAAAGCTTGCTAATTGTTCTTCGGTTTATCTTAACCGCATACCGGAAAAAGTTGGTGACCCCGGAAAGTTTCTCATTCCTTGTGACATACAAGATATGAAAGAATGCCTCGCCTTGGTCGATCTTGGTGCGAGCATTAATTTGATGCCATTTTCCATTTGGAAATCGCTTTCGCTTCCGGCTCTTATTCCTTCGAACATGTCTATCGAGATGGCCGATCATTCTACGATTTTAGCATGTGGAGTAGCCGAAGATGTTTTCGTGAAAGTGGGGAAGTTCTACTATCCCGTTGATTTTATAGTAGTTGACATCCCCGCGGATCCTCAAGTTCCTCTAATTTTAGGTCGTTCATTTTTAGACACTTCGAGATCGCTTATCGATGTTCATGCAAGAACTATCACTTTGAGATTCAACGAAGAGGAACTTGTTATAAACGCTACTCAAAACTCGAAACCTTCTCATGTTTATGCAATCGCTACCATCAAACACATTGACATCGTTGATGTGGTTTGCGATGAGTTTTCACAAGAAGTGTTAGGTTTTTCCGATAGCTCGTCAAGTGGCAATCCCACTATTTTGGATCCAATTCTTGCTAATTCCACACCAAATCTCACTCCATTCCAAGGAGGCGATCTCACTTCAAATGAAATCGACAATGAAGATGAGGTGTCGATTAGTGATGATACTTCTATTCCACCATTTCTTCCGCCGATGGAAGTTATGAGTGTTGAACCAAAATCTTCAATCGAGGAACCACCTATCCTTGAATTGAAAGATCTTCCTTTTCACCTTGAATACGCATTCCTGGAAGGTGATGAAAAGTTGCCGGTTATTATTGCAAGAGGTCTTGCTAATAATGAAAAAACCGAGCTCTTGAAAGTTCTCAAGGCTCATAAAAGGGCAATTGCGTGGAAAATATCCGACATTAAGGGTATTGACCCAAAATTTT
The DNA here is from genome assembly GCA_025667525.1 of Glebionis coronaria. Taxonomy (NCBI): domain Eukaryota; kingdom Viridiplantae; phylum Streptophyta; class Magnoliopsida; order Asterales; family Asteraceae; genus Glebionis; species Glebionis coronaria. The sequence goes on along the minus strand of CM046875.1, from coordinate 91,109,171 downwards.
GTACTCACAAGATTTTAATGGAGGAGGACTACAAACCCGCAATTCAAAGTCAAAGAAGGGTGAATCCCAAAATTCACGATGTCATTAAAAAGGAGGTCCTTAAACTCCTTGACGCAGGAATGATTTATCCTATATCCGATAGCCCATGGGTGAGCCCAATCCATTGTGTCCCTAAAAAGGGAGGAATGACCGTTGTGCCTAATGAAAACAACGAGTTAATTCCCACTCGTGTTGTGACCGGTTGGAGGGTGTGTATTGACTACCGAAAGTTAAATGACGCCACTCGTAAAGACCACTTTCCTTTGCCCTTCATGGATCAAATGTTGGAGCGACTTGCGGGAAATGAATTCTATTGCTTTTTAGATGGTTTTTCAGGTTACTTTCAAATCCCTATCGACCCTCGTGATCAAGAGAAGACTACGTTTACGTGTCCTTATGGAACGTTCGCTTATCGTAGGATGCCTTTCGGACTTTGTAATGCACCGGGTACGTTTCAACGGTGTATGATGGCGATTTTTCATGATATGATCGAGAAGTCGATGGAAGTGTTTATGGATGACTTCTCGGTGTTTGGCAATTCGTTCACGTCGTGTTTATCTAATCTCGAGCAAATGTTAAAACGTTGTGAAGAAACCAATCGTGTGCTCAATTGGGAAAAATGTCATTTTATGTGTAAACAAGGAATCGTCTTAGGACATAAGGTGTCGAAAGCGAGGATTGAGGTCGATAAAGCTAAGGTAGACGTCATCGCCCAGTTACCTCATCCCAAAACCGTTAAGGGGGTTAGGAGTTTCCTAGGCCACGCGGGCTTTTATCGTCGTTTCATCAAGGACTTTTCGAAAATCTCTCGACCTATGACACACCTTCTCGAGAAGGATGCTCCTTTTAATTTCAATGAGGATTGTGTTAGAGATTTCGAAACTCTCAAAAGGAAACTTATCGAATATCCCATTCTTGTTGCTCCTAATTGGGAATTACCCTTTGAAATCATGTGTGATGCAAGTGATTATGCTATAGGGGCCGTCTTAGGGCAACGTTATGACAAGTATTTCCGTCCTATCCACTATGCTAGTAAGACGATGACCGAGGCTCAATTAAAGTAAACCACAACGGAAAAGGAATTCCTTGTCGTGGTCTATGCTTTTGAGAAATTTCGACCTTATCTCGTCTTGACTAAAAGCATCGTGTATACCGACCATTCGGCTATCAAGTATCTCTTAGCTAAGCAAGATGCTAAGCCGAGATTGCTTCGTTGGATGCTCCTCCTCCAAGAATTTGATGTCACCGTGCTTGACAAAAAAGGAGCCGAGAATCTAGCGGCCGATCATCTCTCTCGTCTAGAAGATCCTCACAAAGATGTTTTCGAGAACAAGGAAATCACCGAAACATTTCCTCTCGAGACTCTCGGTGTAGTGAATTCTAAAGACACCACCCCATGGTTTGCCGACATTGCAAATTACCATGCGGGCAATTTCATAATCAAGGGTATGACGACACAACAAAAATGAAAATTCTTTCGTGACGTCAAGTTCTATTTTTGGGACGACCCTTATCTCTTTCGGGTTTGTGCGGATCAACTCGTTTGACGTTGTGTTTTTGGTGCCGAAGCTTCTAATATCCTTAGAGCTTGTCACGAGGGACCCACGGGTGGTCACCATGGTGCTAATCTCACGGCTAAGAAAGTGTTCGATGCCGGTTTCTTTTGGCCTTCTATCTATCGTGATGCACACGCACTTGTGAAGTCGTGTGATTCGTGCCAATGTCGAGGAAAATCGTCTCAACGTGATGAAATGCCGCAAAACATAATTCAAGTGTGTGACATTTTCGACATATGGGGAATAGACTTTATGGGGCCGTTCCCATCGTCTCATGGCAAAAAATATATCCTCGTCGCGGTGGACTACCTTTCTAAGTGGGTGGAAGCTAAGGCTTTTCCTACTAATGATGCTCGTGTGGTAGTGAAGTTTTTGAAGCAACTATTCTCTCGGTTCGGAACCCCTCGTGCTATTATAAGCGATCGTGGAACCCATTTTTGTAATGACCAATTCGAAAAGGTTCTAAAGAAATATGGAGTTACTCATCGTCTTTCTACGGCTTATCACCCGCAAACGAGTGGGCAAGTCGAGGTTTCGAACCGAGCTTTGAAGAGGATTTTAGAGAGGTCAACTGGAGAAAACCGTGCTTCATGGTCCGACAAACTCGATGATGCTTTATGGGCCTTTAGGACCGCTTATAAGACACCTATCGGTTGCACTCCTTATAAGTTAGTCTATGGGAAGAATTGTCATTTGCCCATTGAATTGGAGCACAAGGCATATTGGGCCCTTAAGCATGCAAACTTTGACTTGAAGACCGCGGGAGATCACCGGAAAATACAATTAAATGAATTGGATGAATTAAGAGATAATGCTTATGAAAATTCGTTAATATTTAAAGAAAAGACTAAAAAGTTTCATGATTCAAAGATTAAAAACCGGGTTTTTAACGTTGGTGATCAAGTGTTACTTTTTAACTCTCGACTTAAGATATTTTCCAGGAAATTGAAATCTCGTTGGTCGGGTCCGTTCACCATTACACAAGTGTTTCCTTATGGGACCATCAAGCTAGCTCAAGATGATGGACCTAATTTCAAGGTGAATGGACATAGGCTTAAGCACTACTTTGGTGGGGAAATTCCTTCAATGGTTTCCCTCGACCAAGTCACCTTCCCCAATGATAATTAGCATTGAGGGGATCGAGTCAAGCTCATGACTCGGTAATCAAAAACGAGGTGCCTCGTGGGGGAGATCCCATGCTTATCCTTTATGCTTACTATTCACTAATAAGGGGACTTGTACCCTTTCAACTCGTTGTCTCGTGGTTGTTTGTGGTTGTGTTATCTAGATCATCATCATCATCTACGATTGAAGACTCTCGTGTTCGTTTACATGAGCCTCCATCATTTGCTTGAAGAAATTTGTCACGAACCCATGACATATCCTTTATTGTTCTAACAATTATCTTTTAGCATACTTAATAAACGGCTTTAGATATATTGTTGATCACCCTTTCCATGCTAGATCCTAAGCATTCGATTCTTCGTCTCTAGTATGGGGGTGCTCCACCTTTAGACTCGAAACATTGAGGACAATGTTTACTTTTAGTATGGGGGGTGAATAGATACTTGCTTTGCTACGCCCTCACGCTCTCCAACTTTCAATGTTTTGTTTTTGTTGTTAATAAGGCTAAAAATGGCCAAATTTTAAAATTTTGCTTAGTTTTCATAAGTGTTTTTAAGACACGAATGTATATTTTCCGATGGGTAGAATAAGAGTTAATTTTTGACTTGATGGGCATTTGGATCCATTTACATTCCTTAACCCGCTTAATTCAAGTTTTGCTAGACTTTTATATAGGGAGCTTTAAAACGCGAAAGTCTTAATTCATTCGGGTTAAGAACAAGAACTTTTCGCAAGTTCCTATAATTGATCCTAGAAAGTCACTTATCAAGGGAACTATAAAACGCATTCTCTAAACTTGAAAAAGTCCAAGAAAGTGCAAGATCCTATAGGTGGCTTGAAAACCTAAAACTTTGATTTGATATAGTCTTAATGAAAGCTAATCCAAATTTGGCTTAATTTTGACTTGCATGGCTAACACGAGTCTCTTTAATTAGAGGTCTTTATATAGTGTAGAACGAGAGATGATAGAGTTAGACAAGTGATCATGCTAAACGTAGAACATGAAAGTGTTCTTTCAAAAACTCATATGTCTTTAATTGTGGCTTTTTCTTCCCATAAGATCAATGCATTAGGAATAAATCATAATTGCAATAAGTAAGGTCGTACGATTTGAAAGGTTACTTAGCCTCTAGCGCAAGATCGTTTAAAAGTTGCTCGGGGTTGAATAGAGTTCATAGCCAAGGCATAACTTATTGAAACGCGACGCGAAGATTGGTGATCATCCAAAAAGGCCCTAACAAGGCATGAGGAGCTCTATTTTTGCTAAAGATCCAAGATGATGTGAAGTATCATTATTCCTAAATCAATATGAAGGATCGAGACACACGACGAAAAGCAATTACTCCCCTAAAGATCATGGAGAAAGTTTATCCAAAAAGACCCTTACAAGGTATTAGGATAAATATATCCAAGTCCGAAAAGGAGGCGGATCGTTGTATATCAAAATCCAAAGTAAAGATTGAAGAAAAATGATGAAGTCGTGGTCCAAATATGAAGAATCTCTCAAAAACGTCAAGTGAAGAAATTCCAAATATATGAAGAGAAGACCATAATTTCGAGAATGTCTTCCCAAGATTTGAAGTATGAAGTAAATGCCAAATATCGGTCCGAGAAAGGTCTCAAATCGTGAAACGAGTTATGCCAAGATATGAACTTAAGGAGATACACGAGAAGCCGTTTTAAAAGATTTTGTCCTTCGGCTAACTATTGATTAAATCGTGCTACTTTGCTTTCGGACTAATAACTCTCAAATAAGTCAATATGAATCACTTGTGATCCATGAAAAATAGTTAAAAAAATGCTAGTAACCCATTTCCTTTTATAATAACTAGGATTGCGGGGAGAAAAAGTATTACACAATTTGGACGTATGAGTAGTGTTAGCATTGTGACTTGTACCAACAATGATCTCGTTTTTGCACTTAGCATGGAATGTATGACAATCAAGGATGACGAAGTTTACTCTAAGGAACATTTGCTTGTTTCTATTCTTTGACCCTAAAAGTCACTTTCGTGATGAAAATCATATGTTATGTCTTTACACATCTTCGTAGTATGTTGCAAGTCTTTTACTCTTCAATAAAGGTTAATAAAATTGAACTTTGGTGATGCTTAGATACTTTATTCTAGCATTGCGTGAGGGCACGACAATGGCTTAGTATGGGGGAGTGATGAGATGGCATTTATACATTATCTCATCGTTCTTTTCGGGCTTTAAATGCATAAAATGTCATAATATACCATATATATGCTTGTGTTTGTTTACTTGTGTATTTTAGGTATGGATATCGTGAAAAAGCCAAAAGATCACAAGATACAGGGAAAAACGGACAGGAGAAACGAAGCCGTACAAAGAACCGGGCCCTAATTCATGGAATATTCAACATTTATCCTTGAAGACTTAAAGATGTGCAAGATTGATCCTCAATGAATGAAGAAATGACACTTAAAACCCTTGTATATTGATAATTACAAGTTTGGTCCCTTAAGTTTGTCAAAATTACACAAAAGGTCCTTCTATTTTTAAGAAATGGCAAGATTAGTCCCTCAACAAATCCAAATTGCCAACAATGGTCCCTCATGAAGTCAAAGTTACATTGAAGACCTTTGAAGATCAAGATTTTCCAAGATCAGCCCTTGAAATATCTCAAAATGGCAAAAACAACCCTTATAAACCTTTTTCCAAAATTTTGTGCCAAAACTGCCAAGTTGGGAAAGTTAAAAACAAAGGAAACACGTTTTATTTGCAAAATAAACTTGCTATACAACTTTTCCCAAAACACAAGGACCAAAACTGCCAAATCCCAAAGTTTGAATTCCTAAACATGCGGGAAACAATTACTGTTTAAATTTTTACCAGCCAAGAACACCTTTTACCCAGGTTTAAAAAAAAGGAAAACAAAGGGGAAACCAAAATTGGTTATACCCACGTGTGATTCACATCACCTCAGTCACATCCCACACCAAAAACCTTGAATCCCACTACCAGAATGATACCCCCATCCCCACTCACAATACGACACCTGGCATTTGATCATGACTTGGCAAAATCAATGGCTACAAATCATTACTTGGTCACAAAGCACTCAACAAACGTCCAGGATTCTCCCAAAACAGCTGGCAACACACCCAGAAGGTTCTGCAAAGATAGAATAGGAATTTCAGTTGCTAGGGTTTGTGAATAGTGTTTAGCCAGGCATTTGCCTATAAAAGAAGACCTCAACATGTGAGAGTCCCTTTGTTCCAGTCTTTACCTTTTAAACTTGTAATTCCTTTTTGAAATTTATAAAAGTTGGTATTTTTAGAAAATTGTAATTCCTTTTTATGTTTTTGAAAGCTGGTATTGTTTAAAGGTGATTCTGAGTTCCATTGATTGTTATAAGTGTGCTTGAATCATTTGGTTCAAGGACGTTTATGTTTGGTAAGGTTTTTCAAGTTTGAAAAAGCTTGAAAAGAGGTTTCTGATTTTGCTATATTTGTGTACTAATCCTTAACCATAAGCTATAAGCTCTTGCAAGCTTGTTGACACCAAGCTTGTGAAGGGATTAGAGCCCTTGGTTGAGTTGTTTGCTGCTTGTGTTGAAGAAATCAAGTCCTTGAGGTTCTACTTTGAACCATCAACCAAGGCAGTCTTGCATCTCCTTTGTTGAAGTACCTTGGTCTTGTTCTAGTTGTTGAACAAGGTCCAAGGAGCATAGCTGGCCCTCCTAGGATGTTGTGGAGGGAAAGTATAATCTCTTGATTAAGTTTCCTCTCAAAAATTCATGTTACTGCCTATTTTGGATTTTGAGCTTTAATTTTGTGTTCTTGTGTTTGTGCTGGTGATTTTTGTGTTTGATTATGTTAGTTGGTGCCTAGTAAGTGTTTTTGATCATTAAAATCAGTAGGTTATTAGAAGAAATCACAAGTTGCTTTGAAAAGTGGTTGATTAAGGACTGTTTGGGATTACTGGTTCATAAGGCCTTGTGGCCTTGAGCCCTTTGTTCTTAGGGTTTGGGAGGTCTAAACAAGTCTTAATTTACATGTTTTAGTCATTGGTTTACTTTCAGAAAGTTTGGAAAAGGGATTTGAAGTTTTGCAAAAATCTAATAAAAGTGCTTTTGAAATTGGTCAAATACATCAGATCCAACAACTTCTTTGTTTGTTGGATCTAAGGTCTGAAATCAGGTTTGGGAATATTTTAGGTGATAAGCTATCTATTGGTTATCTGGTTGTTGAATTTGGTGGCTTATTGTGATTGTTATAGCTTATCAAAAGTTGCTGAGGTGGTCATTGCATCAGCAAAGTGACCACCTCATTTTGTGATTGCATTTGTTATCCTATTGTATGCCTTGTGATTTTGCTGCTTGGAACTTGTTTTAGTGCTGCTTGTGAGTGGATTTTGCTATTTGGTGTGCTTTGTATCTGGCTTATAAGCTAACTGGCTTATTAAGCCCTTATTGCCAAAATTTGCCATCAAAAGGTCAACTGACCTCTTGATTCACAAGGCCTCCTCCTTGAGTCCTTCACAAAAATTGCTTATAACAAGCCCTCATACCATTCTTTGGTGAACTTTGGAGTACTTTGACTTTTGGTCAAATAAGCACAAATTGGCTTATTTTTGAGAACTGCTTATTGGCACATGCAACAACTTGGCTTTTGTAATAGAAATCATTTTTCTTAGCTTAATAACAAATCTGGACGGTTACAAGTCTTTTGGTTAAGCTTTTGCTAGAAAACTAGCTTATTTGGCTTTTTCAGCCAGCTTATTTGCTCTTACAGCTTATTCTACTTGGCTTTTTGTGATTTTCTTGATTGATTATAAGCTATTTGTGAGCTTTTGCAACAAACTAGAGCTTCTGAGGTGCCCTAAATCTCAAACCCGACTATTTTGTCGTTTTGTGGATTTATACTTTGCTTATTTCTGGCTTATTGAGTGTGCTTTTTCAAAAATTCTTTTTACAGATCTCATAAGCATCCCAAAAGAAGGTTGTGTGTCAAATTAGAGCTTATGGAATTGGCTTATTGCTTAATGGGCTGAAAAGCCCAATAAGAATAAGCTGCCTGCTTATTAAGCTGTGGTAAGCTCACATTCAGCTTTTGGGCCTTTAGAGTTTTGTGTTTATAATCAAATTTTGAGTCAGATTGGGTTTTTCCAGGTCAATTGGGCCAAGTTTGACTTTTTGGGCAAAAAAGCCCATGAAGGTTGACTGTTTTTGGTTTTGGCCCATTTGAGGGCCCAATAGGGGTATTCTGGTCATTTCACTTTGATTTTCTGATTATTTAGGTAAAAATAAACTAGTTTGCAAGTTTTTAGAATTTTTTATAATTTTTGGATTTTTAATATTATTTTAATATTATTTTTCAAATTTCAAATTTTCCAACTTTTTACATTTTTCTTAGCTTTAATACATTAAAATAGGAATTTAGCAACTTTTAGAATAATTTTATCACTTCTAGATTATTTTTTATAATTATTTTAAGTTTTAATAGTTTTTAAATCATTTTAAATAGTTTTTATTAGTTTAAAAATTTCAAAAAATAGTTTTTAATCTTTTTAGGTCATTTTAAAGGTTTACCAATTGAAAAATCTTTATTTGGGCTTTTTGATAATTTATTTGATTTTTAGGGCTTTAATTAGCATTTAAAAAATGAATATTTAATTATTTAAAAGGTTTGAAAACGTTTTGATCATTGGTAAACTCTTAGTTTATTAATTTTGATTTTTGGTGAATTTTTGGTAATTTTTAGAATTAATTTTTATATTTGTAGTTTTTACGGTTTTACGTTTGTCGTTGTAGTAGTAATTTTCACGTCTTCGTCATTTTCTTTTCTTATCCCCTTCTAAACCAATCATTAATCACAAACATTTAACAAGTTTTTCACACACATATACCTCCTTGGGAAACGAACTTCATAAGGGTCATTAACACTTGGTTTTTCCTAAAATCATTTGTTCAATACTTACCGCTCATTTACCCTTCTTTGTTTTCCTAAACAAGAGGTTTAATTTACCACAATCAGTTTTCAAAGTTTTGGAAAAATCTTATAAAAGTGGTTTGAAATTGGTCAAAAACATCAGATCCAATAAATTCTTTGTTTGTTGGATCTAAGGTCTGAAATCTGGTGTGGGAAGAGTTAAGGTGATAAGCAATCTGTGCAGTATCTGTTTGTTGAATTTGGTAGCTTATTGGGGGTGTTAGAGCGTATCAAAGTTGGTTGAAGTGGTCATTTGCATCAGCAAAGTGACCACCTCAAATTTGCATTGCATCTTGTTATCTAGTGTATGCCCTGCTTGTTGGTTGCTTGGAACTTGTTTTTGTGCTGCTTGTGAGACAATTTGGATATTTGGTTTTCTTATTTGAGTGCTTATAAACTAACTAGCTTATTGGCCTAATTTGTCCAAAATCTATTGTCATTTGGTCAACTGACCACTTGATTCACAAGGACTCTACCTTGAGTTCTTCACAAAAATTGCTTAAAACAAGCCTACAAACAATCCCTGAGCTTTTGGTTAATTTTGGTGGACTTTGACTTTTGGTCAAATAAGCACAAATTGGCTTATTTTTTAGAACTGCTTATTGGTACATGCAACAACTTGGCTTTTGTAATAGGTGTCCTTTTTCTCAGCTTAATATCATCTTTGAGAAGTTCCAAGCCTTTTGGTTAAGCTTTTGCTAGGAAACTAGCTTATTTTGCTTTTTCAGCTAACTTATTTGCTCCTACAGCTTATTCTACTTGGTTTTTTTGTGAATTTTCTTGTTGATTATTCTTAGTTAATCTATTTGTGAGCTTTTGTAACTAACCAGAGCTTCTGAAACGCCCTAGAACTCTAACCCGACTATTTTGTCTTTTAATGAAATTCTACTTTGCTTATTTCTGGCTTATTGAGTGTGCTTTTTCAATATTTCTTTTCACAGATCTCTTAGGCATCTCAAAAGAGGGTTGTGTGCCAATTTAGAGCTTATGGCATTGGCTTATAGCTTAATGGGCTTATTAGCCCAATAAGAATACGTTATTGACCATTTAAGTTATGATAAGCTCAAAACCAGCTTTTGGGCTCAGACTTTTGTGCTTAGAATTAAATTTAGAGTCAGATAGGGCTTTTTCAGGTCATTTGGGACAAGTTTGACTTTTTGGGCCCATTAAGCGCATTAGAGTTGACTGTTTTGGTTTTTAGCCCATTTGGGACCGATTAGGGGTATTTTGGTAATTTCACTTTCATTTTCTATTTATTTAGGTTAAAATATACTAGTTTGCAAGTTTTTAGAATTTTTTATAATTTTTGAATTTTTTAATATTATTTTAATATTATTTTATTATTAAATTTCAATTTTCACTTTGCAATTTTTATATTTTTCTTAGGTAAAATACATTAAAATAGGATTCTAGTAACTCTTAGAATAATTTTGTCTTTATTTTTCTAATTTCTAGAATTATTTTAAGTTTTTATAAGTTTTTAATAGTTTTTAATCATTTTAAATAGTTTTAATTAGTTTAAAAATTCATAAAAATAGTTTTTATTCTTATTTAGTTATTTTTTAGGTTTAAAAAGTGAAAAATCTTTATTTGGGCTTTTTAATAATTATTTTGAATTTTAGGGCTTTAATTAGCATTTAAAAATTAATATTAAATTAATTAGAAGGTTTGAAAAAGTTTTGATCATTTTTAAACCCTTAGTTTATTTAATTGGATTTTTGGTGATTTTTTGGTAATTTTTATAATTTATTTTTATTTTAGCTCCTTTTACGGGTTTTAATTTTTGTCGTCGTAGTAATAATTTTCACGTATCTGTCATTCTATTTCCTCATCCCCTTCTTTCTCAATATTAATCCAAAATATTTACATCTTAATCACACACCTATACCTCCTTGGGAAACGAACTTATTTGGGTCATTAACATTTGATTTTCCTAAATCATTTTTTTAATACTTTTACCGCTTTTACGCCTTTTTCCTAAAAGGTCGTATTTTTCCTACAATCATTTTGTCGCCGCTGCCGGGGAGGTGTGTCGTGATTAATTTGTCATTTTGTTTTTAATATTAACCATAAATAGTATTTGTATTAGTAGAACTCTACTAATACGTATTATCGGTTTTTTCGTTTTTCTTGTGAAATTATTATTAGTATATTGTATTAAGTATCACAACAAATCAAAATATCTCCAAAAGTGTGAAAACACAACCTTAATTAGGATTTCATCTCCTAATTATTGTATTCGAATATCAAATAAAAAGAAAAAGGCAAAAATAGATAAATACTTTCGTGAAGCTCGATTTTGAAAAATACAAACTATAAGGTGGGTATAAGGCGGGTATTATAAAATATACCCTAAGGAAAAAGGCTCTTAAGTGCTTCGCGCCGCCTCGTTTCCCCGCTTGCTTGTGAGTATCTTAAGATTGAAAGCTAATCGAGGGTTTTGCCGCCCAAAGTATTATTACGTATCATATATATTTGCTTTGTTTTCTTTCTGATTAAACCCTCTTGAACAAATTGGTTTTCACCAAAGTTCTAAAGTCATTCGAAGGCGTTCACTCCACGTGATCGTTTTCATTCTTTTGAGGCTTCTTTAATCAAGAGTTTGATTCGAGGAGAGATTTGGTAGATTGTTGTCTACGAAGATATACAAAATCCAAAAAAAAAAACAATCAAAAACACAAAAAAAATTTGAAAATCCACAAAACATCCAAAAAGAATCTTTTTTGCTCACCTCCCATTCTTCGTCAAGTTTATGCTAACTCGTAATCAAGCAAAACGAGCTCGTAAACGTCGTCAAAGTCAAGGAAATCAAAGTCCTTTGATTGAACAACAACAAACTCCAATTGTCGAACCCGTTGTAGAACCAATAGTCGCCATGGCTAATCGTACTATGATGGAGTTGCTTCAAGCACCCACCGAGGGTTTAGGAGAAGCTATTGTGATTCCCGCCATCCTTGCGGATAATTTCGAGATTAAGACGGGTTTAATGTCTATGTTGCAAACAAATAAGTTTAGAGGTCATGAGAAAGACAACCCCCATTACCACATAAGGAATTTTAATCGTCTCACTGCAACAAGCAAGTTTAAGGATGTTCCACATGACGCCATTAATATGATGTTGTTTCCATACTCTTTAGATGGACCCGCTAAAATTTGGCTCGAGAAAGAACCGCCAAATTCAATTTTGACATGGGTGATCTCGTTTCTAAGTTTGTGAACCAATTTTTTCCACCATCTAAAACAACACATTTGAAAAATGAGATTTCAAGGTTTACACAACGTAATAATGAGAGTTTTTCAATGGCATGGGAACGATTTAAGGAAATGTTACATGAATGTCCACACCATGATTTTTCGGAATTGCATCAAATAGATACTTTCTATAATGGACTTAATGATCATGAACGAGATTATTTGAATGTCGCCGCGGGTGGTAACTTTTTGTGCAAAACGACCGATGAAGCTTTAAAGATTATCGAGAATATATCTAAGGTTTACATCCCTCGTAACACACCGAGTGTTGCTAATATGGGTTCGTCATCGTCATCGTCTCGTAGCATTAGTGCCTTACATGATGAAGCTAATGAGGAAAATCGGTTTTTCGATAGGTTTTCGACTCTTATGACTCATTGGAAAGCACAAGATGCTTTGAATTCCGCGTCGGTCAAAGCGGTTGAAAAGAGTTGTTTATCGTGTGGTGGAGCTCATGATCTTTCCGAGTGCATTACCGTCGGTGGTAACACTTCGAGTGCTTATGTAGCAACGGGAACTTACAACCAAAACGGCCAAGGTTCCCGCCCAAATCAAGCTCCACCAAATTAAAATGCTAACAACTATCGAAAAAACAACCAAAATGGTGGTTATCAAGGAAATTCATGTAATTACAACAAAGGGAATTATCAAAGTGGAAACAATGGGCAAGTTTCAAATCAAAACCAAAACCATGATTTTCAAACTACTACACAAGGATTTCAAAATGATCACACCAAAAATCTTCAAGGAGAATTTTTGAATTATATAATAAGTATGAAAACACTTATCCTTTTACCACTTATTTACAATAATAACAAGACCAAAACATGTATTTTATGTCGTAAAAGTCAGAATTATGCGTGGTTTGTGTTTTTATTGAGTTTTAGGACCAAAAGATGACAAAGGAAGAAAACACGGGCTTTCACGGGCTTTTATCGAAAAAAACGAGAAAAGATGAAGTCAAAAGATCAAGAGTGCAAAAAGGAACGGATGTCCAAGACCTATTCTGAAGATTTATCGAAGAAAAAGTCGAAAGACGGATGTTTAATAAAGTCGAAGAACTCAAGTCTAAATATTAGAAGAAAATTATTAAGAGGAGTTCAAATCCCGAGACGACATCGAGAAAGACAAAGAATTTAGATTGAGTCGAGAAGAAAAGAAAGAAAGAAGAAAGCATACATGCATTCCCCACTCCCTATATAAACCCTCCTAATGACACATTAGGAGGGTGTTAGTCATTAGCTAGTTTTAGTTTTTCATTTTTCCTTTCTAGTTTTAGAGAGAGAAAGTTTCAAACTTTCTCTCACTAAGTTTCATCTTTTTTCTTTCAAGTTTAAGGTTTGAATCATTCTTGTATTTGGATTTCATTAATCTAATTCAAGTTAAGCTTTTTGTTCCTTAATCTCTTTCTACATTTCTTGGTTTTACTTTATCCTTGATCCGAAATTTCATATTTGATCCGAATAGTTCTTTATTCGTGTTTGAATTTGATGTTTTAGTGCTTAAAAAGTTAATCTTTCTATTCCTACGTAAGCGTTTATACGGTATAAGCTATAAGCTTTTGGTGCTTATTGGCTTATTTGTATTTTGGTTTATTTAATTTTAAGCTTTCTAAAAAGTTTTATTGTTTTGATGTTCGGTTTATTAAGTCCCAAGTTTAGTATTCATAAAGGTTTCGATTTTGTGCTTATTTACTCTTTTCCAAGTTGGTAAGTGCTTATCATAGTTACTGCTTTTTCGTTTAAGCTTATTTACCTTTTGGACACTATTTCCATCTTAGAAGGTTTTGCTTGGTACGATCACTTGACTTCGATCGCATAGATTGCGATCTGTTTATTCTTCCCTGGTACGATCCATCATTTTAATCACCCAGTCCGATCTGTGGGTGCGATGGTGTGTCACGGTCTCTAGTTGCGATCGCATTGATTGCGATTATGTTTGTTACGATCAGTCCACGATCCAGACCACGATCCACTTGTTGCGATCGGTGAGTACGATCACCCCTACCCATCGTACTGCTGAGTACGATCTCACTCCTTGGTTGCGATCGAATTGAGTGCGATCTGGATTACTGTTAGAGTGCGATCGCATTGCGATCAGATTCAGGCTTTCGTTTTGTTTTTCTTAGATTTCAAATTTAATTTTCCCGCCATTTTTCCTTAGTTTATTTTAAACAAGTTTTCAAGTTTTTAATCATTTACATTTCAATAATAAAAGATTGCACACTTTTATTTGTAGTTTAATTTTTTAAAGCTTCCATTTTACTTAACGACAATTTCCTTATTTGCATTTTAGTTTAAAATTAGATAAATCACACAAACCATCCTCTTGATCACCAAAGGACAATTGAGTCGCACTAGTTAACGGTAATCAATTCGAATAGACTTGGAACTACGAACTTTCATAACTAAGTAAAAATCTAGTTATTAAATGGCGCTGTTGCCGGCTCTTTTCGTTAAGATTAACGATCTTTAGTGAGAGACGCGTTGAATTTTGGGATCCGTTCTTTTAGGAACGTTACTTTCCTTGCTAAAATTTTTCAAAAAATCCATAAAAATTATAAAAATTTGAAAAATACAAAAACATTAAAAAATCATAAAAAGCATTTCTTTTCCTAAGGTTTTACACCATAAAGATATATATATATTCTCTGTTTCTTTGGTATCCTTTTCTTCTGCAAGTGTATGCGTACTAGATCTTCAAATTATTCTGAGCCCGAGACTCGTGAAGATTTAGATATGGCTGGTGTGCATAACAACCATAACAACCCACCTCTACCCAATTTGGATAACAACAACAACAATGTTCCCCTACCTGATTTACGAACAATGGAGGAACTTTGTCAACCAACTATGAACGGACGCGGAAGACCGATTGCGCCGATGCAAATCACGGCTCCTGAATTTTCGTTGAAGCATCACATGATCCAGCAAGTTCAAAACGCTTGCCTGTTTAGCGGATTACCGGATGATGATGCCAACAAACATCTTGACAAGTTCATTACCGTCACCCAAAGCATGAAAATTCCCGGTGCTTCCATGGATTTTCTTCGCCTTCACCTTTTTCCACACACTTTATCCCATCATGCCGAGAAATGGTTTGATCGTCTTCCCAAAAACTCAATTCATACATGGAATGACATGACTCAATGTTTTTTGTCGCGCTACTTTCCACCATCTATGGTCACTAGTCTTCGCAACCAAATCAGTGGATTTACTCAAGAACCTGATGAGTCGCTTTTCAATGCTTAGGAAAGTTATAATGTCTTGATCGACCGTTTTCTGAACCATAACACTCTCCCCGTCACATTGATTTATACCTTCTACAATGGTTTAACTATTTGTGATCGTGATACGATTAATGCTGCCGCCGGTGGTACATTCATGAAGAGAAGAGCTGAGGAGTGTAGAGAGCTGATTGAGAACATGACCACTCACCAAAAAAATTGGGATTCATCTGCATCCTCAAGATCAAACACGAGATTCAATGTTTCTTCTACTTCTTCAAATCCTGATATTACCGAAATGTCCCGCACAATAGTCGAAATGAGCAAAAATATTGTATTTTTAGACACTAACCAATTTCCACAAACTAAAGCTGTAACCACGTCTTGTGAGATTTGCGGGGATTCTCATTCATACACCGATTGTCCTTATACTCATGAAAATCTGGAAAATGTGTATGCCGCCAACGATAACTTTTCTATGGGAGGCTATCAAGCACGTCCTCAAGGTGGCCGCAATTTGCTTAGTTATCGTTCGAATAACTTTCTTTCACCACCCGGTTTTCAATCCCATAATAGACCACCACCACCTCAAATGAACAACACACAATACCCACCAAAGAACCAAGTCCAAACAAGTAACTACCAAGGGAATTCTTCTAATAATCAAAGGAATTATAACTCAAATCAAGGAAATTTTAATAGTCAAAATCAAGGGGCTTTTAATGGGCAAAACCAAGGGTTTCAAAATAACAACTTTAACCAAGTTTTTAATAATAACAATGCTTATCAACAACAATATCCAAACCAAGGTTTTCAAAATCAAGGACAAAACACGAATTCCCCTTCAATGGACTTGGCTCTTCAAAAATTGACTGATAAGTTGAGTGAACATGAGAAAATCATGACTGCTATGCAAGAATCGAGTGATAATAAATTTATGCTAATGTTTCAAGCCATTAATCCCCAAGGCCCACCCCAAGGTACTCTCCCTTCTAACACCGTGACCAATCCTAGGGCCAACGTTAATGCCATCACTACTAGGAGAGGTAAGATCATCGTTGAACCTTCTTCTTCACCAACTAACCAAGGACCCGAGATTCCTTCTACTTGTGATATACCACCCGTTATGCCTTCATCTACACCTTATGTCCCATCGATACCTAAATTTTATACCACACCTTCGGTTCCAAAACCGGTCCCTCCACCACCTAAGGATGTGAGTGAGAATTCCATTCCAAAGCCTTCATCTCAACCCAATATACCTTATCCCTCAAGGTTGAGGAAAGAGAAGTTGAAGAACAAGGATGATATTCAGGTTTCTAACTTTCTCAAAATGTTTAAACAACTGAATTTCAATATCTCCTTTGTTGAGGCTCTCGCTCACATGCCTAAATATGCTAAGATGTTTAAGGATATTTTAAGTGATAAAGAAAAATTGCTCGACATCGCCAATAGCTAATTAAATGAGAATTGTTCTGTTGTTCTTTTGAGAAAACTTCCAGTTAAGTTAGGAGACCCCGAGCGTTTTCTCATTCCTTGCAACTTCCTTGGGGTAGAGAATTGTATGGCCCTAGCCGATCTAGGTGCTAGTATCAACTTAATTCCTCTAAGGGTTTGGAAACAATTGTCTCTACCCGAGCTAGTCCCCACGCGAATGACTTTGGAATTAGCTAACCGTACGGTTGCTTATCCAGTGGGGATAGCCAAAGACGTCTTCGTTGGTGTCGACAAATTCACCTTTCCGGTGGATTTTGTTGTCGTTGACTACGAGATGGACACCCGTGTTCCATTAATCGTTGGACGTCCATTCTTGAGGACCGGTGGCACTCTCATTGATGTAGCCGCGGGCGAATTAATCATGAGAGTTGGTGATGATAAAATCGTCATCAACATGGGTAAACTTTCTAAGCAGCCTTCTGAAAACGAGAGCGTTAATTTCATTGACGTTCTTGATGAAGCTTGTGAAGAACATTTCAAAGACGCTTGTAAAAGTGGTTCTTCTACTCTACCCATCGTTGAAACCATGGCCTCTATCGCTCCATCACTAACTCCATTTGGAGAAAGTGATTTCATTTTCAAAGAATTTGAAGCAACTTTGGGAGATGTGGATTTGAAATATGACGATTCTCCCTCAAATTGGGATGAAGACATTCGTACCATTAAGAAACTTCTCAATGAGGACCATATTTCTCCACAGTCTCCTAAGGATATCTCTATCGATGATCCGAATTTGACTACGCCTTCTATCGAAAATCCTCCGGATTTAGAGCTTAAGGACCTACCGTCTCATCACGAGTACGTTTTCCTTGAAGACAACAAGAAGTCACCCGTCCTCATCGCAAAGGACTTGAAAGAGGAAGAAAAATCTCGACTTATCGCCGTGCTGAAGAATCACAAGAAAGCGATTGGTTGGAAAATCTCTGATATTCGTGGAATTGATCCTCACTTTTGCACACATAAAATTCTCATGGAGGACGACTTTAAACCCACTATTCAAACCCAAAGAAGGGTGAATCCCAAGATCCATGACGTTATCAAAAAAGAGGTTATCAAACTTCTTGATGCGGGAATGATCTACCCTATCTCGGATTCACCATGGGTTAGTCCCGTCCATTGTGTGCCTAACAAAGGCGGAATCACCGTTGTGCCCAATGAAAACAACGAGTTAATTCCTACTCGTCTCGTTACAGGGTGGAGAGTTTGTATAGACTATCGCAAACTCAATGATGCTACGAGAAAGGATCATTTTCCCCTTCCTTTCATGGACCAAATGCTTGAACGTCTAGCAGGTAATGACTATTACTGCTTTTTAGACGGTTTCTCCGGGTATTTTCAAATTCCCATCGATCCCAAAGATCAAGATAAAACCACATTCACTTGTCCATATGGAACATTTGCCTATAAAAGAATGCCTTTCGGCTTATGCAATGCTCTTGGGACTTTCCAAAGGTATATGATGGCTATCTTCCATGACATGGTTGAAGAAACTATTGAAGTCTTCATGGATGATTTCTCGGTCTATGGTGATTCCTTCTCTACTTGCCGTGCCAATTTGGAACGCATGCTTAAGCGGTGTGAAGACACTCGCCTTTTTCTAAAATGGGAAAAATGCCATTTCATGGTAAAAGAAGGCATTGTGCTTGGACATAAAATCTCTAAAGCTGGTCTTGAAGTGGACCGTGCTAAAGTGGATGTCATAGCCAAATTACCTCCACCTTCAACCGTGAAGGGTGTGAGAAGTTTCCTTGGTCATGCAGGCTTCTATCGTCGATTCATTCAAGATTTTTCTAAAATCGCTCGCCCGATGACCCACCTCCTGGAAAAGATACTCCTTTTATCTTTTCTCAAGAGTGTCTTGACTCCTTCAATCTTCTTAAGGATAAGCTTACTAAGGCACCGGTCTTGGTTACCCCTAATTGGGAGCTACCTTTTGAATTGATGTGTGATGCTAGCGACTTTGCTATTGGAGCGGTTTTGGGCCAAAGAGTGAACAAACACTTCCAACCAATCCATTACGCTAGCAAGACAATGACGGGGGCTCAATTGCATTATACCACTACTGAAAAAGAGCTTTTAGCTGTAGTGTATGCTTTTGAAAAATTTCACCCCCTATCTTGTCCTTTCTACCACCATCGTGTACACCGATCATTCCGCGTTGAAGTACTTGTTGACTAAGAAAGATTCTAAACCAAGACTTCTTTGTTGGGTTTTGCTCCTTCAAGAATTTAACATTGAAATTCATGACAAAAAGGGAGCCAAAAACCTAGCAGCGGATCATCTAAGTAGACTTAAGGATCCTTATCAAGGGGATCATCCGAATCAAGAGATCAATGACTCTTTTCCCCTTGAGGCTTTAATGTCTATTCACTCCAATCTTGATGACACCCCGTGGTTTGCAGACATTGCAAACTACTTAGCTGGTGGAATTCTCATCGAAGGGTTAACATCCCAACAAAAGAAGAAGTTCTTTCAAGATGTTAAGACTTACTTCTGGGATGACCCTTATCTCTTCAAACAATGTGCGGATCTTGTCATTCGTCGATGTGTTGATGGGCCGGCAGCTTTAGAAATCCTTAATGCTTGCCATAAAGGACCCACTGGTGGTCATTTTGGTCCCAACTACACCGCAAAGAAAGTGTTTGACTTAGGATTTTATTTGCCCACCATTTATCGTGATGCTCACGAAATCGTTAAGCATTGTGATGTTTGCCAAGGACAAGGCAAGATCACACATAAAGATGAGATGCCTCAAAATTTCATACAAGAATGTGAAATCTTTGACGTATGGGGCATCGACTTTATGGGGCCATTTCCATCATCCAAAGAGAACAAGTACATCCTCGTAGCCGTTGACTACGTTTCTAAATGGGTTGAAGCTAAGGCTCTTCCTACGAACGATGCGAGGGTGGTTGTGAACTTTTTGAAGCAGCTTTTTGCTCGATTCGGTGTTCCTCGTGCTATCATCAGTGACCGCGGGACTCATTTTTGCAATGATCAATTCGCAAGAGTCATGGCTACGTCTGGTGTCAATCATCGTCTTTCCACCGCCTATCATCCCCAAACCAATGGGCAAGCCGAGCTTTCCAACCGTGGATTGAAACGAATTCTGGAACGTACTGTGGAGAGCATCGTGCCACGTGGGCCGATAAGTTAGATGATGCTTTGTGGGCTTTCCGTACCGCATATAAGACCCCGATTGGTTGTACACCTTATCGTCTTGTGTACGGGAAAGCATGCCACCTCCCTATCGAGCTCGAACATAAGGCATACTGGGCCTTGAAGTGGGCTAACTTCGACATCAACAAAGACGGCGATCTTCGGAAGATTCAACTCAATGAGCTCGATGAACTAAGGAATGAAGCTTATGAGAACTCGTTGATCTACAAAGAGAAGACCAAGATCATCCATGATGCAAGGATTAAGAACTGAGAGTTCCACGTTGGTGATCAAGTCTTACTTTTTAACTCTCAGTTGAAGATCTTCTCGGGCAAGTTGAAGAGTCGCTGGTCTGGACCATTCACCGTCGCCAAAGTCTTTCCATATGGCACCATTGAGCTTTCTCAGCCAAATGGGCCCAATTTCAAGGTGAATGGCCGGCGCGTGAAGTTGTACTTTGGTGAGGACATCTCTAATGAGATGATTCCATCCCTCACCAAGTTTCCCATGAACTAGTTTTGGGTCGAGTCAGGCTCGCGACTCGGTTAACAAAAACAAGCGCTTCTCGGGAGGCAACCCGTTGATCTATCCTTTACCGTTTTCATAATAAGTGTAGGGGGAGCCCCGTATGTGTTTGTTGTCTTGTTTCTTCTTATGTGCAGGGATTCAAGCTTCAAAGAGCACCTCGATGACTTTTGACGAACCATGATACCGTGTTCCCATCTTCCCGGTTCTATCCTAAACTGTCGTGATTCAATATTTTATATCTTATATGTTCACATTGAAATCACTTTAGTTGTCTTTTCCTTAGCAAGATTTAAACAAAGTGCACAATGTCCTAAGTGTAGGGGAGTTTACTCCCACATGCTTAAACATTGAGGACAATGTTTATATCAAGTGTATGGGGGACTTCTATCGAAGTAAGTGGTCTTTTCCATGAATTTGCCCTCATTTTAACAGAAAATTTTGATTTTTCGACATTTTTCAAAACTTTTAATCTATTTTGGCCTTGTAGTTTTCCTTTGCTATCGTTATTTACTTTCCTTGCTAGAATAAATTTTCAATAAAGTGGTTTTAAATATTTCAAAGTCGTGAATATTTTGACTCAACCCGAGTTTACTTATCTAAGTTTACTCTAGCTAGTATCCTTAACGTGTTTAAGTCAAGTTTTGCTAGGCTTTTTTATAGGGAACTTTAAAACGCGAAAGTCTTAACTCTCACGGGTTAAGAACAAGAACTTTTCGCAAGTTCCTATAATTGATCCTAGAGAGTCGTTTATCAAGGGAACTTTAAAATGCGATTTCTAAACTTGAAAAAGTCTAAGAATTTGCAAGATCCTATAGATGACTCGAAAACCCAAAACTTTGATTTATTAGGCTAAGCATCCACGAGTCTCATTCCTTGAGATTTTAAACTGTGGAGGACGATAGATGATAGAGTCAATTATAAGTTTGGTATTCTTTCGTGAATTTATGTGAGTTAATTGTGAGCCTATTCTCCTAACGCTTGTTAATAAATATATCTGTAATAAATAAGGTCGTACGATTTGAAAAGTTACTTAGCTTCTAGCCCAAGATCGTTTAAATGTTTCTCGGTATTAATTAGAGTTCATAGCCAAGGCATAACTTATTGAAGCGGGATGCGAAGATTGGCGAGTCCGAAAAGGCCCTAACAAGGCATGAGGGCTACATTTTGTTGCTAAAAGATCCAAAAGTGATGTGAAGAATCATTTATCGAAAATCAATATGAAGGATCAAGACACACGACGAAAAGCAAATACTCCCCTAAAGATCATGGAGAAGTATATCCGAAAAGACCCTAGCAAGGTATGAGGATAAATAGATCCAAGTCCTAAAAGGAGGCGGATCGTTGTATATCAAAGTCCAAAATAAAGATTGGAGAAAAATGAAGAAGTCGTGGTCCAAATATGAAGAATCTCTCAAAAACTTCAAGTGAAGAAATTCCTATTATGAAGAGAAGACCATAAATTCAAGAACACTCTCAAGATTCGAAGTATGAAATCGCTGCCAAATATCGGTCCGAGAAAGGTCTCAAATCGTGAAGCGAGTTATGCCAAGATATGAACTTTAAGAGGTCCCGAGAAGCAGTTTTAAAAGATTTTGTCCTTTAGCTAACTATTGATTAAATCGTCCATAATATTAGGTTTTTGTAAGGCAAATCTTTTAATCGATTAATGTTCGTTTTTCCTCGACTTTACTCGAATTGATTTCCGATTAAAAAAACTTGATTTGTTCTTGGTAACTATATTTTAGGTATTTTTAGACTAAAATCTATTTAATATTAAAAACTATTAAAGCAATTTAAATAAAACTAATTTTAAAATAAAACTTAAATCTAAATTGAAATTAATTTTAAACTAAAGACTTTTTAAAAACTTTAAATGAGATCTAATTTTAAAACTAATTAATTGAAATAAACTAATTTAAAAATCTATTGAAAACTAAATTAAAATTATAAAAGTAAATAAAATATTTTTTAAACTTTTTATATTTTTCAAAACTGAATTAAAGAAAATTAAATAAAACTTTTACTTAAATGAACTAAAAACGTGTATTTAATCCACTAATTAAAATCTAACAAGGGAAAAATTCCTATATTAATTAAACTGTAAGAAAATAAACACAAGAAATGATGCTAGCACAATGGTTATGTTGAATGGCAACTGGACAGGAGGTCCAGGGTTCGAGTCCCTGGAGGGACTATATTTTTGCTATATTAAAATTTTTGGAATAAAGAAAGAAATCAGATCAAATGGATCTGTTTCTCACCAGTACTAGCAAATATGTAAACCCAAAAACTAACTATAACAGTAAAAAACAAATAAGCAGATGAAACAAACAAATAAGCTAGAAATAATAAGACCTGAAAATCCAACAAACGCAAATAAGTTGAAAAACAGATCCTAACAAATGTAAACTTAAACAGATAAAAGAGACTACTCAATCAAACAAATACAAATAAACATATGTTGAAAATGATTAAACAAACGAACTAAATAAGCAATTCAAATCAACTAAAATCCAAAAGCAAATATTAACTACTATAAATAAAAAATAAAACGCAATCACATATCAAATTAAGCAAATCCAAACCAACAATTTAAATAAGCTTAAGCAGACTAAAACATAAGCAATTCCGAACAGCTCCAAACCAAACATATATAAGCAAACCAAATCGAAAACATTAAGCAGATTAAATATAAATCCAAATTACCCTATGCCAAAACTTAAACAGACTAATATTGACTAAGCAGATCCAAAACAACCTCAAGCAGATAAAATCATAAACTAAATAACATTAACATAAAATTAAAAGAAAGACAAACCTAGTGGAGATTTCCTTTGTGTAGAATCTTGATAACCTATGAATCTATGAAGTGGGTTGATGTTTTCTAGAGAGATAAACTAGAGAGAGAAAGTGAGAGAAAACTATGTGTAATTTTATTAAGTGGAAACTAGAAAGTGACAACAACCAACCCCTTTCCAAGGAGGAAAGGGGTATTTATACTTCCAAGCCTTTTGTGGACTTGGGCCAGCCCATGACAAGCCCATGGACCGGTTCTTACTTAACTTAATAAGTAACTATTAACTACGAGCTATTACAAACATAAATAATATTGTGGAGTGACCGATACTTCTATTATACGTTAAAACGTATTTCTAACAATCTCCCCCTAAGGGAGGTCACTCCACGTTACAAAGTTCTAAACCTAGCATACTATACTAAGTCTTCATTCTTTAGCTCGTAGTCTTTTCTTCTTTTTCTTTTTGTTGTGAATATGTTGGTTTGATCTTTTAGGCTTTGACTTGAGAGCATTGTTCTTTTGGCCTTTCACGTGCGATCTTTGCCTTCTTGTGAATTTTGCCTCCTCGTGACTCCATGTTACACATACTTATGTCTTTTGTTGAATTCTCGAAAGCTTCAGAGTTTGTTACAGCGGAAGACTTAATCTTTTACTTTCTTGAATTTTTGCTGAACTTTGATGCAGAAAGACATAAGCATGTGGGAACGACTTCTACAGGTACACCGCAACACCACCGTCTTTAACTGGTACACAACAACGCCACCGTCTTCAAAAGGTACACAGCAACGCCACCGTCTTTAACAGGTACACAACAACGACACGAATAAAATGGCTTTGAACATTTTATTCTAATTCGGTAGCATTTTACCTCCGGTCGGTGAAGACCGTTGGACGATATTAGATATCGTACCCATGACGGATAGTTTCAATTAAGTAACTTCCTGACAGGATTTCGCGGGTAAACCCGTTCTCTTTATTCGACCGTCCAAAGCTGATTGCGAACATAAAGAGTGAATCACTTGGATAATTTATCCTTGTGATTTGAAGCCGTCAATTCATGAAACCTGGAACAAGTGAATTTCAATTAAGATTTTCACCATCGTTGCTTTCCAGTTGTCACGAGCTCAATTCATAAAGAATCTTGCACGTCACCTACCAAGTGCTGTTTGATGTTAACACTAGAAGGATTTCCACTCGTCACTGTGATCAATAAAGAGTCACTCTGAGTGTTCTGGCAAGATCACATGATAATGCGTAGAGGCCTGGAACGAGTTTAAGTTCAATTAAGAATTAAACCACTGTTTCTTTCCATTTTTTCACAAGATTGGTTCTAAAAGAACCGCACGTGTAACCTACCATGAGCTTGTTTGATGTTGGCTCAAGCAGGATTTCCATCTTCATTGTAATACTTGCGTATTACTCGGATGTTCTGGCAATATTTCAGGAATACTGCGTAGGACTCATGAAAATCTCTTACTTTTCACAGTGTGTGAGAAAGCAAGGAATAAATGGAAAGTATCCTAATGAGACTTTTGATGATCTCTTGGCTCTAGACTCGATAGTGCGTTTTGATTTAGTGAGCGATGGCTGGAGATGAGTGCCACCTTTTCAATACCAGTCTATTCGGAGTGAATAAACCAATAGATAACGTGTTGATCTCCGTGTGATTAAAACAAATACCTTTTGAGAGATATTTGAGTTAGCTGGGAAGGGTTGTGCATTGCATCACTGGGTCCATGATGTCTTTCTTCAATACCGAGAATCATTAGCAAAAATGACCTCAATAGCATATGTATTGACCCGGTTTCTGCCTAAAGTTGTAAGGATGGCTTCTTTCTTTACACCCTTTATCTTTACAATTCTTTTTCATTCTTCAACCCCTTCAATGCTTACCAATACGTCATCACTAGCACCTTGTTGTGATTGTTCCAGTGCTAGCTTAAGTACTTGGTCGGCATTCAGCTACGTTCACATTCTTTCTCCATCTTTCCTAGGACTTCTAATTCTATCTAGGAAATTGTCCTTGGGAATATTCCATCGGCTCTGATGAATCATTGGACTAAACCTATTCCTACCACCCTTTTGTCACCACATTCGTCGTGAATTAAGCGTGTTTTGGGAAGGAATGGCCACCATGAAAAATCTTTGAAAATCACCTAAAGTACTTGTGATATTGAAATCAAAAGTTTCGTACCTTAGGTGTTTTTGATCAACAAAACGCTCCCCCTTAACACGTGCTTTACACATATTAAGTTGGATAATCGTTAAGTCTTTTTCATCTTTTAGCCAAGTATCATTTAAATCTCCTTAATCCCATTTTCTCCCCTTATCCAAAATGTTAACCATTAATATTTGGGATATTGAATGGATTAACCGGTCTTTGGGTAAAAATGAAATCGATGTTTGGCCATAGAACATGTTCATGCTCCCCCTTAAGTTAATAAGGGATAGTTGTAGTGCTTTAGTATGATATATTTTGAAAGATTTAGAATCTCGTGAGAAATTCTTGAAAACTTATCATACTTTAACACTACATCAAGCCGTACAAGCACAATATTCACAAATATACATATTCACAATTGAAAACCAATATAAATTGGACCTGAAATGTACGACCCATTAGATGGATCGTTGCAGTAGCTTGTGGTGCACTAAATATGGTCTACCACCAACGAATCTTTCTCTTCATTCAGAACTCTTCATCTGGAACTCTTCATTCGGAACTCCTTCATTCGGAACTTCTTCATTCGAAAGTCCTTTATTCGGAACTTCCTTCATTCGGAAGTTCTTCATTCGGAACTTCTTCATTCGGAACTTCCTTCATTCGGAAGTTCTTCATTCGGAACTTCTTCATTCGGAAGTCCTTCATTCGGAAGTTCTTCATTCGGAACTCCTTCATTCGGAACTCTTCATTCGGAACTTCCTTCATTCGGAACTTCTTCATTCGGAACTTCTTCATTCGGAAGTTCTTCATTCGGAAGTTCTTCATTCGGAAGTCCTTCATTCGGAAGTCCTTCATTCGGAAGTTCTTCATTCGGAACTTCTTCATTCGGAACTTCCTTCATTCGGAAGTTCTTCATTCGGAACTTCTTCATTCGGAAGTCCTTCATTCGGAAGTTCTTCATTCGGAACTCCTTCATTCGGAACTCTTCATTCGGAACTTCCTTCATTCGGAACTTCTTCATTCGGAACTTCTTCATTCGGAAGTTCTTCATTCGGAAGTTCTTCATTCAGAAGTCCACTAGCCATGTTCATTCAGAAGTTCACAAACTATCCCCCATGAAAGATTATTCTAAAGCAAGACCACTCATAAACCATTTAGCCAATTAATTTTCCACAAACACTTTTGAAAAATCGTTTTGATGACGAAAATGATTTAATATTTTCTCCCCCTTAAACGATGACCGGTTTTCTATTTAAAGAGCTGTAGTCATTGTTTAAAGAGTCAAATATTGATGAAAACATTTCTAATTAGTATCTTGAAAAAGATTGATTCGTGGTGGCAATAAGATTTCTCTTATTTAGACAAATTAATGCACTGAGACGTACATAAATTCGTGTTGGACCAAGTTGTAAAGTAAACTTGATCCCTTTGCATGATTTGGCTTGTAAATCATGCCCGAGAAAATTAATTCCCGTTCTGAGCCAACGTTTTCCAAGGAAATACGTGACTTTAATATGAAAACCGGGTTGCAGTCTGAAATAACTACAAGCCATAATGGGCATGTTTTAAAAATGTACAACCTTTATACGGACTCTATTTATGGCACCGTGTCAATATTGATCGACATTTCTAAGGCCGTAAATATTACCGTACTAAAAGACATGCCCGATTTAAAAACGAAAAATATTTTTGGTTTTTCTAGATTTTATAATTTTTATGGTTTTTCTAGGTTTTATATTTTTTATGGTTTTTGTTGGTTTTATATTTTTGTATTTTTCTTTTGTGGTTTATATATTTACTATAATATACATGATCACGAACAAAGGATACTCTGAATAGTTTACCGCCACTATTCAGCTGATTCTTCTGCCAACTCTTTGAGAGTCGCTGGAGTGAATGATTTCATGCCAAGCTTGTCGATCAAAAACTCGATTCGTCCTCGATCTAAGGCTTTGGTGAACATATCCGCCAGCTGGTACTCAGTAGTGACAAAATACAGCTCGATCACTCCGTTCTCCACCTGCTCTTTAATGAAATGGTAGCGAATGTCTATGTGCTTGGCCCAGGAGTGTTGAACATAGTTGCAGCAAAGGGCAATGGCGCTCTTGTTGTCACAATACATCGGGATTTTGTTAAATCCCAAACCGTAGTCAGTTAATTGTGATCTCATCCAAAGGACTTGAGCACAACAACCGGACATGGCGATGTATTCAGCCTTCGTGCTAGAAATTGCAGCGCTTTTCTGCCTTTTTGAAGACCAACTGATCAATCTATCTCCAAGGAGTTGCACAGATCCAGAAGTGCTACGCCTTGTGTCTTGACATCCAGCATGATCGGCATCTGCGTATGATATTAAAGCAATAGAGGAATCTTTCGGATACCATAGACCACGATGAAGTGTTCCTTTTAGATACCGAAAGATCCTTTTCACAACATGTAGGTGCTTTTCGGTAGGCCGAGCCTGATACTGGGCACACATGCATACAGCAAATTGCAAATCAGGCCTGTTAGCAGTCAAATAGAGAAGGGTGTCGATCATTCCACGATAAAGTTTTGGATCGACAATAGTCCCATTCCTATCTTCATCTAACTTGGATTTCTCCACCATTGGAGTGTCCACGGGGTCACAATTATCAAAATTATATTTCTTTAAAGATTCTAGAGCATATTTTGATTGATTAATAAAGATGCCTCTAGGATTTTGAGAAATCTGTAATCCTAAGAAAAATGAGATTTTTCCCATCATCGACATCTGAAAGCGTGTGGACATTATCTTGTCAAATCGATTTGACAATTCTATGTTAGTGGCAGCAAATATTATATCATCAACATAAATTTGTACCAGAATCATGTCGTTGCCTTCCTTGAGAGTGAATAGAGTGGGGTCCACCTTGCCTTTGGAGAAGCCTTCCGAGATGAGGTATGTTGAAAGGAGATCGTACCACGCGCGTGGAGCTTGTTTCAACCCATAGAGAGCCTTCTTAAGCTTGTACACATGATTAGGAAACTCCGTGCTAACGAACCCATCCGGCTGACGAACATAGACCTCTTCCCTTAGTTTACCGTTCAAAAATGCCGTCTTTACATCCATTTGATAGACGATCATATTCATATGAGCAGCATACGCAAGGAATAGTCTAATAGCCTCCAATCGTGCCACAGGAGCAAAATATTCTTCAAAGTCTATACCTAAGGCTTGTTTATATCCTCTAGCAACCAATCTAGCCTTATTCTTCAATACCGCACCCATCTCATCAAGTTTAACCTTATAAACCCATAATAAGGTAAGGATGTTAACCTTGTCAGGGAGAGGAACTAATTCCCATACTTCAAGTCGTTGGAATTCATTTAGTTCCTCCTGCATAGCTTCAATCCAAGATGATTGAGTCATAGCCTGCTGCCAATTTTTAGGTGCAACTTCGGAGAGAAATGCATCAAAGTAGCAATAGAGTGCACTCTCTTGTAATTGATGGCGTGTAGAGACTGGTCGATCTAGATCTCCAATGACATTCCTAATTGGGTGATCTTTTGTCCATTTGGTGCTATGATTTTCAATCCTAGGTGGTCTGGAGTGAACAATAGAAGGAGCTTCTTCTGAGGTAGACGCGGCTGAAGGGTTTTCAGGGAACGGTATACCAAAGAATGGAAGCTCTTTTAAGTGAGCATATTCCAAATCGTGATCAGTAGAATCCTCTTCCACATCATTAGGCACAAGTAGGGGTGACGATTCAGGTGTAGTTTGAGAATCACTTGGTGAAGGTGCATCCGGTTCAATGTTAATTGAAGATGCATTAGATAAAGCTTCATTTGCTTGAGCAATAACTTCAGGGATTGGAGCTATCACTACAGGTGCTGGAACTTCATCATTTGGGGGATCAAAGAATTCATCAAACAACGGTTGAAACAGTTTATCCCACTCGGGCCTTGTTGGTGGTAAAAATGATGTAGAAGTAGGATTATTAGGAACTAATCCGGAACTGATATCACCGGTTCCCATCTCATGAAGCGCGGGTTCAGAGCTGTGTTGCTCAGAAGCCATCGCTGTTAGCTCATCGAAATCTGCGTCCATAGTTTCTACAATCTTGCCAAGATGACGGTTGTAAATTCGGTATGCTTTCTTGGACGGTGAGTAACCAATGAAAATACCTATATCGGCTTTTGGTTGAAGCTTGCCCAAGTTCTCACTATTAATGTTTGGATAACAAAGAGCACCAAACACATGAAAAAATGAAACATCGGGTTTACGGTCATGTAGAAGCTCATAAGGTGTTTTTCCATGGCGTTTCTGAATGATAGAACGGTTTTGGGTGAAACATGCAGTAGATATAGCTTCTGCCCACAAGAACAATGGAGCGTTCGCATAAATT
The DNA here is from genome assembly GCA_025667525.1 of Glebionis coronaria. Taxonomy (NCBI): domain Eukaryota; kingdom Viridiplantae; phylum Streptophyta; class Magnoliopsida; order Asterales; family Asteraceae; genus Glebionis; species Glebionis coronaria. Next base: position 91,079,504 of record CM046875.1, on the reverse strand, counting down.
AGCATAGTCCTAGCAGCTTCCATAAGCGTACGATTCCGTCTTTCAACGACACCGTTTTGCTGTGGAGTGCGTGCAGCGGATGTTTCATGTGAGATACCAACTCCTTCATAGTAATCACGAAGAGTCTGGTTGACGAACTCTGTGCCATTGTCTGTACGAATACGGCGGACAGTAGTATTCAAACGTACCTGAATGAATTTCAGAAAAGTGATGATAGCCTTCGGTGCTTCATCCTTTGTACGTAGAAATCTAACCCATGTAAACCTGGAGAAATCATCCACAATAACCAGAATGAATTTCTTACCGCTCACACTTTCAGTTCTCATTGGCCCACAAAGATCCATATGCAAAAGATGAAGTTTTTCTTGATTGGTGTCTTCAGATTTGGGATTGTATGATTTCTTGGTACTTTTCCCCCTTGAACACGCGGAACATAAATGATCCTTGTGAAATTTGAGCTTTGGAAGACCACGAACTAATTCGTTTTTAGCCAGATGATTAATAGCATCAAAATTAAGATGAGATAATCTGCGATGCCATAACCATGACTTGGTCTTAGATGCTTTAGAGAGAAGACATACTGGAGAGGCGGCCATCATGTCTTGTAGGGACAACGTATAAAGATTTGCACGACGAGATCCCTTCAACAAATCTTTTCCTTCCAAGTTGCGGATGAAACAAGTGTGTTGTCGAAAAGCAACCTCTAGGTTGGAATCACAAAACTGTCCTACTGAGAATAAGTTATGACCAAGACCTTCTACATAGTATACCCTTGAAATCGTAACGTTTCCAATCTGATATTCACCATACCCCATTATCTTTGCTATATGATCATTACCGAATTTAACCGTTCCAAGAAACTTGCTGACGAAATTTCGGAGCATCGAGCGATCTCCGGTCATATGTTTTGAACAACCGGAGTCCAAATACCAGAGGATGATTTGGACCACCTGAAAATATCACCACACGAAGACAATGTAGAGGTATCGGAATCTGAATGTTCCTTTTTATTAGCAGGTACAGATTTAATAATCTTAGATTTGCTAACTTTAGGTTTCTTAGATTTCCTAGCTTTCTTTTTCTTAGTTGGTGGTGTAGATTCTAGTTGGCTTAAATCCTGTGGTATTTCTTCACTGATAGGCACTATAGTGGGGGCTGACCTAATTAAAGGGCACTGTTTCCATACTTTAGTGCTAGTGTTCCTAACTAAAGGACGCTCAGACCTAACCTCAATGGATGCATTCCTAGTTAAAGGGCACATTTTTCCATCTAATGTAAATGTCCTACCAGTGGGACGCCATTGCCAGCCAACCTGGGCACGAGTTCTACCTGTTGGCTTCCATTCAAGACCATTCTTAATGGCATTCATTTCATTCACATGATCAATAAGACACAAATCATGACGCTGGGAAAACATACATTCATTAAAATTCCAACAATTCAAATTAGAATTCACGAATGGTTTAGGCTTCTGCACAGGCGCAGAGCTTTTAGTCTTAACATGATTCTTTTTATTTAAAACTGAACTAGCATTCCTATGGGGAACTTCTACTTTCTTCTGTTTGGTGCTACTAGTGGAGGGCTTGATCTTATCTTTCTTGAGTGGCGATCCTTTAGCCTTAGTAGTCTCTTTTAATCCTGTAGAAGTCAAAGTGGGAACATTAGCAACAGATTTTAAAGGTGCCTTACTTGATGGTGCCAGTGATGGTTTTGCTCATGGAGTCTTATTGAATGGAGTTACAGCAATGGGCCTATTAGTAAGTAGTGCAGAGCCTGGTTTACCTATGTATTGCAAATATGCTAAGCAATATTGAACTCGCTTAATATATTCATGAGCCGAATAATAGTAGCTACTTGAGGGATCTAAGGCATAAAGATCGTCTAAAATATCCCTAACAAGATCTACATGCTTAATGGCATTCCTCATATAATCATCGTAGGTAACCGGGTTTCTCTTATGAAGCGGGTTCTTGTAAAGCACTACTGACTTGGTTGTTGGAGCACTAGTGGACGGTGCAGAATCGGTAGCTAAGTTATCAACAGCTTCTTGTCGGGTGAGAAGAAGTGTCTCCTTTAACTCGGCTAAAACCATGTTTTTGTCAATGAGCAGGATGTTTAAGTCAGAGATTTCCTCACATTTTTGGTTCAATTGTTCAACATAAAATTGTTGTTGTGCCACATTAAAAGCGAAGCGTTCTTCTAGTGAACCATAAAGTTTGGACATTCCCTGTCTTGCACGATCCATCTCCCCTAGAATAGACGAAAGTCTAATTTCTAAGGCTTGGTTTTTAGACTCTGCAGCCTCTAGTTCCAATTTTAGTGTTTCATTTGATGAAACATCTCTCTTCAATCTCATAATCTCTTCCTCTAATGCCTTAACAATTGCAATCATCTTGTCACTCGTCTCAACACCGTTTTCACAACCATTTGATATCAAAAGATTCTCATTTTGAGTTTGTTGTTTTAATTCTAAAGATATACAATGTTGTTCTAGTTGATTAAAGCGTTTTGAAAGTAAATTGTAAGAATCTTGTAGCTTTAAAAACTCAGCGTTAGATTCGTGACAAGAATGATTATCTACCTCATTTACAGTATCAGCAACATTTACAAAGAGATCACAAACATCATCACAAATATTCACAGCATCACAATTAATCATAGCGGATGTAAGCTCATTCGAATAATTAACATTTACAGTAGTAAGCACATCACAAGAAATTACTGCAGACAAGAATCGGTCATATTCGGTTAAAATCTTTTCTTTTTCAGTTAGTTGTAGTTCGTAAGCGGTGTCCATTTCATAAAACACTTTTTGAACTTCACCAATTTCAAACACAAGATTTTCCTTAAGAGATGCAAAACTTCCTTTTAGACTTTCGACAAACGGATTGATCTTATTTTTAAACACCTCGTTCATGTGTTCGAAAGCCCATTCTCCGGCGTTTAGGCCATTTGAAGTCGTACATTCCAAAATGACCTTGTCAAAATTAGTAAAGTATTGATTAATCTCTTGCAAGTTTAACCATACAGTGCTAACAGGTGGAAGATTCTTTGGAATTTCCTTAGGACCTTCCATGTTGACAAGTGTAGGAAATGTACTAGGGTTTTCTTCCTCCAACATGTAGGTTGGTGCTGTGATGAGATCTTTTTCCATATGGAAGCGAATTCTAAAATCCGTTTTTGCAAGCTCCTTATTCATTTTAAAATAATCACACTCGGGATATTTTGCAGAATTGTATGACCGATCCTCATCAACTAGATCCTTACTTGTTCGATCATCAAAAAACCAATCGGGTCTAAGGCCAATCCTAATTGAGTTGCATTATAAAGTCTTGGACTATGTCTTAAAGCTTGTTTTGCATACCTTGGGTTAGGGGGAAGGCCTTTTTGACGTGATAAGTTAAATTCTCTAAACGAAGCATCAAATAAGTGCACTAGTTGAGAAGCAGCGTATTGTCTTAAAAGCAAATAATCTAGACTTCTAATCTTATTAGAAGCATTAATCTCCATTTCATTCTTCTTAGACTCGAGTGATTCAAAATCCATTTGAAGTTTTTGAAAATTAGTGACCACTAACTCCTTTTCTTTAAGTTCATTAGACAGATTTGCTCTTAAGTTTTCAATTTCTTGCAAGTGACCCATTTGTTTGTTTCGAAAGTGATCATATTCGGGATTTGTTAGAACACTAGACGAAGGCACTAATTCTAAAGTTTGAACTTTCTCGTTGCTTAAGGCAAGCTCATCAGACAAATTCTTATTCTTAGCTAGGGTTTCTAAGAGTGCATCATTCATTTGGCTAAGTAATGTAGTAGGAACCATGACCAAATCTTGTTGAGCAGGAGTAGGCGTATGCGAAATGGCTCCCGGTTATGATTCACTCAAAGTCTGGGGACTCACATTGATATTTCTATCATTGTTTGTCTCCTCATTTGAAAGACTCACCACCGAAGACTCATTCGAATCAGCACTCTCTTGCACAACTTGATGTGGTTGAATACTAGCGTCAGTGGTATTATCGGTGGTATTAATAAGTACCTCAGATCTCTTTTCTGGCCCTAAGATGGAGATTGTTTCCATGAGAGCAGCCTTTGCAGATTGAAATTCATCACAGTCTGAGTCATACGCATCGAGATCATCTGCTTGGTATGCTGCATTCTGTGTGGTGATAGTGTCTTGTTCAGCAATCCCTGGATCAGCAAGAAATGCAAGCTCCTCTTCATCAAGTTCCCTTCCTTATGCCTTAGCATTCACCAGATAGATCTTCTCTGCAAACCATTGACCATCCCTTCTCCTCTTGGGTTTCTTGCAATCCCTGGACATGTGTCCTTCTTCCTTGCAGTTGTAGCATGTAATCATTCTCAACTTGCCTGTGGAATTAGCCCGTGGAGCAGGATTGACCATTGGAGCAGGATTGACCGTGCGAGCATTGGTAGTTGATGTGGTAGGTCTCCCCTGATATGGTTGAATAGGTTGAACCATTACCCTGCCATTCTCAATAGTAGCTTGTTGGCGAGAATTGGATGAATTCCTCAACTGATTGTTGGTAGGAGCTGATCCCCTAAATCCTCGTTTGCTTAAAGTCCTTGTGAGATAAGCAGACATAGTGGTTAACACTTCAACTGGGTCAGCTCCTTGTTTGAATACAGGAATGGGGACTTCCTCATCATCACAGTACATTGCTTGGTCTTGTAGAGCTGCATAATCACTAGAAGGAATACTCATTTGATCAGGGTAGCTTGTTGGATATGTTGCATTCTCTTGATAAGAAGAATATGAAGATTGAGCATAAGGTGCAATACTTGCTGGGTGATGTTGTGAAGCATAGTGTGGTGAAGGTGCATTGAACCGATATTGTTGCTGATGTGAGGTGGGTGGTTGTGGTAGAATCGAGTATTGGGGAAAGGTTGGTGTCATGTAAGGTGATGGATGATAGGCTTGATGTCCCAAGATATAAGGAGTGTTGTTGTGAGACAAGCTTGGTTGATTCGCCATCAAAGCTAATGAATCAGGTTACATACCTCGAGGCGAACGGTGCATGATCACATGTTTCTCATGCTGCTGAAGAAAAGCATATAGTTGATCCAAATTGCACTTATGCAAATCCCTGGTTAACTTAACATCGGTAATATACTCACCCCATTCAGCTTGAGGTAAAGTATTCAAGAATTTGGTGTTAACCTGGAATGGTGCAATCACGAGATTGTATACATTCAGATCATTCATGAGTGTGGTGAATCTGAAGTAATAATCGTGAAGCGTTTCCCCTGGGTTGTACGTGAATCTATCAAACAGATCATACAACTGACATTCCCTTTCCTGTTTGGTGAGAGACGTACCTTGTAGCAACACCTTAAGACGTTCCCATAAATCCTTTGCCACCGTATACTGACTTACCATTCGATAGATGTCATGTGGAAGGGCTTGGAGAATGGTTTGAAGAGCTTTTTGTCTGCATCTGCAACAAGTTGTTGAGCTGGAGTGAGTTCTTCAAATTCTCGTGGTCGAGTCACGTTGTTAACCACGATGGTACCATAGTCAAGTGGACCATTTAAAATTGACTTGACCATAAGCCTCCCATATACCGATTTTCCCTTAAGGTAAGACATCACCCGGCCTTGCCATGCTTCAAAAACTTCTTTGATGAGCATTGGCGGGCGATTATCCGTTCCCGTAATGACGGAAATATCCGTAAGTGATGTCATCTGAGGCATTACTGAATTCGGATTCATTTTGTTAACTTCAAAGAGACAAAGTTTATCGGTTGATCGAGCAGTGAAGTAAAGCTTGTGAATTGTGTTGAGTTTTTGTTGTAAGAAACCAAGATTAAATCCTCTAAAAAATCGTCGAAAAAACAAGCAAAATAACCCTTGATTCGGAACTTTTTGTTGATTCGGAAGTTTGATTCGGAAGATTTGGCTTGGAATACCTTGATTCGGAACTTTTGGTTCGGAAGTCTTGATCCGGAACTTTCCCTTGATCCGGAACTTTTCCCTTGATCCGGAACTTTCCTTGATCCGGAACTTTCACCTTGATCCGGAACTTTCCTTGATCCGGAACTTTTGGTTCGGAACTTCCTTGATCCGGAACTTTCCTTGATCTGGAACTTTTGGTTCGAAACTTCCTTGATCTGGAACTTTTGTTGATCCGTAACTTTTCGTTCGGAACTTTTGGTTCGGAACTTTTGTTGATCCGGAACTTTGGTTGATCCGGAACTTTTTGGTTCGGAACTTTGGTTGATCCGGAACTTTTTGGTTCGGAACTTTTTGGTTCGGAACTTTGGTTCATCCGGAACTTGTTGGTTCGGAACTTTGGTTCATCCGGAACTTGTTGGTTCGGAACTTTTGTTGGGTAATCAGAAGGTTGTTACGGATGAACAGTCGATCAAAAATGGTGATTTAAACCCAGATTTTTTACCAAATAACCCAAAAAGTTTTGTGATTTCTACAATAATAAGTAAAAACTAATACTTATCTTCTAATCCCAATCACAAAAACACCAAAAACTCCAATAATCAAGATGATCTTCTTAAAGAACACTAATACAATCAAATACTAAAAAACCACACAAATCATTACCTTAAATCACCCCATAGCTCTTGATACCAAATGTAGAATCTTGATAACCTATGAATCTATGAAGTGGGTTGATGTTTTCTAGATAGAGAAACTAGAGAGAGAAAGTGAGAGAAAACTATGTGTAATTTTATTAAGTGGAAACTAGAAAGTGACAACAACCAACCCATTTCCAAGGAGGAAAGGGGTATTTATACTTCCAAGCCTTTTGTGGACTTGGGCCGGCCCATGACAAGCCCATGGACCGGTTCTTACTTAACTTAATAAGTAACTATTAACTACGAGCTATTACAAAAAAAAATAATATTGTGGAGTGACCGATACTTCTATTATACGTTAAAACGTATTTCTAACACTTTGAGTAGAAGGTGGGCGCTGAACCCCCTTGTAAATCAAAACAAACGAACCAACACCACCGTTTTTACCCAATATCCATCATCACCATCGTCGAACATGAACAGTAAACGAACATAATATTTTTTTTTATTTTTTTATTTTTTTTCTTTTTTTTTCCAGTGGGGAAAGAGTTCTACCTTCTACTATTACTTAAATAATTATTAAATCAAAATAAAATTAAAATTAAATGCAATAATAACAAAACGCAACCAATAATTTTAACAAAAGTGAAATTTCATTAATATAAAATTTTAGTACAATGCTTGAAAATGGAAATTACATTAAAACCCTAATTCTATTTTTTTAGAAATAAAAATTAAAATAAAGGAAAAGGCACCTAAAATTACAGATATGAAGGGGTTTTTATAGGCAAACCCTTTGGAAACCCTCTTGTTAGCTTCCAAAGTAAGCATCGAATCCAGGCCGTAGAATCCATCATTCTTCTTCTCTCTCTTCATTTTCTTCAATCTTGCGGTGGAAAAACGTCCTTGCATCACTTGGATTGCCAGCATGGCAATTTTATGCTAGTTGTGTTTGTTTGAGGGTGAGGTGGATTAATCTTATTGGATGAGGGGTTTGTGGTGATGTGGGATAACCAATCACAAAGGAGAGATTGGCCACGTCAGGAGATGGGAGAGGACCACAAGTGAGTGGTTCATCCGAAAACTATGGGGATTTAATTCCCATAGGTATGAATTAACCTATGAGGGTAAAACCCCCATTTTTGGGTGAGTAATTTTGGTGATAGTAAAAATTAGGGTTAGGGCAACTGGCTGTGTTTTTTGGGGAAGAAAGAAGTGGGTGGAAGATTTTTCTTTGTTTGTAACGTCACAAATGAAAGGGGTAGGGTAAATTATTTGTTTTAAACGTGAGTGGGTAAAGTGTGGGGTGTTGGGACACGTGGGGGTTGAGCTGTGAGGTGGATTGACTAGGTTTGTGTGTTGACCAGTTATTTGACCAAGTGAAAACTCATTTCACTCCATCCGTTTCATCCATGTTTATGCCAATGTTTAGGCTTGGCCCAATGTTAATTCATCCGTCCAAACAGGTAATTATCAAATGGGCTTAAGCCATTTAAATAATTTATTTGATCCGTTTAGTTTAAACTATCCATTCCTTAAATGGGCTTATGGGCCTATTAGGCATAAGTGGGACCCACAAGGCCCAAAATTTTCGTAAATGATTGAATTCACTAGAACGAGCTCGATTTTGCCTTTCTCGATCTTTTCTTCAATTCCATGTTGATTTTGACGGTTTTCGTGATCTTGGCACACTTTTGGTCTTTCGACTTTGTCTTTGTCTCTTTCTTCGACTTTTCTTCAACATTTGACCGTGAAATCCCGTGTTTTCTCTTCTTTTGATCATTTGTACCTATTTAATACAAAAACACAAAAACACGCGTAATTCTGACATTTACGGTATAAAACATATGATTAGGTCTTGTTTTTCCTTGTTTTTAGTGGCAAAAGAATAAGTGTTTACACACTTATTAAATCCCCTACACTTGACCATTGAAATGACCCCATGCAATGCATAGTTTTAAAGCATAAGTTACATTTTTCTCATAATTAATCCATCTCGGCCTTTATTACTATTACTACTACTACTACGACGAAAAGAAAAAAAAATTAAGAGGAAACAAAAAATTATAACAATTTATTAACTTGAAATTATTTGATTGAAGAAACTTGTAAAGAAATCTAAGACTTTAATTAGGTCTTTGGTGTCATGAATATTAATCATCCTCAAGTTTCACGTTCCCCATACCAAGCTTAAAAACGAGATCATTGTTTACCATAAGTCCTCAAGTTAAAACTTATATAAGACAATTGTGTAATACTCTAGATTTTATTGATTGTCATTCACCCATAGGCTCATTTGACTTATTTGATAATTATTATTCCAAAAATGAAGGCCAAACGGTGCAAACCTGACACTCAAAACCTAACCTCGTCCTCAAAAACGTTGTCACTAAAGTAAGCCCACATCAAGGATGATTTAACATGATTTGGGGAATAAATTCCCGGACCCAAAATTTGGCCAAATAGTACTACTTATTAATTATTCCTCCAAAGTCATTTAGACTTTATGTGGAGTTTAGCAAGTTCACATCATATACCCTTAGCCTCTTTAAGATGTAAAAATGCTCCCTGTCTATTGTCCACACCCTAAGGCTCCTTGAACGATAAACGAGGGAATTGATTTATTTGATCAATTTTTATTGAACACTTACCATGCCATACGACAAGGTTCGTGCTACATGCCCCACACCCTAAGGCTCCTTGAGGTCATGTTTTAATCTTATTCTTTCTTTATTTATGATATATATAGTAGGCCAAATTCCACGGTCCCATGGTCTGAATACCTCCTACTTAGTGGCTATGAGCCACCTTAGTCGGAAGTCCACAACGCTGGCACCCTCAATGTGTTCATGCTTTAATTACAAGGAGAATAAAGATTTGGCTAAGAGTTAAGATATCGAATCTACACCGCAAGAATCCTTATTTATTAAGCAATTAAATATACAAGCGGGAAGAAAGAGCCACAAAAACCATATAAGCAAAAATTAACCCTTAAACTTATTATCAACTCTATCACCTCTCGTTCTCCACAATTTAAAATCTCAAGGAATGAGACTCGTGGATGCTTAGCCTAATAAACCAATTAAGGTCCATATGGTTAAGGATACTACCTAGAGTAAACTTGGATAAGTAAACTCGGGTTGAGTCAAAATATTCACGACGGGCCTAATATATCAAAGATATCTAAACTTGTTAAAACCACTTTTATTCATTTATTTATTTTTGACTTTATTCTTGAAATGGAAATTATAAATATGATGCGATGATAAAAGGAAAAACATAAATGAAAAATACTACTAGGCCAAAATAGATCAAAAATTTGAAAAACGTTGAAAATAATTTTAAATTTTCCGGTTAAATGGGGTCAAATTCATGGAAAAGCCCACAAAATTCGATAGAAGTCCCCCTACACTTAATATAAACATTGTCCTCAATGTTTAAGCATCTGGGAGAATAAACTCCCCTACACTTAGGACATTGAGTACGTTGTTTAAAATCGAGCTAAGGAAGGGACAACTAAAGTGATTACATTTATTCGTTTTATTTATATACATGTATGAATCACAATAGTTTTGATAGAACCGGGTACACGGGAACACGGGATCACGGGTCGCGTCAAAAGTACCAAAAGTGGATCATCAAAGCACGTGTCCCTGCATAACATCACAACACACAAACAACCTACTTGGCTCCCCCTACACTTATTGGTGGAAATGGATGAAGGTGAAAAAGGGTAGAAAGGATGGTAAAGGTAAAAATCTAACCTAGTTATACGATGCTTGATTTATTTATCACGAGTCTCTAGCTCGACTTGATTTCCCGAATTAATTCAAGGGAAATGTTGAGAGGGATGGAATCATCTCATGAGACATGTCCTCTCCATAGTACAACTTAACCCGTTGGCCATTCACCTTAAAGTTGGGCCCATTTGGTTGGGATAAATCAATGGTGAAATAAGGGAAGACTTGGGCCACGGTGAATGGACCGGACCAACGGCTCTTAAGTTTACCCGAAAAGATTTTCAACCGAGAGTTAAAGAGTAAAACTTGGTCACCAACATGGAACTCTCGGTTTTTAATCTTGGAATCATGAATGAGCTTAGTCTTCTCCTTGTAGTTTAATAAATTTTCATAAGCCTCATTCCTAAGTTCATTGAGTTCATTGAGTTGGATTTTCCTATGATCACCGGATTTATTTATATCAAAATTAGCCCATTTCAAGGCCCAATAAGCCTTATGCTCCAACTCAACGGGGAGGTTGCACGCCTTTCTGTAAACAAGGCGATAAGGGGTACAACCTATAGGTATCTTATAAGCGGTACGGAAAGCCCACAAAGCATCATCTAATTTATCGGCCCTTGAGGCACGATGCTCTCCCACGGTTCGCTCTAAGATTCTCTTAAGACCACGGTTAGAAACCTCGGCTTGTCCATTAGTTTGTGGATGATACGCGGTGGAAAGTCGGTGATTGACACCATACTTAGCCATGACTCGTGCGAATTGAACATTGCAAAAATGAGTCCCGCAATCACTAATAATAGCACGAGGCACACCGAATCGAGCAAACAATTGTTTCAAGAAGTTAACAACCACCCTCGCATCGTTAGTAGGGAAAGCCTTTGCTTCAACCCATTTTGATACGTAGTCAACGGCTACGAGGATGTACTTGTTTCCTTTGGAGGATGGAAATGGCCCCATAAAGTCGATGCCCCATACGTCAAAGATTTCACATTCTTGGATGAAATATTGAGGCATCTCATATTTATGTGTGATCTTGCCTTGACTTTGGCAAGCATCACAATGCTTACCCATCTCATGTGCATCATGATAAATGGAGGGCCAATAGAATCCGGAGTCGAAAACCTTTTTAGCGGTGTAATTAGGACCAAAGTGACCACCGGTGGATCCTTTATGGCAAGCTTCAAGGATTTGTAAAGCCGTCGGCCCATCAACACATCTACGAATGATTAAATCCGCACATAGCTTGAAAAGATAAGGGTCGTCCCAATAGTACGTTTTAACGTCCTTGAAGAATTTTTTTCTTTTGTTTGGACGATAACCCTTCGATAAGAACACCACCCGCCAAATAGTTTGCAACGTCCGCAAACCATGGGGTATCATCAAGATTGGAATTAATAGACATTAAGGTCTCAAGGGGAAAGGATTCATTAATCTCTTGATTTGGAGATTCCCCTTGATAAGGATCCTCAAGTCTACTAAGATGATCCGCAACTAGGTTTTCTGCTCCCTTTTTATCACAAATTTCTATTTTAAATTCTTGTAGGAGCAAAACCCAACGAAGGAGTCTCGGTTTAGCATCTTGCTTGGTCAACAAGTATTTCAAGGCGGAATGGTCGGTGTAAACGATGGTGGTGGAAAGCACAAGATATGGGCGGAATTTCTCAAAAGCATACACTACGGCTAAAAGCTCTTTTTTGGTAGTGGTATAATTCAATTGAGCCCCCGTCATTGTCTTACTAGCATAATGAATAGGTTGGAAATGTTTGTTAACTCGTTGACCTAAAACCGCTCCTACTGCGAAATCACTAGCATCGTACATGAGCTCGAAAGGTAACTCCCAATTTGGAGAGACTAAGACCGATGCCTTAGTTAATTTACATTTAAGAAGTTCGAAAGAGTCGAGACATTCTTGAGAGAAGATGAAAGGAGCATCCTTTTCTAAGAGATGAGTCATTGGACGAGCTATTTTCAAGAAATCTTGGATGAAATGTCGATAAAATCCCGCATGGCCTAAAACACTTCTCTCCTTTAACGGTGGTAGGTGGAGGTAACTTAGCAATGACGTCAACTTTAGCACGGTCGACTTCGATACCGGCTTTGGAAATTTTATGACCGAGGACGATGCCTTCTTTTACCATGAAATGGCATTTTTCCCAATTAAGAACGAGACGAGTGTCTTCACACTGATGGAGCATACGTTCTAAATTAGCAAGGCAAGAAGAGAAAGAATCACCATAGACCGAGAAATCGTCCATAAAGACTTCCATAGTTTCTTCAACCATGTCATGAAATATCACCATCATACACCTTTGGAAAGTCCCGGGAGCATTGCATAAGCCGAAAGGCATTCGTTTGTAAGCAAATGTTCCATAGGGACAAGTGAATGTGGTTTTCTCTTGGTCTTTTGGATCGATAGGGATTTGAAAATATCCGGAAAAACCATCTAAGAAACAATAGAAATCATTACCCGCTAAACGCTCGAGCATTTGATTCATGAAAGGAAGAGTGAAATGATCCTTACGAGTGGCATCATTGAGCTTACGATAATCGATGCAAACTCGCCAACCCGTTACGAGTTGAGTAGGAATCAACTCGTTGTTTTCATTTGGAACAACGATGATTTCGCCTTTCTTAGGCACACAATGGACGGGACTAACCCATGGCGAATCCGAGATAGGGTAAATCATTCCGGCATCGAGAAGTTTGATAACTTCTTTCTTAATGACTTCGTGAATTTTTGGATTAACCCTTCTTTGATTTTGGATTACGGGATTAAAGTCATCTTCCATGAGAATTTTATGAGTACAAAAATTAGGATCAATTCCGCGAATGTCGGAGATTTTCAAAGCAATTGCTTTCTTATGATTCTTAAGCACATCGATAAGTCGGGATTCTTCATCTTCTTTTAAGTCCTTAGCAATAATGACGGGTAACTTATTATCCTCCTCTAAGAAAACATACTCTAAATGAGACGGCAAATCCTTAAGTTCTAAATCCGGTGGATTGTCGGTGGAAGGCTTAGTCAAATTAGGATCATCGTTTGTAACTTCCTTAGGAGTAGGTGGAGAAGTATGGTCCTCATTGAGAAGTCTCCCAATGGTACGAATGTCTTCTTCCCAATCGGTGGGAGAATCGTCATATTTTAAATCCACATCTCCTAAACTCGCTTCAAATTCTTATAAAAGAAAGTCACTTTCTCCAAATGGAGTCAATGAAGGAGCAATAGAAGCTACGGTCTCAACATGAGGTAAAGGAGAAATCTCGCTCGTACAAGCCTCGTGAAAATGTTCTTCGCATGCTTCGTCGAGCACATCGATGTAATTCACGGATTCGAGCTCATCGGGAAGTTTGGAGAGTTTACCCATGTTAAAGACGATTTTGTCATCCCCGACCCTCATGATAAGCTCACCCGCAGCTACATCAATTAATGTACGCCCGGTTCTCAAGAAGGGTCGTCCCACAATTAAGGGAACACGGGGATCCATTTCATAGTCGACTACGACGAGGGAAAAGTGAATTTGTCGACTCCTACAAAAACATCCTCGGCTATCCCCACTGGATAAGCAACCGTACGGTTAGCTAATTCCAATGTCATACGAGTGGGGACTAGCTCGGGTAAAGATACTTGTTTCCACACGGACAATGGCATAAGATTGATACTCGCTTCGAGATCCGCCAAGGCCATACAATTCTCAACACCCGGAAAATTTTAAGGAATAAGGAATCGACCGGGATCTCCTAACTTAACCGGTAATTTTCTCAGCAGAACCGCGGAACAATTCTCATTCAATTGGGTATTGGCAATATCAAGCAACTTTTCTTTATCACTTAAAAGATCCTTAAACATCTTAGTGTACTTAGGCATGTGAGCGAGCGCCTCGGAAAAGGTGATATTAAAATTCAATTGTTTGAACATTTTTAGGAAGTTCAAAACTTGAATATCATCCTTATTCTTCAATTTCTCTTTCCGCAACCTTGAGGGATAAGGTATATTGGGTTGAGATGAAGGCTTTGGAGTGGATTGCTCACTCACATCCTTTGGTGGAGGAGGAGTAGAAATGGAAGGTGAAGGAACCGGTTTAGGAACCAAAGGTGTGGTATAAAATTTAGGTATCGGTGGAACATAAGGTGTAGACGAATGCATAACGGGTGGTATGTCACAAGTGGAAGAAGAAGGTATCTCGGGTCCTTGATGAGGTGGGGGATAGGAAGGTTCTACGGTGGTCTTACCGCTCCTAGTAGTAATAGCATTAACATTAGCCCTAGGATTGGTCACGGTGTTCGAAGGGAGGGCACCTTGAGGACGAAGGTTTTGAAGCATAGTCAAAAATTTCTTATCGGTCGATTCTTGCATCTCTCTCATAATTCGTTCATGGTCGGTCAATTTTTGTAGAACCAAGTCCATTTGAGGGTTATGCATGTTAATTTGATTATACCCTTGATTGTTAAAACCTTGATTAGGAAAACCTTGATTAGGAAAACCTTGGTTTTGATATTGATTATAACCTTGATTAAATCCTTGATTTTGAAAACCTTGGTTATTAAATCCTTGATTTTGGTTATTGAACCCTTGGTTTTGCCCTTGAAAATTCCCTTGATTTTGATTAAAACCCCGTTGATTAGAATTTCCTTGAAAATTTCCCCGTTGAGGACCTTGGTTCCTATTTTGGGCGGGTGGGGGTGGGTGCTACAAAACCCGGGGGAGCCAAATAGTTATTAGACTTGTAAGACAAATGGTTAACATCAACATTTGGTTTGAAATGAATCCGCTCATTTTCATTGTTATTATAAGCATAAACTTCTTGTTGATTATTGTAAACCTTGTCACAATTGAAGTATGAATGCGGTCCACCACAAGTCTCACACGTTTCACAATTTTCTTTCACGGCATTCACATGTGTAGTGAGGGCGTCGGTTTTTAGAACAAGTGTTTCAACAAGCGAAGTGAGTTTATCGATTCTCTTGTCACTCTCACTAGAACTAGCACTTGCCATAGTGGCCCTAACACTCTTGGTTTGCACCTTAGCCTTGTTTTCAATTATGGCCCAAGCCTCGTTCATTGATTTCACAAGAATATTGCCCCCCGCGGCACTATTAAGTGAGTCTTGGTCATTTAGAGTTAAACCATTGTAAAACGTATTAATTTGATGCACTTTAGTGAAACCGTGTTGTGGACATTTTCTCAAAAGTTATTTAAATCTATCCCAAGACTCACTAAACGTTTCCCCATATTGTTGTTCAAAGGTGATGATCTCATTCCTTAAAGAAGTAGTCCGTGATGGTGGGAAAAAGTAGTTTATGAACTTGGTCTCTAAGTCGATCCATGTGGTAATACTTTGGGGTGGTTCTTTATCAAGCCAAATCCGGGCTTGTCCCTCGAGGGAAAAAGGAAAGAGTTGCAAAAGAATAGCCTCTTGTGGCACCCCATTGTATTTGACGGTGTTGGCTAATTGTATGAAACGTTTGATATGAGCATGTGGGTCATCATTAGTACGACCTAAAAATGTTGTAGCGGAAACCATTTGAATAAAACCCGTTTTAAGTTCAAAATTATTATCTCCAATATCCGGCACCACAATCGCGTCATCGTTTCCTTCAACGTGAGATTAGAGAATCTCAATCATTGGTCGATTATCCGTTGCCATCGTGTTGTTCAAAGCTCGATTCTCGGGATCGTCTTGAATGACGGTCTTTTTGTTTTTCTTCTTCTTCTTCTTTTTGGAAGAATTAGAAGAGTTTGGTACACCAATCGGTATGTATGTATGCGCGCGAGTGCGCATACAATTAAAACTTTGGAATGAGGTAGGTGACCTCGGTCGACTTTGAGAGGAAAAGGATTTTCCCTCTCGAGGAGCAATATGAAAATCTACAAAAATATATACTTAATTACTAATTGAGTTGGCAAACCAATAACCAGTCGTCCCTCTTAATATACGCACAAGCAAGCGGGGAAACGAGGTGGCACAAAGCACTTAAAAACCTTTTTCCTTAGACGGCCTTTTATAGCGCGTTGCCTTATACCCACCTTATAGTTTGTATATTTTGAGTTCAAACGTCTTACTAGTATTTATCTATTTTGCCTTTTTATTTCGTTATGGATGCGAATACAATAGTTAGGTGATGAAATCCCAACTAAGGCTTATTTGAAAAGTTGGTAAATTATTGTGCTACGTAATATACTATAGTAAAAGAAAAATCTTTTTGTATTTTTTTTTTAGAAAAATATATATTCACAAGAAAAATCGAAAGAAATCGAACTAAGAAATAACACTAATACGTAATATTTTTGGTGTAATACTTTTAGGAAAAAGTATTACTTTTGTATTTTTTAATTTTTTTTGTGCAAATCTTAGGAAAGAATTTGCGTTTGTGATTTTTTTAATTTTTTTTGTATTTTTAAGTTTTTGATTTTTTGTATTTTTTTTAATTTTGTTGCAAGAAACGTAACGTTCAAAATGAACGGATCTCAAAATCCAAACATCTTCACGAAAAATCGTCAATCGTACGAGCGAAGAGGCAGTGGCGCCATTTTAATATTAGGTTTTTGCAAGGCAAATCTTTTAATCGATTAATGTTCGTTTTTCCTCGACTCGATTCGAATTGATTTCCGATTAAAACGTAAAACTTGATTTGTTCTTGGTAACTATATTTTAGGTATTTTTAGACTAAAATCTATTTAATATTAAAGAAATTTAAATAAAACTAATTTTAAAATAAAACTTAAATCTAAATTCAAATTAATTTTAAACTAAAGACTTTATAAAAACTTTAAATGAGATCTAATTTTAAAACTAATTAATTGAAATAAACTAATTTAAAAATCTATTTAAAACTAAATTAAAATTATAAAAGTAAATAAAATATTTTTTAAACTTCGTATATTTTTCAAAACTAAATTAAAGAAAATGAAATAAAACTTTTACTTAAATGAACTAAAAACGTGTATTTAATCCACTAATTAAAATCTAACAAGGGAAAAATTCCTATATTAATTAAACTGTAAGAAAATAAACACAAGAAATGATGCTAGCACAATGGTTATGTTGAATGGCAACTGGACAGGAGGTCCAGGGTTCGAGTCCCTAGAGGGACTATATTTTTGCTATATTAAAATTTTTGGAATAAAGAAAGAAATTAGATCAAATGGATCTGTTTCTCACCAGTACTAGCAAATATGTAAACCCAAAAATTAACTATAACAGTCAAAAACAAATAAGCAGATGAAACAAAGAAATAAGCTAGAAATAATAAGACCTGAAAATCCAACAAACGCAAATAAGTTGAAAAACAGATCCTAACAAATGTAAATTTAAACAGATAAAAGAGACTACTCAATCAAACAAATACAAATAAGCAGATGTTGAAAATGATTAAACTAACGAACTAAATAAGCAATTCAAATCAACTAAAATCCAAAAGCAAATATTAACTACTATAAATAAAAAATAAAACGAAATCACATATCAAATTAAGCAAATCCAAACAAACAATTTATATAAGCTTAAGCGGACTAAAACATAAGCAGTTTCGAACAGCTCCAAACCAAACATATATAAGCAAACCGAATCGAAAACATTAAGCAGATTAAATAGAAATCCAAATTACCCTATGCCAAAACTTAAACAGACTAATATTGACTAAGCAGATCCAAAACAACCTCAAGCAGATAAAATCATAAACTAAATAACATTAACATAAAATTAAAAGAAAGACAAACCTAGTGGAGATTTCCTTTGAGTATAAGGTGGGCGTTGAACCCCCTCGTAAATCGAAACAAACGAACCAACACCACCGATTTTACCCAATATCCATCATCACCATCGTCGAACATGAACAGCAAACGAACACAATATTTTTTATTTTTTTTTATTTTTTTTCTTTTTTTTCCAGTGGGGAAAGAGTTCTACCTTCTACTATTACTTTAATAATTATTACATCAAAATAAAATTAAAATTAAATGCAATAATAATAAAACGCAGCCAATAATTTTAACAAAAGTGAAATTTCATTAATATAAAAATTCAGTACAATGCTTGAAAATGGAAATTACATTAAAACCCTAATTCTATTTTTTCAGAAATAAAAATTAAAATAAAGGAAAAGGCACCTAAAATTACAGATATGAAGGGGTTTTATAGGCAAACCCCTTGGAAACCCTCTTGTTAGCTTCCAAAGTAAGCATCGAATCCAGGCCGTAGAATCCATCGTTCTTCTTCTCTCTTCATTTTCTTCAATCTTGCGGTAGAAAAGCGTCCTTGCATCACTTGGATTGCCAGCATGGCACTTTTGTGCTAGTTGTGTTTGTTTGAGGGTGAGGTGGATTAATCTTATTGGATGAGGGGTTTGTGGTGATGTGGGATAACCAATCACAAAGGAGAGATTGGCCACGTCAGGAGATGGGAGAGGACCACAAGTGAGTGGTTCATCCGAAAACTATGGGGATTTAATTCCCATAGGTATGAATTAACCTTTGAGGGTAAAACCCCCATTTTTGGGTGAGTAATTTTGTTGATAGTAAAAATTAGGGTTAGGGTAACTGGCTGCGTTTTTTGGGGAAGAAAGAAGTGGGTGGAAGATTTTTCTTTGTTTGTAACGTCACAAATGAAAGGGGTAGGGTAAATTATTTGTTTTAAACGTGAGTGGGTAAAGTGTGGGGTGTTGGGACACGTGGGGGTTGAGCTGTGAGGTGGATTGACTAGGTTTGTGTGTTGACCAGTTATTTGACCAAGTGAAAACTCATTTCACTCCATCCGTTTCATCCATGTTTATGCCAATGTTTGGGCTTGGCCCAATGTTAATTCATCCGTCCCAACAGGTAATTATCAAATGGGCTTAGGCCATTTATATAATTTATTTGATCGTTTAGTTTAAATTATCCATTCCTTAAATGGGCTTGTGGGCCCATTAGGCATAAGTGGGACCCACAAGGCCCAAAATCTTCGTAAATGATTGAATTCACTAGAACGAGCTCGATTTTGGCTTTCTCGATCTTTTCTTCAATTCCATGTTGATTTTGATGGTTTTCGTGATCTTGGCACACTTTTGGTCTTTCGACTTTGTCTTTGTCTCTTTCTTGGACTTTTCTTCAACATTTGACCGTGAAATCCCGTGTTTTCTCTTCTTTTGATCATTTGTACCTATTTAACACAAAAACACAAAACCACGCGTAATTCCGACATTTACGGTATAAAACACATGATTAGGTCTTGTTTTTCCTTTTTTTTAGTGGCAAAAGGATAAGTGTTTATACACTTATTAGTCCCACTTTATTTTCAGCCTAAATAACTATCGAAAAAAGTCAAACAAAGCATCCTTGTGATCATTCAAGACAATCTTAAAATATAAGAGATACACCTAGGAATAAGGGAGTCTAAGTGAATAATTGGCCCACATGAATTCGTGTTAGTCTGCTAACTTATAATAACTATGATCTCGTTTTTAAGCTTGGTATGGGGAACGTGAAACTTGAGGATGATAAACGTTCATGGCAGCCAAAACCCAATGTAAGTCTTTGATTCCTTTACTTGTTTCTATCTTTTTATTTTCCTTAAATGTTTAGTATTTAATAAAGGCCAAGGTGGGTTATTTATGATGGAAAATGTAAACCATGCTTTAAAATTAATGCATTGCATGAGGGCATTGCAATGGTCAAGTGTATGGGATTTAATAAGTGTGAAAACACTTATTATTTTACCACTTATTTCCAATAATAACAAGACCAAAACGTGTATTTTATGTCGTAAAAGTCGGAATTATGCGTCGTTTGTGTTTTTATTGAGTTTTAGGACCAAAAGATGAAAAAGGAAGAAAACACGGGCTTTCACGGGATTTTATCGAAGAAAACGAGAAAACACGAAGTCAAAAGATCAAGTGTGCAAAAAGAACGGATGTCCAAGACCTATTCTGAAGATTTATCGAAGAAAAAGTCTAAAGACGGAAGTTTAATGAAGTCGAAGAACTCAACTCTAAATATTAGAAGAAAATTATTAAGACGATTTCAAATCCCAAGACGACATCGAGAACGATAAAGAATTTAGATCGAGTCGAGAAGAAAAGAAAGAAATAAGAAAGCATACATGCATTCCCCACTCCCTATATAAACCCTCCTAATGACACATTAGGAGGGTGTTAGTCATTAGCTAGTTTTAGTTTTTCATTTTTCCTTTCTAGTTTTAGAGAGAGAAAGTTTCAAACTTTCTCTCACTAAGTTTCATCTTTTTCTTTCAAGTTTAAGGTTTGAATCATTCTTGTATTTGGATTTCATTAATCTAATTCAAGTTAAGCTTTTTGTTCCTTAATCTCTTTCTACATCTCTTGGTTTTACTTTATCCTTGATCCGAAATTTCATATTTGATCTGAATAGTTCTTTATTCGTGTTTGAATTTGATGTTTTAGTGCTTAAAAAGTTAATCTTTCTATTCCTACGTCAGCGCTTATACGGTATAAGCTATAAGCTTTTGGTGCTTATTGGCTTATTTGTATTTTGGCTTATTTACTTTTAAGCTTTCTAAATAGTTTTATTGTTTTGATGTTCGGTTTATTAAGTCCCAAGTTTAGTATTCATAAAGGTTTCGATTTTGTGCTTATTTACTCTTTTCCAAGTTGGTAAGTGCTTATCATAGTTGCTGCTTTTTCGTTTAAGCTTATTTACCTTTTGGATGCTATTTCCATCTTAGAAGGTTTTGCTTGGTACGATCACTTGACTTCGATCGCATAGATTGCGATCTGTTTATTCTTCCCTGGTACGATCCATCATTTTAATCACCCAGTCCGATCTGTGGGTGCGATGGTGTGTCACTATCTCTAGTTGCGATCGCATTGATTGCGATTTTGTTTGTTACGATCAGTCCACGATCCACTTGTTGCGATCGGTGAGTACGATCACCCCTACCCATCGTACTGCTGAGTACGATCTAACTCCTTGGTTGCGATCGCATTGAGTGCGATCTGGATTACTGTTTGAGTGCAATCGCATTGCGATCGGATTCAGGCTTTCGTTTTGTTTTTCTTAGATTTCAAATTTAATTTTACCGCCATTTTTACTTAGTTTATTTTAAACAAGTTTTCAAGTTTTTAATCATTTACATTTCAATAATAAAAGATTGCACACTTTTATTTGTAGTTTAATTTTTTAAAGCTTCCATTTTACTTAACGACAATTTTCTTATTTGCATTTTAGTTTAAAATTAGATAAATCACACAAACCATCCTCTTGATCACCAAAGGACAATTAAGTCGCACTAATTAACGGTAATAAATTCGAAGAGACTTGGAACTACGAACTTTCATAACTAGGTAAAAATCTAGTTATTATTATGCTAAAGCAAATGATGCTAAATTTGATAATATGCAACGTGAAATGATTAGCTTAAGAATCGAGTTGAAAAACGAGCTTAAAAACAAACTTGCTAATGAACTTAAGACTCATGCTAATAAAGTGGAAGGAAACATCCAAAGTCTTCAAATTAATCAACAAAAGATGGAACAAGGACAATATGAGATTAAGCAAGAGTTGTTAAAAGCGGATACTAGGCAATCAAAATTTGAAGACCGAATGGCAAAAATGTTTGAAGCAATCATGTGTAAACCCTCTTCCTTGGGTGGTCTTCCTAGTGATACCATTGCAAACCCAAAGGGAGAGATGAAGGTTATTACTACCCGAAGTGGTAAAACTTTCAAAGAACCAATCTCTCGTCCAAGTACTTCTACGGAGAAGGAAATCGAGAAAGAACCCGAGGTGATGGTTGAAAATGAGCATATTACAAGCCTACGAAGTACCGCTCATACCACACCTACGGTTGAACCAATACCAATCATGGAACCCGAGATTCCAAGGCCGTTGCCTAATGCCCAACCCACACCACCCTTACCTTACCCTTCAAGACGAAACAAAGAGAAAATGCAAGAATGTAACAAACAACAAATCGAGCTTTTTATAAATATGTTTCAACAAATCCATTTTGATGTAACTTTAGCCGACACATTGTTATACATGCCTCGTTTCGCTTACACTTTTAAAAGTATGATGAATGATAAGGAAAAGCTTTCAAAGCTTGCTAATTGTTCTTCGGTTTATCTTAACCGCATACCAGAAAACGTTGGTGACCCCGGGAAGTTTCTCATTCCTTGTGATATACAAGATATGAAAGAATGTCTCGCCTTGGCCTATCTTGGTGCAAGCATTAATTTGATGCCATTTTCCATTTGGAAATCGCTTTCGCTTCCGGCTCTTACTCCTTCGAATATGTCTATCGAGATGGCCGATCATTCTAAGATTATGGCATGTGGAGTAGCTGAGGATGTTTTCGTGAAAGTGGGAAAATTCTACTATCCCGCCGATATTATAGTAGTTGACATCCTCGCGGATCCTCAAGTTCCTCTCATTTTAGGTCGTCCATTTTTAGACACCTCGAGATCGCTTATCGATGTTCATGCTAGAACCATTACTTTAAGATTCAACGAAGAGGAACTTGTTATAAACGCTACTCAAAATTCAACACCTTCTCATGTTTATGCAATTGCTACCATCAATCACATCGACTTAGTTGATGTGGTTTGCGATAAATTTTTACAAGAAGTTTTAGGTTTTTCCGATAGCCCATGGGTGAGCCCAATCCATTGTGTCCCTAAAAAGGACGGAATGACCGTTGTACCTAATGAAAACAACGAGTTAATACCCACTCATGTTGTGACCGGTTGGAGGGTGTGTATTGACTACCGAAAGTTAAATGACGCCACTCGTAAAGACCACTTTCCTTTGCCCTTCATGGATCAAATGTTGGAGCGACTCACGGGAAATGAAATCTATTGCTTTTTAGATGGTTTTTCCGGTTACTTTCAAATCCCAATCGACCCTCGTGATCAAGATAAAACTACGTTCACATGTCCTTATGGAACGTTTGCTTATCGTAGAATGCCTTTTGGACTTTGTAATGCACCGGGTACGTTTCAACGGTGTATGATGGCTATTTTCCACGATATGATCGAGAAGTCGATTGAAGTGTTCATGGATGATTTCTCGGTATTTGGTAATTCGTTCACGTCATGTTTAAATAACTTAGAGAAAATGTTAAAACGTTGTGAAGAAACCAATCTTGTACTTAATTGGGAAAAATGTCACTTCATGTGTAAACAAGGAATCGTCTTAGGACATAAAGTCTCGAAAGCGGGGATTGAGGTCGATAAAGCTAAGGTAGACGTCATCGCCAAGTTACCTCATCCCAAAACCGTTAAGGGGGTTAGGAGTTTCCTAGGCCACGCGGGCTTTTATCGTTGTTTCATCAAAGACTTTTTGAAAATCTCTCGACCAATGACACACCTTCTCAAGAAGGATGCTCCTTTTAATTTCAATTAGGATTGTGTTAGAGCTTTTGAAACTCTTAAAAGGAAACTTACCGAAGCTCCCATTCTTGTTGCTCCTAATTGGGAATTACCCTTTGAAATCATGTGCGATGCAAGTGACTATGCTATAGGGGCCGTCTTAGGGAAACTTTATGAAAAGCATTTCCATCCTATCCACTATGCTAGTAAAACGATGACCGAGGCTCTATTGAATTACACCACAACCGAAAAGGAATTCCTTGCCATGGTCTATGCTTTTGAGAAATTCTGACCTTATCTCGTCTTAACTAAAAGCATCGTGTATACGGACCATTCGGCTATCAAGTATCTCTTAGCTAAGCAAGATGCTAAGCCGAGATTACTTCGTTGGATGCTCCTCCTCCAAGAATTTTATGTCACCGTGCTTGACAAAAAAGGAGTCGAGAATCTAGCGGCCGATCATCTCTCTCGTCTAGAAGATCCTCACAAAGATGTTTTCGAGAACAAGGAAATCACCAAAACATTTCCTCTCGAGACTTTCGGTGCAGTGAATTCTAAAGACACCACCCCATGGTTTGCCGACATTGCAAATTACCATGCGGGGAACTTCATAATCAAGGGTATGACGACACAACAAAAGAGAAAATTCTTTAGTGACGTCAAGTTCTATTTTTGGGACGACCCTTAACTCGTTTGACGTTGTGTTTTTGGAACCGAAGCTTCTAACATCCTTAGAGCTTGTCATGAGGGACCCACGAGTGGTCACCACGGTGCTAATTTTACAGCTAAGAAAGTGTTCGATGCCGGCTTCTTTTGGCCTACAATCTATCGTGATGCACACGCACTTGTTAAGACGTGTGACTCTTTCCAACGTCAAGGAAAATCATCTCAACGTGATGAAATGCCACAAAACATAATTCAAGTATCAAGTATGTGAGATTTTCGACATTTGGGGCATAGACTTTATGGGGTCGTTCCCATCATCACATGGTAACAAGTATATCCTCGTCGCCATCGACTACTGTTGGAAATACGTTTTACGTATTAAGAAGGATCGGTCACTCCAACAATAGTATATGTAATAGCTCGTAGTTTAGTTATCTTAATATTAAACAAACAAGGCTAAGCCAAGCCTACAACATATGTAGGCCGGCGGCCCAATGCAAGCCCAAGCCCATCATATGGGCTTGGTATATAAACCCTCTCCTTAGATGGAGAGGGTGGTGTGGTTTCATTATTTTTCACATAGAAAACATTACTTTCTCTCTCTAGCTTTGTGTGAAATCCACCATCTCTCTATCTCTTTCTCTCTCTAGATACATAAGCAAGATTTACAATCCTACAAATGGTATCAGAGCCATGGGATGATTGTATTGTTCATGTGTTTGTGTTCTTGATTCATACGCCATTTTTGATCCATTTTCACACGTCCAAATTTTTTTTTTGTGTTTTTGATGGTTTTTTCTATATCTGTATCTGCTAACACTCCGGAACCAATAGTTTCCAATGCATTGTCTACTGTTGTGATTGAAAACAGGTGGTCCAAATTGTTCTCTGGTATTTGGACTCTGGTTGCTCTAAGCATATGACCGGAGATCGCTCTCAGCTCAGAAATTTCGTCAGCAAGTTTCTTGGTACGGTTCGATTTGGTAATGATCATATTGCAAAGATAATGGGTTATGGTGAATATCATATTGGGAATGTTATAATTTCAAGAGTGTATTACGTGGAAGGTCTTGGTCACAACTTATTTTCTGTGGGACAATTTTGTAATGCAAACCTAGAAGTTGCTTTTCGAGAGCATACCTGCTTCATTCGTAATTTGGAAGGGGTTGATTTATTGAAAGGTACTCGAGGGAATAATTTGTATACTTTGTCTCTACAAGACATGATGGCCGCTTCTCCCGTATGTCTTCTCTCCAAAGCATCGAAGACTAAGTCATGGTTATGGCATCGACGGTTATCTCATCTTAACTTTGACGCTATTAATCATTTGGCGAAAAACGAACTTGTTCGTGGTCTTCCTAAACTTTCATTTCACAAGGATCATTTGTGTTCCGCGTGTACAATGGGGAAAAGCACTAAGAAATCTTACAAACCCAAGACGGAAGACACCAACCAGGAGAAACTTTATCTTTTGCATATGGATCTTTGTGGGCCAATGCGTGTTGAAAGTCTTAGTGGCAAAAAGTACATCCTCGTCATTGTCGATGATTACTCTCGGTTTACATGGGTGAAATTTCTTAAAGCCAAGAATGAGGCACCTAAATTCATCATCGGATTTCTCAAGATGATTCAAGTGCGTCTCAACACTACTGTCCGACGCATTCGTACAGATAATGGAACCGAATTTGTGAATCAAATTTTGCGTGATTATTATTAAGAAGTTGGCATTTCTCATGAAACATCCGTTGCACGCACTCCACAACAAAACGGTGTCGTTGAAAGGCGAAATCGCACACTTATGGAAGCTGCTCGAACGATGTTAATTTACGCAAAGGCTCCATTGTTTTTATGGGCAGAAGCAGTATCTACAGCAGTGTACACCCAAAACCGATCACTAATTCGTAAACGCCATGGTAAAACACCTTATGAGCTTCTCCATGGAAAAGTACCAGATTTATCATATCTTCATGTATTTGGTTCTCTTTGCTATCCAAATAATGATGGTGACAATTTGGGAAAACTTCAACCAAAGGCTGATATTGGTATTTTCATTGGTTACGCACCCTCAAAGAAGGCATACCGAATCTACAACCGTAACTCTCGCAAGATCCTCGAAACTATGGATGTTGATTTTGATGAGCTGACAGCAATGGCTTCTGAGCAAAGCAGCTCTGAACCCGCACTTCATGAAATGGGACCCAGTAATATTAGTTCTGGTCTTGTCCCAAACAACCCTACTTCATCATCATTTACACCACCTACTAGGAAGGAATGGGATACGTTGTTTCAACCGTTCTTTGATGAATTCTTTACTCCTCCAAGTATTGTTGCTCCAGAACCTGAAGTAATAGCTCCGGTAACCGAAGTTGTCACTCCAGCAACCGTTGCACAATCAGATACATCTGCACCAACAATTGGTCAAGATATACCTTCAACAAGTAATTCTCAACCAACACATGTTTCAACTACCCATGTCATGCCTATTGATGATGAAGAGGATGATGATGATCACGATTTGGAATTCGCTCAAATGCGTGAACTTCCATTCTTTGGTGTATCTATTCCCGACCCTAATCAAGCCGGGTCGTCCACCTCAGAGGAAGCTCCTTCTACAGTTTACTCCAATCCACGGATTCGTGAACATGACAGCAAGTGGACAAAGGATCATCCTATAGATTCTATTATTGGTGACCTTAATCGTCCGGTATCCACACGAAGTCAGTTATAAGAAAGTGCATTGTTTTGTCACTTTGATGCTTTTCTCACTGAAGTTGAACCTAAGACATGGCAACAAGCTTTTACTCAATCCTGTTGGATAGAAGCTATGCAAGAAGAACTTAACGAATTCATACGTCTTGATGTTTGGGAACTTGTCCCATGCCCGGATCAAGTGCAGTTACTCACTTTGAAATGGGTTTACAAGGTGAAACTTGATGAGTTAGGCGGAATATTGAAGAACAAAGCTCGTCTAGTAGCTCGTGGATACAAGCAATTATTGGGCATCGACTTTATGGAATCCTTTGCACCTGTTGCCCGTTTGGAAGCTATTAGACTATTCCTCGCTTATGCAGCCCATATGAATATGGTCGTCTATCAGATGGATGTGAAGACGGCATTTCTTAATGGTGAACTCAAGGAAGAGGTCTATGTTCAACAACCGGATGGTTTTGTGAATCCTAATTATCCTAATCATGTGTACAAGCTTAAGAAGGCTCTCTATGGGTTGAAGCAAGCTCCTCGCGTATGGTATGATCTTTTGTCACAATTCCTCATTACGCAAGGCTTCGCTAAAGGCAAGGTGGATCCCACGCTGTTCATTCAGAAACGAGGTAAAGATATGATTATGGTACAAATATATGTTGATGATATTATATTTGCAGCCTCGACCCAAACCTTATCGGATGAGTTTGGGACACTCATGTCTTCCAAGTTTAAGATGTCAATGATGGGCACGGTATCATTCTTCTTAGGTCTTCAGATATCTCAGAGTCCCAGAGGCATCTTTATCAATCAATCCAAGTATGCCCTTGAATCGCTTAAGAAGTATAAGATGGAATCTTGCGACCCCGTGGATACTCCAATGGTGGAACGAACTAAGCTTGATGCAGATCCACATGGAGTTGCCGTTGATCCGACACTTTATCGTGGAATGATCGGTACTCTTCTGTATATCACAGCCAGTCGACCTGATCTTCAGTTTGCTATATGTATGTGTGCCAGGTATCAAACTAGGCCTACTGAGTTACACTTAGCTACTGTTAAAAGGATCTTTCGATATCTTAAAGGAACCATTAATCGGGGACTTTGGTATTCGAAGGACTCTTCTATTGCACTAGTGGCATATGCAGATGCGGATCACGCGGGTTGTCAAGATACAAGGCGTAGCACGAGTGGAACTTTGCAACTACTAGGAGATCGACTAATCAGTTGGGCATCGAAAAGGCAGAAAAGCGCTGCAATTTCAAGTACGGAAGCAGAATACATAGCTATGTCCGGTTGCTGTGCTCAAATTCTTTGGATGAGATCGTAATTAACCGACTATGGTCTAGGTTTCAACAAGATTCTGATGTACTGCGACAACAAGAGTGCCATTGCCTTATGCTGCAACAACGTCCAATTCTCTTGGTCAAAGCATATTGACATTCGCTACCATTTCATCAAGGAGCAAGTAGAAAATGGAGTAATAGAGCTTTACTTTGTCCGATCT
This sequence comes from Glebionis coronaria, assembly GCA_025667525.1. Lineage (NCBI taxonomy): Eukaryota > Viridiplantae > Streptophyta > Magnoliopsida > Asterales > Asteraceae > Glebionis > Glebionis coronaria. Next base: position 91,051,021 of record CM046875.1, on the reverse strand, counting down.
GAGTAACAATTGGCGGATATTTTCACGAAGGCTTTAGATCGAGCTCGAATTGAATTTTTGGCTGACAAGCTAGGAATGAGAACCTTCTCGCCTGAGACTCTAAAGGAACTAGCAGATGAAGCGAAAGAATAGTCTTGGTAAAACTATTCTCTGTATCCTTGGTGATCATCTGTATATATTGTTTATATTTTTATCCACAAAAGCAAAATACAAAAATATAAAACCATATAAAAACCATAAAAATTGAAAAATATAGAAAAATCCAAAAATATTTTTACTTTACTTTTCAAAGGCATGTCTTTTGGTACGATAATATTTACGGCCTTAGAAATGTTGATTAATATTTACACGGCGCCATAAATAGAGTTCGTACAAAAGTTGTAAATATTTCATAAAACATGCCTATATGGCTTGTAGTTATTTCAGACTGCAACCCGGTTTTCACATTAAAGTAAAGTATTTCTTATGAAAGCTTTGGCTCACAACGGGAATCAATTTTCTCGGGCAAGGTTTACTTTAAAACCTTGTAAGGGATCAAGTTTACTTTATAACTTGGTCTAACACAAATCTATGTACGCCTCAGTGCATTTATTTGTTAAAACAAGAGAAGTCTTGTTTTTATGAAGCTATCATCTCTACAACCATAGTTATCTACAATTGGTATCTACATACTCGACGATGCGACTACTCAACCGACGACTACAACTCTTTCGATAGAACACGGGTCAACAATTGAGGGGGAGCAATTGTCAAGCATTCAGAATCTTCGATGCCGAACGTGCCAAGTTCACAAGTTGGTGTCAAGACAACAATACCAATCGTACATGTGGTGTCAAGAGATGACTTCAGACGTGACGAGGCGACCAACATATGCTGCCAAGAACCATTTGATCTTATCATATGATGTTCTCATCTATCAGGTCCAACCTTGTCAATTCTTTTCTAATATGGTGAATATGTGATCATGTTACAAATAGATGTCATGAAGATAAAACGAACTCGTATTTTTCTTCCCAAAACCTTTGTTAAAACTTCATTAAATCAATTGATATTAAAAACATCGATTGGGTTAATATTTTTAATATGGGGGAGAAAATGTGATTTAATATGGGATATTATCATAAATGGTTTGACTTAATGTGCTGGCTCATCCCGACATGTGCGAAATGTTTTCGAATATCGTGGCATATGTTAAGGGGGAGCAAAATGGAATTGCTATATCAAAATGGATTTTCATGGTGACATATACTTACCCAAACCTCATTTAATTCACGACGATGAAGATTGTGGTGACATAAGGATGGTAGGATAGGTTAAGTCCTATGATTCTTCCAGAACCGGAGGAATCTTCCCAAGGACATTCCATAGCTAGAAATAGTAGTCCTTAGGAAAGATGGAGAAAGATTGTGAACGTAGCTGAATGCCGACCAAGTACTTAAGGTAGCACTGGAACAATCACAACAAGGTGCTAGTGATGACGTATTGGTAAGCATTGAAGGGGTTGAAGAATGAAAAAGAATTGTAAAGATAAAGGGTGTAAAGAAAGAAGCCCTCCTTACAACTTTAGGCAGAAACCGGGTCAATACATATGCTATTGAGATCATTTTAATGAATCTTGATATTGAAGACAGACATCATGGACCCAGTGATGCAATGCACAACCCATCCCAGCTAACTCATATATCTCTCAAAAGGTATTTGTTTTAATCACACGGAGACAACACGTTATCTATCGATTTATTCACTCCGAATAAATTGGTATTGAAATGGTGGCACTCCTCTCCAGCCTCCGATCACTAAAATCCAAAGTGCACGATCGAGTCTAGAGCCATTTGAGATCATCAAATATCTCACTAGGACACACTTTCATATTTCCTTGCTTCTTCACACACTGTGAAAAGTAAGAAAGATTTTTAGAGTCCTACGCAAAATCTTCATGATCTTGCCTGAACATCCGAGTAATACGAAAGTATTTACAATGAAGATGGAAATCCTTCTTGAGCGAACATCAAAAAGCTCATGGTAGGTGACTTGTGTGATTCTTTATGAATCAAACTTGTGATAACTAGAAAGCAACAGCTGTTTAATTCTTAACTGAATTTAAACACGTTCCAGGCCTCTACGCAATATCTTAGTGATCTTGCCAGAACACTCAGAGTGATACCTTAGTGTTCACAGTGATGAGTGGAAATCCTTCTAGTGTTAACCTCAAACAGCACTTGGTAGGTAACTTGCAAGATTCTATACGAATCAAGCTCGTGACAACTGGAAAGCAACGATGGTGCGGTTCTTAATTGAATTTCACTTGTTCCAGGAACATGAATTGACGGCTTCAAATCATGCGGATAATATTATCCAAATGATTCACTCTTTATGTTCGCAGTCAGCTTTGGACGGTCGAATAAAGAGAACGGGTTTACCCGCGAAATCCTGTCAGGAAGTTACTTAATTGAAACTATCCGTCACGGGTACGATATCTAATATCGTCCAACGGTCTTCACCGACCGGAGGTAAAATGCTACCAATTTAGAATGAAATGTTCAAAGCCATTTCGTTCGTGTCTACTTATGTTGCGGCATTTGAAGACGGTGGCGTTGCGGGATCCAAGAAGAAGTTGTCCCCGCATGCTTATACTTTATGCACTTAATACCTCATCAAATTCAAGAAAGCCTAAAAGTTAAGTCTTTCGCTGTATTAAACTCTGAAGCTTTCAAGAATTACAAAAGTTATAAGTATGTGGGACATGGTGTCACGAAGAGGAGAAGATCACAAGTGAAGGATGCACAAGATCAAGGCAAGAGATCAATGCTTAAGATTGATATCAAAGATCACATCAGCATGTTCACCTGAAAAGAAAAAGAAAAGAAAGACGAATACTACGAGCTCAAGACAAGCATAGTATGCTAGGTTTATTTCATTATTGTAACTCGGGTAACGCCCTTGTTTGGAGTGACCTCCCTTAGGGGGAGATTGTTGGAAATACGTTTTACGTATTAAGAAGGATCGGTCACTCCAACAATAGTATATGTAATAGCTCGTAGTTTAGTTATCTTAATATTAAACAAACAAGGCCAAGCCAAGCCTACAACATGTGTAGGCCGGCGGCCCAATGCAAGCCCAAGCCCATCATATGGGCTTGGTATATAAACCCTCTCCTTAGATGGAGAGGGTGGTGTGGTTTCATTATTTTTCACATAGAAAACATTACTTTCTCTCTCTAGCTTTGTGTGAAATCCACCATCTCTCTATCTCTTTCTCTCTCTAGATACATAAGCAAGATTTACAATCCTACAACTACCTTTCAAAGTGGGTGGAAGCTAAGGCTTTACCTACTAATGATGCTCGTATGGTAGTGAAATTTTTTAAGCAACTATTCTCTCGGTTTGGAACCCCTCGTGCTATCATAAGCGATCGTGGAACCCATTTTTGTAATGATCAATTCGAGAAGGTCTTAAAGAAATATGGAGTTACTCATCGTCTTTCTACGGCTTATCACCCGATCTTTGAAGAGTATTTTAGAGAGGTCGATTGGAGAAAACCGTGTTTCATGGTCCGACAAACTCGATGATGCTTTATGGGCCTTTCGGACCGCTTATAAGACACCTATCGGTTGTACTCCTTATAAGTTAGTCTATGGAAAGAATTGTCATTTGCCCATTGAATTGGAGCATAAGGCATATTGGGCCCTTAAGCATGCAAACTATGACTTGAAGACCGCGGGAGATCACCGGAAAATACAATTGAACGAATTGGATGAACTAAGAGACAATGCTTAAGAAAATTCATTTATTTTTAAAGAAAAGACTAAAAAGTTTCATGATGTAAAGATTAAAAACCGGGTTTTTAACGTTGGTGATCAAGTGTTACTTTTTAACTCTCGATTAAAGATATTTTCTGGGAACTTGAAATCTCGTTGGTCGGGTCCTTTCACCATAACACAAGTGTTTCCATATGGGACCATCGAGCTAGCTCAAAATGATGGTCCTAACTTTAAGGTGAATGGACATAGGCTTAAGCACTACTTCGGTGGGGAAGTTCCTTCGTTGGACGACCTCGACCAAGTCACCTTCCCCAATGATAATTAGCATTGAGAGGATCGATTCAAGCTCATAAATCGGTAATAAAAAACAAGGTGCCTCGTGGGGGAAATCTCATGCTTATCCTTTAATGCTTTCTAATAATAATGAGAGGGGATTTGTGCCCTTCCAACTCGTTGTCTCGTTGTTGTTTGTGAATGTGTTATCTAGATCATCATCGCCACGATTGAAGACTCTCGTGTTCGTTTACGTGAGCCTCGATCGTTTGCTTGAAGTTTTTCACGAATCCATGACATATCCTTTGTTGTTCTAAAAATTTCTTTTAGCATAATTAATAAACGACTTTAGATATATTGTTGATCACCCTTTCCATGCTAGATCCTAAACATTCGACTCTTCGTATCTAGTATGGGGGTGCTCCACCTTTAGACTCAAAACATTGAGGACAATGTTTAATTTTAGTATGGGGGTGAATAGATACTTACCTTGTTACGCCCTCACGTGTTCCAACTTTCAATTTTTGTTTTGTTGCTAATAAGGCTAAAAATGGCCCAATTTTAAAATTTTTCTCATGTTTTCATAAGTGTTTTTAAGACACGAATGTTTATTTTCCGATGGGTAGAATAAGAGCTAATTTTTGACTTGATGGGCATTTGGATCCCTTTACATTCCTTAACCCGCTCAATTCAACTTTTGCTAGACTTTTATATAGGGAACTTTAAAACGCGAAAGTCTTAGCTCATTCGGGTTAAGAACAAGAACTTTTCGCAAGTTCCTATAATCGATCCTAGAAAGTCACTTATCAAGGGAACTATAAAATGCATTCTCTAAACTTGAAAAAGTCCAAGAAAATGCAAGCTCCTATAGGTGGCTTGAAAATCGAAAACTTTGATTTGATATAGTCTTAACGAAAGCTAATCCAAATTTGGCTTAATTTTGACTTGCATGGCTAAGTATTCACGAGTCTCTTTAATTAGAGGTCTTTAAATAGTGAAGAATGAGAGATGATAGAGTTAGACAACTGATCATGCTAAACGTAGAACTTGAAAATGTTCTTTCAAAAACTCACATGTTTTTAATTTTGGCTTTTTCTCCCATAAGATCAATGCATTAGGAATAAAAATAATTGCAATAAGTAAGGTCGTACGATTTGAAATGTTACTTAGCTTCTAGCACAATATCGTTTAAAAGTTGCTCGGGGTTAAATAGAGTTCATAGCCAAGGCATAACTTATTGAAGCGGGATGCGAAGATTGGTGAAGTTACAAAAAGTCCCTAACAAGGCATGAGGACTCTATTTTGTTGCTAAAGATCCAAGATGATGTGAAGTTTCATTATTTCAAAATCAATATGAAGGATCAAGACACACGACGAAAAGCAATAACTCCCCTAAAGATCATGGAGAAAGTCTATCCAAAAAGACCCTAACAAGGTATGAGGATAATAATATCCATGTCCGAAAAGGAGGCGGATCGTTGTATATCAAAATCCAAAATAAAGATTGAAGAAAAATGATGAAGTCGTGGTCCAAGTATGAAGAATCTCTCAAAAACGTCAAGTGAAGAAATTCCAAAATATGAAGAGAAGACCATAATTTCAAGAACGTCTTCCCAAGGTTTGAAGTATGAAGTACATGCCAAATATTGGTCCGAGAAAGGTGTCAAATCGTGAAACGAGTTATGTTAAGATATGAACTTAAGGAGATACACGAGAAACCGTGTTAAAAGATTTTGTCCTTCGGCTAACTATCAATTAAATCGTGCTACTTTACTTTCGGAATAATAAATACTCAAATAAGTCAATATGAATCACTTGTGATCCATGAAAAATAGTTAAAAAATTCTAGAAACCCAATTCCTTTCATAATTATTAGGATTGCGGGGAGAAAAAGTAATACACAATTTGGACGTATGAGTAGTGTTAGCATTGTGACTTGTACCAACAATGATCTTGTTTTTGCACTTAGCATGGAATGTATGACAATCAAGGATGACAAACTTTACTCTATGGGACATTCACTTGTTTCTATTCATTGTCCCTAAAAGTCACATTCGTGATGAAAATCATACATTATGTCTTTACACAACTTCGTAGTATTGTTGCAAGTCTTTTACTTTTCGATAAAGGGTTAATAAATTGAACTTTATAGATGCTTAGATATTTTATTCTAGCATTTCGTGAGGGCACGACAATGGCTTAGTATGGGGGAGTGATGAGATGGCATTTATACATGATCTCATCGTTCTTTTCGGGCTTTAAATGCATAAAATGTCATAAAATACCATATATATGCTTGTATTTGTTTACTTGTGTGTTTTAGGTATGGATATGGTGAAAAAGACAAAAGATCACAAGAAACAAGGAAAAACGAACACGAGAAACGAAGCCGTACAAAGAACCGGGCCCTAGTTCATGATTTCTCAAAGACAAACCCTTGAAAGCTTGAAGATGTACAAGAATGGTCCTTAATCTATGAAGAAATGACACTTAATACCCTTGTATATTCATAATTACAAGTTTTGGCCGTTAAGTTTGTCAAAAATTACAAAAAGGTCCTTCAACTTGGAAGATTTGGCAAGTTTAGTCCCTCAACAATTCAAAATTGTCAACAATGGTCCCTCATGAAGTCAAAGATACATTTAAGACCTTCAAAGATGAGAAATATCCAAGATCAGTCCTCAAACTATGCAAAAATGGCAAACACAACCCTTGAAAACCTTTTGCCAAAGTTTTGGGGCAAAAGTGTGAAGTTAGGAACTTTATTACCAAAGGAAAAACGTTTGTTGGTTGAATAAACCTTATTTACCACCTTTTACAAAAGACAAGGGCCAAAGATGGCCATTTGAAACATTCAAATTAGAAATGCACCAAACACTTCTCCACTCCACAAAAAATGGATCAAAACTAGTTACTATTCACCCAAGAACCCAATTACCATCTCACTTAAAACAAAGGGTAAAAACAAATTACCCAGGTACACGTTTGATTCACACATCCAGAAACAATCGCACACAAGAAATCCCCACTCACCAAAGGTCCCCACACCAAAACCCGTTACCCAATCATGTGACACCTTCCTCTCCAAGCAAAATGACGTGGCCAGATCAACAGCTAAGGTTCATTACTTGGGCCCAAAGCAAAAATAAACGTCTCTGATTCATTTTGGCAGCTCAACAACACAATTCGTCTAGAAGATTTCAAGGGCATTTTTGGGTCTTCATAGCCTAGGGTTTTGCTTATTCCTTCTTTGAATTTGCCTATATAAGGACTCCTCAACTTGTGAGAGAGCCTGGTTCCAGTTTTACTCTTTAAACATTGTAATTCCTTTTTAAAATTTATAAAAGTTGGTATTTTGGAAAAATTGTAATTCCTTTTTATGTTTTTGAAAGTTGGTGTTGTTTAAAGGTAATTATGAGTTCCATTTGATGTTATAAAAGTGCTTTGATCTTGTGTTTAAAGCACGTTTATGTTTGGTAAGGTTTTCAAGTTTGAAATAAGCTTGAAAACAGTCATCTGTTTTTGATATTTTTCTTGTACTAACCCTTATCCAAAAGCTATAAGCCCTTGCAAGCTTGTTGACACCAAGCTAGTGAAGGTTTATCAACCTTTGGTTAAGTTGTTTGTTGTTTGTGTGGAAGAAATCAAGTCCTTGAGGTTCTACTTTGAACCATCAGCCAAGGCACATATTCATCTCCTTTGTCCAAGGACCTTGGTCATTCTCTAGGTGTTGAGAATGGTCCAAGGAGCATAGTTGATCTCCCTAGGAAGTTATGGGGGATAGGTATAAGCTCTTGTTAAGTTTCCTCTAAAAAATTTCATGTTTATGTCTGTTATGGATTTTGCCATGTGATTTGGTGTTCCTGTGTTTGTGCTTTGTGTTTTATTGTTGCTTTCTGCTAGTTGTCACTTAGGTAAGGTATTTGAACCATAAAATCAGTAGGTTGTTTGATTAAATAAAAAGTTTTTTTTAAAAAAAGGGCTAAATCAAGGGTGTTTGGTTTTGGGATCGTAAGGCCTTGTGGCCTTGTGCCCTTGGTTCTTAGGGCTTGGGGAGTCTAAACAAGTCATATGAAACTGGTTTTGGTCATTGGTTAAGGCTCAAAGTGGTTTTGTTAAGGTTTTCAAAGTTTTGGAAAAATCTTATAAAAGTGGTTTGAAATTCGTCAAACACATCAGATCCAATAAATTCTTTGTTTGTTGGATCTAAGGGCTGAAATCTGGTTTGGGAAGAGTTTAGGTGATAACCAATCTGTGCAGTATCTGTTTGTTGAATTTGGTGGCTTACTGGGGGTGCTAGGGCTTATCAAAGTTGGATGAAGTGGTCATTTGCGTCAACAAAGTGACCACCTCAATTTTGCATTGCATCTTGTTATCTAGTGTATGCCCTACTTGTTGGTTGCTTGGAACTTGTTTTTGTGCTGCTTGTGAGACAATTTGGCTATTTGGTTTGCTTATTTGAGTGCTTATAAGCTAACTGGCTTATTGGCCTAATTTGTCCAAAATCTGTTGTCATTTGGTCAACTGACCACTTGATTCACAAGGTATCTACCTTGAGTTCTTCACAAAAATTGCTTAAAACAAGCCTACAAACAATCCCTGAGCTTTTGGTTAATTTTGGTGGACTTTGACTTTTGGTCAAATAAGCACAAATTGGCTTATTTTTTAGAACTGCTTATTGGTACATGCAACAACTTGGCTTTTGTAATAGGTGTCATTTTTCTCAGCTTAATATCATCTTTGAGAAGTTACAAGCCTTTTGGTTAAGCTTTTGCTAGCAAACTAGCTTATTTTGCTTTTTCAGCCAGCTTATTTGCTCCTATAGCTTATTCTACTTGGTTTTTTGTGAATTTTCTTGTTGATTATTCTTAGTTAAGCTATTTGTGAGCTTTTGTAACAAACCAGAGCTTCTGAAATGCCCTAGAACTCTAACCCGACTATTTTGTCTTTTAGTGAAATTCTACTTTGCTTATTTCTGGCTTATTGAGTGTGCTTTTTCAAAATTTCTTTTCACATATCTCTTAGGCATCTCAAAAGAAGGTTGTGTGCCAATTTAGAGCTTATGGCATTGGCTTATTGGCCCAATAAGAATAAGTTGTTGACCATTTAAGATGTGATAAGCTCAAAACTAGCTTTTGGGCCTTCAGACTTTTGTGCTTAGAATTAAATTTTGAGTCAGATTGGCTTTTTCAGGTCATTTGGGCCAAGTTTGACTTTTTGGGCCCATTAAGCCCATTATAGTAGACTGTTTTGGTTTTTACCCCATTAGGGGCATTTTGGTAATTTCACTTACATTTTCTGTTTACTTACGTTAAAATATACTAGTTTGCAAGTTTTTAGAATTTTTTATAATTTTCGAATTTTTTAGTATTATTTTAATATTATTTTATTATTAAATTTTAATTTTAACTTTTTTTCACTTTTTATATTTTTCATAGGTAAAATACATTAAAATAGGATTTTAGCAACTCTTAGAATAATTTTATCTTTATTTTTCTACTTTCTAGAATTATTTTAAGTTTTTATAAGTTTTTAATAGTTTTTAATCATTTTAAATAGTTTTAATTAGTTTAAAAATTCATAGAAATAGTTTTTATTCTTATTTAGTTATTTTTGAGGTTTACAAAGTGAAAAATTTTTATTTGGGCTTTTTAATAATTATTTTGATTTTTAGGGCTTTAATTAGCATTTAAAAATTAATATTAAATGAATTAAAAGGTTTGAAAAAGTTTTGATCATTTGTAAACCCTTAGTTTATTTAATTTGATTTTTGGTGAAGTTTTGGTAATTTTTAGAATTTATTTTATTTTAGCTCCTTTTACGGGTTTTAATTTTTGTCGTCGTAGTAATAATTTTCACGTATCCGTCATTCTATTTCCTCGTCCCCTTCTTTCTCAATATTAATCCAAAATATTTACATCTTAATCATACACCTATACCTCCTTGGGAAACGAACTTATTTGGGTCATTAACATTTGATTTTCCTAAATCATTTGTTTAATACTTTTATCGCTTTTACGCCTTTTAAAAGGTCGTATTTTTCCTACAATCAAATATATATGTTAAGCCATCAGTTATTTCATTAAAACATATTTTATAGTCAAACATTATAAATGATATACCCTCTTCCATAACACGATTTCTTAATTCTCACAATAAACCCGACCCATCATCTTGTTACAACTCTATTAGGACGAATGTCCCGTGCACGCCGCGTGTATAGAAAATGTCTCTGTCAAACACGGTTTCTTAACTCACGCCAGCTAGCTGATGTGGACTGCACGGTGCCTGAGCATAAGAAAAGAAACCATAAGGAATCAATACTTATACATTAGGAATTACGTTCTTGAAGATATTACCGTCAATGATAACCGGAAAACGTTCGCCAAACCGCTATGTTAGGCGATGTGTGATTGTAAGACGTTCATAAACTTTGAGAATGTGAGTTTGGAGATCTTTGCACTATCTGAAACAAAAAAAAAAATAGTTAAAAAACCTTGAAGTTGCAAATTTAAAATGTTCAAAAAAATTTATTAATTAGTAAAATAGATGTAGTACAATGCATCTATAAATGACACAAAATAGATATACCTTGTTATTAAAACAGACATTGTTAAACTACTGTCATCACCATTACCTTAACCATATCATCTTTTTCTAAAATGACCAAGACAATTATACTTTTACGACAGTTAAATGTTTAGTCTCTTTACATGTGGCTTTCTATGTACTCCTAGAAATAATTGTCAGGATCTTTCAAGCCCAAACTCTAATTCCTGATTGAAATAGGAGGTTCCGTTCCATTAATTATCTTACACAATACTAAAAAAAGAAGTAAAAAACTATAGTGGTTGACACAGTTGATTCAAATTTAATATAAGCGTGTTTACGTAGATCACTTCATTAGAATGACCATTCAACCAAATATAAACGGGAAACCAGCCATGCAAAGAAAATTCTTAAATCCATACATGCCAATAAACATTTTTAGATAAATTTTCTACGTTTTCAAGCAAATCAAGGACTGTAACACAATTATTTTTTGTCAACTTAATTTCAAGTGAGTTCACAATATATAAATTCCAAAAAAGGTTATAATAATTATAGTGATAATTTTCTTACAAGTCTTGCTTTCCCTCTCATTTGCTATAATGTTAATACATTCTTCCATGTTCAGATAGTGCTCCCTAATGGGATTGAAAAAAGAAGTCTAAAACAAACGATGAATAGTACTACATAAAATAATACCTTAAGCTGTCGTTTGGTTCAAGATATTGAAATCATATAATTCTAAATTCTAGTAAATTAAAATTCCTAAGAATTAAAAATTCTAGAATTTTAAATGCCTAAGCACGTTTGGTTCGCAACAATTTATAATATTTTGATTTGTGTTGAACCAATTAACGAATAAATATTTTTTATAATCTTTTTATTGAAAAGAGTAAAAATCTGATTTTAATTATTTATAAAAAAATTTATAAAAATTTTATATAAATTTTATAAACAAGTTATATAATATTTATAATTTTTTATTAAAAGTTATATAAATTTAATAAAAAATTCAATAATTTTTATAAAAAATTTATATAAATTTTTTAGAAAAAGTTTATAAACTTAATAAAAAATTTCAATAATTTCTTTATTGAATTTATATAAATTTTATAAAAAATTTCTTTAAATTTTATTAAAAAATTCTTTAAATTTTATAAACAATTTATATAAATTTTTTATATAAATTTTATTTTTGCTATTTAAAAAAATAAAACCGAAAAAACAAATTTTATACAAATTTTTTACATTTTATGATTTTTTATATAAATATAAAAATCCGAATAAAAACGACTAGAAAATTTTTTATAAAAGATAATTTTGAATTAAATTAAAATTCCTTACTTTTTGGAGTAATTCTAATATCTTCCATTTTAGGAATTTGAAATTACTTCCTTGGTCATACCAAACACAATATTGGGGGAAATTAAAATGTAAATATTTTGAATATCTCCCAATATCCTCCAATATGCCCCAACCAAACGCCCCCTAAAGAAACAATGGAATAGGTTATTAAGAAGTCTTTTGAGATGTGTGTTAATAGTAGAAAACATTCTATAAAATTAATTTTGGATCAAGTTACTTACTTGTATCCAGGAAGAACAAGCGAAGATCCTTTTGTCATCTTTCTGAACTTAACAGTGTCATGAATTAAACAGCTTATATATTCCTAATATTGTTAAAAAAAGGTTAATAGGTTAAACTCAAAATACAATAAATTAGTATTTGCTAATTAACCTGCGAGTCCAAGAAATTATTGGCGCTGTCTTATTTGTGCTTGTTTCCCCTCCTCTTTGATGCACCTTATAATGATGGGTTATAGTCCCATGAACTGCTTAAGCTTCATTGGTCTCCTCATCAGGACAAAACAAAACCGATGTCATCAATCCAAGAGATCCAAAACATTTTCATATGAAATCAAAATTAAGCCATGATCGAGTAGTAATAAAGAAAAGGGCTAATTCTTGGAATGCCTCATGGTTTTACCATGTTTCCCTTTTTGCAACCACCAAATGAGATTTTCCCTAAATATCTTATGCAACCTATGCAACTTATGCAACTTATGCGAATTGGATTAAAACACAAAAAATGTACTTTTAACTTTATGACACATGTTCGAATGTGTCATAAAAAGTACATATGTGTAAGAACTTGTCTCTTATGCAACTTACTTTGTTTTTTATGCGACTTGAATTAAAAAATATTATTTTAATAAAAAGTAAATTTTAACAAAATCTTTTAAATTACTTATTTTATATTTTATTTTTATGCAACTTGTACATTTATGTAGACAATGAAGTAACATATGAGTAACCTACTTTTTGATAAAATCTATAAATCTTTTTATGCGACTTGTATGTATTAAAAAATAATATAAAGTACCATGTAAATATGTGTAAAAGTAGGTAGGGTGTAAGTCTTTTCTTATGCAACTTTTATGTAAATTATGCAACTTTTATTGAAATTTTTATGGAACAAATTTATAATTTAAAAAAATAAAAAAATAAAAAATATAATTAATATTTTTAAAAACTAAAAAATTTAAATAATGTTATAAAAAAATTGAATATAAGTTATAAATTAAATATTTTTAATATTTTAAAGTTTTTAAAAATTTAATTTATTTATTTTAATATTAAAGTTTTTAAAAAATTAAAAAATTAGTTTTTTATAAAAATTTAATTTTAAAAAAATTTAATATTAAAATAAATAATTAAATTTTGAATATAATTTAAAAATTAAATTTTGCAAAAAAAATAAATAATATAATTTAATATAAAATTTAATTTTTTTTAAGAGTTTCATTTATGCAACTTTTGTAGATCAAACTTTTATTTGAAACCCAAAAAAACATAGCCCATTAAGTATCCTAAACTGTTGAAATATTTTAAACCCTAAAAACAAAAGCCCAACAAAAACACACACACAAACCCTATTTCAATTAGTCGATCATAACAATTTATCATCTTTAAAACTATACTTTTTGATTAAACACAGTGATCTTTGGTGTTGATGGTGGATTTTGAATTCGTTGTTATTGTGGTGGATTAGGCATCTTATATACTTCAATCATGTCCTTGATGTTGGCTAAGGTAAATTATTCTTCAATCTTATTCTTTTAATCTCATAACCTTTTTTCATGATTGATTGTTTTGAAATACTATATGCTGCACTTTGTTGATATTGCACTTTGGTGGAAGTTTATTATATGCTGCACTTTCTTTAGTCGTGATATTGCACTTTAGTTGGGTTTTAGGGGGTGTTGGGGGTTCCGTTTGCAGCCGAATTATATGCTTTTTACGACTTCAAAACGGAAAAAACCAAAAGCTGGTTTTTGGATATCAAAGTCTGAAAAGTGATTTTCTCCATTTGCATAGATTCAAAACATAGTTTTGAAAAAGCACCAGAGGACCAACAGCTACAAAATCACCAAATTACCAAATTACAAAACGTTAATCACTTTCCCTCATCATATTTTGTTACTGGTCATTTGTTCACATACAATCATGTTAGGATGATATGGGTTATGGAGGATAAAGTGTGTTCGGTAAGATTCAGTATTTGGTTTTGAGAGATGATAGATAAAAAAAATTGTGGTGACCTTATCTCAAGATGGTCTTATCTTGGAGTAAAATACTATGCATATTTTATCTTTTTTTCTTTCTGAAAAAACATAATGTATGTTGATGTAACAAATTAATAAAAAGCAAAGGCTTAAAAAATTATATTACATAGTTTTAATTATCTGGAAAACGTATGTTTGTGTATGAGCTTTCAATTCATAGTTTGTTTCATATTATTCGAATGTCTATTTTAGTCTTTTTACCTTTTTGAGCGATTAAATAAATTAGTTTGCCAAACATTAGAAAACTAATTATCTGATTATCACGATATGAAACAACATAATCCTACCCAAACACTATATTTTAAAACCACGTTTTGTAACTGCTGATTATTTGATTATTCGTTCTCAAGACGGATAATCTATTTTGGATAAGCAATCCCAAACACCCCCTTAGTTAATTATATGTTGCACTTTGTTTAGTCGTGATATTGCACTTTGTTGAATTACGATTAAGGCATGGCCATTAGAGTTGAAGTGTTAGTCGTGTTTAGTTTGTTGGGTTTTAGTTAATTTGGATAGAGTCAAAGTCGTGTTTGGTTTAAAAATGAACCTGTTTGTGGTTTATGTCGTTTATGTTAGCAAACATTGATGAGTTGTTTAATATTTTTTTAGGAATACGAGGGCAAAGCTATTATAAGAAGAAAATTGAACTACTTGAGGTTGATCAAAGACAAACTGGATGACAAAAGAAGGAAGTTGTTTAGGAAAACTTGTTTCGGCAGTTGGTTAGATCTTAATTATTTTGATCATGAACCACACTTGATTGATTATATGCTAAAAAAACAATGTCGTGTAAATGATTCTCGCTATGATACGCCGTTAACATACTATATGTCAATGGGCGCGGGCTACATTTTGGACGGCGGGAGTTTTCTCTTATCACTGGTTTTAGGTTTGGCACATTAAATTTTTCTTTGTATGATTCGGGTGAAATGGAATTTAGAAACAGGGTGTTCCCGAATAAGGTTGGCGTTCCAATTACAAGTTTAGATCTGTTTGGGGTAATTGAGAATGAAGAGTACTTTAACAAACTAATTGACTTACACGCTGTTAGACTCAGCCTATTACTGTGTTTAGAGGTTGTATTTATGGGTCAGTTGTTGGTTAAAGAAATTGACGACTCCCTTATGAGGCTGGTTGATTGTTTAGAATCATGGAATGCCTTTCCATGGGGAGCGCATATTTGGATGCATTTGTACGCTGAAATTATGAACGTAGTATCTAAGCATAAGAATGAACACCTTGAAGGATTGCATAAATCGCGCAACTATGTTCCTACGTATACAATCTCTGGTTTTGTTTGGGCATTCAAGGTAACTGTTATGTTCATTATATTCATATAATGATGGTAACTATTATGAAGGGTATTTTTAATTAATCATTTGACTTAATCGAAGGTTTGGATTCTGGAGTCGTTTGAGAGGAGCAACCAATGGTGGAATAAAGATACCGGAGTTATACCCAGAGGTATACGATGGTCTAGGAAGGCATTATTTAAAAGATCAGATTATTCCAGCCTATTTGCCAAGGTAACGTGTATTGCAATAACTTAATTTATATTTAATTTATACTCATGTTAGGTATAGTTTTATCAAATACTTTATATTCATATATTACCATGTTGCAGGATTCGAAGATAATTTTTAATCTTATACCAACATTAGACGAGTACCATACTGACTGGTGGACGAGTAACATAGATTTTATTCAACAATACGTGCCAAGGATTCCTACTAGACAGCCGTATATTTATGATGCTTATCTACAAAAGCTTTCTACAAGGCGCACACGTAATACGTTTTGTGAAATACTTAGTACTCCGACTAATAACGTTGTTAGGAGCAAGATAAGCACGGTTAAAGATCGCGTTATTAAAGAGTTAAATTCTCGTACATTCAAACTTGAGGCAATTATTCAGGTAACTAATTTTTTGTATGTATAACTACTAAGTATATCTTTTTAAAAATACCAATATAATATACGAGGATATCAACTTTGCAGGTTATCGGTCGAGAAAGAAATGTTGGTATTGATTTTCAAAAACTTGAGTTCAGTGAGGCATTTCGTCATCTTGGGGATGATTTTTATGAAGAACTTAATCAAATATACATGGAGTTGTTTGAATCCCTAGTAGGTTATACCTTAGGTACCCCGTTAGATGTTAATATCGAAGACAATATTGATGAGGTAAGTCATACATACTATACTATTCCTAGTTATGTGAATCAATTCGTAGGTTTATAAATTCTTTTGCGTTCCATAGTAGTATCTTCTTTTAGAGGAATTTAGGATGCGGGTGGAAGATGAGGAAAGATTATTGTTAGAAGAGGAAAGAAGAATTATTGAGGAGAAAAGGTTTCGGACTGAACAAAAAAAAAATTAAGATAGAAGAAGAAAGGGCGCGTGAACAGCAGAAAAGGTTTGACACTGATAGAAGGAAAAGGTCATACGCCCTTATGAACTCAGATCATATGAAACTAGCTATGTCTCGTTGCTTACCTAAAAAGAAATCACAAATGTCAGCTGTAAGAACCGGTAGTTGGTTGCAAGTATGTGATAAGTTTCAAAAGAAACAAGGCGCATTCTGTTTGGTTGATCCGGATATGACAGAATTCATAAAAAATGTTACACCTTGGTCTGAGGTATAAATCTATTTCTCATTACCAAAAATATCGATTCTTTCCTAAAAACCTATATTTCTAATACTGTTTCACCTTTAATTAGGATCTTACCAGAATCAACAGATCCATAGATAACTTGCTTTAGGAAAAAAAAACAAGCAACTAAATATGAGCGGTAAGTATCGAGTGATGATTTTAGGAAAAATCAACACTAATGACCCACAATCACTTAAAAGAGATGAAAGATTCGTTTCCCAAGGAGGTATGGTGTTGTGAATTAACTTGTATATATTTGAGATTAATATTGATGAGAATGAATGACGGTTTCTTGGAAATTACACTATGACGTAAAAAACGAAAACGTAAAACCGTAGAAAAACCACAAAAATTAAAAATTATTAAAACCAAAAACAAAATATCAACAAGGATAAAAACAAGTCTAAAATAATATAAATAAAGTTAAAAATCCAACAAAGATATTTTAAAACCTTTTGTTAATTAAATAATTAATTTTAAATGCTAATTAAAGCCCTAAAATTAAATTTAACTAATTCAAAAGTCAAAAATATGATTTTATTGAACAATTACTTAACTTATATTATTAGAAGACTAAAAAGTAATTTTCTAAAAATTAAAACCTATTAAAACTATTTTTAAAACCCTAAAAATGATTAAAACTAATTAAAAACTAATTAAACTTAAAATAATTATAAAAATAAATCTAAAAGTTATAAAAATAATCTAAAAATGGAAATAGTCCTAATCAATGACAAAGAACCCAGAAAAAATGAAAAAAAGAAAGAAAAATAAAATTTTGAAAATTAATTAATAAAATAATATTAAAACACTCCAAAAAAAATAAAAGTCACTAGTTGCGCCGCAACTAGTGGGGTCTTGCGCCGCAACTAGTGTTACGAGATCACCAGATCAGCAGCACCTTGTGTTGCGCCGCAACGTTTATTCCTTGCGCCGCAACTTGTGAAACGGGAAAACCAAAATCTGCAGCTCCTTGTGTTGCGCCGCAACCTTCTGTCTTGCGCCGCAACTTGTATGACGGACCTGGTTGTTTTGCTGATGTACCAAATAAGTGCACACTTGTACACTTGTGATGCCAAGAGGTCTTGGCTTGATGCTTTGTTTGGTGATTATGTTGGAACAATTGGGCACCCTTGTGCTCAATGAAGCACAAGGAGTCAAGTAACACACAATAAACAACAAGAATCAAAGATCAACAATCAAAGATCATGCACAAAGTTCATCACAAATCAAGCAAATTAACACTTATGCAGATTTTTAACACCCTTAATCCTTTTTAAACACTCCAAATTCACTCCAAACTTGATCAAATGATTACACAACAATAAAACAATCTATCTCAAACCTTAATCTAGTAACCTAACATCTTTTAGCAACACAAATCAATGATTGTACCCTGCTTAAACCTGTTGCCAAACACCCTTTAATTTTCTGAAAATCGTTTTTAACACATCAAATCCTTACAAAACCTAACCAAATTGTTATCAAAGCTTCATAACATGTATATAACATAACATAAACACAAATCAAGTAACTTAAACACACTTAATCAATCAATCAAGCAAATCATGTAACAAGCACTTTTATGAACTTTTTCAAGGTAAAAGGAAGATACCTTAGGTTCTTACATCCAAGAACCTAGAGGATGAAAATCCTCCTCCAATCCAACCCGGGTTGGAGCTGAACTAAATCAACAAGCCTTCAACCTATTTGAACACAAAACAAAGAAAACAACAAAATAATATAACAATATATATTTTTTTTTTTATGTTTCCTTTTTCTTAAATCTTTCCAAAACCTTTTCAAACTTCCAAATATGTTTCTATAACACTTAAATCACCAACAAACATGAACTCAAATCACCAATAACCTTTTGAGAAGATTTTACCAAAATCTCTCAAAATCTCAAAACCTTAAACAACTTTGAAAATCAAAGTTGCTTAACCAAATAAAAGTGGAACTCAGAATCAATCTCCTCACAACACACAAACTTTTAAAAACAATAAAAAAGGAATTACACTTGAATATTTCAAAAACCAAACTTTTTATTTCTTTAAAAAGGAATTACATGTGAGAGACTAGAAACTGGAACAAGGGCTTCACACAAGTTGTGAGCTCCTTTTATAGAGTCCATAGAACATCCTAGAAGCATAAAAAACTAAAACCCTAATCATAAAAAAATCCCAAATGTGCCCTTGAGTGATTTTGAGTGCATTTTGTCCTCTCTTGATCTTGAACGTTTATTTTGCTTTGGGAGGAAGCAAATAATCTTGGCCATTGATTTATGCCACGTCATGATGCTTGGGGGCTAAGGAATGATGTGATTGGTGGATTGGGGAATTGGGGTTTTGGTGCACAAGAGTGGGATGCAGGTTTTTAGGAGTGGGATAGGTTTTGGCATGTGTGAATTAAGTGTGTGCAAGTTTAATTGAGATTTACCCAAGTAAATGTGAAGGTAAATTCTGGGGAAGTAAAAATGATGAACAATGGTCCTTTGATCCGTTTTTTGGGGGAGAGAGTGTGTTAGGCGCATTTTTTGTTCAAATGTTTCAGCTTTGTCACTTTTGGTCCTTGTTTTTTCAGATTTTTGGCTTTTAAGGTTTCCAGCCCTATAACTTGACTTTCCTTTGTATTTAAGTTTCATCACTTGACAATTTTGGCACCAACTTTTGATAAAAGGTTATCAAGGATGTAATTTGACATTTGGTGATTCTTTAAGGACTAATCTTGGACAATGTTGATCTTCAAAGGTCTTCAATGAGTCTTTCACTTGTTGAGGGACCATTATTGGCAATTTGAAATTGTTGAGGGACCAAACTTGCCATTTCTTCAAAGTTGAAGGACCTTTTTGCAATTTTGACAAACTTAAGGGACCAAACTTGTAATTATCAATATACAAGGGTTTTAAGTGTCATTTCTTCATTCTTGGATGATCAATCTTATATTGTCTTCAAGTCTTCAAGGGTATTTGATGAAAATTCCATGATTAGGGCCCGGTTCTTTGTACGGCTTCGTTTCTCGTGTTCGTTTTTCCTTGTATCTTGTGATCTTTTGTCTTTTTCACGATATCCATACCTAAAACACACAAGTAAACAAACACAAGCATATATATGGTATTTTATGACATTTTTATGCATTTAAAGCCCGAAAAGAACGATGAGATCATGTATAAATGCCATCTCATCACTCCCCCATACTAAGCCATTGCCGTGCCCTCACGCAATGCTAGAATAAAGTATCTAAGCATCACCAAAGTTCAATTTTATTAACCTTTATTGAAGAGTAAAAGACTTGCAACATACTACGAGATTGTGTAAAGACATAATGTATGATTTTCATCACCAAAATGTGACTTTTAGGGTCTAAGAATAGAAACAAGTTAATGTCCCTTAGAGTAAATTTCGTCATCCTAGATTGTCATACATTCCATGCTAAGTGCAAAAACAAGATCATTGTTGGTACAAGTCACAATGCTAACACTACTCATACGTCCAAATTGTGTAATACTTTTTCTCCCCGCAATCCTAGTTATTATAAAAGGAAATGGGTTACTAGCATTTTTTATCTATTTGTCATGGATCACAAGTGATTCATATTGACTTATTTGAGTAGTTATTAGTCCGAAAGCAAAGTAGCACGATTTGATCAATAGTTAGCCGAAGGACAAAATCTTTTAAAACGGCTTCTCGTGTATCTCCTTAAGTTCATATCTTGGCATAACTCGTTTCACGATTTGAGACCTTTCTCGGACCGATATTTGGCATGTACTTCATACTTCAAATCTTGGGAAGACGTTCTCGAAATTATGGTCTTCTCTTCATATAATTGGAATTTCTTCACTTGACGTTTTTGAGAGATTCTTCATATAGGACCACGACTTCATCATTTTTCTTTAATCTTTACTTTGGATTTTGATATACAACGATCCGCCTCCTTTTCGGACTTGGATATATTCATCCTCATACCTTGTTAGGGTCTTTTTGGATAGACTTTCTCCATTCTTTAGGGGAGTAATAGCTTCTCGTCGTGTGTCTCGATCCTTCATATTGATTTTGGAACAATGATACTTCACATCATCTTTGGATCTTTAGCAAAAATAGAGCTCCTCATGCCTTGTTAGGGCCTTTTTGGATGATCGCCAATCTTCGCGTCCCGCTTCAATAAGTTATGCCTTGGCTATGAACTCTATTCAACCCCGAGCAACTTTTAAACGATCTTGCGCTAGAGGCTAAGTAACCTTTCAAACCGTACGACCTTACTTATTGCAATTATGTTTTATTCCTAATGCATTGATCTTATGGGAAGAAAAAGCCACAATTAAAAACATATGAGTTTTTGAAAGAACACTTTCATGTTCTACGTTTAGCATGATCACTTGTCTAACTCTATCATTTCTCGTTCTTCACTATATAAAGACCTCTAATTAAAGAGACTCGTGAATACTTAGCCGTGCAAGTCAAAATTAAGCCAAATTTGGATTAGCTTTCATTAAGACTATATCAAATCAAAGTTTTGGGTTTTCAAGCCACCTATAGGATCTTGCACTTTCTTGGACTTTTTCAAGTTTAGAGAATGCATTCTATAGTTCCCTTGATAAGTGACTTTCTAGAATCAATTATAGGAACTTGCGAAAAGTTCTTGTTCTTAACCCGAATGAATTAAGACTTTCGCGTTTTAAAGCTCCCTATATAAAAGTCTAGCAAAACTTGAATTGAGCGGGTTAAGGAATGTAAATGGCTCCAAATGCCCATCAAGTCAAAAATTAACTCTTATTCTACCCATCGGAAAATATACATTCGTGTCTTAAAAACACTTATGAAAACTAAGAAAAATTTTTAAAATTTGGCTATTTTTAGCCTTATTAGCAAAACAAAACATTGAAAATTGGAAAACGTGAGGGCGTAGCAAAGCAAGTACCTATTCACCCCCCCATACTAAAAGTAAACATTGTCCTCAATGTTTCGAGTCTAAAGGTGGAGCACCCCCATACTAGAGACGAAGAATCGAATGCTTAGGATCTAGCATGGAAAGGGTGATTAACAATATATCTAAAGCCGTTTATTAATTATGCTAAAAGATAATTGTTAGAACAATAAAGGATATGTCATGGAATCGTGAAAAACTTCTTCAAACGAACGATGGAGGCTCACGTAAACGAACACGAGAGTCTTCAATCGTAGACGATGATGATGATCTAGATAACACAATCACAAACAACCACGAGACAACGAGTTGGAAGGGTACAAGTCCCCTTATTAGTGAACATAAAGCATAAAGATAAGCATGGGATCTCCCCCACGAGGCACCTCGTTTTTTTTTTACCGAGTCATGAGCTCGACTCGATCCCCTCAAAATGTGAACATTTAGGGATATCATGGTGTGGTCAATTTTTTTTTGGCGGGGCTTACATGATAAACAAGGCCCAAAAAGCAACCGGTATAAAGGACTAAGTCCTTAAGTGATGCAAAATACCGGGGTCGAAGATGGCGTTCTCGTTTTCATGGAAAAAACAATTTAACACCACTTGAACATGTGCCATAAACTCAAAGAGTTTGAAGAAAATAGATGAGAAGTAGAAGGGTGAGACAATTGGTAAGACAAACGTTTGAGCTACTCGAGGTAGACTCGCACCAAGCAAATAGATATAGTTTCCATTTATTGCATCGGTGGAAGACCGAGATTTCCCTTTACATGAAATTCCGGGATCGAATATCTCGTCCTCGGTGGACAAGGATGAGGGAACATAAGGGGCTTCCCCCATACTAGAACCACACAAAACATCGTCAAAAGGAGTAGACGAGTTTGTAGCACTCAAATCACGCGGTGATGACGGAGTTAGATTTGTAGAAAAATCAATTAAATCACATTTAAGATCTTTTTCATTTTTATCTTTTAAACTCTCCTTATGAAAACCCTTGTTGATTATGTCGAAAATATTCGGTGTTTCTAAGACGATGTTAGTTACACTAAAAATTCTCACATTTTGAAACCGTTTTGGTTTTGGTGGTGGCAAGTTCTCAAAACGTTTATCGACGAAGAAAACCTCCCCATCGGGGTCAACATATTCATCATCCGAAAGATCTTCCGTAGAAACCGGCAATTTATCAACACTTTTCAAGAACGAATGTTCGAGATGAGGCGAAGGATTTTTCGATTCAAGTATTGATGGTTTCTTCCTTGTAGGCTTAGCACTCATAACCTCCACCGGCGGAGGAAATGGTAAATTGTTTTTGGAGACATTCCCTAAAACTCTTGGTGAAAATTCTTTGCAAACGACATTGGTCGAGTCACCATGGTTTAAAGTTGCAATAGAATATACATGAGAAAGATTGGAGTTTTGTGTTGCATTGATGACAAGTTCTTCTTCATTGAAACGAAGGGTGATTTTTCGAGCATGAACATCGATAAGTGCTCTTGATGTATCCAAAAATGAACGACCCAAAATTAGAGGAACTTTTCGATCGATGGGAATGTCTACAACGATAAAGTCAACGGGATAGTAAAACTTTCCGACTTTAACGAAAACGTCCTCGGCTACTCCACATGCCAAAATCGTAGAATGATCGGCCATCTCGATGGACATGTTCGAAGGAGTAAGAGCCGGAAGTGAAAGCGATTTGAAAATCTCGAGAGGCATCAAATTAATACTAGCGCCAAGATCGGCCAAGGCGTAGCATTCCTCCATATCTTGTATAGCACACGGAATCAAAAATTTACCGGGATCACCGACTTTTTGTGGTATGCGGCTTAGAAAAACCGATGAACAACTAGACGTTTGTTGTAACTTCTCTTTGTTGTTAAGCATACTTTTGAAGTTTGCGGCGAATCGAGGCATCATGATTAGAGCATCGACAAAACTTATGTTAAAATGCAAATCACGAAACATTTTCATAAATAGCTCAAATTGATAATTGTTCCTTTCTTGTGCTTTTTGCTTGTCACGTCTCGAAGGGTAAGGTAAAGGTGGTGTGGGTAGGTCATTAGGCAACGGCCTTGGAATCTCGGGTTCCACAATTGGTTTTGGTGTAACCGTAGGTGTGGTTTGAGCGGTACTTCGTGGGATTGTAATGTGCTCCTTTTCGACCACCACCTCGGGTTCTTTCTCGATTTCCTTCTCCTTAGAAGTACTTGTACGAGAGATTGGTTCCTTGAAAGTTTTACCACTTCGTGTAGTAATAACCTTCATTTCTCCCTTCGGGTTTGCAATGGTATCACTAGGAAGACCACCCGAAGAAGAGGGCTTACACATGATAGCTTCAAACATCTTAGCCATACGGTCCTCAAATTTAGATTGCCTAGCATCCGCTTTCAATAATTCTTGCTTAATCTCATGTTGTCCTAATTCCATCTTTTGTTGGTTTTGTTGAAGACGTTGGACATTTCCTTCCATTTTGTTAGCATGAGTTTTAAGTTCATTAGAAAGTTCATTTTTAAGCTCGTTTTTCAACTCGGACCTTAAGCTAATCATCTCACGTTGCATATTATCAAATTTTGCATCATTTGCTTTTGCATAATCTAAAAATTCTCCTTGCAAATTTTTCGTGTGAGCATTTTGAAAACCTTGTGTAGTATTTTGAAAATCACGGTTTTGGTTTTGATTAGAGATTTGTCCATTCCCACTTTGATAATTCCCTTTGTTGTAATTGCGTGTGTTGCCTTGGTAATTACCTTGGTTGTTGTTTCGATAATTGTTAACATTTTGATTTGGTGGAGTTTGATTTTGGCGGGAACCTTGGCCGTTTTGGTTGTAAGTTCCCGTTGCTACATAAGCACTCGAAGTGTTACCATCCGCGGTAATGCACTCGGATAAATCATGAGCTCCTCCACACGATAAACAACTCTTAGCAACTGCTTTAACCGAAGCGGAATTGGAAGCTTCTTGAGCCTTCCAATGGGACATTAGATTAGCAAATCTATCAAAAAACCGATTTTCCTCATTAGCTTCATCATGTAAGGCATTAATGCTACGAGACGATTGTGATGACGATGACGAACCCATATTGGCAACACTCGGTGTGTTACGAGGGCTATAAACCTTAGATCGATTTTCAATGATTTGTAAAGCCTCATTTGTCGTCTTGCACAAAAAATTACCACCCGCGGCGGCATTCAAATAATCTCGTTCATGATCATTAAGCCCATTATAAAAAGTATCTATTTGATGCAATTCCGAAAAATCATGATGAGGACATTCATGTAACATCTCCTTAAATCGTTCCCATGCCATAGAAAAACTTTCATTGTTACGTTGCACAAATCGTGAAATCTCATTTTTTAAGTGTGTTGTTTTCGATGGTGGAAAAAACTTGTTCACAAACTTAGAAACGAGATCGGCCCATGTCAAAATCGAATTTGGCGGTTCTTTCTCGAGCCAAATTTTAGCGGGTCCATCCAACGAATATGGAAACAACATCATCTTAATGGCGTCATGCGGAACATCTTTGAATTTGCTAGTGGCGGTGAGACGGTTGAAATTCCTAATATGGTAATGCGGGTTGTCTTTCTCGTGACCTCGAAATTTGTTTGCTTGTAGCATCGACATTAAACCCGTCTTAATCTCGAAATTCTCCGCAAGGATGGCGGGAATAACAATTGCCTCTCCAAAACCCTCGGTGGGTGCTTGTAGCAACTCCATCATAGTACGATTAGCCATGACGACTTCTTGTTCTATAATAGGTTCAACAATTGGAGGTTCTTCAACAATCAACGATTGATTGGCTTGCTTTTGAAGTCGTTTACGAGCTCGTTTTGCTTGATTACGAGTGATCATAAACTTCACGAAGAATGGGAGGTGAGCAAAGAAGATTCTTTTTGGTTGTTTTGTGGATTTTTAATTTTTTTGTGTTTTTGATGATATTTAATTTTTTTGGTTTTTGGTGTATCTTCGTAGACAACAATCTACAAAATCTCTCCTCGAATCAAACTCTTGATTAAAGAAGCCTCAAAGGAATGAAAACGATCACGTGGAGTGAACGCCTTCGAATGACTTTAGAACTTTGGTGAAAACCAAATTGTTCACGAGGGTTTAATCACAAAGAAACCAAGCAAATATATATGATACGTAATAATACTTTGGGCGGCAAAACCCTCGATTAGCCTTCAAAATCAAAATACTCACAAGCAAGCGGGGAAACGAGGCGGCGCGAAGCACTTAAGAGCCTTTTTCCTTAGGGTATATTTTATAATACCCGCCTTATACCCACCTTATAGTTCGTATCTTTCAAAATCGAGCTTCTCGAAAGTATTTATCTATTTTTGCCTTTTCTTTTTGTTTGAGATTCGAATACAATGATCGAGTGATGAAATCCCGAATCAAGGTTGTGTTTTCTCACTTTTGGAGATATTGTATTTTGGTTGTGATACTTAATACAATATATTAATAATATTCACAAAGAAAAACCGAGAAAACCGATAATACGTGTTAAGGGAGTTCCACTTAACACAAATACTATTTTGGATAATATCAAAAACAAAATTTTCCAAATTAAATCACGACACACCTCCCCGGCAGCGGCGCCAAAAATGATTGTAGTAAATTACACCCCTTTCTTTGCCTTAGGAAAAACAAAGAGAAGAAACGTAAAGTAGCGGTAAGCGTTAAATACTCGTTTAGGAAAACGGAGTATTAATGACCCAATCAAATAAAAGAGATGAAAGATTCGTTTCCCAAGGAGGTATGGTGTTGTGAATTAACTTGTATTTCTTTGAGATTAATATTGATGAGAATGAATGACGGTTTCTTGGAAATTACACTATGACGTAAAAAAAACGAAAACGTAAAACCGTAAAAAAAAAACCACTAAAATTAAAAATTATTAAAACCAAAAACAAAATCAAGAAAAAGATTAAAAAGACTAAAACAAGTCTAAAATAATATAAATAAAGACAAAAATCCAATAAAGATATTTTAAAACCTTTTATTAATTAAATAATTAATTTTAAATGCTAATTAAAGCCCTAAAATTAAATTTAACTAATTCAAAAGTCTAAAATATGATTTTATTGAACAATTACTCAACTTATATTATTATAAGACTAAAAAGTAATTTTCTAAAAATTAAAACTTATTAAAACTATTTTTAAAACTCTAAATATGATTAAAAAATGATTAAAACTTAATTAAACTTAAAATAATTATAAAAATAAATCTAAAAGTGATAAAAATAATCTAAAAATGGAAATAGTCCTATTCAATGACAAAGAACCTAGGAAAAATGAAAAAGAAAGAAAAATAAAATTTTGAAAATTAATTAATAAAATAATATTAAAACACTCCAAAAAAAATAAAAGTCACTAGTTGCGCCGCAACTAGTGGGGTCTTGCGCCGCAACTAGTGTTACGAGATCACCAGATCAGCAGCACCTTGTGTTGCGCCGCAACGTTTATTCCTTGCGCCGCAACTTGTGAAACGGGAAAACCAAAATCTGCAGCTCCTTGTGTTGCGCCGCAACCTTCTGTCTTGCGCCGCAACTTGTATGACGGACCTGGTTGTTTTGCTGATGTACCAAATAAGTGCACACTTGTACACTTGTGATGCCAAGAGGTCTTGGCTTGATGCTTTGTTTGGTGATTATGTTGGAACAATTGGGCACCCTTGTGCTCAATGAAGCACAAGGAGTCAAGTAACACACAATAAACAACAAGAATCAAAGATCAACAATCAAAGATCATGCACAAAGTTCATCACAAATCAAGCAAATTAACACTTATGCAGATTTTTAACACCCTTAATCCTTTTTAAACACTCCAAATTCACTCCAAACTTGATCAAATGATTACACAACAATAAAACAATCTATCTCAAACCTTAATCTAGTAACCTAACATCTTTTAGCAACACAAATCAATGATTGTACCCTGCTTAAACCTGTTGCCAAACACCCTTTAATTTTCTGAAAATCGTTTTTAACACATCAAATCCTTACAAAACCTAACCAAATTGTTATCAAAGCTTCATAACATGTATATAACATAACATAAACACAAATCAAGTAACTTAAACACACTTAATCAATCAATCAAGCAAATCATGTAACAAGCACTTTTATGAACTTTTTCAAGGTAAAAGGAAGATACCTTAGGTTCTTACATCCAAGAACCTAGAGGATGAAAATCCTCCTCCAATCCAACCCGGGTTGGAGCTGAACTAAATCAACAAGCCTTCAACCTATTTGAACACAAAACAAAGAAAACAACAAAATAATATAACAATATATATATTTTTTTTTATGTTTCCTTTTTCTTAAATCTTTCCAAAACCTTTTCAAACTTCCAAATATGTTTCTATAACACTTAAATCACCAACAAACATGAACTCAAATCACCAATAACCTTTTGAGAAGATTTTACCAAAATCTCTCAAAATCTCAAAACCTTAAACAACTTTGAAAATCAAAGTTGCTTAACCAAATAAAAGTGGAACTCAGAATCAATCTCCTCACAACACACAAACTTTTAAAAACAATAAAAAAGGAATTACACTTGAATATTTCAAAAACCAAACTTTTTATTTCTTTAAAAAGGAATTACATGTGAGAGACTAGAAACTGGAACAAGGGCTTCACACAAGTTGTGAGCTCCTTTTATAGAGTCCATAGAACATCCTAGAAGCATAAAAAACTAAAACCCTAATCATAAGAAAATCCCAAATGTGCCCTTGAGTGATTTTGAGTGCATTTTGTCCTCTCTTGATCTTGAACGTTTATTTTGCTTTGGGAGGAAGCAAATAATCTTGGCCATTGATTTATGCCACGTCATGATGCTTGGGGGCTAAGGAATGATGTGATTGGTGGATTGGGGAATTGGGGTTTTGGTGCACAAGAGTGGGATGCAGGTTTTTAGGAGTGGGATAGGTTTTGGCATGTGTGAATTAAGTGTGTGCAAGTTTAATTGAGATTTACCCAAGTAAATGTGAAGGTAAATTCTGGGGAAGTAAAAATGATGAACAATGGTCCTTTGATCCGTTTTTTGGGGGAGAGAGTGTGTTAGGCGCATTTTTTGTTCAAATGTTTCAGCTTTGTCACTTTTGGTCCTTGTTTTTTCAGATTTTTGGCTTTTAAGGTTTCCAGCCCTATAACTTGACTTTCCTTTGTATTTAAGTTTCATCACTTGACAATTTTGGCACCAACTTTTGATAAAAGGTTATCAAGGATGTAATTTGACATTTGGTGATTCTTTAAGGACTAATCTTGGACAATGTTGATCTTCAAAGGTCTTCAATGAGTCTTTCACTTGTTGAGGGACCATTATTGGCAATTTGAAATTGTTGAGGGACCAAACTTGCCATTTCTTCAAAGTTGAAGGACCTTTTTGCAATTTTGACAAACTTAAGGGACCAAACTTGTAATTATCAATATACAAGGGTTTTAAGTGTCATTTCTTCATTCTTGGATGATCAATCTTATATTGTCTTCAAGTCTTCAAGGGTATTTGATGAAAATTCCATGATTAGGGCCCGGTTCTTTGTACGGCTTCGTTTCTCGTGTTCGTTTTTCCTTGTATCTTGTGATCTTTTGTCTTTTTCACGATATCCATACCTAAAACACACAAGTAAACAAACACAAGCATATATATGGTATTTTATGACATTTTTATGCATTTAAAGCCCGAAAAGAACGATGAGATCATGTATAAATGCCATCTCATCAATCATATTTGGATATGTGATGAATTGGATGAGTTTCTTGGTCGTCCCGGCAATCTTCGATGTAAATTTCCTTGGTCTAAAGTTGTGAGTGTGGATCGTCGGTTTTGGGAGTCTTTATTTTGTTTAGACCCTCCAAGACAGGGATATCTATTGGATGAAGTAAGTTAATCAGTTATAATCAAAAAATTAAGTTCATTTAAAATTTTTCTGGTTATTAAAAATGTCTTAGTATTTTGGTCTTTTGTAGCACATTGACTTATGGGTAGAGTACATGTGGCATGTGCGTCCAGAGGATGCTAATTGGGCAATGGTTAGCGCTTATTTTGTTCAACTCCTGCTAAAAAATATAATGCCATCATGGTACGCTAATGGAGAGAGCTATCCTATTACATGGACCGAAGTTGATAAGGTAGAAACATCCTTCCCATATATGAGCAGACTTGATAACACGTAAATGATTTATACGTAAATGATTGGCATTAAACATGGTAGTATATATAGAGGTTTTCTATATATAAGCTGCTTGTTTGATTAAAATAATTTCGAATGTAGGTATTTATGCCGATCAATGAACCTGGAGCACATTGGTGTCTAGCAGTTTTTGATTTCGTGTCTGGTGTGGTTACTTTCTATGATAGTGGGAACATTTATGAGGTTGAATATTGCCCTTGGTATATTGGGATGAGGACATGCTTAAAGGTTAGATTTTCTTAACCATTGTTTTTAATTTTAAGTTAATACTTGTTAGGGATAATCTGTTAAGACTTTTGATCACCATATGTTTAGGATCGACTGCCTGAAGTTTTAGAGCTACTAGATGTATTTGATAAGAAATGGATTGACAAAACTTCTTACAACATTACATTTGAAATTTCCAAAAACGTGCCAAAGCAGGGGGTGTTTGGTGACTGTGGTGTTTGGGTGTGTATTTTTCTGTATCGTTTGGCGCACGGCATATCATTGGATGTGGAAGATCCTATCCAGACTGCCCTTGCTTATCGTGAGCGTATGTCACGCTTTTATTTTAATCACAAGTATTAGAATTAGTTTCTAGCTCATCAGTAGACCTTAAATTTTTGGAATGAAATCATGGAATTAGACTAATCTATCAAGTTTAGTGGTTACATAAAAATACAAAAACATTGCATATTTAAAAGGAAAGGGAATATTACATGCTAATATCATCTAAGTGCATCCTGTGTAAAGCGAATGGTGTTTCCCCATAAACTTGTTCTTGTTTGCTGGAATTAACATGATCTTCTTGAGTATTTTCCTGCAAAGTTTAAGCAAGTTATCTACATTTGTTATAATATAAATCAAATACTCTTCATAATGCGTATAAAAACTTACACCAAATTGTGATTGCAATGGTACATGACACGCGTCTCGATTGTGTCCCTTTGTACCACACCTAGAACAACGGTTATATTTGGGCTCCTCTCCTTGTGATCTTATTCTATCGTTAGCTTTTGGCCTACCAGGTTGTGGTTTCACCAACGCAGGTGGTAAAACAACTTGTAAATCGTTAGGAATTTCCCACACGGACTGATCAGGTATAGGATTCACCAACTCTTGGTATATACCTTTAAGAGTTCTTTTAGAAAACCATGCTTTTGCCCATTTGTTACAACTACTCAGACCTAGAAACTTAGACATTGCACATACGTGTCCGTAAGGTAATCCCGAAAGTTGCCATTTTAAACAAGTGCATTCACCCTTGACCAAGTCAACAGTGTGTACTGTTTTGTTATCTTTCACTTGGTAAACCTTAAACCGTTCAACACCGAAGACGGTCCATGTTGCACTTTTTAGCATTCTGGTGTTTACCTTTGCTGTTGCCCATCTTAATAATTCATGAGCTTCTGGTTCATCTAAAACAAAAGATTAACTTTAAACACTTATTTGTTTTTTCTATAAACTAAAAACCATTAAATATAATATATTTATATATAATTACCTTCACCAACATATCGACGCTCATAATACCACTTTTGTAGTAGGTCTCTATACCAGTCCATTAGCATTGTGATTGGAAGTTTTCTCACTCTCTTCGTTAAAGCATTTATAGATTCCACGCAGTTTGAGGTCATGTAGTTATATCTCTTAGCATGGGCAATGTGCTCTTGACCATTTATCAAACCCGGTGTAACACTCTCATTTTTCGTATCGGTACAGCGGAAGGGTCTTTCAGAGTGTTACGGGATAGCACAATAACTCCAATCATAGACAACACATAAAAATGGTTGTACAATGTTTAACAAACATTCATTCGATAAAAAGTTTCAAAAGCGTACAACAGGTCCCAAATTATACAGGTCATTTAGTTTACAAAACATAGATCGAATGAACATTTTTAATATTAAGTGTGGGCCATCAGAGTCGATCTCCATCCGGATTACCTTCAAGCACCTGCGATAAAAACATGCAAAAATCATATCAGCGAATGCCGAGTGAATTTATAGAGTTTAATAAAAACCGTTATATAAAACAATCATTTACATTCATTTAAAATCAGAACACAAGTATAATATCGGAAGTAAGTCCTCATATTGCTAGTCAGGCAATATATAAATCAAGCATACATCTTAAACCGTCCATGAGACCGTAGTCTCTATATTACCATGATAGGTAATATACTCATCGTTAATAGCGTCGTATCATATCGTTTATTATTTATGTTTTATAGCATATATTGTATAGGATACATGGTATCTGAATTAGGATTATTATTAGCCGCATGACATTGTTACCTTACTGTGAAAACAGCGGGCCGCGAACCCGACAAACAATTTGCCCATCTAAGTTAGCGTGTCGTCACAAAAATCACGATATGGAATCTTCTCATACATAAATTCGCTTACCAATCAATGTGGTACGACGGGGATCAACCGTCAAGGCGCGAACTGGGGTGATCGTCCCCAAATAGTACTATCAAATGCATAAGCGTCTACCAAATCCCAGTAGTTCACAATTCATGCTAATGGGACTTTAAGTGACATAACCTAACTACTAATAATCATTTTAGTCTCGTTTATAGGGTCATAGCATCATTCGGGTCCATATCATTAAGCATACAATCGGGACAACTTGTGTTCTATTTTTATAAAATCTAGCATGTTATCTCCCTCGCGGGTTTACAAATCATTTTATAAGACATTTAAAAGAGTGCGAGGCTATGAACTCACGTTGTTAATGAAAGGCGGATTATCGGCTACGGGCGTGCTTTGGTCACGGAAACCTATATAAATAATAATCGGTCTTAGACTCGGTCCAATGACTTTTATCAAAATAACAATATACATATGATGATTTTGTACATATGATGATGATCAAGTGGGTTTATACATCCTTGTTTACTCATTTTAGCGTTTACGTTTTGGTAATGTCTTACTAGTTCACTAGTTTTACCGATTTTACCTATCTTAAGTCCATTAAGTCTTTTATAAGTTCTTTAACTTGTTTTTGCCCATTTTATACCTATATTATCAGTATATATACTTTTCATGTTGGGCCCAAATGGGTTAAGCCCAATAAGTTCTTTTTTTACAAGTTTTTATCTTATTAAGTCCAATTATTAGTCCAATATGTTTAGTTAGCTCGTAAATGTCCGTATTTCTTATAGTTCGGGTTTTATCGGTTTTTACTTGTATTAGTTACCTATACATCAGTATATAACTTTTATAAACTTTACATTAGACGGGTTTGGTCGTCTAAGTTTTATTTTGCGAAAAACGTTAATTTTACGGCGATAGCCGAAAAAATCGTAAAAATCAAGTTTATAGTTTTTATTACTTATAAATATTATTTTACCACCATTTATATAATTTACCCATTTAATTAACCTTTTATACATTTATATAAATAAGTTTTATAAGTTAGTGGGTTTATATTTTTACATTTTATACATTATAATGTGAGTGCTTATATAATAATAATAAACATTATTTTCAAAAATCTGATTTTTAACTTCATGTTCACCATTTTTAACATATCTAGAGTTCTATATTGACTTAGAAGCTCATTTTTGGATGACATGTTCTTCATAATATGTGATACATATAACTTAGTTATAGCTACTGCCCATTTTGAGTTTAAGTTGCCTTAACAGTCCCTACAAAACTGCTTATTCAGATTACACCACCTAACTTGTTTTGATCATATCTCACTCATTATTTTGATTCCATTGCATGGTCAACTCTCACATGTGTATAACATCATCTACTTACTGTAAATGGATCAAACCATGCAATTTTATCAGTTCATCTTTTAGTTATCTACTGTTTTTATACAGCCAACTAAATAATCAAGATTTTAGCTTCATTTCTTATGGTTATCATCATTTTTAAGCATATTTATCAACACTTGATCCCCACACAACATTTTTATCATCATATATACATCATATACATATACAAAATGAAATAAAATACATTTGTTCTTTACAAAATAACAAGAGAAAAATGGAGAGGATGATCTTCTTTACCAACCAAGTGGATTTCTTGTTTTAGGAAGACAAGAACTTGATGAACACAACAAGTATCTCCAAGACCATCAAATATCAAGAACATAGGTTGGAAAATCAGCCCTAGGACATAATCAAATCACCTCCAAAGATGTTAATATGGCCACCAAATGACCAAGGCTTCAAGAGAACACCTTAATAGAACTAGTAAACATGTGGTTTATGGCTAGAAAAGATCAAATGGGATGTTTGTTGGCTTATTTGGGACGGCACAAGGGAGAGTTTGAGAGAGTTTTTGGTGTTGAATGCATGTGAGAAATGGTGTAGGTGAAAACAAGTTGCTTGTTTTGTGGTTTAGTGGAATGGTTAGCTTAACATGTAAGCATGGCTTACACTTGTGTAAGTTTAGCTAAACTTGATGCCACCTAAGTGTTGTGGTGTCAAGTTGGCCGTCCGATACAAGCTAGTGGGGTGGGACAATGTGTTTTGTCCCATCTCACTAGTTTACGGGTATTTCTCGATTCTAGTTTTCTCGATTTGCGTGCCCTCGGGTCGTTTTACGAAAAACGTTTTTATAAATTATGAATCACCGTCACAAAACGAATCCAATAAAAATTGTCTCATCAAAAACGGAGTTCAAAAACGTAAATACGTAATCCTAAGGTTTCCGGTTTAGTCGTAAAAGACGCCAAATTATGCACGTAAGCCCAAATTTAAATCCTTAAATTGTGAGTTCGTCAACCAACACAAAACTAAGTTTCAAAATATTATACGAGAAAATATTTTACTACTTGAAAATGTTAGATTGTCACAGCTTTTCCTCCTAAAAGGGATCAACGTCCTCGTGATCCATTTCATTTGGATGTCCGTTTCTTATTGAAATCGAAGAGGTGCGGATATTTCTTCCACATTTCATCCTCTCGTTCCCAAGTATACTCCGGTCCATGCTTTGAATTCCATCGGATTTTGACAATAGGTATCCGACTTTGTTTCAGTTGCTTTACCTCACGGTCCATAACTTCTACGGGCTCTTCGATAAAATGCAACTTCCCATCTATTCGAACCTTACCTAATGGAATTTTCTCATCACTCACTGCTAGACATTTCTTCAGATTAGATACATGGAATGTGTTGTGAACACCATGAAGTTCTGGGGGTAAC
Source organism: Glebionis coronaria (assembly GCA_025667525.1). Classification (NCBI taxonomy): domain Eukaryota; kingdom Viridiplantae; phylum Streptophyta; class Magnoliopsida; order Asterales; family Asteraceae; genus Glebionis; species Glebionis coronaria. The sequence goes on along the minus strand of CM046875.1, from coordinate 91,015,888 downwards.
TCTAGTTTGTAAGCCACCGGACCTACTCTAGATAAAATCTTAAAGGGTCCAATATAACGGGGATTCAATTTTCCTCGCTTTCCATATCTTATAACGCCTTTCCATGGCGATACTTTCAACATTACTCGGTCACCCACTTCAAACTCCATTGGCTTCTGCCGCACATCCTCGTAACTTTTCTGTCTACTACGGGCAGTCAACAATCTCTTCTTAATCTGAACTATCATCTCCGTAGTCTCCCGGATCAATTCCGGTCCCGTGAGCTGGGTATCCCCAACTTCACTCCAACATACAGGAGATCTACACTTCCTACCATACAAAGCTTCAAACGGTGCAGCCTTAATACTAGAATGGTAACTATTGTTATACGAAAACTCTGCTAACAACAAATGTTTATCCCAATTCTTACCAAAGTCTAACACACAAGCTCTCAACATATCTTCCAGTGTTTGTATCGTCCTTTCACTCTGCCCATCAGTCTGGGGGTGATAAGCAGTGCTCATGTCGAGATTCGTTCCCAAAGGTCTTTGGAGAGATTTCCAAAAATTCGATGCGAATCTAGGATCTCGATCTGAAATGATCGATACAGGCACTCCATGCTTGCATACAACATTCTCAAGGTATATACGAGTCAGCTTCTCCAATGAGAACTGCTCTTTAACCGAAATGAAGTGTGCTGATTTGGTCAGTCTGTCGACAATAACCCAAATCGAATTGTTTCCAGATGATGTTCTAGGAAGCTTGGTGATAAAGTCCATCGTAATTCGCTCCCACTTCCATTCAGGAATCTTTGGTTGTTGAAGTAGTCCTGATGGCTTTTGATGTTCGGCTTTAACTCTAGCACAAGTCAAGCATTGAAGAACATACATAGCTATGTCAGCTTTCATATTCGGCCACCAGTACAACTTCTTCAAATCATGGTACATCTTATCAGATCCCGGATGAATGGAATACTTAGATTTATGGGATTATAACATAATCAAATCTCTTAAGCCTCCAAACTTAGGTAAACACATACGACCTCTTAAGCATTTCACTCCATCAGCTCTAACCTCTAAAGGATCTCCTTCTCCTCGGAACCCTTCATTAACAAAATTCTCCTTCTTACAAGCTTCTATTTGCGCATTTCTAATTTGCTCAGGCAAATTATTGTGCACGGTCAAGACTAGAGAACGCACCCTGATAGGTTCTCTATCTTTCCTTCTTAACGCATCGGCAACAACATTGGCTTTTCCTGGGTGATATTTTATATCACAATCATAATCACTTAACAACTCTATCCATCTTCGTTGTCTCATGTTCAATTCCTTCTGGTCGAGAATATACTGTAGGCTTTTGTGATCGGTGAATACCGTACACTTGGTGCCATACAGATAATTTCTCCACAACCTAAGAGCAAAGACTACAGCTCCTAACTCAAGATCATGAGTAGTATAATTCTCCTCATTCTTCCTTAATTGCCTAGAAGCATAAGCTATCACTTTCTCTCTCTGCATCAAAACAGCTCCATAACCTCTAAGAGATGCATCACAATACACTACAAAATCTTCACTCCCGTCGGGTAATGATAAGATTGGCGCACTACATAATTTTTTCTTCAATGTCTGAAATGCTACATCTTCATCACTTCCCCAAACGAAAGGTTTATTCTTCTGGGTAAGCTTAGTCAAGGGTTTAGCTATCAAAGAAAATTCTTTAATGAATCGCCTATAATAGCCAGCAAATCCTAAGAACTGTCGCACTTCTGTTGGCGTTGTCGGTGCAGACCAATTCTTAATAGCTTCAACCTTTGCAGGATCAACATGAATTCCATCTCTGTTAATCACATGACCAAGAAATTGCACAGAATCTAACCTGAAATCACACTTCGAAAACTTAGCATACAACCTTTCATCCTTCAACAAATTCAAAACAATCCTCAAATGTTCTCTATGCTCATCTTCATTCTTAGAATAGATTAGAATATCGTCAATAAACACAATCACAAATTTATCCAAGTAGGTCTTGCACACTTGATTCATTAAATCCATGAAAACCGCAGGTGCGTTAGTTAACCCAAATGGCATTACTTGAAATTCATAGTGTCCATAACGAGTTCTAAATGCAGTTATAGGAATATCTTCTTCACGGACGCGAAGTTGGTGATATCCTGACCGCAAATCTATCTTAGAATACACACTAGATCCTTGCAGTTGATCAAACAAATCATCAATCCTAGGTAAAGGATATCGATTTTTAATTGTCAACTTATTCAGTTCCCTATAATCAATGCACATACGAAAAGATCCATCCTTCTTCTTAACGCACAAGACTGGAGCTCCCCAAGGCGACGAGATCGGTCGAATAAAACCTTTATCAGACAACTCCTTAAGTTGCTCAGATAACTCCTTTAATTCAGAAGGGGCTAATCGGTAAGGCGCACGTGCCACCGGTGCAGCACCAGGAATTAAATCGATTCGAAACTCTACTTGCCTTATCGGTGGAAGTCCGGGTAAATCTTTAGGAAATACCTCAGGAAATTCACAAATAATAGGTACATCTTCCAATCGTTTCTCCCTAGACTCATTCCCGGTCACTTGAGCTAAGAATAACTCACAACCGTTCCTGATGTACTTTTGGACTTTAATACATGAAACGATTTTCAAACGGGATTCACCTCGACTACCATCAATTACTAACGTCCTATTTCTAAGAGGAATCTTAACTTTCTTCTCTCCACATAAAATAGTAGCATTATTCAACGACAACCAATCCATACCAATAATAATATCAAAACTACCTAATTCTATCAACATCAAATCAATCGGAAAGGAATGGTTTAAGAGATTTAGAGAGCATCCTTCTAATAGCTTATAAGTTTTCACTAATTTACCATCAGCCAATTCCACCTCGTAACTGGTACTTATCTCAACAGGTTCAATATCAATAAGGGCACTAAATTTAGTGGATACAAAGCTCCTATCGGCACCCGAATTGAATAAAGCAACAGCATAATGATTGTTGAGTAAAAACGTACCGGTAACGACATTCGGATCCTCTTTCTTCACCTCAATTGTTCCAAGTTGGTAGATACCACCCTGGGGGTTTCTTCCAGGTACAATCGCTTTCAACTTAGGGAATTCCGATTTCCTATGACCTTCTTCATTACAGTTGAAGCAAATGGTTCCCTTCTTACACCTTTCAACCTTGTGTCCAAGCTTTCCGCAATTTTGGCACTTCCAGCAGTCGCCAACATGCCTCTTGTTGCCACACTTAGGACATCTATCATCGTTGCGCGGTGTGTTGTTGGTAAGATCATTTGCATTCCCCTTTCTCTTGTTCTGACGGAGATTGAAATTCTTCCTATTATCACCTTTATCTACACGATCACCGTCTCCCTTTCTTTTCTCACCAACACGGGCTTCATCTTCCTTATCCTGAATTATCTGTCCAATGAGTTGGTAAGCCATTCGAACAGCATCATCAATGGTCAGTGGTTTCGATGATGTCACGTCCCCCCGGATATTCCTGGTCAACCCTTTAACATATTGCTCAATTCGGATCTCTTCGGGTTCAACCAATCGAGGACATATCAAGGCCAACTCATGGAATCGATTCGTGTAACTATCAATGTCCACACCTTTCATTCTCAGATGAATCAACTCTTGTTCTAACCTAATAATCACACTACGAGGACAAAACTCCAAAGTCATCCACTTCTTGATTTCAGACCAAGGAGTAGCATTAGCAGCATCAAGACCCATGAAAGCAATTCTCCCGTTCCACCAAGTCAACGCACGACCTTTAAGAGTAGCCATAGCAAAAGTCACCTTATCTTCCTCCTTACACTTACTAATCCTAAACATCGATTCAATCTTCTCAATCCACTGGCTTAGTCCTACAGCACCTTCAGTTCCATTAAAAGGTAGAGGTTCACACTTCATGAACGTCACATAAGTACAGCCACCAACTTCAGGTGCATTCGTTCCAAGTCCTCCTACATTTCCTCCAGCATTAGCATTCACATTATTAGCATTCACATTCACATTAGTACCGCCAATTCCACTACCGCCAGCTCCACTACCGCCAGCTCCACTACCGCCAGCTCCACTACCGCCAGCTCCACTACCGCCAGCTTCATTTCTAGCATTTGCCATAAATTCAGTCATAGATGCGGTAACTTGCTCCGTAATAATCCTACATACATCATCCTCAGTCACAGCCTTCTTGGGCGGCATAGTTCTATAATTCCACAATTTCAAAGTATTAAGCATTCATCCAACAAAGGATTCATATAATATGGATCGAATTCATAATCAAGATACAAATAAGGCAAAATATGGAATTCAAGACAAGATACATATTTCATTCGATCTGAAACAAAAGTATTGTCTTAGTACATCCCATATCAAAGTTCTAGCACTATATACACTCAAAATTCGTGCCAAGTCTACTACTAACAAATCGGTTCAGTCAAAGCTACAAGCACAAAAGATATAAAGGTCACTACTAAACACAGACTGGTCTACTGAGAACCGCTAGATGGTCCATCATCCATCGTCTTCTGGATCTTCACCGGACGATCACTAGACACATCTTCAGCTAGGCGCTTACGGATTACTCCTCTTTCAACCATGTCGGCATAAAATCTACTGTTCCATCCCACGGATATATTCAACTCCTTTTCGGCTTTCTCACGCATCGCACGAGCCACACTCAACTGAATCTCCATAGTATTCACCTTTTTCTTCATAGCAGCATACTCACCACTTTCCAACACCGATAACCTCCTAAAAGCCTCATTCAAACCACGTTCTACATCACTCAAATCCAAACTAAGCAATTCTCGCTCTTTCTCGCCAACCTTTGTCTTCGACTCCAAATAAGCAACCTGAGTCTGAACAACACCTAATCCAACCTCTGTCACACAACTCTTAACACGGGAAGCATCTAGATCACGTCTCAAGGCCCATGGTGCAAGACCATCAATATGAGTAGCCTTTCGAGTACTAGACGACTCTCCTATCTCACGTCTACGAGTAGCAATACCATCAGTACCGTCAGGTGCCTCGTCATCCTCATCCTCCTCTGATTCAGAATCAGATTCAGACGATTCAGACATTCATCCCTAGGTAACTCATACTCAGAATCAGACAAACAAACTAGTGGGGGCAAAGGCTCGCCCTCTGGAACATCATACGGATAAATAAGCTCAGCTTCCTCATCGTCAGCAACCTCAACATCTATACCTACATCCTCCTCGACATCCTCGTCGTCAATCTCGTCATCTAAATTATCTAACCCAATCTCATCATTATTCTCAATATCAACATTCTCAATATCCACATTCTCAATCTCCACATTCTCAATATCCACATTCTCAATATCATTCTCTACTAAGTCAACCTGAGGGGCAATCTGATCTCCTAGTCCTAACTCGGGCTCGTGATCCTCAAATGGTTCCTCCTCATCATCGATATCATAATCTACTAAGTCTAAATAAGGATCATCTTCTACATTAGGTTCGGGAATATCATGGTTTTCTACAGGAATATTAGGGTCAGCCATGACAATCTGCATTTATATATATATATCTCGTATTAGGATAACATACTAGTTAAACAATTACATAATGAAATCACGATATATACATATATATAAATTAAATTATATATATCAAAATATATATCTTCTCAATAGGGCTTGTTGGTAACGTCGGAGATTTGTGGCACCGTTATAGTCAAAAGATTTTTCAAATATTTTCTCAAATGTTCATTGTCAAAAGATTTTGAAAAATTTTGTTTAAAACCTTGGTTTTTAAAATCCTTTGTTCTCTATAACGAGAGCTCTGGTACCAAACTGTAACACTCTCATTTTTCGTATTGGTACAGCGGAAGGGTCTTTCAGAGTGTTACGGGATAGCACAATAACTCCAATCTAGACAACACATAAAAATGGTTGTACAAGGTTTAACAAACATTCATTCGATAAAAAGTTTCAAAAGCGTACAACAGGTCCCAAATTATATAGGTCATTTAGTTTACAAAACATAGATCGAATGAACATTTTTAATATTAAGTGTGGGCCATCAGAGTCGATCTCCATCCGGATTACCTTCAATCACCTGAGATAAAAACATGCAAAAATCATATCAGCGAATGCCGAGTGAATTCATAGAGTTTAATAAAAACCGTTATATAAAACAATCATTTACATTCATTTAAAATCAGAACACAAGTATAATATCGGAAGTAAGTCCTCATATTGCTAATCAGGCAATATATAAATCAAGAATACATCTTAAACCGTCCATGAGACCGTAGTCTCTATATTACCATGATAGGTAATATACTCATCGTTAATAGCGTCGTATCATATCGTTTATTATTTATGTTTTATAGCATATATTGTATAGGATACATGGTATCTGAATTAGGATTATTATTAGCCGCATGACATTGTTACCTTACTGTGAAAACAGCGGGCCACGAACCCGACAAACAATTTGCCCATCTAAGTTAGCGTGTCGTCACAAAAATCACGCTATGGAATCTTCTCATACATAAATTCGCTTACCAATCAATGTGGTACGACGGGGATCAACCGTCAAGGCGCGAACTGGGGTGATCGTCCCCAAATAGTACTATCAAATGCATACGCGTCTACCAAATCCCGGTAGTTCACAATTCATGCTAATGGTACTTTAAGTGACATAACCTAACTACTAATAATCCTTTTAGTCTCGTTTATAGGGTCATAGCATCATTTGGGTCCATATCATTAAGCATACAATCAGGACAACTTGTGTTCTATTTTTATAAAATCTAGCATGTTATCTCCCTCGCGGGTTTACAAATCATTTTATAAGACATTTAAAAGAGTGCGAAGCTATGAACTCACGTTGTTAATGAAAGGCGGATTATCGGCTACGGGCGTGCTTCGGTCACGGAAACCTATATAAATAATAATCGGTCTTAGACTCGGTCCAATGACTATTATCAAAATAACAATATACATATGATGATTTTGTACATATGATCATTTTGTACATATGATGATGATCAAGTGGGTTTATACATCCTTGTTTACTCATTTTAGCGTTTACGTTTTGGTAACGTCTTACTAGTTCACTAGTTTTACCGATTTTACCTATTTTAAGTCCATTAAGTCTTTTATAAGTTTTTTAACTTGTTTTTACCCATTTTATACCTATATTATCAGTATATATACTTTTCATGTTGGGCCCAAATGGGTTAAGCCCAATAAGTTCTTTTTTTACAAGTTTTTATCTTATTAAGTCCAATTATTAGTCCAATATGTTTAGTTAGCTCGTAAATGTCCGTATTTCTTATAGTTCGGGTTTTATCGGTTTTTACTTGTATTAGTTACCTATACATCAGTATATAACTTTTATAAACTTTAAATTAGACGGGTTTGGTCGTCTAAGTTTTATTTGGCGAAAAACTATAATTTTACGGCGATAGCCGAAAAAGTCGTAAAAATCAAGTTTATAGTTTTTATTACTTATAAATATTATTTTACCACCATTTATATAATTTACCCATTTAATTAACCTTTTAAACATTTATATAAATAAGTTTTATAAGTTAGTGGGTTTATATTTTACATTTTATACATTATAATGTGAGTGCTTATATAATAATAATAAACATTATTTCCAAAAATCTCATTTTTAACTTCATGTTCACCATTTTTAACATATCTAGAGTTCTATAATGACTTAGAAGCTCATTTTTGGATGACATGTTCTTCATAATATGTGCTACATATAACTTAGTTATAGCTACTGCCCATTTTGAGTTTAAGTTGCCATAACAGTCCCTACAAAACTGCTTATTCAGATTACACCACCTAACTTGTTTTGATCATATCTCACTCATTATTATGATTCCATTGCATGGCCAACTCTCACATGTGTATAACGTCATCTACTTACTGTAAATGGATCAAACCATGCAATTTTATCAGTTCATCTTTTAGTTATCTACTGTTTTTATACAGCCAACTAAATAATCAAGATTTTAGCTTCATTTCTTATGGTTATCATCATTTTTAAGCATATTTATCAACACTTGATCCCCACACAACATTTTTATCCTCATATATACATCATATACATATACAAAATGAAAGAAAATACATTTGTTCTTTACAAAATAACAAGAGAAAAATGGAGAAGATGATCTTCTTTACCAACCAAGTGGATTTCTTGTTTTAAGAAGACAAGAACTTGATGAACACAACAAGTATCTCCAAGACCATCAAATATCAAGAACATAGGTTGGAAAATCAGCCCTAGGACATAAGCAAATCACCTCCAAAGATGTTAATATGGCCACCAAATGATCAAGGCTTCAAGAGAACACCTTAATAGAACTAGTAAACATGTGGTTTATGGTTAGAAAAGATCAAATGGGATGTTTGTTGGCTTATTTGGGACGGCACAAGGGAGAGTTTGAGAGAGTTTTTGGTGTTGAATGCATGTGAGAAATGGTGTAGGTGAAAACAAGTTGCTTGTTTTGTGGTTTAGTGGAATGGTTAGCTTAACATGTAAGCATGGCTTACACTTGTGTAAGTTTAGCTAAACTTGATGCCACCTAAGTGTTGTGGTGTCAAGTTGGCCGTCCCATACAAGCTAGTAGGGTGGGACAATGTGTTTTGTCCCATCTCACTAGTCTACGGGTATTTCTCGATTCTAGTTTTCTCGATTTGCGTGCCCTCGGGTCGTTTTACGAAAAATGTTTTTATAAATTATGAATCACCGTCACAAAACGAATCCAATAAAAATTGTCTCATCAAAAACGGAGTTCAAAAATGTAAATACGTAATCCTAAGGTTTCCGGTTTAGTCGTAAAAGACGCTAAATTATGCACGTAAGCCCAAATTTAAATCCGTAAACTGTGAGTTCGTCAACCAACACAAAAATAAGTTTCAAAATATTATACGAGAAAATATTTTACTACCTAAAAATGTTAGATTGTCACACCCGGCTTCCTCTAGTTTTTTGTATGCTTCAGGTTTGACCGCTCTTATATCAGCTATTGCTTTTTCAAAGTCTGAAACCAAATAAGCTTTGCATGTTTTCCAGAAAAAAGCGTAATGCTTTTTTTATTTCAGTTTACAGTTCATCAACAGAAGACGACAACAAAAACCATGAAAATCATTGGGGAAAACATTTTTACATGCAATGCCTATAGAGTAGTGTCTATTGGATATGATTTCCATGTTACGTGGCTCACCGATGCACTCTTTCAACTTTGTCAAAAACCATGTCCACGTTTCAACTGTCTCACCCTGCGAAACACCCGTAGCTATTGGTATTATTTGATTGTTAGAATCCATGGCAACTGCAACCAAATTAGTACCAAGGTAGGTGCCTTTTAGATGTGCTCCGTCAATTTTTATTAACGGCCGCATGAATGACAAGAAACTACGAACCTGTACATTTAATTTATTTTAAATTATCTATCTCTTTCATAGATACAAATAAAAAATTAAATGAATGGAAATTTACTTACAGCTACATGAAATTAAGCTTTTGCTAGTTAAAAAAAGTTCGTTTTCTCGGTGTCTTAACGAATTGATTTCCGGTTCAATGTGCGACTCAATTGTTTTTGTTTAAGAAAAAGGGAAGTTGATTATCTATAACTAATTAAAAAGTAAATGCGAAAAGTATTTAAAAACAAACTAAAGACAAGTACAAATAATAAAAGTAAAACAAGGTGAATATTAAAAACTAAAAGTTAAAACGATATTAAAAAGAAAATTAAAACAAATCATAAAACGTAATTTAAAGCGAAACAATTAATAAAAATAAATCTAAAAGAAGAAATTATCTATCGACTCGAAAATAAAGTTTACTAAATGAAAAAGGAGAGAATAAAACTAAAATGGTACTTTAAAGCTAAACGAGGGAAAACCTAAAGCGGGTACTAAATAAAAGATAAAACTTGAACTTTACGAAAAAATATTAATACTAAAAATCGACGAAAAATTCAACTAAAAATACGTAACTTTCAGAAATAAAATCGGAACAACTTTCAGATAAAACTAAACAATTACGAAACAATACTATTAAATAAGCAAGAAGGCAGGCTAGCTGCTGGAAGCAGCCAGCCTAGCTGCTTAAATTTGGCGCCAATCTGCATGCATGCATGGAATGTGATCGTACTCATGTTGTAATTGTTAAAAATGTTCCATTGTACCATAATCGCAGTCATACTATTGTATTGCTTAAGCATGCATGCATCGTACTATTGTATTAGTTTCCATCGTACTCATGTTGTTTAGGATAGTACTTGGGGATCGTACTAGCAGATCGCACCCACACGGATCGCACTCTATGATCGTACCCACGATCGCAACAAGTGATCGTGGTGTGGGTTAAGGAGTGTGATCGTAGTGAACGATCGTACTAAGGATCGCAGTAATGGATCGCAAGTAGAAACCCTCGGGGTTTATGCGATCATACTTACTCGATCGTACTGGTAAAACCCTTAAGCAATACGATGGCAACAATAAGCAAATAAGCAAATACCAAATAAGCACTTATCTAAAAACTTAACCAAATCAAATTTAAGAAAAAGCTAATAGACCAAAATTTAAAAACTTTTAAGAATACTAAATAATAAAAATATTTAAAAACAACTTTTTATAAAAATTAACTAAAAAGCACTTGATCAAAAATAAGAAAATTAACACAATAAGCACTAAAACACTTTAAGCTATAAAAATCAAACATTAAAAGATCAATAAGCATAAATTTGAAAACTTTTAAAATACGAAATAAGCAAACTTTAAATAGACTAAACTTTTTAAGAAAACTAAAAAGTAAATAAGCTAAATACAAAATAAGCCAATAAGATTGTCAAACTTATAGCTTATTTCGTATGAAAGCTTAGATAGAAATAAAAAAAGTGAACTTTTTAATCAAATAAGAAAAGAGATTAAGCAATATCTTGCTTAATCCGAAATTGAGATAAACCAAAAACAAGAAAAGTAAAGATTCAAGAACAATAAATGAAAACTTATTTGAAAATTAATTGGATTAAAGGTGCATAACAAGTAATTAAAGTTCAAGAAATTAAATAACAAGGTATGAAAATGGTGGAAGTGTGGTTTGTCAAGCCACCAACAACTTGAAAATGAAAACATAGAAGACTATATATAGGGAGATTAGGGAGGAGCTTAGGAAGCTTCCTCCCTCTTTCTTCTTTTCCTTAATTGCATGATCAAGTCCTTAATCTTCTTTAATCTTTTTACTTTAATGACTTTGTCTTGGGATTTCTTTAAACTCGTCTTGAATTTTCTTCATAAATAAGACTCGAGTTCTTCGGCTTTTAGTAAACCTCAATCTTTTGACTTTTTCTTCGATAAATCTTCAGAATTGGTCTTGGACTTCCGTTCGTTTTCCACTCTTGATCTTTCGACTTCATCTTTCGTCTTTTTCTTCGATAAAAGCCCGTGAAATCCCGTGTTTTCTCCACTTTTCACCTTTTCGTCCTAAATCACAACAAAAACACAAACCACGCATAATTCCGACATAAATGACATAAAATACACGTTTTGGCTCGGTTATTATTGTAATTAAGTGGTAAAAAGGATGGGTGTTTTCACACCTATCAAATCCCCAACACTTAACCATTTCAATGTCCTCATGCAATGCATTAGTTACAAAGCACGTTTACATTTTTCATCACAATCAATCCAAGTTGGCCTTTATTAAAGAGATAGAAAATTATAAACATACAAAGTAAAGAAATCAAAATCATACCTTTAGGTTTTGGAAATGTCGTGAATGATCATCATCCTCAAGTTTTCACTTTCTCCAAACCAAGCTTAGAAACGAGATCATTGTTATTATAAGTTAGTAAACTAACACGAACTCATGTGGGCCAATTATTCACTTAGACTCCCTTATTCCTAGGGGTATCTCTTATATTTTATTGTTGTCTTTAATGATCACAAGGATGCATTTTTGACTTATTTCGATAGTTATTTAGTCCGAAAATAAAGTGAACGATTTAATCAATAGTTAGCTAAAGGACAAAATCTTTTAAAACTGCTTCTCGGGACCTCATAAAGTTCATATCTTGGCATAACTCGTTTCACGATTTGAGACCTTTCTCGGACCGATTTTTGGCAGCGACTTCATACTTCAAATCTTGAGAGACGTTCATGAAATAATGGTCTTCTCTTCATAATAGGAATTTCTTCACTTGAAGTTTTGAGAGATTCTTCATATTTGGACCACGACTTCTTCATTTTTCTCCAATCTTTATTTTGGACTTTGATATACAACGATCCGCCTCCTTTTATGACTTGGATCTATTTATCCTCATACCTTGCTAGGGTCTTTTCGGATACACTTCTCCATGACTTTTGGGGAGTTTTATGAAAAGAGCCGGCAGCGGCGCCATTTGAAATTAAGCTTTTGCTAGTTGAAAAAAGTTCGTTTTCTCGGTGTCTTAACGAATTGATTTCCGGTTCAATGTGAGACTCAATTGTTTTTGGTTAAGATAAAGGGAAGTGGATTATCTATAACTAATTAAAAAGTAAATGCGAAAAGTATTTAAAAACAAACTAAAGACAAGTACAAATAATAAAAGTAAAACAAGGTGAATATTAAAAACTAAAAGTTAAAACGATATTAAAACGAAAATTAAAACAAATAATAAAACGTAATTTAAAGCGAAACAATTAATAAAAATAAATCTAAAAGAAGAAATTATCTATCGACTCGAAAATAAAGTTTACTAAATGAAAAAGGAGAGAATAAAACTAAAATGGTACTTTAAAGCTAAACGAGGGAAAACCTAAAGCGGGTACTAAATAAAAGATAAAACTTGAACTTTACGAAAAAAATATTATTACTAAAAATCGACAAAAAATTCAACTAAAAATACGTAACTTTCAGAAATAAAATCGGAACAACTTTCGGATAAAACTAAACAATAACGGAACAATACTATTAAATAAGCAAGCAGACAGGCTAGCTGCTGGAAGCAGACAGCCTAGCTGCTTAATTTTGGCGCCAATCTGCATGCATTCATGGAATGTGATAGTACTCATGTTGTAATTGTTAAAAATATTCCATCGTACCGTGATCGCAGTCATACTATTGTATTGCTTAAGCATGCATGCATCGTACTATTGTATTGATTTTCATCGTACTCATGTTATTTAGGATCGTACTTGGGGATCGTACTAGCAGATCGTACCCACACGGATCGCACTCTATGATCGTACCCACGATCGCAACAAGTGATCGTGGTGTGGATTAAGGAGTGTGATCGTAGTGAACGATCGTACTAAGGATCGCAGTAATGGATCGCAAGTAGAAACCCTCGGGGTTTATGCGATCACACTTACTCGATCGTACTGGTAAAACCCTTAAGCAATACGATGGCAACAATAAGCAAATAAGCAAATACCAAATAAGCACTTATCTAAAAACTTACCCAAATCAAATTTAAGAAAAAGCTAATAGACCAAAATTTAAAAACTTTTAAGAATACTAAATAATAAAAATATTTAAAAACAACTTTTTACAAAAATTAACTAAAAAGCACTTGATCAAAAATAAAAAAAATTAACACAATAAGCACTAAAACACGTTAAGCTATAAAAATCAAACATTAAAAGATCAATAAGCATAAATTTGAAAACTTTTAAAATACGAAACAAGCAAACTTTAAAAACACTAAACTTTTTAAGAAAACTAAAAAGTAGATAAGCTAAATACAAAATAAGCCAATAAGATTGTAAAACTTATAGCTTATTTCGTATGAAAGCTTAGATAGAAATAAAAAAAGTGAACTTTTTAATCAAATAAGCAAAGAGATTAAGCAATATCTTGCTTAATCCGAAATTGAGATAAACCAAAAACAAGAAAAGTAAAGATTCAAGAACAATAAATGAAAACTTACTTGAAAATTGGATTAAAGGTGCATAACAAGTAATTAAAGTGCAAGAAATTAAATAACAAGGTATGAAAATGGTGGAAGTGTGGTTTGTCAAGCCACCAACAACTTGAAAATGAAAACATAGAAGACTATATATAGGGAGATTAGGGAGGAGCTTAGGAAGCTTCCTCCCTCTTTCTTCTTTTCCTTAATTGTATGCTCAAGTCCTTAATCTTCTTTAATCTTTTTACTTCAATGACTTTGTCTTGGGATTTCTTTAAACTCGTCTTGAATTTTCTTCATAAATAAGACTCGAGTTCTTCGGCTTTTAGTAAACCTCCATCTTTTGACTTTTTCTTCGATAAATCTTCAGAATTGGTCTTTAATAAGTGCGAAAACACTTATCCTTTTACCACTTATTTCCAATAATAACAAGACCAAAACGTGTGATTTATGTCGTAAAAGTCGGAATTATGCGTGGTTTGTGTTTTTATTGTGATTTAGGACCTAAATATGAAAAAGGAAGAAAACACGGGCTTTCACGGGCTTTTATTGAAGAAAACGGGAAAAAGACGAAGTCAAAAGATCAAGAGTGCAAAAAGAACGGAAGTCCAAAGCCTATTCTGAAGATTTATCGAAGAAAAAGTCAAAAGACGGAAGTTTAACGAAGTCGAAGAACTTAAGTCTAATAGAAGAAGAAAATTAAAAGACAAGTTCAAATCCCGAGACGACAAAGACGAAGAATTAAAGTCGAGTCGAGAAAACATGAAGAAAGCAAGAAAGAAGATGCAACACATGCACTCCTTCCACCTTCCCTATAAATACCCTCCTAATAGTCATTAGGAGGGTGGTTAGAGTTTTTAGTTAATTTTTCACTTTTTAGTTTTTAGAGAGAGAAAGTCTTAAACTTTCTCTCACTAGTTCATCTTTTTATTTTAATCTTTCAAGATTAACTCTTTGTGTTGCCTATTTTTATTAATCAAAGTTCTATTTTAAGCTTTTATTTCTTAATCTCATTCTACTTTTCTTTGATTTAGGATTGATTTTGGTGTGATTATCATGTGATCCGTGTTGTTCTAATTGATTTCATGCTAAACAGTTAATCTTTTGATCATTTTATAAGTTTTCATTTGATTAAACTTTAAGACTTTTGTGCTTATTGGCTTATTTTTATGATTATCTTATTTTTCTTATTAAAAAGTTTTATTAAAAAGTTTATGTTTTTATGGTTTGATCTAAAAAGTTGCTTGATTTCGAGTTAGATAAGTTGATTAAAGTGCTTATTTGATTCGGTTAAGTATTTTGGATTTATAAGTTTTGGAATTGGCCTATAAAAGTTAGCTTATTTCCTAGCTTATTCTTTCTCCATAGATTTCGGAAAGGGTGGTAAAACCCCTTTCCGATTGGCATATTCTGACCGGTACACCATCTAACCACTTTCCTTGATTTTAGGGAAGGATTCATACTCCCCTTTCCGATTGGTACATTCCGACGGCTCCCATCTCCCGCATTCCGATTGAGTCCAATCGGATTAGGGCATTGATTTTCCGATTGGCCAGCTCCATCTTCTACTTTCCGATCGGCACCATTAGTTATTCCGATTGTGTGAGTCTTGGGTTTATTCCGATTGGTGTCTCCTTTAATATTCCGACGGTAAGGTGTTATGTATTCCGATTGGGTCAGAGTTTATGTGTTCCGATTGACAGCATCATCACACATTCCGATTGTGTAAAATCTCAAATATTCCGATTGAACCCTTTTCTCAATATTCCGATTGGGACTTTCCCAGTATTCCGATTGTGTTACATCTTACCCCTATTCCGATCTGCCGATCGGAGCACATTCCGATCGGGTTCCATTTTGGCTCATTTTGGTTTCTTTTGATATCACTTTCTTATAGTACTATTTATTTTCAGGAAATTTCCCAAGTGTTAGTCTTATTTATTGTGTTATTACTTTTCCATTGTCACCTTTAAGTTTATATGCATTTGTTTTTACTCGTTATTCAAATTAAACTTTTAACTTCCCTTTTACTCAACGACACTTTAATTACTTGCAATTAGTTTAAAAACAAACCATTCCAAATCTCTGATCCACCAAAAGACGATTGAGTCGCACTTTAGACCGGTTTTCAATTCGAAAAGATTCGGACGATAAGATTTTATACCTAGCCAAAAGCGAAGTATTAAATGGCGCCGTTGCCGGCTCTTTTCGTTAAGATAAACGGTTTCTAGTGAGAGACGCATTGAATTCTGGGATCCGTTCTTTGAACGTTATTTTCATTGCTATAAAAATTTCCAAAAATCAATAAAAAATATAAAACTCTTTAAAAATACAAAAACATTAAAAAACCTATAAAAACCAAAAATATTATATTCTTTGTGTATATTTTTCTTCTGCAGGTGCATGCGTACTAGATCTACGAACTATTCTGAGCCCGAGAATCGTGAAGATTTAGATATGGCTGGTGTTAATAACAACAATAATCACCCACCTCAAAACAATTTGAATAATAACAACAACAACAATGTCCTTCTACCTGATTTACGAACCATGGAGGAATTGTGCCAACCCACCATGAACGGACGCGGAGGCCCGATTGCGCCAATGCACGTCACGGCTCAGGAGTTTTCGTTGAAACATCACATGATCCAGCAAGTGCAAACGAACCCGTTTCGTGGAATTCCGGATGATGATGCCAACAAACACCTCGACAAATTCATTACAATTACCCAAAGCAAGAAGTGCCCCGGTGTTTCTATGGATGACCTTCGCCTTCAACTTTTTCCACACTCACTTACTCACCATGCCGAAAAATGGTTTGACCGTCTTCCTAAGAATTCTATTCATACGTGGAACGACATGACTCAACGCTTTTTATCGCGCTACTTTCCCCCATCCATGGTCACTAGCCTTCGTAACCAAATCAGTGGATTTATGCAAGAGAATGATGAATCGCTTTTCGATGCTTGGGAACGTTACAATGATTTGATCGACCGATGTCCTAATCACAATATGCTCCCCATCACTCTCATTGACACCTTTTACAATGGTCTCACTTTTCGTGATCGTGACACGATCAATGCCGCCGCCGGTGGTACTTTTATGAAAAGGAGACCGGAGGAGTGTCGAGAGTTGATTGAAAACATGACTACTCACCACAAGAATTGGGATTCTTCCGCATCCTCAAGATCTAATCAGAGAGTCAATGTTTCATCTACTTCTTCCACCACCAACCCGTCTATTTTGGAACGTGCTATTCTCGATATTAACAAAAGTCTCCAAATTTTGACTTCTAACCAAACTCAGCAAGCTAAAGCCGTTGTTATCTCTTGCGACACATGTGGTGGTCCTCATTCCTACAATGAGTGTCCTTCTACTCACGGCAATTATTCTGAAGACGTTAACGCAGCATATGGTACTTATCCTACGGGCGGTTATCAAGCTCGCCCTCAAGGAGACCGTAACTTGCTCAGTTATCGCTCCAACAATTATCTTGCTCCTCCCGGTTTCCCTCCTGCAAACCAAAACCCACAACAAATCTACAATCAATCCCAACCTCGTGCAAACAATCAGTATCAATCCCAAAGAAACCCATACCCAACTCAAGGAAATTCTCAAGCTTACCAGGCTCCACCTCTCAATCAACCGATGGCAGTGAATCCAGAAGTCGAGACATTCATGAAGACTAATCGGGAGTTGGTAACGAATCTTCAGAGTCAAGTCCGCAACTTGAAGGGAGAGATGGCAAAACAAGGGAACGATATTCGAGCCGAGCTAAGGAATGATATGGCCAAACACAATGATGCAATGAATGCAAACATGAAAAACTCTTTTAACAATCAAGCTCTTCACCTTCGTGATATGATTAGTTCGCTCATCCAAGGTAATCAACCCTCTTCTTCGGGTACTCTTCCGAGTAATACCGTTGCGAATCCAAGAGGGGAGATGAAAGCAATCACCACTCGTAGTGGAAAAGGTTATATGGAACCCGAGCTTCCTACACCTCCACCGGTGATTGTGAACAAGGAAAAAGAGCAATTTTCTTCACCTCCTTCACCTTCTATCCCCATTTCCCCACCACCCGTGGTTGTGAGTGATCCTATTCCCCTAAAGCCTTCTTCTTCATCAAATATACCTTATCCTTTAAGGTTGAGGAAAGAGAAGCAAAAGAGCAAGGATGATATTCAGGTTTCGAACTTCCTTAAAATGTTCAAACAATTGAATTTTAACATCTCCTTTGCCGAGGCTCTCGCTCACATGCCCAAATACGCTAAGATGTTTAAAGATCTTTTAAGTGATAAAGAAAATCTTCTTGACATTGCTCAGACCCAACTTAATGAGAACTGCTCCGCAGTGCTTTTAAGGAAATTGCCCACCAAACTTGGTGATCCGGGTCGCTTCTTGATTCCTTGCAACTTCCCGGGAGTAGAGAATTGCATGGCCCTAGCCGATCTAGGTGCCAGTATAAACTTAATGCCTTTAAGTGTTTGGAAGCAATTATCTCTCCCCGAGCTAGTCCCCACCAAAATGACTTTGGAATTAGCCAACCGTACGGTTGCGTATCCAGTGGGGATAGCCGAAGATGTCTTTGTTGGCGTTGATAAATTCACCTTCCCGGCGGATTTTGTCGTCGTTGACTACGAGATGGATCCCCGTGTTCCATTAATCGTTGGACGTCCCTTTCTAAGGACCGGTCGCACTCTCATTGATGTAGCCGCAGGCGAAATAATCATGAGAGTTGGTGACGATAAAATTGTCTTCAACATGGGTAAGATTTCTAAGCAGCCTTATTCATATGAGAGTGTTAATGCTATTGATGTTCTCGATGAGGCTTGTGAAGAACATATTCATGATGCTTGCAAAAGTACTCTTCCTTCTCTACCCAATGTTGAAACCGTTGCCTCTATTGCTCCAGCATTGACTCCTTTTGGAGAAAGTGACTTGGATGATTTCAAAGCTAGCTTGGGTCCTCTCGATATTAAGTATGATAATTTGTCCACCAATTGGGATGAAGATATTCGTACTATTGAGAGACTTCTCAATGAGGACCCGTTGTCTCCTCCTGCTCCTAAAGAGGTGACTAATGATGATCCATTGTTAGTTTCACCATCTATTGAGAATCCTCCTACTCTCGAGCTTAAGGACCTACCGCCTCATCTTGAGTACGTTTTCCTAGAAGACGACGAGAAGCTACCGGTCATCATCGCAAAGGATCTGAAAGAAGACGAAAAAGCCCGACTTGTCGCTGTGTTGAAGAAGCATAAACGCGCTATCGCTTGGAAAATCTCGGACATCCGTGGAATTGATCCTCATTTCTGCACACATAAAATTCTCATGGAGGACGACTTTAAGCCCACAATTCAAAGTCAACGAAGGGTGAATCCTAAAATACATGAAGTCATCAAAAAAGAGGTTATCAAACTTCTTGATGCGGGTATGATCTACCCTATTTCGGATTCACCGTGGGTTAGTCCAGTCCATTGTGTGCCTAAGAAAGGTGGTATCACCGTTGTGCCCAATGCAAACAACGAGTTGATTCCTACCCGTCTCGTTACTGGGTGGAGAGTTTGTATAGACTACCGCAAACTCAATGATGCCACGAGAAAGGATCATTTCCCTCTACCTTCTATGGACCAAATGCTTGAACGTCTAGCGGGTAATGAATATTACTGCTTTCTGGATGGTTTCTCGGGTTATTTTCAAATACCCATCGATCCCCAAGATCAAGAGAAGACAACATTCACTTGTCCCTACGGCACATTTGCTTACAAACGAATGCCTTTTGGCTTATGCAATGCCCCCGGGACTTTCCAAAGGTGCATGTTGGCTATCTTCCATGACATGGTTGAGCAAACCATGGAAGTCTTCATGGATGATTTCTCGGTCTTCGGGGATTCCTTCTCTTCTTGCCTCGCCAATTTGGAACGTATGCTTAAGCGGTGCGAAGACACTCGCCTTGTTCTAAATTGGGAAAAATGCCATTTTATGGTAAAAGAAGGCATTGTGCTAGGACACAAAATCTCTAAAGCCGGTCTTGAAGTCGACCGTGCTAAAGTAGATGTCATAGCCAAATTACCTCCACCTTCAACCGTGAAGGGTGTGAGAAGTTTTCTGGGTCATGCGGGCTTCTATCGTAGATTCATTCAAGATTTCTCTAAAATCGCTCGCCCGATGACCCACCTCTTGGAAAAAGATACTCCTTTTATCTTTTCTAAAGAGTGTCTCGAAGCCTTCAATCTTCTTAAGGACAAGCTAACTAAGGCACCGGTCTTGGTTACCCCTAATTGGGAGCTCCCTTTTGAATTGATGTGCGATGCTAGCGACTTTGCTATTGGTGCGGTTCTGGGCCAAAGAGTGAATAAACACTTCCAACCAATCCACTACGCTAGCAAAACAATGACAGGGGCTCAATTGCATTATACGACAACCGAAAAAGAGCTTTTAGCTGTTGTCTATGCTTTTGAGAAATTTCGCCCCTATCTTGTTTTATCCACCACCATCGTTTACACGGACCATTCCGCGTTGAAGTACTTAATGACTAAGAACGATTCTAAGCCAAGACTTCTTCGCTGGGTTTTTCTCCTTCAAGAATTCAACATTGAAATTCGTGATAAGAAGGGAGCCGAAAACCTGGCCGCGGATCATTTGAGTCGACTTGAGGATCCATATCAGGGGGATCATTCGAACAAAGAGATCAATGACTCTTTCCCCCTGGAGACTCTAATGTCTATAAATCTCAATCTTGATGGCACCCCGTGGTTTGCGGACATCGCAAACTACTTAGCGGGTGGTATTCTCATCCAAGGGTTAACATCCCAACAAAAGAAGAAGTTCTTGAACGATGTTAAGACTTACTTTTGGGATGACCCTTATCTATTCAAACAGTGTGCTGATCTGATTATTCGTCGATATGTTGACGGACCGGCAGCTTTTGACATCCTCCAAGCTTGCCACAAAGGACCCACCGGTGGTCACTTTGGTCCCAACTACACCGCTAAGAAAGTGTTTGATTCTGGATTCTATTGGCCCACCATTTATCGTGATGCTCACGAAATGGTTAAGCATTGTGATGCTTGCCAACGTCAAGGCAAGATCACACATAAGGATGAGATGCCTCAAAATTTCATACAGGAATGTGAAATCTTTGATGTATGGGGCATCGACTTTATGGGGCCATTTCCATCATCCAAAGGGAACAAGTACATCCTCGTCGCCGTCGACTACGTCTCTAAATGGGTTGAAGCTAAGGCTCTTCCTACGAATGATGCGAGGGTGGCTGTGAACTTTTTGAAGCAGCTTTTCGCTCGATTTGGCGTTCCTCGTGCTATTATCAGTGACCGCGGGACTCATTTTTGCAACGATCAATTTGCAAGAGTCATGGCAAAGCATGGTGTCAATCACCGTCTTTCCACCGCCTATCATCCCCAAACCAATGGGCAAGCCGAAATTTCCAATCGTGGCTTGAAGAGAATTTTGGAGCGTATTGTGGGAGAGCATCGTGCCGCGTGGGCCGATAAGTTAGATGATGCTCTGTGGGCTTTCCGTACTGCCTACAAGACCCCGATCGGTTGTACACCTTATCGTCTTGTGTACGGGAAAGCCTGCCACCTACCCATCGAGCTGGAACACAAGGCGCACTGGGCCTTGAAGTGGGCTAACTTCGACATCATCAAAGCCGGTGATCATCGCAAGGTTCAACTCAACGAGCTAAATGAACTAAGGAATGAAGCTTATGAGAACTCGCTGATCTACAAGGAGAAGACGAAGATGATCCACGATGCTAAAATCAAGAACCGAGAGTTCCACGTTGGAGATCAAGTTCTACTCTTTAACTCTTGGTTGAAGATCTTCTCTGGCAAGTTGAAGAGCCGCTGGACTGGTCCATTCACCGTCGCTAAAGTCTTTCCATATGGGACTATTGAGCTTTCTCAACCGAATGGGCCCAATTTCAAGGTGAATGGCCAGCGTTTGAAGCTGTACTTTGGTGAGGACATCTCTCACGAGATGATTCCATCCCTCACCACGTTCCCCATGAACTAAAATTGGGTCGAGTCAGGCTCATGACTCGGTGAACAAAAACAAGCGCTTCTCGGGAGGCAACCCGTGTTCTATCCTTTACTGCTTTTACAATAAGTGTAGGGGGAGCCCCGCATATATTTGTTGTCTTGTTTCTTGTGCTGTGCAGGGATTAAAGCTTCAGAGAGCATCTTGATGACTTTTGACGAACCGTGATACCGTGTTTTCCATCTTCCCGGTTCTATCCTAAACTCTTGTGATTCAATATTTCATATTCTATATGTTCACATTGAATTCACTTTAGTTGTCCCTTCCTTAGCAAGATTTAAACAAAGTGCACAATGTCCTAAGTGTAGGGGAGTTTACTCCCACATGCTTAAACATTGAGGACAATGTTTATCTCAAGTGTAGGGGGGACTTCTATCGAAGTAAGTGGTCTTTTCCATGAATTTGCCCTCATTTTAACCGGAAAATTTGATTTTTCGACATTTTTCAAAATTTTTAATCTATTTTGGCCTAGTTGTATAGTGTATTTACCCTTGTTATGTTTCCTTTGCTAGAATAAATTTTTAATAAAGTGGTTTTTAGATTTTTCTTAGTCATGAACATTTTGACTCAACCCGAGTTTACTTGCCTAAGTCTACTCTAGCTAGTATCCTTAACGTGTTTAAGTCAAGTTTTGCTAGGCTTTTATATAGGGAGCTATAAAACGCGAAAGTCTTAACTCTCTCGGGTTAAGAACAAGAACTGTTCGCAAGTTCCTATAATTGATCCTAGAGAGTCGTTTATCAAGGGAACTTTAAAATGCGATTTCTAAACTTGAAAAAGTCTAAGAATTTGCAAGATCCTATAGGCGACTCGAAAACCCAAAACCTTGATTTAATAGGCTAAGCATCCACGAGTCTCATTCCTTGAGATTTTAAACTGTGGAGAACGAGAGATGATAGAGTCAATTATAAGTTCGGTATTCTTTCGTGAATTTATGTGAGTTAATTATAAGCCTATTCTCCCTCCGCTTGTTAATAAATTTATCTGCAATAAATAAGGTTGTACGATTTAAAAGGTTACTTAGCTTTTAGCCCTAGATCGTTTAAAAGTTGCTCGGTAATGACGAGAGTTCATAGCCAAGGCATAACTTATGAAGCGGGGCGCGAAGATTGGCGAGTCCGAAAAGGCCCTAACAAGGCATGAGGGCTACATTTTGTTGCTAAATCAATATGAAGGATCGAGACACACGACGAAAAGCAAGAACTCCCCAAAAGTCATGGAGAAGTCTATCCGAAAAGACCCTAACAAGGTATGAGGATAAATAGATCCAAGTCCTAAAAGGAGGCGGATCGTTGTATATCAAAGTCCAAAATAAAGATTGGAGAAAAATGAAGAAGTCGTGGTCCAAAAATGAAGAATCTCTCAAAAACTTCAAGTGAAGAAATTCCTATTATGAAGAGAAGACCATAATTTCAAGAACGTCTCTCGAAGATTCGAAGTATGAAGTCGCTGCCAAATATCGGTCCGAGAAAGGTCTCAAATCGCGAACCAAGTTATGCCAAGATATGAACTTTCTGTTACCCCGAGAAGTAGTTTTAAAAGATTTGGTCCTTTAGCTAACTATTGATCAAATCGTTCACCTTATTTTCAGACTAAATAACTATCGAAATAAGTCAAACAATGCATCCTCGAGATCATTCAAGACAAAAATAAAATATAAGAGATACACCTAGGAATAAGGGAGTCTAAGTGAATAATTGGCCCACATGAGTTCGTGATAGTTTGCTAACTTATAATAACAATGATCTCGTTTTTAAGCTTGGTATAGGGAACGTGAAACTTGAGGATGATAAACGTTCATGGCCGCCAAAACCCAATGTAAGTTTTTAATTTCTTTACTTATGTCTATCTTGTATGTTTAGTATTTAATAAAGGCCAAGGTGGGTTATTTATGATGGAAAATGTAAACCATGCTTTAAAATTAATGCATTGCATGAGGGCATTGCAATGGTCAAGTGTAGGGGATTTAATAAGTGCGAAAACACTTATCCTTTTACCACTTATTTCCAATAATAACAAGACCAAAACGTGTGATTTATGTCGTAAAAGTCGGAATTATGCGTGGTTTGTGTTTTTATTGTGATTTAGGACCTAAATATGAAAAAGGAAGAAAACACGGGCTTTCACGGGCTTTTATTGAAGAAAACGGGAAAAAGACGAAGTCAAAAGATCAAGAGTGCAAAAAGAACGGAAGTCCAAAGCCTATTCTGAAGATTCATCGAAGAAAAAGTCAAAAGACGGAAGTTTAACGAAGTCGAAGAACTTAAGTCTAATAGAAGAAGAAAATTAAAAGACAAGTTCAAATCCCGAGACGAGAAAGACGAAGAATTAAAGTCGAGTCGAGAAAACATGAAGAAAGCAAGAAAGAAGATGCAACACATGCACTCCTTCCACCTTCCCTATAAATACCCTCCTAATAGTCATTAGGAGGGTGGTTAGAGTTTTTAGTTAATTTTTCACTTTTTAGTTTCACTAGTTCATCTTTTTCTTTTAATCTTTCAAGATTAACTCTTTGTGTTGCCT
This sequence comes from Glebionis coronaria, assembly GCA_025667525.1. Lineage (NCBI taxonomy): Eukaryota > Viridiplantae > Streptophyta > Magnoliopsida > Asterales > Asteraceae > Glebionis > Glebionis coronaria. The sequence goes on along the minus strand of CM046875.1, from coordinate 90,991,394 downwards.
ATTTTTATTAATCAAAGTTATATTTTAAGCTTTTATTTCTTAATCTCATTCTACTTTTCTTTGATTTAGGATTGATTTTGGTGTGATTATCATGTGATCCGTGTTGTTCTAATTTATTTCATGCTAAAAAGTTAATCTTTTGATCATTTTATAAGTTTTCATTTGATTAAACTTTAAGACTTTTGTGCTTATTGGCTTATTTTTATGATTATCTTATTTTTCTTATTAAAAAGTTTATGTTTTTATGGTTTGATCTAAAAAGTTGCTTGATTTCGAGTTAGATAAGTTGATTAAAGTGCTTATTTGATTCGGTTAAGTATTTTGGATTTATATGTTTTGGAATTGGCCTATAAAAGTTAGCTTATTTCCTAGCTTATTCTTTCTCCATAGATTTCAGAAAGGGTGGTAAAACCCCTTTCCGATTGGCATATTCCGACCGGTACACCATCTAACCACTTTCCTTGATTTTAGGGAAGGATTCATACTCCCCTTTCCGATTGGTACATTCCGACGGCTCCCATCACCCGCATTCCGATTAAGTCCAATCGGATTAGGGCATTGATTTTCCGATTGGCCAGCTCCATCTTCTACTTTCCGATCGGCACCATTAGTTATTCCGATTGTGTGAGTCTTGGGTTTATTCCGATTGGTGTCTCCTTTAATATTCCGACGGTAGGGTGTTATGTATTCCGATTGGGTCAGAGTTTATGTGTTCCGATTGACAGCATCATCACACATTCCGATTGTGTAAAATCTCAAATATTCCGATTGAACCCTTTTCTCAATATTCCGATTGGGACTTTCCCAGTATTCCGATTGTGTTACATCTTACCCCTATTCCGATCTGCCGATCGGAGCACATTCCGATCGGGTTCCATTTTGGCTCATTTTGGTTTCTTTCGATATCACTTTCTTATAGTACTATTTATTTTCAGCAAATTTCCCAAGTGTTAGTCTTATTTATTGTGTTATTACTTTTCCATTGTCACCTTTAAGTTTATATGCATTTGTTTTTACTCGTTATTCAAATTAAACTTTTAACTTCCCTTTTACTCAACGACACTTTAATTACTTGCAATTAGTTTAAAAACAAACCATTCCAAATCTCTGATCCACCAAAAGACGATTGAGTCGCACTTTAGACCGGTTTTCAATTCGAAAAGATTCGGACGATAAGATTTTATACCTAGCCAAAAGCGAAGTATTAGTCTTGGACTTCCGTTCTTTTTCCACTCTTGATCTTTCGACTTCATCTTTCGTCTTTTTCTTCGATAAAAGCCCGTGAAATCCCGTGTTTTCTCCACTTTTCACCTTTTCGTCCTAAATCACAACAAAAACACAAACCACGCATAATTCCGACATAAATGACATAAAATACACGTTTTGGCTCGGTTATTATTGTAATTAAGTGGTAAAAAGGATGGGTATTGATAATTCGATTTTACTCAGGTTAAAAAAATTCGTTGTACCAATCTCTTCGAATTGAAAAACTTGTGTTTAATGTGTGACTCTATTGTTTTTGGTAAAACAAAGATGTGTCGTTGTAGTGTTTTAAAATAAAAGGTGCAAAACAATCAAAGTAAAAGTGCTCTTAAAGTAAATCTAAGTCTAATTAAAATAAAGGTGCAAGTATTTAAAAACGTGACTAAAATTAAAGGGCGCTAGAGTAAATGACGTAAACTTAAATCTATCTAAGGCAAACTTAAGGTGCAACTAAAACTAAGGCAAGTCTAAAATAAACCTAAGGCAATTAATCTTAAAGTGCAATTAAAATAAAGGCGGGAAAAATGAAGCTTGAAAATAAAATCAAAGACAAAAGCTAATAAGAACCTGAATACAGCTCATTCGGAATAAACCTTCGTTTTGAATAATCACTCGTCCTGAATGTCACCTTCGGTTGAAATGATTCTTCTTCACTTGGAATATTACCAAAATCCTTGATCCGGAACAAATTGATCTGAATATGTCACTTATCCAAAACAATCCTTCGTTCGGAACTTTACTGATTCGGAACTCTAAGTTTTTGCCTTGATTCGGAACAAATTGGTCACCCTTGATTCGGAAGTTTCCGAATGAACCTCCTTGATTCGGAAGTTTAAAACTTCCGAATGAACAACCTTTACTCGGAACTTTTTAAGTTCCGAATGAGTTCTCCTTGATCCGGAACACCTTGATTCGGAAGACTTCCGGATGAAGCCTTCTTGACTCGGAAGTTTCAGACTTCCGGATGAACACTCTTCGTCCGGAACTTTGTTCGGAAGATTTGGTTGGTCCGGAACTTTTTCCTTCGTCCGGAACTTCGTCCGGAAGTATTGATCTGGAACATTTTAAAGTTCCGAATGAAGGTCTTTACTCGGAACTTCTTGAGTTCCGAATGAACAATACTTCCTTCCTTGATCCGGAAGTTTGAGACTTCCGGATGAATCCCTTGATTCGGAACTTTGAAAGTTCCGAATGAATAAACTCCCTCACTTGATTCGGAAGATTTCCTGGAAGATCAGAAACACAAACCAAACATCCCGAAGAACAAGGGATACAGTAACAGCAGGTATAATAACAAATTTAACCAAAATCAAACACACGGATTAATCTAAATAGTAACGAATCAACAAATAAACATCAACAAACAGTTAAAAACAAGAAATCAAACAACTTTAACCACAATAATCAAAAACCACTTTGGATCAATATAAAAGCATGAACATAAACATAAACACATAAATCAAAGATTAAGAAAGGTAGATAAGAGATTGACAAGATAAAATAAAGATTGACAATAATTAAATGAAAACTTACTTGAAATTAAATGAATTTAAGGTGCAAGACAAGGTATTTAAATTTGACAAGAAAAGTAAATGACAAGATAAGTAAATGGTGGAAGGTCTAATTGTCACACTTAGCCAACAAGAAAGAAATGACTACAATCCTAATCTATTTATAGGGGAGGATTAAGGAAGCTTCCTTCCCTCCTTCCTTTCTTGTTAATTGCAAGATTAAGTCCCTTTCTTCTTAATTGTTCATTAATTGCGTCATTAGTCCTTTTCTTCTAATCTTCTTTAAACTTGGACTTAAGGGATTTTTGGCTTCGGGATTTTTTCGAACTCGTCTTTAAATTCTTCAATAAAATAGACTTGAATTCTTCGGCTTTTGATAAACTTCCGTCTTTTGACCTTTTCTTCGATAAATCTTCAGAATTGGTCGTGGACTTCCGTTCTTTTTTCACTCTTGACTTCTTGACTTCGTCTTTCATCCTTTTCTTCAATAAAAGTCCGTAAATGCCCGTGAATGTCCGTGTTTTCTCTACTTTTCACCTTTAATGCTAAATCACAACAAAAACACAAACCACGCATAATTCCGACATAAAAGACATAAAATACACGTATTGGTCCGGTTATTATTGTAATTAAGTGGTAGAAAAGATGGGTGTTTACACACCTATCAAATCCCCTACTCTTGACCATTGCAATGTACTCATGCAATGCATTAGTTACAAAGCAAGATTACACTTTTCATCATAATCAATCCACGTTGGCCTTTATTAAAGAGATAGAAAATTAAAATCATACAAAATAAAGAAATCAAAAGCATACCTTGGGTTTTGGAAATGTTATGAATAATCATCATCCTTAAGTTTTCACTTTCTCCAAACCAAGCTTAAAAACGAGATCATTGTTATTATAAGTTAGTAGACTAACACGAACTCATGTGGGCCAATTATTTACTTAGACTCCCTTATTCCTAGGGGTATCTCTTATATTTTATTGTTGTCTTGAATGATCACGAGGATGCATTGTTTGACTTATTTCGATAGTTATTTAGTCTGAAAATAAAGTGAACGATTTAATCAATAGTTAGCTAAAGGACCAAATCTTTTAAAACTGCTTCTCGGGACCTCATAAAGTTCATATCTTGGCATAACTCGCTTCGCGATTTGAGACCTTTCTCGGACCGATATTTGGCAGCGACTTCATACTTCAAATCTTGAGAGACGTTCATGAAATAATGGTCTTCTCTTCATATAGGAATTTCTTCACTTGTAGTTTTGAGAGATTCATACTTGGACCACGACTTATTCATTTTTCTCCAATCTTTATTTTGGACTTTGATATACAACGATCCGCCTCCTTTTATGACTTGGATCTATTTATCCTCATACCTTGTTAGGGTCTTTTCGGATACATTTCTCCATGACTTTTGGGGAGTATTTGCTTTTCGTCGTGTGTCTCGATCCTTCATATTGATTTTCGATAAATGATTCTTCACATCACTTTTGGATCTTTAGCAACAAAATATAGCCCTCATGCCTTGTTAGGGCCTTTTCGGATTCGCCAATCTTCGTGTCCCGCTTCAATAAGTTATGCCTTGGCTATGAACTCTAATCCATACCGAGCAACTTTTAAACGATCTGGGGCTAGAAGCTAAGTAACTTTTCAAATCGTACAACCTTATTTATTGGCAGATAAATTTATTAGCAAGCGATGGGAGAATAGGCTCATAATTAACTCACATAAATTCACGAAAGAATACCGAACTTATAATTGGCTCTATCAACTCTCGTTCTCCACAGTTTAAAATCTCAAGTAATGACACTCGTGGATACTTAGCCTATTAAATCAAAGTTTTGGGTTTTCGAGTCGCCTATAGGATCTTGCAAATTCTTAGACTTTTTCAAGTTTTAGAAATCGCATTTTAAAGTTCCCTTGATAAACGACTCTCTAGGATCAATTATAGGAACTTGCGAAAAGTTCTTGTTCTTAACCCGTGAGAGTTAAGACTTTCGCGTTTTATAGCTCCCTATATAAAAGCCTAGCAAAATTTGACTTAAAGATGTTAAGGATACTAGCTAGAGTAACTAGATAAGTAAACTCGGGTTGAGTCAAAAGATTCACAACATTTGATAATTAAAACCACTTATTAAACATTTATTCTAGTAAGGAAAGAAAATAACTATACAATGGTAAAAAATAATAGGCCAAAATAGATCAAAAATTTTGAAAAATGTCGAAAATTTGATTTTCCGGTTAAAATGAGGACAAATACAAGGAAAAGGCCACTTAACTTCGATAGAAGTCCCCCCTACACTTAAGATAAACATTGTCCTCAATGTTTAAGCATGTGGGAGTAAACTCCCCTACACTTAGGACATTGTGCACGTTGTTTAAATCTTGCTAAGGAAAAGACAACTAAAGAGATTCCTATTTTAATATTGAGAAAATATAAAATAGTGAATCGAAAAGAGTTTAGGATAGAACCGGGAAGAAGTAGAACACGGAATCACGGGTCGTCAAGAATCATCAAGAGTGGATCATTGAAGCTCGAATCCCTGATTAAGAAGTAAGGAGAGGAAATAGCAATCCAAAGGGTCCCCCCTACACTTATGATAAAGAAAGCGGAAAGATAGATGCATGGGTTGCCTCCCAAGAAGCGCTTGGTTTTTGTTAACCGAGTCATTAGCCTGACTCGACCTTGATCATCAACGGAAGAAGCATGAAACATATCCACCAGGATCAAAGACATAGTTTTCATCAATCAATAAGCAAGAACTTAAGGCGAACAAGGCAAGCCAAAAGAGAAGTGGCAGGGTTCCCTTAAGCAGCGATGGAGCATGATGGAAGCAAGGTTGAAGTGGTGCAAGCATGTCTTCAATGGTTCCAAAAAATTTTCCTTTTATTTCATCAGGTGGATACTGAGATGGCTTAAGGACTTCAATACCGGGGTCGAACACCTTTTCCTTTAAGGGAAAATAGCACTCAGGCTCAGCCGAGTGTGAAGAAGATCCGCAAAGAAGCACAACCTCGTCCTCAGAAGTGGGACAAAGAGGTGTCATATCATATGTGCAATGGATTTCGGTGTCGACCGGTTTCTTCTCCTTTGACAGAATGTGCTTCAAATCCAAAGTAGGATCAAGTCGATAATCTTCAAAGTCATAAGGAGGAGCATCACTCTCATGAGGGAAGTATGTGTTGAGAAATTCAGAGAAATCTTCCTCAAATGAATAATCGTCCACAGTAGGATCGAGTGATGGTGGAGGATCTTCATCATGTGAAGAATCGCTCGAGTGAGTATCAGCCTCATCAAAATCATCGAAAGTGGGCAGCTCGGGATACTCAGAAGTACAATCAAAATCATCCGAATCTGAGCTAGAATCATTATCATCATAAGCATCAAAGACCGGTGTAGAATCATAAATGGGAGAAGCGTCCAAAGTAGGGAGAGAATCATCCACATTATCTTCAAAGAGTGGATTATCAGTGGAAGACTCGAATAAAGGATTGTCGTAGACGGTAAAGTCATCGAGCACATTTATCATATTCATTGATTCTCGTCCTCCAAAGGATTTGCCTGTAAGCTTCCCCATTTTAAAAACTTTTGAATCATCCCCGACTCGTAGGATTAACTCACCTTCGGCCACATCTACTAAAGCACGTCCGGTTCTTAAGAATGGCCGACCAAGTATTAAATGAATACGAGGGTCCATTTCATAATCAACTACGACAAAATCGACCAGGAAAGTAAATGTGCCAACTTTGATAAACACGTCTTTGGCTATACCAACGGGGTAAGCGAGAGTGCGATTTGCAAGTTCGAGAGTCATCTTTGTTGGAATGAGGTCGGGTAATGATAGTGTTTTCCAAACACTTAGTGGCATCAAATTAATACTAGCTCCGAGATCAGCAAGGGCAGTAAATTCTTCAGTTTGTTGAACACGCAAGGCAACACAAAACGACCGGGATCTCCAAGTTTTTCCGGAAGTTCACTAAGAAGGACTGCAGAACAGTTTTCATTTAAGCGTGTGTTGGCGAGTTCAATCAGTTTCTCCTTCTTGCTAAGCAATTCCTTGAATGCTTTGACAAATTTCGGCATGTGGCAAAGTGCTTCAACAAGGCTAATGTTGATGGTCATTTTAGATAGCATATCCACATATTTCGATACTTGACAGTCATTCTTGGTTAGCTCGTTGGTCTTGCCTATGCGAGAAGGGTATGGGATTCTGGGTTGATAAGGGTTTGGTGAAGGTTGTGATGTTGAAGGGTCCTTCCGAGATACATCGTCATGACGAGGCGGAGACGGTAATGGTGTACTAACACTAGGTGTAGGAGGAGTAGGGATATATGGTGGTGGAGGAGGTGTAGATGATGGTGGTGGGTCAGGTGGATTGACAATGGTAATTCCACTACGCGTAGTTATAGCACTCACATTAGCTCGTGGATTGGTGACGGTGTTTGAAGGTAGAGAACCCGAAGAAGAAGAAGGTTGAGCTTCGGGCAAGAAACTAGCCAACAGATTCTTTAATTCAGTTGTTTGAGTGATGAAAGAGGATTGAAGATTATCACGAACCTCGGTTCTGATGTCATTACCTTGCTTCAAGATATCTCCTTTCAAATTGATTATTTGGCTCTGTAGATTCTTGATTTGCTCACCTTGAGTTCTCATGATTGTGTCAACATCGGGATTAATGGGTGGGTATTGTTGGGTGGGTGGTTGATAAGGGTTAGAAGCTCTTGGTGGGATTTGGTTGCTTCTATTGTAGTTGTTGGCGGGGTTTTGGTTTTGAGGAGAAAAAACGGGTGAAAGGTAATTGTTGGATCGGTAGCTCAGCAGATTTCTATCCCCTTGTTGTCTAGCTTGGTAATTTTCCGGTGAATAATTACCGTAAGCTGCATACACATTTTCCGGATTTCCTTGTGTCGAAGGACAATCGGTGTATGAGTGAGGACCGCCACATGTTTCACAAGGATTAGCAACCACTTTAACTTGTTGTTGTTGTTGGTTTGAAGCGAGAAGCGTAATACTTTTGCTCATTTCGGCCATCATGCGGGTGAGCTCGGTCATCTCAGGGTTTGCTGAGGTTGAGGACACATTAACTCTCGGGTTGTTCCTAGAAGATGCAGAGGAATCCCAGTTCTTGTGATGAGTAGTCATGTTCTCAATTAACTCTCTACACTCCTCGGGTCTCCTTTTCATGAATGTGCCACCGGCGGCTGCGTTAATCGTATCACGATCTCGAAAAGTCAATCCGTTGTAGAAAGTATCAATCAATGTGACGGGAAGCATGTTGTGGTTTGGACAACGGTCGATCAAGACATTATATCTCTCCCAAGCGTCAAAAAGAGATTCATCAGGGTCTTGCATGAAACCGTTGATCTGATTGCGAAGGCTTGTGACCATGGATGGTGGAAAGTAGCGCGATAAAAATCGTTGAGTCATATCATCCCAAGTGTGAATAGAATTCTTCGGGAGACGATCAAACCATTTCTCGGCATGATGCGATAAAGTATGTGGAAAGGTGTAGGCGGAGAACATCCATCGTGGCACCAGGAAACTTCATGCTTTGGGTGATTGTAATGAACTTGTCGAGGTGTTTGTTGGCATCATCATCAGGCAATCCTCTAAAAGGGTTTGTTTGTACTTGCTGAATCATGTGGTGCTTCAACGAAAACTCAGGAGCGTTGATTTGCATCGGCGCAATCGGTCCTCCTCGTCCAAACATTGTTGGTTGACAAAGTTCCTCCATGGTCCGAAGATCGGGCTGTGGAAGAACATTGTTGTTATTATTATTATTGAGGTTCGGTGGAATGTTGTTGTTGTTAACACCTGCCATATCTAAATCTTCTTGAGGCTCGGGCTCTTGATAATTAGAAGATCTAGTACGCATACACCTGAAAATGCAAAAGAAAACCAAACCAAACACAAAGACAATATATATACACAATAAAAATAAAATCTTTTTGGATTTTTGAAATTTTTAATTTTTATGGTTTTTTATAGTTTTTAATTTTTATGGTTTTTTGAATTTTTTATGCAAGAAAAATAACGTTCACAAGTGAACGGATCCCAAAAAAGCAACGTGTCTCTCACAGAAAACCGTCAATCTTAAGGAAAAGAGCCGGCAGCGGCGCCATTTGATAATTCGATTTTACTCAGGTTAAAAAGATTCGTTGTACCAATCTCTTCGAATTGAAAAACTTGTGTTTAATGTGTGACTCTATTGTTTTTGGTAAAACAAAGATGTGTCGTTGTAGTGTTTTAAAATAAAAGGTGCAAAACAATCAAAGTAAAAGTTCTCTTAAAGTAAATCTAAGTCTAATTAAAATAAAGGTGCAAGTATTTAAAAACGTGACTAAAATTAAAGGGCGCTAGAGTAAATGACGTAAACTTAAATCTATCTAAGGCAAACTTAAGGTGCAACTAAAACTAAGGCAAGTCTAAAATAAAGCTAAGGCAATTAATCTTAAAGTGCAATTAAAATAAAGGCGGGAAAAATGAAGCTTGAAAATAAAATCAAAGACAAAAGCTAATAAGAACCTGAATACAGCTCATTTGGAATAAACCTTCGTTTGGAATAATCACTCGTCCTAAATGTCACCTTCGGTTGAAATGATTCTTCTTCACTTGGAATATTACCAAAATCCTTGATCCGGAACAAATTGATCTGAATATGTCACTTATCCAAAATAATCCTTCGTTCGGAACTTTACTGATTCGGAACTCTAAGTTTTTGCCTTGATTCGGAACAAATTGGTCACCCTTGATTCGGAAGTTTCCGAATGAACCTCCTTGATTCAGAAGTTTAAAACTTCCGAATGAACAACCTTTACTCGGAACTTTTTAAGTTCCGAATGAGTTCTCCTTGATCCGGAACACCTTGATTCGGAAGACTTCCGGATGAAGCCTTCTTGACTCGGAAGTTTCAGACTTCCGGATGAACACTCTTCGTCCGGAACTTTGTTCGGAAGATTTGGTTGGTTCGGAACTTTTTCCTTCGTCCGGAACTTCGTCCGGAAGTATTGATCCGGAACTTTTTAAAGTTCCGAATGAAGGTCTTTACTCGGAACTTCTTGAGTTCCGAATGAACAATACTTCCTTCCTTGATCCGGAAGTTTGAGACTTCCGGATGAATCCCTTGATTCGGAACTTTGAAAGTTCCGAATGAATAAACTCCCTCACTTGATTTGGAAGATTTCCTGGAAGATCAGAAACACAAACCAAACATCCCGAAGAACAATGGATACAGTAACAGCAGGTATAATAACAAATTTAACCAAAATCAAACACACGGATTAATCTAAATAGTAACGAATCAACAAATAAACATCAACAAACAGTTAAAAACAAGAAATCAAACAACTTTAACCACAATAATCAAAAACCACTTTGGATCAATATAAAAGCATGAACATAAACATAAACACATAAATCAAAGATTAAGAAAGGTAGATAAGAGATTGACAAGATAAAATAAAGATTGACAATAATTAAATGAAAAGTTACTTGAAATTAAATGAATTTAAGGTGCAAGACAAGGTATTTAAATTTGACAAGAAAAGTAAATGACAAGATAAGTAAATGGTGGAAGGTCTAATTGTCACACTTAGCCAACAAGAAAGAAATGACTACAATCCTAATCTATTTATAGCGGAGGATTAAGGAAGCTTCCTTCCCTCCTTCCTTTCTTGTTAATTGCAAGATTAAGTCCCTTTCTTCTTAATTCTTCATTAATTGCGTCATTAGTCCTTTTCTTCTAATCTTCTTTAAACTTGGACTTAAGGGATTTTTGGCTTCGGGATTTCTTCGAACTCGTCTTTAAATTCTTCAATAAAATAGACTTGAATTCTTCGGCTTTTGATAAACTTCCGTCTTTTGACTTTTTCTTCGATAAATCTTCAGAATTGGTCGTGGACTTCCGTTCTTTTTGCACTCTTGACTTCTTGACTTCGTCTTTCATCCTTTTCTTCAATAAAAGTCCGTAAATGCCCGTGAATATCCGTGTTTTCTCTACTTTTCACCTTTTCATCCTAAATCACAACAAAAACACAAACCACGCATAATTCCGACATAAAAGACATAAAATACACGTATTGGTCCGGTTATTATTGTAATTAAGTGGTAGAAAAGATGGGTGTTTACACACCTATCAGGTATTTTCACACCTATCACTACACCAAATGCTACAAAGCACATCATAAAACATCCCGCGTCATCTGTCTCTATATGCGTAAATGTCCCCTCGTTTGCCAGCTTTAAGTTATGGAAGTAGAATGGTAGTTGCTGGAACGAACTCTCTTGGGTCCCGTTCAACAAAGTTAGGGCTACATTTTTACCCCCCAAGCTCGTTTGTAAGAAATGTCTATTTTCCAATTCATGTTGAAATCTTTTTGTATGTCATGTGGTTTATAACTCCTTTTATGATCTCTCATTTTTCTACAAATTTGACCAATTATATTTTTGTTACGATGAATTGGTATTATTTTTGTTTGGGAACATGTGTGATTGTTATCGAAGTTAGAAATGGCGAATGATGCATTGTTTTTAATCCTACGTGCATAAACACACCAAGTACACCCTTCTTGTACACAACAGACACTATACCTTATAGGACAAGACTTGATTACCCGAAACTCAAACCCTTCCATTATTGCTTTTAAGGCAATTGCATACATACATGCTTGCTTATCATCAAATTTTTGCCCCTCATTAAACGTAAATCGAACTAAATCGTTGTGTCTAGGTGTGTCTTTGATTAAAAGTTCTGGTGCAGGTGGTGGACTAGGCATGTTTGTAAATGTGTTGTTTTCCCAGTTATGTAAATGAATGTTGTTTTCATGTTTTTGTTTTTTAAAATAAGTGGGAACATTGAGATCAAAATCAGGAACTTTATTAAACAAAGCAGCGGTGTTTACCTCGGTGTAACCAATGAACAATTTAGGCACAACCACGTTTCCAGTAACCACACCATTCACAAAGCATTCTACATCGTCATCGTCCTCTACATCTATCTTTTCTGAACTATCTTCTTACCACAACAAATGTTGTCCTCTCCAGGGATTGAAAACTTCTTCTTTCAATACTTGACTAGGTTTTTGTATTTCATTTGTCTAGGAAGTAAAACTGATCGAGTTGATGTTTGAAAGACAAGGCGTGTTTTAAATTTTGACGAGTTGCTCATGTTATTTTTTAATGGATACACAAGCATGGATACATAAGCCTTTATATAGATAAGTATTAAATACGATCAGGTTCGATAAAGATACATGTTGTATAAAACAGTACTAATTCATAAATGAAATACGTAGTCAATACTACACCTATGATTTAACTAAACATAAAAAGGTAGAGGTTGCATAAGAAAGTACAAAATGCTTAATGTTTTCACAGTTCACAATACAAAAGTGAAACACCATTCAACACGTATAGGTAAGAGTTGCATAAGAAAGTACACTATAATAAATCAACCTTTAAACATGTATAATAATGCAGTTTATAAAGCCACGACTAATGAAGCAAATGAGGTACGCCATAGTATTATTAAGCAATTACGAGCTGAACAACATAAGGATGTCTTGTTGGTTAACAATATGTTGGTTCTTCGACAATACAACTTTTAGATAATTAAAAACCAGAACTATCATAAAATGCTCAGACAATACAACATACTATTTTGATAAGACTATTAATTAATTAAATCATCAGGATGTTCCCGCTGCGATGTTAGGATCTGCTGAGAAATCATTCTTCTTTGATATTCTGCAATTCTTATTTCAATAGGCTCAGGCATTGGTTCTTGTAACACCACGGGTTCGGGTCTTTCAGCGTGAATCCTACAATCTTCTGGTGTAATATCTAGAGGCCAAGCTGGTCTAGGTAACCCCATAGTATTCTGCTATTTATAATTGATTAATAACAAGTATGAAACAAATACATGATATACAAGATTAGTGATGTAGAAAACTTACTCCTAACATGGCCTCTTCGTCAATCGGGTCCCAAGATACACCAAATCCTATGGGTCTAATTCCAAATGGATATCTATAATATCTTGAACCGTCTCCTTTGCCTCTCATTCTAACTACTTTACCATTGATCGTCCGGAGTCTAGTACTACTAGTGCTTCCAGATTCATTCAGAACACTTGCCCCCCTCCCAGTTCCACCCACGCGCCTCATCATGATGGCATTCGTCTCTATACCATCAGCTTCATTGTCAACACTTTCCGTTGACTCAAACACTAATTTACGTTTAAATGTTAACAAATTATTCATTCTAGTTGTATGCTACACCATCAGAACAAATCTATATATAGTAGATCCTATTATAACTAGAAGTCGTATAAAAGGACTGAAAATTTACTTTGCTTTCTGGAGTGGGGTGAAGTCGCATAAAAAGGTACGTAATAATAAATACACACTAAACAACCAAAATTAATAGGTGACATAAAGTCCTTCAAATTTATATATATATAGTCCTATACATCTATTTTTTTCACATAAAACTAAAGTATGTCTTCCTCGAGACGATACTATAGGAGTTGTGACCAAGACATTGCCACGAAAACACATTGTAACTTTAAACCCCCCACATCCCTTGTTTGTCCAAGTATCATGGACAAGAAAAAATCCAGGTAGAAGGTTTAAAGGTTGCCCAGTTTACGTAAGTATATACAGATATCAAAAATGCTTTTTGGTTGGAGATTTGTTTTTAAAATCTTTCACTTAATAATTTTCAGGATAAGGATGCACACTGCGGAGTTTATGGTTTTTTCGATCACGAACTACCTAACCAATACTACAAGGAATTGCTTTACAAGATGTATGTTGAGAATAGAAGTTTGAAGCAAAGTTTGAGGAACATGCCACATACTGAAGATCCAGCGCCTAATCCAGCTTGCTTTGGAACCGCCTTAAAACTATTCATAGTGTTTGTACTATTAGGTTCATTTGCAATTGTGATATCGTTAATGTAATAGTTACCTTGAGACAGCTAATAAATTGTTTTCCTAAAAATAGAATATATTACAATACCACAGGTCTGTCTTACAATACATTAGCATACAAATAACTAAACATAAATAGAAGTAGTACGGTTATAGTTTACAAAAGCATACAAATAAATAACTAAAAAACCATATTATCCTCGTTATTAGAACTGGTGTCATTGGAACTGGTGTCATCATCACAGGAGCTTAAAGCGTAACTTACCTTGTATTTCCAACAGAACAAAGCCATTTGTTCACGGTAAGCTAGCGCTACCTGAAGTGGGTTACCAAATACCAAGGGAATGTTGTTAACCAAACGATGGAGCAATAGACAGACCCATATGCCACAGTCTCCGTAGTTCTCTCCTTGGTGTGGGACTTTCTCGCAGAACTCAAAGGCAATTTTATAATCATCAACATTTAAACCCTTTTCTTTAACAATCCCAAAGTATCTAGGAATTTAGGTAACTACTGCAACAATATTTCATGCATCTTGCGCCACCACAACCTACTCTCTGCTATTCGCTCATCTTTTTGTCTTTTACGTAGGGCCATAGAATCATATAGTGTTATAACACCAGATTGGAAATGAAGTTCTGCAAGAGCCCAATGAGTGTCTAGTTCGTTCAAAGGAAAAAATACCTAGAAATCAATTTTAATAGAGAGAGTTAGTATAAAGTTTATTAAACGGGTTTCTGACTTAAGTTTATTAACTTACCCTTTCCACATTAAGCCAAGCGGCACTGTATTTTTTTTCAATCGCATACTGACAAGGCATGCTACCGCCAAGGATAGTAGGACAGAAATAAGGGCCTGCTACTGACCAATCTGCATCTCTGGCCTAAAAAGCCACAACAACTTGACACAAAGCTCCAAATGTTGTTCAATAAGTGTACATAACAACAACTCAATGGAAATATATATCAACTTATAATAAATGCATAGGATCTTGTTACCAATCAGATTAATGTACTTTCTATCTTAACTAAGTTGTTTAAGGTTCCTACGATTTCCATCTCCATTTACCACTTTTACAAATTCCCGTTCTAGCAACATTTACATTTACGTAAACATACATACATACTAATTTTTCCTACCAATTTGTTACTAAAATCAACCTGGAAAATCACGTATGTACAGCTCAAGAATCTAATTTTTCCTTTATGTAACATATAACAATAATAATCAAACTTAAGAAACTTACACTGGAAGATAACCATCCCCTCCTTCAAAACTCAAGCCCGACAATGCAATAAAGAAACGGTCGTCAACCACAATGCCGTATGGATCCCATACAAACTTGAACATCTTCTTACTAGTAGTACGACTTTTAACTTTTTGCAACCAATCTTTAATAGGGGGAGGTACTGTTACTCTGCTGCCTTTTTAGGACGCCTTAGATCCTGAAAAGGCAAACAAGATTATTGATCATACCGAAAACTATCTTTATAAATGAAAACCTATTTAAAAACTGATAATATACCTCTACAAACAGTAAAACTAGTTTCCATCTTAATGCGATATCATTCAAGTTGTTTTCATCTACACCATCAAAACAGCTTGCCAATGGCGGGAATTGTACAGGATTCAAATCTTGAGTTAAAGTCCTCTGGTTTTTTGGCAGGAAGCGGTGTTGTGGGATATTGTTCAACATAAAGTGACTGTTTTTGGGGACCAGGTTTTTCTTTCTACAACCAACTAGTTTTTTGGAATTACGCTTAATTCTCACCCCTCTGCTTTGTGACGATTTTTTTTTATCAACCTATAATAGACAGATTAATGATTTCAAACCACAAGCATCAATTTATTCTAACATGATAATATATTGTAAAGACGCATACCAATTCTTGTAACTCAGAATGAATGGGACAATCCATCATTCCGTCAATCTCCAAATCACCAATGAAAACGTCAAGATCCACAATTGCATTCTACAGAAAAAGTTATGGATATAAAATCAAGTTAACAAAAGCGTTTTTCAATTAAAAATGTTGATAACAGAAATAAAAATGTGAACGATAACCATACCGATTTAATAGGTGTAATAACTTCATCCGCAACAATGGTTGGATCAACTTGACCGTTGAACTTATCTTCATCCGCAACAATGACTGGCTCTTCTTGACCGTTGATCTTATCTTCATCCGGTACAATTATTGGTTCTTCCCCCATAGATATAACAGATGTAGTAACTTCGACCGGTTCAAAGTTTGTATCGAGAAAATATAGATTCTCTTCTTCATGAAGACTAACATTTATATCCCCATTGAACTTATCTTCTTCATAATCAACTGTAATATCATCTAAACAATAATTGACTTGATTCTCATAATCCATGAGGTCTTCCATCACATCATTTTCCTGACAAAAGTGTTTGGAATCTCAGGTTAGTTATAAGTATATCACCAAGGCCCCCTTTTGAATCAGTAACTAAATCAAACCATTTATAAAATCCTAACTTGACCCTGTTTGACTTATTGAATTGCTCAAACACTTGGATTTATGACTTCTATGATGACTCTACTTATTAATACACTTACACCTATGAATTACAGCCATCCTGATTCAAAACAGCCACTGAATTCAAGAAGATAAACTACTCCCAAACACTAGATATCTATATATCAGAAACAAAACAGAAACCATGAAGAGCTTACTTAGCCAAAACAGATAGCAGATAACATATAACAATGCAAACTAAACTTATTCACGCAGACTTTGCACTTCAATTCTAATTAGCTGATTATTCTAACTAATGCAGAAAATAAAACGTGCTTAACTAATTAAAAAGTATATAGAAGGTAAACCTTTTTCCTAACAATTTGAACGAAATGGAATTGGGATGTGAAATGGTAACAATGAATTTGTGCTAAATGCTAATATGATAGTAGATATATATAGGTTAGCTTGACAGAAGATATATAAAGGGGAACATTTGTTGGTCGGACATGTGATATACATCATTGTAGCAGTTTTTGGCATGTGTTTCAAAGACACGTGAATCAATAAAAAGACCAACCAACTAACAATGTAGATTGTACTTACTTTAACTTCATCCAGAATATCCATATGTCCCTCTGTTTCGGTTTGCATGCTATTTAAATCAACATTCTCCTATACATTTTGAAACACATGTATTACTTTTATCGGCGTAAACGTTGAAACAAAATAAATCAAAGAATACATGTGTATTTTGGCCTTACTTTATTTGTAGTCGTGAAATCATGTTTTTCCTCTCTATCGCTTTGAATGCAAGAAATCTCAGGTGCAAACTCAGGTTTCAAGATTTTAACCAAATCTTGCAATGAGCCTTGTGTGTCATGATAACCATTCTCTGTAACAAATTCTTCATAATTTGTTTGCCCAGATGTCTGTAAAAAACATATTAGAAATATTTTAGCAACTTAATAATTACTAAAATGTATTTTATAAGTTTTTGAAAAGGAACTTACGCTAGCTCCATCTATCTGTTGAGTGCTCGGTTGTACACAAATCTCTTCCACAAGTCTATTTCTCAAACCCACAACCCTACCAGTAAAATCTGGCCGTACTAAAACAATTTCTTTAAAAAGAGAATCGTAAGCATTCAATATGTCACGTGATCCGCTTGAGCGTACATTAGGCCTAGGGCTAACTAGTATTGAGTTTATATCTACCACCGGCCTAACTTCTTGGATAAACGGGGCTTCCTCTCCTTTAATATATAAAAAGCTACGCCTAAACCATGGTTCCTTCAATTCTTTTTCTGTTGGTTGTAGTTCAAGTATTGGAATGGAAGCCTGTGACATAAATGTTTTACTTATGTATGCTTTCAAGTCAGACCCACATGGCCACGTATTGTAAAAAAGACCATTTCAATAAAGTAATGGGTTTTTCCTTTTTTAAAGTCAGGCCCACATGACCACATATCGTAAAAATAACAAGTTGAGCATAACAATTTGTTTTCATTAAAGGATTTAACATAATTGCTTCATACATCAGTTGCGGCTAAATAATTATGCATAATGAACAAACAATAAAATTTATACCTGCCCAAACAAAAGTGGGTAATCACTTTTTCAAAAAGTTATAGTGTTTTTCCAAGATTGCCTTCGAGGAATAATGTCCCGTTCCTTGGTCCACCAAGAAGTGTTCTTTGGGTAGCTTTCTAAAATCCACGTCTACATTTAAAAAATAAAAAGTTAGCGGACTAACCAATAAATTTAGGCAGACAAACTTTATACAAAATAAGGACTAACCTTTAATGCCAACACAAAACCATTCAGATTGTGTGTCCCCATGTTTTTTACTTCCGGACCATTTTCTGCAATGTGGGCTTTCACATGATTTGGGACATGATTAACTGTTCTTTTATAAAAATTGACCCACATCAATTCTCCCCAGGCATATGTATTCCATAAATATATATCCTCAACTAGGGTCAATATCTGAGAAGGTATATTTAAAAAGTATTCCCGACCTATAAATACAACCTCTTCCACAAACAATAAGCATGCCCTAACAGCGTCTAAATCATCTAATTTTGCCCAAATATTCTCATTGAGAATCACAGCATATAGCTCTTTGCTTTTGATATGATTATTTTTTTTAGAGGGAATACACGCTTACAGAAGGAGCTAACTTTTATATCTTCGGTTTTTAAACTGCCAAATCTAAATCCAGTAACTAAACATAACTCATAACGACCAAACTATAACTCGTGATCACCTATTTTGAACCGCAATGGAGAAGAATAAGGACTAGGCTTATCAACAACAACTTGATGTTGAAGAACAAAATTTAACACATGATTATCATTTGGGCTGTTTTCATAATTTAACCACGTACCAAACACACTATTCCTAAACAGTGCTAAACGATTGGGAAAAGGAAGCAACTTTTCTTTAATCGTCTTCAACATTTTAATCTTACACCTTAGACTAACCTTGACATCATATATCATTTGGGGATTCTCTATTTTTGGGGTTTTTGGTTTTGATTGGGGTTTTTGGTTTAAAAAAATATACAGGTTAAAGAACATCAAGATTAGTGATGAGACGGCTTTTATACATGGTCTCATCGTTCTTTTTGGACTTAAAATGCATTAAATATCATCAAAATACCCAAATATATGCTTGTGTTTGTTGCTTGTGTAATTTAGGTACGGATATTGAGAAATTGACAAAAGATCACAAGAATCACGCAAAAACGAACACGGGAAACGAAGCCGCACGATGAACCAAGCCCTAGTGAGGAATTTTCCAAAGAAAACCCTTGAAGATTTGAAGAATATTGAAGATTGGTCCTCCAAGTTTGAAGAATTGACACTTTATACCCTTGTATCTTCATAATTACAAGTTTGGTCCCTAAAGTTTGTCAAAATTACAAAAAAGGACCCTTAACTTTGAAGAATTGGCAATTTTAGTCCCTCAACAAATCTAAATTGTCAATAATGGTCCTCCAAAAAGTCAACAAACACATCAAAGACCTTGAAGTTTGAAGACATTACAAGAATGACCCTTGAAGAATGCATTAATTGCATAATTAATCCTTGATATAAGTTTTGAAAACTTTGGTGCCAAAAATGACAATTGCTGAAAGTTATTATCAAAGGGGAAGGAGTTTGAAGCAATTTATTACAAAATGAAGGAATGAAGATAAATGGGGGGCCTTTATTGACCAGACAACAAAACTGCTATCACCCACTAGCCACTTGACACGTCACATGGACTAGTCAAACCACCAATAAACCTCCTCCAATATGCCATGTCAGGAATCCACCATCTCTCATTTAACTTATTTAAAACCGGGTTATAACTTAATTTGGTTTTGGTGGTAAACACTAATTTCAAACATTAAACCAGATTAAACTCACTGTTTATCATCACCCTCACCCATAAACCCTAATTACCTAATTCACCCAAAGCAAAGGGTTAATCCCTTAAACTATCCAGAAACATGATTTACCCTCCCCTAACTCAAACCCACCTCACAAAAACAATTTCCCTCCACCCAAATGGTCCCCACACGTGTCCCCTGCTCCTCCATTTTGGGCAAAATCAGCATCTTGCAGTCCATCAACGTTCAGCATCAATTCCTTCTTCCCAAAGGGTCAAAGCAACGTTCAAGATCAATTTTAACAGGCTGGCACATCACATGAAGAGCTATGACCAAGTTTGAATAATTTTCAAAGGGCAAATTCAGATTTTCATTAGCTAGGGTTTCCCATTTGTATTTTTTTATTCAGAATTCTAGAATCATCTTAGGATTAGTATAAAAGGAGCACCAACATGTGGTTTGCCCTTTTGTTCCAGTTTTGATGTAACTTTATTTTTTTTTAAATTAATGAAAGTGTTTTTAACCTACATGAAACTGAGAACCATTTATTTTCCAGCATTTACGTTTTAAAGTTTGTTCTTCTTGAATCCATTTTACAACTCTCAAAGTTTGTTTTTAAGTTTTCAATTGTTTTCAAAATTTTCAGAAACTTATTTTTTCCTTACTGCTAAAAGCTTTTCAATAAGCTTATTCAACCAAGCTTATTGAATCACTTTTAGCTTGTTCCTTCTCTCTTAGTTGTTTGTGGTGTGCAGGAAACAAGAAAAAGCTAAGGATTACTCTTACCAATTTTTCTTGTCATTTGTGCTAAAACCAGTCCAATCCCACAAGGCTCAGCATACACCCGGGTGTATTGGAGGTGGCTTATCAGCCACTGTTGGGCTTGGAAGTAAGCCCAGCAAGGTAGTTCTTGTTTGCTATCTTTCACTTTCATTTTTCTGAAAATATTTATGCTTTGTGTGATTTTTGAGTTAAGCTGTTAAAAGTCTGTTTAAGTTCTTGTATTTGCTTTATTTAGATGTCATATGCATGTTTTGAGTGCTTAATTCCAGTTTGGTTAAGTTTTGTATTGATTTGATTTGAAAAAATTTGGGTTTCAGTTTTAAGGGGGTGTTTGGATCTGCTATCTAGGTTGAATGTTGGACTGAAAATTAGCCTAAAAATGATCTAGATACACTTAATAGGTAGTATTAGGTCTGTGTTGTCATTTGGTTTCAAGATTGGTAGGATAAAAATAGGTTTGCATGTTTAAAATTTGTTAAAACATTGCCAAATCAGAAAGTTGCCTAATCTGCTTAATTTTTTGCTTTAATTTGTTATCCATTGTTGTTGCCTGCTAGCTTAGGATATCATCTAGGGTTTGTTATTGGTTGAGTGTGATTTGATAAGTTTTTAAACAAGATTTGGCCATTGGAAATCCAATTGTGTGTCAAACACATCAGCAAACAACCCTTTGCACTTGTCTTTGTTAACAGTAACTGAATTAAGGCCCTTAGTGTGATATTTTTGCTTTGTGCTTGCTGTTTTTATTGCTTATATTGACTCCCTACACTCCACTGAGTGTAGGGGTGCCTTTGTTGCCATCTAATTCCAAGTAACAAGCTAAATCCAAGCATCAAAAGTCCAACCCGTTTTTTAATACTGTCAGTGGGAACTCCTTTCCCACTGATAGCTTTGTTGTAGCCACTGCTACACTAAAAGACAGAAAAGCAAGAAGTGTCACTTTCAGAAACCAATATTTTTGTCTTTTGTGGCCTTTTTTAAGAATTAGGGTTTGATTCTTGTTGCATTATTTTTCTCTTTAAATTTCTGATTTTCTAGTATAATTTAATTTTTATTTACTGTTCATTTAGTAATTTTTAGGTTATTTTAGCTATTTTTAATTAACTAAATATTTCTGTTTTTGTCTTTTAGTGCCAAAAAGTAATATTTTTAGGTTTAATCAATTTTTCTGAACTTAGAATAATATTTTAAGGTTTTTGGTTTAAAAATTAGTTACTGTTCACCTTTTTAATTAATTTTTATAATTAATTTAAGTTAATTAGGGTTTTAATTAAACTAGTTTTGTCATTTAGTGAGAAATTTAATATTTTTCAAGATTTTTCATTTTTCTACTGTTCATTAGAGTAAAATAGGATTTTTAAAATTGGTAGATTATTTTTAGCATTATTTAATTATTTTTTATGATTATTTTAATTTAAAAATAGTTTTTAGTGATTAAAAAAATAGAAAAATAGTATTGAAAAATTATAAAAAATACTTTTTAGTTTTTAAATAATATAAGTAAGTTATTTGTTCAATAAAATCATATTTTGGACATTTTGATTAATTATATTTAATTTTAGGGCTTTAATTAGCATTTAAAATTGAATATTTAATTAATAAAAGGTTTTAAAATATTTTTATTGGATTTTATTCCTTATTTATATTATTTTAGACTTGTTTTAGCTTATAATTAATTTTTAGGTTGAAAATTTTTATTTTTGTCGTTTTTTTACGGTTTTACGTTTACGCCTTTTTCGTCGTAGTTTAATTAGTTTTCGTAACCGTCTTTTCTTTCCTTTCTCATTTCTTCTTGATCATAATCACAAACATCATATATCAATTCTTAACACAACGCACTTGCCTCCTCGAGAACGAACTCACCTAGGGTCATTCACACACGGTTTTCCTAAATCGTCGTGCACTTGCCCTATTTTTAGTTGCCTACTTTTTCCTAAAGGTAAGTTGACTAAATTTACAACATCATTTTGGCGCCGCTGCCGGGGAGGCGTGTTGTGTTTTGATTGAACCATTGTTTTTTTTATATATAGCCATAAAAGTATTTGTATTAATAGCACTCTATTAATACGTATTATCGTTTTTCGATTTTTGTGAATATTATTACTATATTGTATACGTAGAACAATAAATTTACAAGTACTCCAAATACGTGAGCAATCACAACCTTGACTTGGGAGGTCATTACCCAATCATTGTATTCGAATCTCAAACCAAAGAAAAAAGGCAAAAATAGATAAATACTTTCGTGAAGCTTGATTTTGATAATACAAACTATAAGGTGGGTATAAGGCGGTTGTATTTCACGACCTAAAGGAAAAAGGCTCTTAAGTGCTTCGCGCCGCCTCGTTTCCTCCGCTTGCTTGTGCGTATTTGATTTTGAGAGTGAATCGAGGGTTTTGCCGCCCAAAGTATTACTAAGTATCATATATATTTTCTTGGTTTCATTTGATTAAACCCTCTTGAACGATTTGGTGTTCCACCATCGTTCTAAAGTCATCGAAGGCGTTCACTTCACGTGTTCGTTTTCATTCCTTGAGGCTTCGTTAATCAAGAGATTTGATTAGTGAGGAGATTTGTAGATTTTGGTCTACCTAATACATTCCAAAAAATCCAAAAAAGTTAAAAACAATCAAAAACCACAAAAAAATTGAAAAAGTAAAAAACACCAAAAAGAATCTTCTTTGCTCGCCTTCTCGTTGTACGTGACGTTTATGCAAACTCGCTCTAAAGCTAGACATGCTCGTAAACGAAGAAACAAATCACTCACTCCTACTAGTGAGGACTCTCCTATTAACGAACCCATTGTAGTGAAAGAAGCACCCATGGCTAATCGAACTATGATGGAGTTGCTTCAAGCACCCACCGAGGGTTATGGAGAAACGATTGTGATTCCCGCTATCCTTGCGGAGAATTTTGAGGTTAAGACGGGTTTGTTGTCCATGATTCAAAACAACAAGTTTCGAGGGGACGAAAAGGACAACCCGCATAACCACATTCGCCAATTTAATCGTCTCACCGCCACATGCAAGTTTAAGGATGTTCCAAACGACTCGATTAAGATGATGCTTTTTCCGTATTCCTTAGCGGGGCCCGCAAAAATTTGGTTAGAGAAATAGCCACCCAATTCTATATTGACGTGGAAGGATCTCGTTTCAAAATTCGTGAACCAATTTTTTCCGCCCTCTAAGACTACGCACTTGAAAAACGAGATTTCAAAGTTTTCGCAAGAGTTTAATGAGAGTTTTTCAACGGCTTGGAATAGGTTTAAGGAAATGTTGCACGAATGTCCTCATCATGGTTTTTCCGACTTGCATCAAATAGACACGTTTTACAATGGCTTGAACGATCATGAGCGTGATTATCTTAATGTCACCGCGGGTGGTAATTTCTTGTGTAAAACGGTCGAGGAAGCATTGGTAATTATTGAGAATAGGTCCAAGGTGTATAGTCCTCGTAGCACGTCGAGTGTTCGTAAGGCTTCGTCTTCATCTTCACCTAGTTTGTCACACACCGTTGATGCTTGCCAAGTCGAGGCTAATTTGGAGAACAAAATTTTTGATATAGTGAAAGGCTTGTTAGTTGAGTTTAAAGTTGGTGAACAACCCGCTCCCGCTACGATTAAAGCGGTTGAGGTTTCTTGTATGTATTGTGGTGGAGCTCACGATTATTCCGAGTGCATTACCAACGGTGGTAACACTTCGAGTGCCTTCGCGGCCGCGGGAACTTATAACCAAAACGGTCAAGTTCCTCGCACTAATCAATTGACTCCACCGGGTTTTTCACCCAATCAAAATGCTAACAATTATCGAAATAATCAAGTTGGTTACCAAAGCAATCAAAGGAACAATTATAAGGGTAATAACAACTATGGGAATCAAGGGAGTAGTAGTAGTAGCCAATTGCAAAATCAAAATCAAAACCGTAATTTTCAAAATGCAAGTCAAGGTCTTCAAAATAACAAAGAACTTCCATTGGACTTTTTGAATTACACTACTTCAAATGATAAGATTATGGAAAACATTCAAGAGCAAATGGCTAATCAAGCTAAGGAGACGGCTAAGAATGCAAAGGAGTTAGCTAATTTCATTAAGGAAAATCTAGCCATGAGGAATGAATTGAAAAATGATTTTGCTAACCAAATTCGAGGTCAAAACAACAAGATAGAGCAAAGTCATGCTAGGCTTGAACAAAGAATTGACCAAAAAGCCGCTAGCCAAGATGTGAAGTTTAATAATTTTGATGTTAAGCTTAATGCAATTTTAGAAGCCGTAATGGGAAACAAAGCCTCTACTTCGGGTAGTTTACCTAGTAACACCGTTTCAAACCCGAAGGGAGAGATGAAAGTGATTACCACACGTAGTGGTAAGGCACTTAAAGAACCGACTCCTCAACCAATTACTCCAACGGTGGAGGAAATTGAGGAAGAACCCGAGGTGGTGGTCGAAAAGGAGCATATTTCAAGCCCACAAAGTACCGCTCATGCCACACCTACGGTTGACCCATCACCCATATTGGAACCCGAGATTCCAAAGGCTATGCCTATGCCCCAACCCACACCACCCTTGCCTTACCCATCGAGACTTAGGAAGGAGAAACGACAAGAGCGCGACAACTATCAATTTGAGCTTTTTATGAAAATGTTTCGTGATTTGCACTTTAATGTGAGTTTCGCCGATGCCTTGGTCATGATGCCTCGATTTGCCGCTAACTTTAAGAGTATGTTGAACAACAAGGAGAAATTACACCAAAAGTCTAGTTGTTCGTCGGTTTATCTTAATCGCATACCTCAAAAAGTCGGTGATCCCGGTAAATTTTTGATCCCTTGTGCAATTCAAGATATGGAAGAATGCTATGCCTTGGCCGATCTTGGTGCTAGCATTAACTTGATGCCACTTGCAATCTACAAGTCGCTCAATCTTCCTAATCTTACTCCTTCACGAATGTCTATTGAGTTGGCCGACCATTCCACAATTCTTGCATGTGGTTTGGCGGAAGACGTTTTTGTGAAAGTGGGGAAGTTCTACTATCCCGTAGACTTTATTGTTGTTGACATCCCCACGGATCCTCAAGTTCCTCTTATTTTAGGTCATTCGTTTTTAGATACGTCTATGGCTTTGATTGATGTGCATGCTAGAAAGATCACCTTACGTTTCAACGACGAGGAACTTGTTATAAACGCAACTCAAAATTCTCAACTTTCTCATGTTTATTCCGTTGCTACCATAAACCTCGTTGATATGATCGACGTAGTTTGCGAGGAATTTTCACAAGAAGTTTTAGGGTTTGGTGATGAAGAAACTAGTGGCAATCCCACTATGTTAGATCCAATTCTTGATAATTCGACACCAACCTTCACTCCTTTCGAAGGTGGTGGTTTTACGTTGGAAGAATTCAATGTTCCACGTACTTGTGACGAAGACCTCGACAACTATGAGGACTTCTCGATTATCAAGGATTTTCTCAACGATTTCCCATTTCCTCCACCCGAGGAGGTTATGAGTATCGAGCCCAAATCTTCACTTGAGGAACCACCTATCCTCGAGTTGAAAGATTTACCTCCTCACCTCGAGTATGTCTATTTGGAGGAGGACGACAAGTTGCCGGTTATTATTGCGAAGGAACTTTCGAATGATGAAAAAACCGCACTTGTCGATGTTCTTAAGGACCACAAAGGGGCGATTGCGTGGAAGTTATCCGACATTAAGGGAATCGATCCCAAATTTTGTACACACAAAATATTAATGGAGGAGGATTTCAAGCCAACAATCCAAAGTCAAAGGAGGGTGAACCCCAAAATTCACGACGTCATCAAAAAGGAGGTCCTTAAACTCCTTGACGCGGGAATGATTTACCCTATTTCCGATAGCCCTTGGGTGAGTCCTATTCATTGTGTCCCTAAAAAGGGAGGGATGACCGTTGTGCCAAACGATGCCAACGAGTTGATTCCCACTAGACTCGTGACCGGATGGAGAGTGTGCATTGACTATCGTAAGTTAAATGAAGCCACTCGAAAAGACCATTTTCCCTTGCCCTTCATGGACCAAATGTTGGAGCGTCTTGCGGGAAACGATTTCTATTGCTTTTTAGATGGTTTTTCCGGTTACTTCCAAATTCCCATCGATCCTCGTGATCAAGAAAAAACTACGTTTACGTGTCCATATGGAACGTTTGCTTATCGTAGAATGCCATTCGGACTTTGTAATGCACCAGGAACTTTTCAACGATGCATGATGGCTATTTTTCATGATATGATCGAGAAGACGATGGAAGTCTTCATGGATGACTTTTCCGTGTTTGGTGATTCCTTTACTTCGTGTTTGTCGAACCTTGAGAGAATGTTAAAACGTTGTGAGGAAACCAACCTTGTGCTCAATTGGGAAAAGTGTCATTTTATGGTTAGAAGTGGAATCGTCTTAGGGCACAAGGTCTCGAAAGCGGGGATTGAGGTAGATCAAGCTAAGGTAGACGTCATCACCAAATTACCTCATCCCAAAACCGTCAAGGGAGTTAGGAGTTTCCTAGGCCACGCGGGCTTTTATCGACGATTCATCAAGGATTTCTCGAAGATTTCTCGACCCATTACACATCTTCTTGAAAAAGAGGCACGTTTTGTCTTTGACGAAGATTGTGTACGAGCCTTTGAGATCCTTAAGAGGAAACTTACCAAAGCTCCCATTCTTGTTGCTCCAAATTGGAACCTCCCCTTTGAGCTTATGTGTGATGCAAGTGATTACGCTATTGGGGCCATTTTGGGGCAACGTCATGATAAGCATTTCTTGCCTATACACTATGCTAGCAAGACGATGACCGAGGCTCAACTTAAATACACTACAACGGAAAAGGAGTTCCTTGCCGTGGTGTATGCGTTTGAGAAATTCCGACCTTACCTCGTCTTGACAAAATGCATAGTGTATACGGACCATTCGGCTATCAAGTATCTCATGGCTAAACAAGATGCAAAGCCGAGATTACTTCGTTGGATTCTCCTCCTTCAAGAATTTGATCACAAAATCGTTGACAAAAAAGGAGCCGAGAATCTAGCGACCAATCATCTCTCTCGTTTAGAAGATCCTCACCAAAGTGTTTACGAGCCTAAGGAAATCACCGAAACATTTCCGCTTGAAACACTTGGTGTAGTGAATTCCAAACTTGATCCTTCTACCCCATGGTTTGCGGATTTTGCAAATTACCATGCGGGTAACTTCATCATTAAGGGTATGACAACTCAAGAAAAACGAAAATTCTTTCGTGATGTCAAGTTCTATTTTTGGAACGACCCTTACTTGTTTCGAACTTGTGCGGATCAAATCATCCGCCGTTGTGTATTTGGCACCGAAGCTTCTAACATCCTTAGAGCTTGCCATGAGGGACCCACGGGTGGTCACCACGGTGCTAATCTCACGGCTAAAAAGGTGTTTGATGCCGGCTTCTTTTGGCCTACTATTTACCGAGATGCACAAGATCTTGTGAAGTCTTGTGATTCATGCCAACGACAAGGAAAAGCCTCACAAAAAGATGAAATGCCACAAAATATCATTCAAGTATGTAAGATCTTTGACGTTTGGGGCATAGACTTTATGGGGTCGTTCCCATCATCTCGTGGTAATAAGTACATTCTCGTTGCGGTTGACTACCTTTCTAAGTGGGTGGAGGCGAAGGCCTTGCCCACCAATGATGCTCGTGTGGTAGTTAAGTTCTTGAAAAGTTTGTTTGCTAGGTTTGGAACCCCTCGTGCTATCATAAGCGATCGTGGAACCCATTTTTGTAATGACCAATTCGAAAGGGTCCTAAGGAAATATGGGGTTACACGTCGTCTTTCTACGGCTTATCACCCACAAACGAGTGGGCAAGTCGAGGTTTCAAACCGAGCATTGAAGAGGATCTTGGAGAGATCCGTGGGAGAAAACCGACAATCTTGGTCGGATAAGTTAGACGATGCTTTATGGGCCTTTAGAACCGCTCATAAGACACCCATTGGGTGCACTCTCTATAAGCTTGTGTATGGAAAGAATTGTCATTTGCCTATCGAGTTAGAACACAAGGCTTATTGGGCCCTAAAGCATTGTAATGATGACATGGAGACCGCGGGAAAACACCGGAAAATGCAACTAAATGAATTGGATGAATTAAGGGATATTGCTTATGAAAATTCATTGATTTACAAAGAGAAAACTAAAAAGTTGCATGATTCAAAAATTAAAAACCGGGTTTTTAACATTGGGGATCAAGTTTTACTTTTTAATTCAAGACTTAAAATCTTTTCCGGTAAATTGAAATCCCGTTGGTCCGGTCCATTCACCGTGACTCAAGTGTTTCCTTATGGGACCATCGAGCTAGCTCAAGATGATGGTCCTAACTTCAAGGTGAATGGACATAGGTTGAAGCACTACTTTGGTGGGGAAGTTCCATCCTTGAACTACCTCGACCAAGTCACCTTCCCCAATGATAATTAGTATTGAGGGGATCGAGTCGAGCTCATGACTCGGTAATAAAAAACGAGGTGCCTCGTGGGGGAGTCCCATGCTTAACCTATGTACATATTATCGCTTTCTTAGTCTAATGTAGCTTACGTGTGGGGATTCGTGCCCT
Source organism: Glebionis coronaria (assembly GCA_025667525.1). NCBI lineage: Eukaryota > Viridiplantae > Streptophyta > Magnoliopsida > Asterales > Asteraceae > Glebionis > Glebionis coronaria. The sequence goes on along the minus strand of CM046875.1, from coordinate 90,962,452 downwards.
TCCAACCTTTGTTCCATGGTTGTTTGTGATATGTGGTTTTTAGATCATGATCTTCACGATTGGAGCCTCTCGTGTTCGTTTTATGGGAGCACTCGATCGTTTGCTTTGGAGACATTTCTCAAATATCCATGATATATCCTTTTGATGTTCTAACCTTAGGTTTTTAGCACACTTCATAAACGGCTTTAAATTTAATGGTTACACCCTTTCCATGCTAGATTAGGCATTCGACTACGTCTCTAGTATGGGGGTGTTTGCACCCCTAGACTCGAAACATTGAGGACAATGTTTAACTTTAGTATGGGGGGGTGAATAGATACTTGCCTTGCCAAACCTTCACGCTTTCCAAAGTTTATCGTTTTGTTTACCGTTTTATGCAAAATAAGGCTAAAAATGGCCAAATTTTAAAATTTTTCTCATGTTTTATAAGTGTTTGAAGACACGAATGTAGATTTTCCGATGGCGAGAATAAGAGTAATTTTTGACTCGGCCGTGCGTGTTGAGCACTTAGCTTTGATTCCTTAACTACACATTAGGCTAAGTCTCTTAAATGAGGACGAGAAATGATAGGGTTAATTATAAGTTACTATGCTAAACGTAGAGTACTCGTATTCTTTCAAAAACTCATGTGTTCTCGTTGTTTGCTTATTCTCCCTTCGCATGTAAATATTTTTTGCTTAATAAATATTGACTTAGCGGTTTAGTTAGGATTGTTGGGTTTCTAGTCTTTTCTAGTAGCTTCCGTGTAATTAAATTGGGAAGACATTAAGGTATCGCCAGCGTCACGGTTTTGAAGTATTGGCACCCCAATAATCGAAAGCTTCACCCAATAATAAGATTTCAAGTGCTCACCTAAATCAAGCAAACAATTTGAAGCCCCACAAGGCCTAAAATCTATGCAAAATTGAAAGTGAATCAAGCCTTAATCTTCGAAGCTTTAAAGATCCAAAATTCTCTTTAGCGTGAGGATATATGTCTTTGGCTAATAAAACCACCGATGAGGCGGATAATAAAAGGCAAGGCAAGACCGAAGTCATAATAAAAGCTTCATGGCGAAGTTGAATAAAAGATGGAGGTAAACCAAAGATAATAAGGCCCTTCCGTTAGGGGGCGTATAAAAGTCTTGGTAATAAGTCTCATGTTCAAAACCGTTATAAAACCGTGTTTATCGATTCTTCTTGTCAACTTAATTTTTTAACATCGTTGTCTATTAGGAGGGGTTATTGATTTGATGGTCTTAGTTACACCGTTAGGACTCTATTTTTAGACCTAAATCTCTATTATCGCATAAGTCAAACAATGTATCCTCGTGAAACATTCAAGACAAAATAAAATATAAGAGATACAACTTAGGAATAATGGGAGAATAAGTACGTGATTAGGGCATATGAGTAGTGTTAGCATTACTAACTTATAATGACAATGATCTCGTTGCACGCTTAGCATGGAATTGAAGTGAAAATCGAGGACGATGAAATTATTTCTAACGAAGCATTCACGTGTTCTTATTCTATGAACCTAAACGTCCCATTTTGCGATGAAAATCATACATTATGTCTATAACACAAGTAGTAGTAATAGTAGTAGTGTAGCTAGTTTATCATTTCAATAAAGTGAATAAAATGAATTTTGGAGATGCTACGATACTTTATTCTAGCATTGCGTGAGGGCACGGCAATGGTTTAGTATGGGGGAGTGATGAGACGGCTTTTATACATGGTCTCATCGTTCCTTTTGGACTTAAAATGCATTAAATATCATCAAAATACCCAAATATATGCTTGTGTTTGTTGCTTGTGTAATTTAGGTACGGATATTGAGAAATTGACAAAAGATCACAAGAATCACGCAAAAACGAACACGGGAAACAAAGCCGCACGATGAACCAAGCCCTAGTGAGGAATTTTCCAAAGAAAACCCTTGAAGATTTGAAGAATATTGAAGATTGGTCCTCCAAGTTTGAAGAATTGACACTTTATACCCTTGTATCTTCATAATTACAAGTTTGGTCCCTAAAGTTTGTCAAAATTACAAAAAGGACCCTTAACTTTGAAGAATTGGCAATTTTAGTCCCTCAACAAATCTAAATTGTCAATAATGGTCCTCCAAAAAGTCAACAAACACATCAAAGACCTTGAAGTTTGAAGACATTACAAGAATGACCCTTGAAGAATGCATTAATTGCATAATTAATCCTTGATATAAGTTTTGAAAACTTTGGTGCCAAAAATGACAATTGCTGAAAGTTATTATCAAAGGGGAAGGAGTTTGAAGCAATTTATTACAAAATGAAGGAATGAAGATAAATGGGGGGCCTTTATTGACCAGACAACAAAACTGCTATCACCCACTAGCCACTTGACACGTCACATGGACTAGTCAAACCACCAATAAACCTCCTCCAATATGCCATGTCAGGAATCCACCATCTCTCATTTAACTTATTTAAAACCGGGTTATAACTTAATTTGGTTTTGGTGGTAAACACTAATTTCAAACATTAAACCAGATTAAATTCACTGTTTATCATCACCCTCACCCATAAACCCTAATTACCTAATTCACCCAAAGCAAAGGGTTAATCCCTTAAACTATCCAGAAACATGATTTACCCTCCCCTAACTCAAACCCACCTCACAAAAACAATTTCCCTCCACCCAAATGGTCCCCACACGTGTCCCCTGCTCCTCCATTTTGGGCAAAATCAGCATCTTGCAGTCCATCAACGTTCAGCATCAATTCCTTCTTCCCAAAGGGTCAAAGCAACGTTCAAGATCAATTTTAACAGGCTGGCACATCACATGAAGAGCTATGACCAAGTTTGAATAATTTTCAAAGGGCAAATTTGGATTTTCATTAGCTAGGGTTTCCCATTTGTATTTTTTTATTCAGAATTCTAGAATCATCTTAGGATTAGTATAAAAGGAGCACCAACATGTGGTTTGCCCTTTTGTTCCAGTTTTGATGTAACTTTATTTTTTTTAAATTAATGAAAGTGTTTTTAACCTACATGAAACTGAGAACCATTTATTTTCCAGCATTTACGTTTTAAAGTTTGTTCTTCTTGAATCCATTTTACAACTCTCAAAGTTTATTTTTAAGTTTTCAATTGTTTTCAAAATTTTCAGAAACTTATTTTTGCCTTACTGCTAAAAGCTTTTCAATAAGCTTACTCAACCAAGCTTATTGAATCACTTTTAGCTTGTTCCTTCTCTCTTAGTTGTTTGTGGTGTGCAGGAAACAAGAAAAAGCTAAGGATTACTCTTACCAATTTTTCTTGTCATTTGTGCTAAAACCAGTCCAATCCCACAAGGCTCAGCATACACCCGGGTGTATTGGAGGTGGCTTATCAGCCACTGTTGGGCTTGGAAGTAAGCCCAACAAGGTAGTTCTTGTTTGCTATCTTTCACTTTCATTTTTCTGAAAATATTTATGCTTTGTGTGATTTTTGAGTTAAGCTGTTAAAAGTCTGTTTAAGTTCTTGTATTTGCTTTATTTAGATGTCATATGCATGTTTTGAGTGCTTAATTCCAGTTTGGTTAAGTTTTGTATTGATTTGATTTGAAAAAATTTGGGTTTCAGTTTTAAGGGGGTGTTTGGATCTGCTATCTAGGTTGAATGTTGGACTGAAAATTAGCCTAAAAATGATCTAGATACACTTAATAGGTAGTATTAGGTCTGTGTTGTCATTTGGTTTCAAGATTGGTAGGATAAAAATAGGTTTGCATGTTTAAAATTTGTTAAAACATTGCCAAATCAGAAAGTTGCCTAATCTGCTTAATTTTTTGCTTTAATTTGTTCTCCATTGTTGTTGCCTGCTAGCTTAGGATATCATCTAGGGTTTGTTATTGGTTGAGTGTGATTTGATAAGTTTTTAAACAAGATTTGGCCATTGGAAATCCAATTGTGTGTCAAACACATCAGCAAACAACCCTTTGCACTTGTCTTTGTTAACAGTAACTGAATTAAGGCCCTTAGTGTGATATTTTTGCTTTGTGCTTGCTGTTTTTATTGCTTATATTGACTCCCTACACTCCACTGAGTGTAGGGGTGCCTTTGTTGCCATCTAATTCCAAGTAACAAGCTAAATCCAAGCATCAAAAGTCCAACCCGTTTTTTAATAGTGTCAGTGGGAACTCCTTTCCCACTGATAGCTTTGTTGTAGCCACTGCTACACTAAAAGACAGAAAAGCAAGAAGTGTCACTTTCAGAAACCAATATTTTTGTCTTTTGTGACCTTTTTTAAGAATTAGGGTTTGATTCTTGTTGCATTATTTTTCTCTTTAAATTTCTGATTTTCTAGTATAATTTAATTTTTATTTACTGTTCATTTAGTAATTTTTAGGTTATTTAGCTATTTTTAATTAACTAAATATTTCTGTTTTTGTCTTTTAGTGCCAAAAAGTAATATTTTTAGGTTTAATCAATTTTTCTGAACTTAGAATAATATTTTAAGGTTTTTGGTTTAAAAATTAGTTACTGTTCACCTTTTTAATTAATTTTTATAATTAATTTAAGTTAATTAGGGTTTTAATTAAACTAGTTTTGTCATTTAGTGAGAAATTTAATATTTTTCAAGATTTTTCATTTTTCTACTGTTCATTAGAGTAAAATAGGATTTTTAAAATTGGTAGATTATTTTTAGCATTATTTAATTATTTTTTATGATTATTTTAATTTAAAAATAGTTTTTAGTGATTAAAAAAATAGAAAAATAGTATTGAAAAATTATAAAAAATACTTTTTAGTTTTTAAATAATATAAGTAAGTTATTTGTTCAATAAAATCATATTTTGGACATTTTGATTAATTATATTTAATTTTAGGGCTTTAATTAGCATTTAAAATTGAATATTTAATTAATAAAAGGTTTTAAAATATTTTTATTGGATTTTATTCCTTATTTATATTATTTTAGACTTGTTTTAGCTTATAATTAATTTTTAGGTTGAAAATTTTTATTTTTGTCGTTTTTTTACGGTTTTACGTTTACGCCTTTTTCGTCGTAGTTTAATTAGTTTTCGTAACCGTCTTTTCTTTCCTTTCTCATTTCTTCTTGATCATAATCACAAACATCATATATCAATTCTTAACACAACGCACTTGCCTCCTCGAGAACGAACTCACCTAGGGTCATTCACACACGGTTTTCCTAAATCGTCGTGCACTTGCCCTATTTTTAGTTGCCTACTTTTTCCTAAAGGTAAGTTGACTAAATTTACAACATCAATTAGCTTCACATCATGAATCATATGGGCATTCTGAATTGGGGTTTTGATTTGAATTGATGTTTTGGGTATTAAAAAGATATTGGGTTAAACAACATCACGATTGATATAAGATTGGGGTTAGGGTGTATGTTTAAGGGTTTGATTGTTGTTGTGATCAATTGATTGATGAGATTGGGGTAAAGATGTAAGTTATGAGGGTTAGTTGCATGAACTAGGGGTACAAGTTGCATAAGATATAATGTTATGAATATCAAATGAAAGCGTACAGTGAATAAAAGTTAAAGCCTGATTTTACAAAAATAATTCAAAAAGTAAACAGTAAAAGTAAACTGTTGCACAGTGTACTAAAATCATAGTTGGAAAACCAAAGCAAGAGTATAAAGTCAAAGTTGGAAAACCAAATCTTAAAAAAGTTTTTTATTCTTTTTAAATTTATTTTTTAAACAAATCTTAAAAAAGCTTTTTTATTTTTTTTAAATTTATTGTTAAAACAAATCTCTAAAAAAAGTTGCATAAATGAAACTCTTAAAAAAATTAAATTTTTAAATTATATTAAATTATATTAAATTATATTATTTATTTTTTTTACAAAATTTAACTTTTAAATTATATTAAAATTTTAATTATTTATTTTAATATTAAATTTTTTTAAAATTAAATTTTTTAAAAAATTTAATTTTTATAAATTTAATTTTTTAAAAACTTTAATTTTTTAAAAAATTTAGTTTTTAAATTATATTCAATTTAATTTTTAACAAATATTATTTAAATTTTTTATTTTTTAAATTATATTTTTTATTTTTTAAATTATATTTTTTATTTTTTTATTTTTTTTAATTATGAATTTGTTGCATAAAAATTTAAATAAAAGTTGCATAAGAAAGACTTACACACCCTACCTACTTTTACACATATCTACATGATACTTTATATTATTTTTTAATACATATAACTCGCATAAAAAGACTTTATAGATTTTATCAAAAAGTAGGTTACTCATATGTCACTTTATTTTCTACATAAAGGTACAAGTTGCATAAAAATAAAATATAAAATAAGTAATTTAAAAGATTTTGTTAAAATTTACTTTTTATTAAAATAATATTTTTTAATTCAAGTCGCATAAAAAACAAAGTAAGTTGCATAAGAGACAAGTTCTTACAAATATGTACTTTTTATGACACATTCTGACATGTGTCATAAAGTTAAAAGTACACTTTTTGTATTTTAATCCAAATCACATAAGTTGAATAAGTTGCATAGGTTGCCTAGGACATTTAGGGAAAATCTCATTTGGTGGGTGGAAAAAGGGAAACATGGTAACACCATGGGGCATTTCAAGAATTAGCCCTAAAGAAAAACAGAACAAATTAAGAAGATTAATAATAAGCAAGTGGTATAGCATCTTAAAAAATCACCTTGTGTTGCAGATCTGATTTAGGGTTTTTTAACAAATGAATGCATATCACTCATTCTTATATACAAGTATTTTGAACAAGATGAGTATCACACAAGTTTGGTGTATAGAAGGAAACTGTATAATTGTTTTCAATTCTTTCTTTGCTTATCAATGTGTATTGCCACGTATACTTTGAAGTTGAAAATTCCATGATATATACTTTCCAAATCTGATGAAAGTATTCATGCATGTAATTGTCAGCAAGAAGTGTGTGTGAATGTTTTCAATATTTTCTGCAAATAGGACACGTTTTATAGGGTGTATTCTTTCAATATTTGTGATGTTGCCTTTTTATTCAAATCATTTCCACGGTTGTGATGGTTTTTGTATTATGTCCATACATGTGTTTGTTAATAGCAGATGCACATTGTTTGATTAGGAAATGTTGAAATTTCAACTTTTTCAAATATGAGGATGAGCTCTTTATAAAGTAGTAGAGAAGAGAAGAGAAGAGATGTATTCTTTCAATATTTGTGATGTTGCCTTTTTATTCAAATCATTTCCACGGTTGTGATGGTTTTTTTATTATTTCCATACATGTGTTTGTTAATAGCAGATGCACATTGTTTGATTAGGAAATGTTGAAATTTCAACTTTTTCAAATATGAGGATGAGCTCTTTATAAAGTAGTAGAGAAGAGAAGTAGAGATGTATCTGCAGGCCTACCACGAACTGCAGCTTTTGAAAACTTCAAAAATCCTGCCCTTCTAAGCCAGCCTGCCTGGGTATTTATAATAAGTTCCCCATTTGCTATTTTCCTTTATACAGCAATGTGGGATGACCAAATAGCATTTCATGATGTTACTATCTACGACTACGAGCTGCTATGAATATATGTTCATAAGTTATATCCTACCTTAAATCCTTAAAAAAATGGATTAGATAGATGAACTAGAGATAAAAATATAATTCAAATTTGAAGTTGGAATAACTATGGCTCCAAATGTGATATTTTATGATCAAAAAGCTCCTTCAAAATGAAACGCTTGTTTCATCAGCGGTAAAAACTGAGTTACATCATCAAGATAGCATTTATCATACTTACCAGACAAAGCCTTTCTTTGTCAAAGCATTTTTAATGAAAATTGAAATTCAAAAGCTCTTTAGAATCTCTCTTAAAAATCTGCTGCCAGTGGTGATCACTGGCACCACAGTTGTTGCCTTTTTAGCGCTTAACATAATAAGTTCCACTACAACAAAACAAGTGTTTAGGGTCGCCCTTTTTCTAGGGTCGACTTAGTCGTCCCTAGATTAAGGGGGGACCCACCACTTTAACAACAAATTCTTGGTCAAAAGGGCTGTGGGGAAAAGTGGGGACCACAAAACCTAGGGACGACTTAGTCGTCCCTAGGTTAAATAAACTTATTTTTCCCTTTTTAAATCTTTTTTATATATTTAAAATTAATATAAATATTTTTTATTTAAAAAGTTTAAAATGAAAGTGGGGACCAGAAAACCTAGGGACGACTTAGTCGTCCCTAAGTTAAATAAACTTATTTTTCCCGTTTTTAAATCTTTTTTATATATTTAAAATTAATATAAATATTTTTTATTTAAAAAGTTTAAAATGAAAGTGGACCCACTTTACCTTAGGGACGACTAAGTCGTCCCTAGGTTAAGTAAATATATTTTTTTATCTTTTTTATTTATTTAAAATTATTTAAAATTAATATAAATATTATTTAAAAAAACGTTTAAAAAACGTATAAATATAAATAATTTTAAAATTAAATTATTTAAAATTACTTTATACATATTTAAAAAAATATATATATTTAGTTAAAAATAACTTTATACCTATTTAAAAAAAAACTTTATATATATTTAAAAAAAATTTATATATTTAGAAAAAAAATTATACATATTTAAAAATAACTTTATACATATTAAAAAAACTTTATACATATTTAAAAAAAATTTATACATATTTAGAAAAAAAAGTATACATATTTAAAAAGAACTTTATACATATTTAAAAAAAAACTTTATACATATTTAAAAAAAACTTTATACATATTTAAAAAAAACTTTATACATATTTAAAAAAAACTTTATATTTATTTAAAAAAAACTTTATACATATTTAAAAAAACTTTATATTTATTTAAAAAAAACTTTAGATATATATTTAACACTTAAACACGCGCTTAATTAAAAATATATATTACAACGATAATAGATTCATAAATAAGAAAAAAAACATCACAAACTAGTTAAAACTAAACGTACAGATTAACACATAATAATAAAATACAAATTAACACATTAAAATAACAAATAGATTACTACTCAAAGCTAAGATTTTCCATATCATTTAAAAGCTCATGAAGTATTGCAGCCGATTGACATGCGTGGTCTTCAGGATGCCTTTCCATTTCTAGTCTTGTCTCTAGCATCTTTATCTTTAGATCTTTGATCTTGCAATTAGAGCACTCAGTTGGTGCAGATTGAGAAGGACCTGTATAAGAACTTGGATGTGAACCTTGAGGTGTTGAAGATCCAGGGGAAGATCTTATACGGAGTTCGAGATCAAAATCATCCTTCCATTTAAAATATTTACATCCATAATCATTTGTTTTTGGCTGTTACAAAGTAAACAAATAACATGACATGTCATTTTAATAATCACACGTATTACATTACTAAAACATTTGATTGTTTACCTTCGAAAGAGGACACGCATAGTAAAGTTTACCAAAGCTATGAGCTTGAGAGTAGATAAACTAAACATGAAGCCATTGAAGAACAATACAGAAATCATCTTTCAACTCTGGCCAAGAAGCAGCCTCTTTGCCACATAATGTTCATCATAATACAACGTGTTATGGATAGTACTCTAATGTTTTGACTCAAAATCCACAAACGTTGTACTGTATTTAATAGACTTGGTTTTGCTATACAAAAAGGGTTAGCGGCGCAGCTTGTTCCCCGTTTGCCTTCTCCTACTATGTAAATTATAACTATTAAATTATCACTTTCCCGTGTTGTGGGAGATGTAACCAAGTCAGAACCTCATCATACACTGCAATTTTCGATTGAAAGCATCTGCACTACCAAATCTTGATTGTAAACATAAACAACATTAACATCCAACAATCTATAAAAATATGCTTACATAGATTCTCCTTTGATTGCTCCTGCTTTTGGAATTACCCTTGTTTGTGTTCATGCCAAGTATAGTATATCGTTGCCGAGAAAGTTAGCCAACAATACTTTAAATCCACAGACTGTTTCATCACTTTCCCGTGTTGTGGGAGATGTAACAAAGTCAGAGCCTCATCATAACCTGCAATTTTTGAATGAAAGCATCTACACCAGGATGCTCAACCAAATCTTGACTGTAAACATGAACAACATTAACATCCAACTTTAAACTAATCGATCTTCCTTTTGTATCTTGGTTCTAGGTCTTAGAAAAGTGACTTAAACTCTCAAGGGGCGTTTGGAATTTGATATCCGGATATTTGAATTTGAAGACCAAGATTCGTTTGTTGATCTTGATCCGACACTCCTGACATAAATACTTCAAATTGCTTGTCTGTTTAAATTTACAGCAACGAAACTAAAAAGACTAGCAATCCCAAAGACGAAAGACCCTCAAATGAACAAACGAAAGGATAATTAACTATTAAGGAGCATTAAATCCCTTTAATAGTAAAAATCAAGAAAATTGAGTTCGGGTAAAAATATTTACAAACACATCCAGGTCAAAAGTATTTGAGCTAAGTTAGCATGATGGTTTTCTTTTGAATATTCAACAAAATTGACTTTGAGTTCAAAATATTTCAACTTATATCATCGGTTCTATCTTCAGTGCAAGTTTATCGGTTGTCTATTTTCATGTTGACTGTGCCCGCAGAAATGATTCGGAAAGGGTCACTTCGGTTAGGCCATCTAAGTCAAAGACTCGGTGTCATGGTAAAACTTCATCCGTTTTAAGACAAATCAAGACAGGCGTTATTTTCAGTTACACACTTACAACCTGCAGTTCTTATAATCATGATATTGTTTCAATGCCCAAATTATCACTGACCAATAATATACCGAAAAGCAGATGAAGCTCTACTGTTTAGAGCTGAAGGGATTCACATTCACCTGATATCCTATTTTGTTCAGTTAATAGCTTGAATTGAGAATTTGAGATGATATAGCGGTTGACTATATATTAATAAACGGACTTGAGTTTATATATTCTATAAAACCAATAACTCGATAAGCTTAGCAAATAAGCTAATCCAATAGGTTAAACTGAACCGATGCATTTCACCTCTAATGGCACAGATTATCTGAGAAACGTGCAACCCGATATATAAAGTTGTGTCTTGTAACGGGATTAATTATAGAATACATGGTATATGCCTGTGATGTTTTACTTGTCCGTCTTAATGTGTTTTTTACCAATATAATGGTACTGTAAAGTTATCTTCTTATTTTACTTATGGTTCTTAATGTGTATGTGATTGTATAATTTCAAAAAACTTATGTTTGGGGAAACACATTTCAATATACTGATGTTTCAGTTGGGAGAAGTCAACACAACAAAGATTCTAACTTATATCCTCAATTCTATCTTCAGTGCAAGTTTATCGGTCGTCAATTTTCATCTTGACGGTGCCCACAGGAATGGTTCGGTAAGGGTCACTTCGGTTAGGCCATCCAAGCGAAAGACTCGGCGTCATGGAAAAACATCATCCATGTTAAGACAAATCCAGACAGACATATTTTTTCAGTGACAACATACATTGCTTATAATCATAATGTTGTTTCAATGCCCAAATTATCACTGACCAATAATATACAGAAATGCAGATGAAGCTCCACTGTTTAGAGCTGAAGGGAGCCATAAACGTGCAACCTGATATATAAAGTTGTGTATATACTTGTATACAAGTTTTACTTGACCATTTTAATGTGTTTTTACCAATATAATGATACTGTAAAGTTATCTTCTTATTTTACTTGTATAATTTCAAAAACTTATGTTTGGGGAAACACATTTCAATATACTGATGTTTCAGTTGAAAATTTTAACAAAACACCAAAAAAGGAAAGAAACATAAAGGATTAGTCATGTTTGGGTCAACACAATAAAGATTCTAACTTTATAGTCTGTATAAAGTTTATACCACTTCAAAGACAAACAAGAAACTTATGAAATTACAAATTTACAATCATAATACAGTGATAGACTTCCTAATCTGAGCAGTATCTGCAAAGCAGCCTTACTTATGACGATTCACTACAACAGACTCATGGTTGGAGGAAAACGAGCCACCGCACCCCTGTCAGGGTTCAAATACTTCGTGTACACTGCGTTGTACTGATTATGTCTTGCACTAGCATGAAAGCTCACCAAACTCTTAGCACAGTCCCTTAGTTGATCTTCCGTATATCCGGTGTAATGTTTGAGTGTTTCAGTCCAAGCAGGTGTCTTATTAAGGGTGCACCTAGCAGCGTACACAACTGAAGCAGCAAGCATCGAAGGGTTATTTCCTATGGTAATCAAGTAGTCCATCAAACCGAGCTCAGTGAAAAAGAACACCATATTCTCCATCTCACTGTCAGTTGGAAGTGAGGCTTTAGCATAGCGAACAGTGAACACATACGGTGTTGGTACCGTCAGATACCAACCTAAACGACTAAGAATAGCCTTTTCCATAGCAAGAATTTGGTCTCTTGAGTATGTATGTTCACAAATAGTAATCATATCAGTAACGGGTAGTGCCCATATTTGCTCATACTTGGAAGATATAAGCAACGCGGTGGTGCCAACCAATTGAAGCTCGGTTCTTGGAACAGTAGTCAGCGACAAGTATCTATCAACAATATTGATAGTGAGAAAGAGAGTCTCTGGCATCAAGTCATACTGGGCGTGAACTTCTACTAGCCAGTCAAGCAAGATAGTTCGCATTCCAGCATTGATATCATGTTGAAAATACATGTAATCTCTCAAACGTTCTTCGGTCTCGGAGAGCTTGTAAAATTTATAGATGTCCTCCACATATTCAACCTCAGCAAGCTCGTTATTCTTGTCAAACTCGTCAATATTGATGATGGCAGGATCTTTAGGTTTTGTAGTAGATGGGATCCCAGAAGCAGCCTTGCTACGCGCAGTAAGAACAGATGATAGTGACTTGGAAGGCTTTTTGGTTACAACAGTAGGGTTTGGTGCCTTCTTAGTAATTGGTTTATTGACACCTGCTGCTGCTGCAGTCTGAGTAGTGACTTGATTTGTAACGTCACCAAGGGCTCGGCGTCTTATTCTTTCGCCTTGTGCAACAATAGGATGACGATGATCAACAACAGCTGCCATAATATATGCTTCTTGATCTTCAAAAAAAGCCTTTTTCTACGTTCCAATATCGTAATTCTAAAAATCTAGGCAATGGTTATGATGTGTGGGATGAAGTTGAAAAGGATCTGATTATGGTTTTGATGTTTTGGTATGAAGATGAAATTATGAGCCTGATATTGAGTTATTTATAACGTCGAATTTGATTATGAACCGTTGGATGGATCTATGTCGGTCATCTTATTTAATTACCGTGTAGCACACGCTTTGCTGCTCTCTTTTTTTAATTAATAAGATAACAAATTTAAATTTTGGCCAGTTTTTAACAAAAAAAAAATTTCAAAATAAATTTTTATTAATTCACTATATTTTGAATAATTTGTTAATTCATGTTTATTAAAAATAAATTAGAGACTGAATTTGTATATTTACAAATCACGGGACTATATGTAAAAAATATTAATTTCATTTTAACCACCTAACAGAAAAATTGGTCAACGACCATTTTTACCTTGATTAAACGTCATTATTTCTCTACAGTAATAAATTTCTTTTTATCTTTTCAATATTTCATGTTCAAACACCCCTGCTTATTCTCGATTAAGTAACCGTTTTTAATACGTTTTCATTTTAAAATAAGTGTCATCAATAAAAAGAACTCAATACAATATCATCAAACAACGTCGCCTTTGAAGGCGGTTTGTTGTCATAAAGAGTCTTATTGCGAAACAACCAGGTATGCCACCAGAGAGAATTAATATCAATTCCGCGACGCAAGATGTTGATCCTAGTTGTAAGAGCATTCAATTTAATTTTCGAGTCAAAGACATTCAACTTGATAGGCATATATATCACCCAACAAGTTCTAGACGACATACTTGAGGATCGAGTGTCATCAGTCATTTTCCTAATCGATCTCATAGTAAACTCACCAATAAGATCAGTAATAGCATCAAATTGTGACTGCTCTTATCCTCCCAGAACTAACGGCGCAAAGAAGAATCCAGGTTAGAATTCACAAGCTTAAATCTGACATTCACCTTTTTGTAAGAATCCACTTGACCTTAACTGGTTCAAGCATCCTTTACTCAATACTAGCAAGCCAACCAAAAAACCCTAATATATCTTTTGTCTTCTTGAATCCAATCTGTTAATGCAATAAATGCCTAAAAACGTTACTTGCATTTTTTGGTCTCGCTTTGTTTTGATTACGACAATATGTAAAAACAAGCATTTACGAAAACAACGAAAAACGAATTCTTGAGTTCAAGTATTTTTCATTTTACCCACTTTCACTTAAGGTATGGATAAACAAGTACTAACCTTAATCAAGTGATCAAGTGATTTAATCTTTTCTTAAAACTCACTTTTTATTAAGTGTGACAAGTTTTTATTAAACTTTCTTTTTAAGAAAATGTTTTATTAAATTAATTACTTGAAATTTGAAAATGGCATATTCTTATTTGGTTAAGAATATCCTTTCAGGATATTTTTTATATCCAGATAAGACCTCCACCACTAAAGGACAAAAAAGAACGGAGTCTAGTCCGACGGTACCTTAGCACCTAGGCGGTACCTTATCGATAAGGTACCGCGGGCTAAGATAAGGTACCGCGGGCAGAAATAGCCGTTGGCTCCTTTGTCCTATAAATAGTGGACCATTCTCAGCTTTTCACCTCACCTCTTTTGCACATTTATTTCCAGATTCAAACCCCTTCTTTAATCATTCAAATCTTTGATCATTTGTTTGATTATTACTTGTTTAAGAAGTGAATCTTGTTCTTCCATCCCTTCCTCTCCAAGTGCAAAGAGAAGAAGACTACTTGTGAAGTGTTGAGTCCACCACCAATGATCCATTGAAGATCTAATTTTATACATTTGTAGTTGTGTCATAGTTGTGAAGATCCAAGTAGTTGTGTCTATTTGGAAGTTGTGTATGTACTAAGTATAGTTGTGTAGATTGGTCCTATCTACGATTAGGGCTCGACTTTTAGCTTAGAGTCGGAAATTAGTTAAGCGACGTGTACGGTTTTCTCCACCATAAGGAGCTTGTTGTGTAGTGAACTCTCGAGTAAGGAGTACTCGAGGAGTGGAGTAGGAACGAGGAGTGAGCTTCGTTGCCGAACCACTATAAATCCTTGGTGTTCGGTTTGATCTTTCTTTACCCTTAACTCTTTACATTCTTTATTCTTTATGTATATACATGTGTTAGTATTAGATTAGTTACACTATCATTCTTTATTCTTTGTGGATATATTTTTGTTAGTATTAGTTTAGTTACACTGTCATTGTTCATATTGAGCATAAGAAGATTTCACATATTTCCTGAAGCCTAAGTTTTTGAAAAAGGATTTTTGGAAACCACATTTTAACAAGTAAATATAAGAAACTATTCAACCCCCCCCCCCTTCTAGATTCTACAATTGGTATCAGAGCCTGGTTGCTCAAGAATTTTTAAAGTATATTGTATTTTAAAACTTGAATCGATCTATGGATTCCAACAAATACCTAGAAGGGCAATCTATGCAAAGACCACCATTTTTTGAAACCGATAGTTTTATTTATTGGAAAAATAGATTTGAAACTTATGTGAAATCAAAAGATTTAGATCTTTGGCATGTTATTACCAATGGTGATTTTTTACCCTTTCAATTTAATGAAGTTTCTAAAACAAAAGAATTGGTCACTTTTGACAAAGCTAATGACGATACTAAAAAGAAACTTTCAAAAAATAATGAGGCTAAAATGGTGATTTATAATGCTTTGCCTAAGAAAGAGTATGAAAGAATTTTTATGTGTGAAACCGCTAAAGATATTTGGAACACTCTTTTAGTAACCCACCAAGGTAATAGCAAAGTCAAAGAAAGTAAAATCAATCTTCTTGTCCAACAATATGAACAATCTGTCATCTTAGAAGATGAAACTATTGATAGTGCATTTGCTAGGTTTAACACCATTATTACTAGTCTAAAGCACTTGATGAAAGTTTTTATAGCAAGAACAATATTAGGAAGTTTCTAAGGGCTTTACATCCAAAGTGGAGAGGAAAAGTCACGGCGATTGAAGAGTCGAAAGATCTCTCAACTTTATCACTCGATGAACTCATAGGAAACTTGAAGGTTCATGAGATGATAATTTTGAAGGACTCGGAATTAGTGAAAACCAAGAGTGAAAGGAAATCTCTTGCACTTAAAGCCAAGAAGGCACAAAGTGACCATGATAGTTCCTCGGAAAGCGATGACGAGGAGTATGCATTGGCGGTGGGAGATTTCATGAAGTTCTTCAAGAGACGAGGTCAACACGCTAGGCAACCCAACTATGACAAGAAACCATTGTCAAAGAATCGGTTTGTCAAGAACGAAAAAGGTGATAGGAATTGCTTTATATGTGGTGATCCAAATCACTTCATTGGTGATTGTCCAAAGCCCGCTCGTGATAAGAACCACACAGCGTTCGTTAGTGGCGCTTGGAGAGATAGCGGTGAAGATGATGATGACAACCCCAAAGAGGAGAAATGTCTTATGGCTCACACTTATAAAGAGGTACATTCCGAAACCGAATATTATAGCAATGATAGTTCCACTTGTGATGATATTGAATTTGAAGGCAAATATAATAGTTTACACAAACTTAGTCTTAAATTCATAGAAAAGAATAAAACCTTCAAAACAACCAAAACTAAGCTTGAAAATGAGATTAATGAACTTAGGGAGAAATTGGCTAAACTTGAGAAAAATAAAGAGGTTGATTTAAGTTGCTTAAGTTGTGAGAAACTTAGATTAGAGAATGAAGATCTCAAGAGCACCTCCATTAAATTGGAAAAGTTCATGAAAGGTACTAGTGCTCTTGATGATATGTTAAACAAACAAGTTCATTCTAAGGAAAGACTTGGTCTAGGTTTTAACTCAAATGAAGCCTCAACTATTGAACCAAAACAAGTCAGGTTTTCATAAAAAAACGCCCACTATACACGGTTCCAAATTGTATGGCGCGGTTCCTTATCACTATGGAACCGCTGCCATAGATAAGGTACCGCGGGCAGAGGATGATTTTGGTGAAAATCCTGAACTTTCTGAAAAGTCTAAGTTAGATGAAAAACTAAAGCATCTTACTGTTAATAAGTTAAAATTACCCATACTTGACGACAATGCTATTGGTAAGTTCTACAAGCCATTAAGTAAACCTCTCATGGGAAATAGAAGTTTATCTAGACTATCCTCTACTCCACCTAGAGTACGGAATGAGTCTAAGCCTAGAAGTAGAACGACAACGCCTAGAAGAGATAATCAAAACAATTCACGATCTAGAAGTAAAACTCCAACACCTAGAAGGAATAATCATAACTCTAAACCTAGATCAAATACACCTAGGAGAAATAATGAACAACAAAATGGTTACATGAATTACTACCCTCCTCCATTTTGTTCTCCATGGGAACCCCTCCTTCATTCATGCATCCCAACCAAATGCAAAGGATGTTTAGAACTAACAATTTTGGACCCATGAGATATTGGGGACCAAATGTTTGATCTTGTGTGTTGTTACCTAGATATGCTTGGGAATTGATTTGGAGCCCGATGAGTGGATTAAGGATAGTGGATGTTCTAAACACATGACGGGTAATCGAAGTTTGTTCTCGCATTACAAAGCATATGATGGAGGTAACATCACATTCGCTAGTAGTCTACGTGGTAATATCATTGGCAAAGGTACGGTTTCTCTTGACTCCATGACCATTGAAAATGTTGAGCATGTAGATAACTTAGGATTTAACCTTTTAAGTATAGGTCAAATTTGTGATAATAAGTGTAAGGTCATCTTTTCGGAACATGACAGTGAAATCGTAAAAGATGGAAAAGTCATTGGAAAAGGTGTTAGAAAGCATGGGCTTTATGTCATGAAGGTTAATAAGAAGTCAAAAGACAACATATTTTTTGCGATTATAGATGATAGTTCTACTCTTTGGCATAGGAGATTAGGTCACGCTAATATGCGTTTAATTCAATCTTTAGTCTCTAAGGAGTTGGTAAGACACCTCCCCAAGATTAATTTTGATAGTCACTTTTGTGATGCTTGTAAAGTTAGAAAGCAAGTTCACTCAAGTCACAAAGCCAAGAATTTGGTTTCGACCTCTCGGTGCTTAGAGCTCCTACATATGGATCTTTTTGGAACTTCCGCCATACGGAGTTATGGAGGTAACCTTTATACCCTAGTTATAGTTGATGACTATTCTAGATTCACTTGGACTAGATTTTTGGCATCTAAGAATGAAGCTTTCGATCACTTCGAAATCTTTAGTCGAAGAATTCAAAATCAACTAGGATGTTCAATTGTTTCTATTAGGACGGATCATGGTAGGGAATTTGATAATGAAGTGCAATTTGGTGCCTTTTGTGAAGCTCATGGTATTACCCATAACTTCTCGGCTCCTCGCATTCCACAATCAAATGGGGTAGTTGAAAGGAAGAATAGGACTCTCCAAGAGATGAGTAGGACGATGTTAAACGAGCAATCTTTGCCTCAAAAGTTTTAGTGCAATGTCGTGGACACATCGACTTATATTCTCAACCGAATTCTTATTCGACCTTTCCTAGGAAAGACCCCCTATGAGATTCTTAAAGGTAAGAAACCCTCATTAGAATACTTTAGGGTGTTTGGAAGCAAGTGCTTTATCCTCAACACCAAAGACTACCTTACCAAGTTTGACCCAAAGTCTTACGAAGGTATCCTTTTAGGTTATTCCCAAACTAGTAAAGCATACATAGTCCTAAATAGAACCTCGGGGGTTATTGAAGAATCACTCAACGTAACCTTTGATGAAACCCCTCCTTCACCCAAGACACCACCATTGGTTGATGATGACTTGGATGAATTAGAAGTTTTTAAAGCCAAAGAGATTAGAAAAATAGGAGTTGAAGACCTTAGTGTTGAAAAGGAAGTAAACATAAAGGAGTCTAGGGATCATACTCTCAATAATGTCATTGGTGACTTAAATCAAAGGACCCTAAGATCTCAAGTTCAAAACCAACGCAACTTCTTTTGTTTCGTCTCCTTGATTGAACCAAAGATGTTAAAGAAGCTTTGTCGGACGAGAGTTGGGTCATTGCGATGCAAGAAGAATTGAACCAATTCGTTGCCAATGATGTTTGGGAACTTGTTCCTCCACCTAGAAGTTCTACCATTATAGGAACCAAATGGGTATATAGGAATAAGTTAGATGAAAATGGTGTTGTGTCTCGTAACAAAGCGTGGCTTGTAGCACAAGGCTATAATAAACAAGAATGTATTGATTATGACGAGACATATGCACCGGTAGCTAGATTAGAATCAATTAGAATCCTTTTAGCCTACGCTTGTGCCTTAGATTTTAAGCTTCAACAAATGGATGTAAAGAGTGCATTTCTTAACGGTTTGATCAGTGAGGAGGTATATGTGGCTCAACCTCCCGACTTCATTGATTTTAGAAACCGGACCATGTTTACAAGCTTAAGAAAGCACTTTATGGACTCAAACAAGCACCCAAAGCTTGGTATGATAGACTTAAAGGGTTTCTTGTTAAACATGAGTATACCATGGGAATGGTAGACAATACACTCTTTACAAAGAAGAAAGGTCCTCACCTCATAATCGTACAAATATATGTGGATGACATTATATTTGGCTCAACTTGTCAAGAATTGTGTGATGACTTTGCCAAAATCATGCATGATGAGTTTGAAATGAGTATGATGGGAGAACTTAACTTCTTTTTAGGACTCCAAATTAAACAAATGGACGATGGTATATTCTTTAGTCAATCTAAGTACGCTAAAGAAATGCTAAAGAAATTTGGATTAGAAGAATCTAGACCAATGAAGACCCCTATGGCCTCGGATACTAAACTCACCGTAGATGATGATTGTGAGTCGGTAGACAACACCAAATATAGAGGTATGATTGGTAGTTTGTTGTACCTAACGGCTAGTCGACCGGATATCATGTTTAGTGTTTGCCTTTGTGCTCACTTCCAAGAGGCTCCTAAAACCTCTCACCTTGAAGCGGTTAAGCGTATCTTCCGATACATTAAAGGCACTATACATTTAGGATTATGGTATCCTAAAGGGACCGGCGTAGAAACCATTGTCTATGTGGACTCGGATCATGCGGGTGACTATGTGGACCGGAAAAGCACTAGTGGAGTTTGTACCTTCATGGGTTGTTGTTTAACTTCTTGGTTCTCCAAGAAACAAACCGCTCTTGCAATATCCACCACGGAAGCCGAGTATGTGAGTGCCGAAAAAGCATGCCAACAAGCTCTATGGATGAAGCAAGCGCTTGTTGATTACGGGATTTCTCTTGATGATGTTCCCATCATGTGCGATAATAAAGGCGCTATAGATCTAAGCAAGAATCCCGTGCAACATTCGCGAACCAAACACATAGAAATTAGACACCATTTCCTTAGGGATAATGTTCAAAAGGGGAACATTACTATTGAAAAGGTGCCCTCCGAGGGCAACTTAGCCGATATCTTCACTAAGCCACTTAAGAGGGAACCTTTTAATTACTTGCGTCTAGGTCTAGGATTAATGGAACATCTTCCTTAAATTCTTTTCTTCTTGTGTGTTTTCTTTTACCACTTTGAGTCATTGAGTCTTCCAAACTCTTTTTGAAAAAAAAAACCTCTCTTCTCTTTTTCAAAATTCTCAAAGTCTCTTTCGAAAATGGTTGAGAAATTCGTTTGACATTGTTAATTCAATCTAAAAACGATTTTTCATAGATTCTCGCTATTAATCTTGAGCTTACATAATTCATATGTATGATTCTCTCAAACATAACAAGAACAAGATAGAATCATGAAGGATCATTGTGTCATGACTTAAGGTGTAACACCCCATTTTGATAATGGAAATGTCACATGCAATTATGGCATGTCATCAAAGCATACAAGGAAAAATGTCTAACATTACTTGACCATAAAAGGAAAATACCGGAATCAAACATCGGTAGTCCAAAAGTAAAGCTCATCACACACAAACATAGTATAGTAAAGGAAAGGACTAAACAATGTCCATAGCAAATGTATCATAAGAAAGGAAATGCATAAAGTAAAGAAGGCTAGACAGCTTCCAGTCCATATGCACGTACTCTTAGTGTCTACGAGCGTCCCTGAGTACCTGCCGTTTTGGGAACATGGAAAAGGAAAACAGCTGAGCAAATACGCTCAGTGCACGGATGTACAATAAAGCATGAATAGGATAAGCATATAACATATAACAGCGGAAGAAAACTAAGTCCCGAGTAACCTGCTTAAGTCTTGATAAAACTGGTTTTATAGTTTGAAAGTCTTATGTTTATCTTATAAAAATTGTTTATCATATTTTACCATTAGCCAATATAGGTCATGAAAATCTACCGTGCATGAATACTTGGAGGGGTGACCTCATCATGCAAATTAGAGGGGCTGCCTCTAATTTAATATATTGGTTTTTGGGTAGGAGGGATCAGCTCCTTGTGAAGGATGCAAGGCACACACCACATTCACCATGAAATCCTGACTGAAAACATGTAACTAGGATGCACCCATATGCCCCACGTGATAAATATAATATAAATTGCCAAAAGCTGAAGGGACGTCACGAGCAATCACTCCGCCGTGGTGAATTCATAACATCAGTGCCTCTAATGTTATGGTTATGGTACCTCCATAACTAGGTGAAATTGGTCATGCATGTATATGGCTATAGGTAATCTTAATAAAACATAACCAATCAAACACGTAACTTATACTACGGGAAAACAGTTGGCTGCATACGGGGAATCCTAATAAGGAATGAACGTCCATACTGAAAGGACGAGAATCCGTACCTTATGTCCAGTGAACGAAGAAGATGAACTGAGAGGAATCCTACTTTCGAATCACTAGTGCTACATAAATACATACATGAATAAGTATCCGCTTACTAAATACGTAACTGGTTTTATGTCATGTCTTAGCTTATTTTATGTGTTCTTACCATGTTTTACTGTTTTTAAGCCTTAAACCGTGTTTATCTTATATTCTGTCTAATCTGATTAAGTATTTCTGGTATTTCATGTGTTATTATACTTACTATGTAATAATAAGTAACTTTTCAAAAATAGCAGGTTTCCTAAAATAGAAAGTTTCCAAAAAGAGAAAGTTTCCAAAAATAGAAAGTTACCAAAAATAGAAAGTTTCTAAAAATAGAAAGTTTCCAAAAAAAAGAAAGTTTCCAAAAATAGAATTACTGCTTAAAATATATAAGTTTCCAAAAATAGAAAGTTTCCATAAATAGATCAGCTGCCTTAATTAAATAAGTTTCCATAAATAGATTAGCTGCCTGAAATAAATAAGTTTTTAAAAATAGAAGGTTTCCATAAATAGATTAACTGCCTTATTTAATTAAGTTTATAAAAATAGAAAGTTTCCATAATTAGAAATAAGCTAGTTAAATAAGCTAAGTATATAAGCCTAAGTGTTTTCATGATTATTTTCTAAGTCATATGATATAATGTATAGTTTAATAATTATTTCATGTAATTAAATTAAACTATAGGTTAAAATATTTAATTAAAGTATAACATGTTTTTAATTAAATAAGGTTAAATACTTAGGTTCAAACATGTATTATTATATATTAATAATATAACCTAAGTCAAGTTAATTAATTAATTATAATCATGGTTTTTAAATAATTAATTAATTATAAGTCTAAAATATAAAATACTTAGGTTAATTAATTTCATGATTATTAATAATTAAAATAACCTAAGTCATGTTATTAAATTAATCATGTCATTTTATTAATTTAATTTTAACATAAGATCATAAACATAAAAACTAAACATACACCATGAACCGGATCTAGACTAAACACCATGAACCGGACATGAAATCGACACCGTACCCCGAACCAAATCGGGGTAACCCGTGTCTTGATGCTGTCGTGGGACCCACACCCACTAACCAAGACCATATGGTCTTGGTGGTGGTCGGTTGGCCAAACCGAAACCCCCTTCGGGTTCGGTATAGGCTACGGCCAAAAACAAACACCCCTTAAACCATATTTTTGATTTTATTAAACCTCAATTTATGTTAGATCCATGTTTATTTATTAGGTTTTTGTAAAAAAAAACATAACATGTTCTTGATTTATTAAAAGATCAAATCAAAAGAAAAAGTTTAAAAAGGATTTACCGAATTCGTGGATCAAAAGGACGAAGAACAAACACGATCACCAACTAATAATCCAAGATCCAAGATCAACAACCACCTCCTTGTGGTGTTTGTAGGGTGGCGGCACAAAAAGAAAAGGGAAGGAGGGTTTTAGGGTTTTTCTAAAATCTTCTGTAAACTAAAAATGAGTAGTGTAAAAAATATTTAACCCCTTTTGTAAAATTTACAAATGGGCTTGGCACATTTGTCCTTGTATCCGCGGGTAGGGGGCCCCACTTGGGGTACCCGTACCTTTTTCTGTGTCTCGATGTTAAGTTATACGTTCGTGATTATTTGTGTTCACGTTTTAAGTGTTCTCGTTACGTAACTATCGTGATCTAATATATTTAATTACGCTCGTAATAAATATATATACGTAATTAATAATAGTTCGTGTTTTAATTACGTTCATGATTTCATGATCGCATGTTCGTGATTAATTATCGTCAAATAATTATTACGTGATCGTGCGTAGTAAATACTTATCGTGTTCTAACACGTACGTAATACGTAAAATCCTAACACGTAATCGTAATCATGCTATATTAGGAAAGTTTTAATCTAGTATGTACGATCTTAAGGGTACTATTCATGGTAAAAGCATGTGGGTTTTACAACTCTTCCCCCTTAAAAAGAATAATTCGTCCCCGAATTATTGATAAAGTAAACTGGAAAAGAAGAACATACCCGAATTCAAAATATGAAATGAGGGTAAGAAGCCCGGATAGACTCCTTTGTTTCCCAAGTGGCTTCCCGCTCGGTATGATCCCTCCATAGAATTTTGACGAATGGAATCGTCTTCTTTCTCATGACTCGTTCTTGTCTGTCAAGAACTCGTTCGGGTTCTTCTATAAAAGTAAGATCTTCACGTATCTGTTCCAGTGGATACTGAACCATGTGAAGGGGATGATACTGGTACCCTCTAAGTAAGGACACATGAAACACATTGTGTACATGCGAAAGCTGCGGAGGTAACTCCAATCGGTAAGAAACTTCACCGACTCGTTCAATGATATCAAACGGTCCGATGAAACGAGGACTGAGCTTCCCTTTAATCCCGAAGCATCTAACACCACGTGTCGGTCAAACCTTAAGGAAGACGTGATCTCCTACGTTAAAGTGTATATCCCTACGATGCTTATCGGCTTAACTCTTCTGACGTGACCGTGCCTCCTGAATTTTCTGCTTAGCTACTGCGATCTTCTCATTTGTCATCTCTATGATTTTCGGTCCTTCAAGTGTTCGCTCACCAACCTGGTCCCAGCAGATTGGTTCGCTCTGACTGTCCGTCCATACAACATCTCAAATGGAGCACACTTGATACTTGCGTGCCAACTGTTGTTGTATGCAAATTCCACCAAACAGATGTAATCTTCCCAATCACCCGTCCATTCCAACGCACATGACCTCAACATAGCTTCCAATGTCTGAATGGTTCGCTCTGACTGTCCGTCCGTTTGAGGATGAAAAGCCATGCTAAGCTTAAGTTGTGTACCCCAAGGTTTCTGCAGACTTTTCCAAAAGCGCGAAGAGAATCGAGGATCTCTGTCTGAGACGATGCTGGATGGTGCACCGTGGAGTCTCATGATCTCTCTTCTATACGTATCCGCGAGTTTACTTACCGGATCTTCCTTGCGGATCGGTAAGAAATGAGCTGATTCGGTAAGTCGATCAACGATAACCCAAATTGCATCATGCTTCCTCTTGGTAGGCGGAAGACCAGTAACAAAATTCATGGTGATTTTGTCCCACTTCCACTCTGGGATATCTAACGGTTGAAGGAGACCGCCAGATCACTGATGCTCGATCTTAACCTGCTGGCAGGTAAGACATTTGGAGACGTAATTGGCCACATCCTGTTTCATACCACTCCACCAAAAGTACTGCTTGATGTCATGGTTGTATAGAGAATGGGGAGCTATGAGCTTCAGCTAACAAAGCTTCCCGGAGTTCTTGGTTATCAGGAACACAAAGTCTCGTGCCCTGCCATACGATACCATCTGCATCTACTCTAAATTCCGTCTGCTTCTCCAAATTCTATATTATCGCCCATATTTCTCCGTCATCCTTCTGAGCTTCCTTGATCTTAGATAGTAACTCGGGTTCTACTCTAAGATTAGCCCACTAACCGTGTTGTCCACGTACCATGATCTCGATGTCTAGTCACTCCAATTCTCTGATGATTTCCTCTTCGATTTTAATGCCGTTGATCATTCCGGACTTCCTGCTAAGAGCATATGCTACTACATTTGCCTTTCCGGGATGATACTATAGATTAATGTCATAATCCTTCAACAGCTCTAACCATCTCCTCTGCCTCATGTTTAATTCACGCTGAGTGAAGATATACTTCAAGCTCTTGTGGTCCGTGAAAATGTCACATGATTCTCCATATAAGTAGTGCCTCCATATCTTTAATGCAAACACTACTGCCGCAAGTTCCAGGTCATGCATGGGGTAATTTTCTTCATAAGGCTTAAGCTGTCGTGAAGCGTACGCGATCACTTTCCCATGTTGCATGAGAACACAGCCAAGTCCCTTCCCCGATGCATCGCAGTAGATTTGAAATCCACCCGTACCTGATGGTAGAGTAAGAATAGGTGCAGATACTAGCTTCTGCTTCAGGTCTTCAAAGCTCTTCTCTCGATCTTCAGTCCAGACAAATTTCTCCCCTTTCCGCATCAGTTTGGTCAATGGTAGTGCTAGGCGGGAAAAGTTCTCCACGAACCTACGGTATTAGCAAGCTAAGCCTAAAAAACTGCGGACTTCCGTCGCTGATGTCGACCTTGGCCACTTAGTAAAGGTCTCAACCTTTGCTGGATCCATAGTGATTCCTTCTGCTGATACAATGTGACCTAAGAATGCCACCTTGTCTAACCAGAACTCACACTTGGAGAATTTAGCATACAGCTGCTTCAGGCGAAGAATCTGTAGTACTGTACGAAGATGGTCTTCGTGTTCCTCCTTGGACTTTGAGAAAATCAGGATGTCATCGATGAAGACAATGACAAACTTGTCCAGAAATTCATGGAAGATTCTGTTCATCAAATCCATGAACACTGCTGTAGCATTTGTCAGGCCAAATGGCATAACTACAAACTCGTAGTGGCCATAACCGGTACGAAAGGCAGTCTTAGCGATGTCCTGCTCCTTGACCCGTAGCTGATGATAGCCTGACCTAAGATCAATCTTGGAGAAGTGTTTGGCCCCTTGGAGTTGGTCAAACAGATCGTCAATGCGTGGCAGTAGATATCTATTCCGAATGGTAATCTTGTTGAGCTCGCGATAGTCTATGCAAAGACGCATACTGCCCTCCTTCTTCTTAACAAACAAGACTGGTGCGCCCCATGGAGATGTGCTCGGTCGAATGAAACCTCGTTCAAGAAGTTCTTGCAGTTGATCCTTCAGCTCCTTCAGCTCTATGGGAGCCATGCGATAAGGAGCCTTGGAGATTGGTTCAGCTCCTGGAACCAGCTCGATACTGAATTCCACTTCTCGTGCAGGTGGTATACCCGGAAGTTCTGCTGGAAAAACATCTTGGAATTCCGAAACGATAGGTTGATCCTGAATTGACGAGGATTCAGCATCCATGTCGTGAACCGTAGCTAGATAACCCTCGCAGCCATGTGACAGTAGTGCACGCGCTTGCATGGTAGATATGATTTGTACAGACCGTCCGGGTATGAACCCATTATGAATGTACTCTGGTGCATTAACATCACCGAATATAACTCGATATGAATGGCAGTCTATGGTAGCATGATGTTTGGATAGCCAATCCATGCCCAAAATCATGTCAAAGTCATTCATGTCCAGCGGAAGTGCGTCGACAGGTCGAACCTTATCGTCGAATTCTAGGGGAAGACTCTTGTATACATGGGTGATTAATACAGAGTCCCTCAAAGGCGTGGAAATAGTAAGCCTATTTTCTAGTGGCAAGGGAGGCATCCTAATGTTCTTAGCATAAGCAGTAGAAATAACCGAGTGAGTAGCACCCGTATCGAAAAGAACACATGCAGCTTGACCATACATATACAAGATTCCGGTGATGGTACCTGTAGACTTGTTGGCCTGGTCTCGAGATGTCGTGTATAAACGCCCGGTAGTAGGAGGCGGCTTGGTATCAGCATGTCCTGATGTACCCTCCATCTCGCCCTTATGGCAATCCTTCATAATATGGCCAGGAAGACCACAATTAAAGCACGCATCAGTATTTCGGCGACATGGTCCTGGGTGCCTACGGTGGCAAGTAGAGCAAAGAGGATGAGTGTATCCTCCAGCAGGTGCTCTGGCTGGCTGGGAACCTGATGAAACATTTACATAAGACATGATAGTTGGGTACAAAGGACAAAGCGGATAATCGTAAGATTGAATACCAGTGATAGCTGGACGGCTAGGCTGCAAACCTCTCTGGTTCTGGTCCCTACCGTTTCCATGGTTCCTGGTAGAGGTTTTGCTAAAGTGTCAGAATATGAGTTATAACATGAAATCATAAGGAAATGCGTAAGTATTAGGACCTGCTGTTGTTGGAGTGCCCAACGTTGTTACGGTAATTATCATTACCGCCACGCCTATCCGTAGCAGAACGGTCGTTAGTCTGACCATTTCCCTTGGGCTGATGAGGCTGCTGCTGAGTAGCCGGCTGAGACCGGTCCTCAGTTTTCTGCCTGAAAGATACATTTAAAGAGATGAATAATTGACATATGGAAAGTATACGGATTGGTCACCGCTTGAATACGAAGGTTTACCTCTTGTCGGGTCTTTCAGCTTCCCCGATCTCATCTCTCTCCTGCAGCATCTCCAGTTTACGTGCTGCATCGGCCACTTGTGCTACCGTATCCAACGGAGCACCAGATAAGTTATTGGCGGTCCTTGGATTAAGAGCCCAACGAAAATGTAGTGCTTGTTCCTTAGTGGTGCCCGCAGCTACTCTTAGGACACCAACATAGCGAAGGAAACGCTGCATGAAGTCATTGCTGTCTTCGTCAGGTTGCTGTCTAAGGCTATAGTATTCCCTCATGAGCCAATTCCTTCCTTCCATGGGGAAGATGTTAGGCGGGGGAGGATAACCGTCGTTCTGATGAAGTGCGTCTTGCATCTCTGCATCAGCAGCTGCAAATATTGCCCAGAGATTGTCTGTGTTTGCCATCTGACAGTTTAACATAAAGCATATGATTAAACAGATCAAAACATAAAATATAGATATATACATGAAAAAAAAATTATACTAAAATTTCACGAGAAAAATTTTATGCAAGAAAATTTTGTGTATGAATGCATGATGCAGTTTTATGAAGACTTTTGTATGCTCGAGAGTGAACGCCTCTGGTCAGTTCACCCAAAACAAAAGACATAGCGAGGGGACGCCTATGGGTCGGTCCCAAATTTAAAAGTTTCGATAAAACACATGCGACTAAATAGGGCCAGTCCTGTACCAACCATTACTTAGTCAAAAAAAATATGCGACAATGACATGTATATGTATGCTTAAAAAATGATGAATGCATGAAAACAACTGTCAGTTCTAGGAAGACCATAGTGACTACCCACTAATCATAGGTCATATTTGAGAGCCTACAGGTCGAAGCCTTGGCTCTGATACCATAATTGTAACACCCCATTTTGATAATGCAAATGTCACATGCAATTATGGCGTGTCATCAAAGCATACAAGGAAAAATGTCTAACATTACTTGACCATAAAAGAAAAATACCGGAATCAAACATCAGTAGTCCAAAAGTAAAGCTCATCACACACAAACATAGTATAGTAAAGGAAAGGACTAAACAATGTCCATATCAAATGTATCATAAGAAAGGAAATGCATAAAGTAAAGAAGGCTAGACAGCTTCCAGTCCATATGCACGTACTCTTAGTGTCTACGAGCGTCCCTGAGTACCTGCCGTTTTGGGAACATGGAAAAGGAAAACGGCTGAGCAAATACGCTCAGTGCACGGCTGTACAATAAAGCATGAATAGGATAAGCATATAACATATAACAGCGGAAGAAAACTAAGTCCCGAGTAACCTGCTTAAGTCTTGATAAAACTGGTTTTATAGTTTGAAAGTCTTATGTTTATCTTATAAAAATTGTTTGTCATATTTTACCATTAGCCAATATAGGTCATGAAAATCCACCGTGAATGAATACTTGGAGGGGTGACCTCATCATGCAAATTAGAGGGGTTGCCTCTAATTTAATATATTGGTTTTTGGGTAGGAGGGATCAGCTCCTTGTGAAGGATGCAAGGCACACACCACATTCACCATGAAATCCTGACTAAAAACATGTAACTAGGATGCACCCGTATGCCCCACATGATAAATATAATATAAATGGCCAAAAGCTGAAGGGATGCCACGAGCAATCACTCCACCGTGGTGAAGTCATAACATCAGTGCCTCTAATGTTATGGTTATGGTACCTCCATAACTAGGTGAAACTGGTCATGCATGTATATGGCTATAGGTAATCTTAATACAACATAAGCAATCAAACACGTAACTTATACTACGGGAAAACAGTTGGCTGCATACGGGGAATCCTAATAAGGAAAGAATGTCCATACTGAAAGGACGGGAATCCGTACCTTATGTCCAGTGAACGAAGAAGATGAACTGAGAGGAATCCTACTTCCGAATCACTAGTGCTACATAAATACATACATGAATAAGTATCCGCTTACTAAATACGTAACTGGTTTTATGTCATGTCTTAGCTTATTTTATGTGTTCTTACCATGTTTTACTGTTTTTAAGCCTTAAACCGTGTTCATCTTATATTCTGTCTAATCTGATTAAGTATTTCTTGTATTTCATGTGTTATTATACTTACTGTGTAATAATAAGTAACTTTCCAAAAATAGCAGGTTTCCTAAAATAGAAAGTTTCCAAAAAGAGAAAGTTTCCAAAAATAGAAAGTTACCAAAAATAGAAAGTTTCCAAAAATAGAAAGTTTCCAAAAATAGAAAGTTTCCAAAATAGAATTACTGCTTAAAATAGATAAGTTTCCAAAAATAGAAAGTTTCCATAAATATATCAGCTGTCTTAATTAAATAAGTTTCCATAAATAGATTAGCTACCATAAATAAATAAGTTTCTAAAAATAGAAGGTTTCCATAAATAGATTAACTGCCTTATTTAATTAAGTTTCTAAAAATAGAAAGTTTCCATAATTAGAAATAAGCTGGTTAAATAAGCTAAGTATATAAGCCTAAGTGTTTTCATGATTATTTTCTAAGTCATATGATATAATGTATAGTTTAATAATTATTTCATGTAATTAAATTAAACTATAGGTTAAAATATTTAATTAAAGTATAACATGTTTTTAATTAAATAAGGTTAAATACTTAGGTTAAACATGTATTATTATATATTAATAATATAACCTAAGTCAAGTTAATTAATTAATTATAATCATGGTTTTTAAATAATTAATTAATTATAAGTCTAAAATATAAAATACTTAGGTTAATTAATTTCATGATTATTAATAATTAAAATAACCTAAGTCATGTTATTAAATTAATCATGTCATTTTATTAATTTAATTTTAACATAAGATCATAAACATAAAAACTAAACATACACCATGAATCGGATCTAGACTAAACACCATGAACCGGACATGAAATCGACATCGTACCCCGAACCAAATCGGGGTACCCCATGTCTTGATGCTTCCGTGGGACCCACACCCACCAACCAAGACCATATGGTCTTGGTGGTGGTCGGTTGGCCAAACCGAAACCCCCTTCGGGTTCGGTGTAGGCTGCGGCCAAAAACAAACACCCCTTAAACCATACTTTTGATTTTATTAAACCTCAATTTATGTTAGATCCATGTTTATATATTAGGTTTTTGTAAAAAAACATAACATGTTCTTGATTTATTAAAAGATCAAATCAAAAGAAAAAGTTTAAAAAGGATATACCGAATTCGTGGATCAAAAGGACGAAGAACAAACACGATCACCAACTAATAATCCAAGATCCAAGATCAACAACCACCTCCTTGTGGTGTTTGTAGGGTGGCGGCACAAAAAGAAAAGGGAAGGAGGGTTTTAGGGTTTTTCTAAAATCTTCTGTAAAACTAAAAATGAGTAGTGTAAAAAATATTTAACCCCTTTTGTAAAATTTACAAATGGGCTTGGTCCATTTGTCCTTGTAGCCGCGGGTAGGGGGCCCCACTTGGGGTACCCGTACCTTTTTCCATGTCTCAATGTTAAGTTATACGTTCGTGATTATTTTGTATTCGCGTTTTAAGTGTTCTCTTTACGTAACTATCGTGATCTAATATATTTAATTACGCTCGTAATAAATATATATATGTAATTAATAATAGTTCGTGTTTTAATTACGTTCATGATTTCATGATCGCATGTTCGTGATTAATTATCGTCGAATAATTATTACGTGATCGTGGGTAGTAAATACTTATCGTGTTCTAACACGTACGTATTACGTAAAATCCTAACACGTAATCGTAATCATGCTATATTAGGAAAGTTTTAATCTAGTGCGTACGATCTTAAGGGTACTATTCATGGTAAAAGCATGCGGGTTTTACATAATGTCTTGTCTTACACACCTCCTACATCGATTTTTTTAATCCATGTATTTTGGTCAAATCTCTATTTGGTAAGTTTGCATATGTTTTCTTTGTCTATCTTTGCTTTTAAGCATATCCCTATGATAAGTTAGACTAGAAAAATAAGATTTGCTGAAAAATCTTCCTCCAAACACCAAACCCTGCTTCTGCAGGCGGTTCCATATGTGAACCGCGGTACCTTATTGATAAGGTACCGCCACCCTAGATAAGGAACCGCCTACAGTGCCTTCCTTTTTCGGGTTTTTGTCTGAAACTCTAGATTTGCTCCAACATTTTTGAGAATCCTTGTTTCAAACCCTTTGACCACCCCAAAAATACCCTAAGCCTTCCCTATTTAAACCATAAGCATTTTGCATTACTTCACATCCAAAATGTCTTATTCTCCCAATGAAAGCCTTGAATCTCCTCCATTTTCTCCAATTGCTTTCAATCCAAACCCACCCAAGAACACTCTTAATCACATGTCTCCTACCAAGAATGTTGATTGTGGAAAATCTTTTCTTCCACCACCACCCTTTAGTGTTCTTCCTCCTTCTCATGATAATGTCATGCATCATGGAACATATTGTCAATGTTGTCAATATCAACACCTTGCTATGGCACACATCTATGAGGAGTTGAGCTACATCAAGAGTCTCTTAATCAAGCCTTCTCTTCACTTTGATTATGAGATCTCCAACAAGCCACCACCACCACCCTCTGCTATTACCTTGTCTTTCATATAAGCATTGGTTACTTATCCACAAGACACCAAATTCAAGCAAATCTTAGAATTCTAGAATAACTAGGATTAGATTTATGCTTTTGGCTTGTTCCTTTTTCCATACTTCCTTATATGATGTCCTTTTAGTAACCTATCTTGGATCTTTGTCTTTGTATTTTCTTCTCTTTTATTTTTTATGTGACATATTGTTATATATTGTTGGTTGTTTCTTTTGTTCAACTAACCCTTCTATGTAGCTTGTCACCATATCTCGATTCCTCGGTGCCCCAAGCTAGGGGGAGTAAGCACCAAGGGGGGTCTTTGCGAAGTCCGTTTCTTCAAACACCGACTTGTGCAACCTTTTTGCTTCGACAAAGGGGGAGAAATGAATAAACTCGTCTTCGAAAATCTTGTTTTTGTGTGATTGAGTTTATGTATTGTCGGAATCAAAAAGGGGGAGATTGTTAATGCAATAAATGCCTAAAAACGTTACTTGCATTTTTTGCTCTCGCTCTGTTTTGATTACGACAATATGTAAAAACAAGCATTTACAAAAACAACGAAAAACGAATTCTTGAGTTCAAGTATTTTTCATTTTACCCATTTTTACTTAAGGTATGGATAAACAAGTACTAACCTTAATCAAGTGATCAAGTAATTTAATCTTTTCTTAAAACTCACTTTTTATTAAGTGTGACAAGTTTTTATTAAACTTTCTTTTTAAGAAAATGTTTTATTAATTAATTATTTGAAATTTGAAAATGGCATATTCTTATTTGGTTAAGAATATCCTTTCAGGATATTTTTTATATCCAGATAAGACCTCCACCACTAAAGGACAAAAAGGAGCGGAGTCTAGTCCGGCGGTACCTTAGCACCTAGGCGGTACCTTATCGATAAGGTACCGCGGGCTAAGATAAGGTACCGCGGGCAGAAATAGCCGTTGGCTCCTTTGTCCTATAAATAGTGGACCATTCTTAGCTTTTCACCTCACCTCTTTTGCACATTTATTTCCAGATTCAAACCCCTTCTTTAATCATTCAAATCTTTGATCATTTGTTTGATTATTACTTGTTTAAGAAGTGAATCTTGTTCGTCCATCCCTTCCTCTTCAAGTGCAAAGAGAAGAACACTATCCTTGTGAAGTGTTGAGTCGACCACCAAAGATCCATTGAAGATCTAATTTTATACATTTGTAGTTGTGTCATAGTTGTGAAGATCCAAGTAGTTGTGTCTATTTGGAAGTTGTGTATGTACTAAGTATAGTTGTGTAGATTGGTCCTATCTACGATTAGGGCTCGACTTTTAGCTTAGAGTCAGAAATTGGTTAAGCGACGTGTACGGTTTTCTCCACCATAAGGAGCTTGTTGTGTAGTGAACTCTCGAGTAAGGAGTACTCGAGGAGTGGAGTAGGAACGAGGAGTGAGCTTCGTTGCTGAACCACTATAAATCCTTGGTGTTCGGTTTGATCTTTCTTTACCCTTAACTCTTTACATTCTTTATTCTTTATGCATATACATGTGTTAGTATTAGATTAGTTACACTATCATTCTTTATTCTTTGTGGATATATTTTTGTTAGTATTAGTTTAGTTACACTATCATTGTTCATATTGTGCATAAGAATATTTCACATATTTCCTCAAGCCTAAGTTTTTGAAAAAGGATTTTTAGAAACCACATTTTAACAAGTAAATATAAGAAACTATTCAACCCCCCCCCCCCCCCCCTTCTAGTTTCTACACAATCGATGTTGATGGTGCCCTATTCACTAGATATGTGGACATGTTTATATCATCTGCCGAAGAAAAAACATTGGACAGACCAGACTAAATATCAAAACAATGTACCTTAACCAATAGTCTAACGATCATTATTTCAACCAATCCATTCTGCCATTGTAACCCTGCAACACCTAACTGTTTGGCGACCCCACTCTTCGTACGACTTTGGGGTTTCATCTTGGTTTCATCTGGGTTTCATCTGGTTTTCTGTTAAGATCTTCTTGATCTTGTTTTAGTAAATATAGTTTGGCTAGGTTTGTAAGTTTGAGTGAATGTATAGTAGATAGGATCCACCTGGTGGGGATTATCTTGATTTCTGATAGTATTTATTTGGTGAGCACCTGTGTTAGGGACTCATCTAGTTGTGTATATTGTTTTAATAAAAGTAATCACTAAGGGGTGGTTGGTTGAGTGATTGGATCTTGATCAAGTTGGTTTTAATATCATTTTTACATGGTATCAGAGCCCTAGGTTGACTCTTGGTCCTAGATTGGTGGTGATTCTTATTATTAGGGTTTTATCTTGAAACCCTATTTTGGGGGTTTTGATTAATTGGTGATTCTTGGTTGTTTAATCGTTGATTAACGTGGTTCTTGTTTGTTTCTTGGGGTCAATTTGAAGAAATCCTAATTTTTATTTTTAGGGTTTCTTGATATGGTTGATCTGTGGTTAATTGGGGATCATTGTTTGTTGATCTTGGTATATTCTGCTGCTATATCGCTCTGTAAGACTTCTTTTACTCTAAAGTGAATCTTTCTTGGTCAACAGGGAGTAAACAGGCTGATTAACATCTTGACCTGCCACCTTTTGAGTGGTTTGGATACCTGCTCTGGTCAGTCCCATTCTTGTTGACAAGATTTGAGGAGCTTGGGTGTGAGTAATATAATGAATTTTGTGTGTATGTCGTTGTTTCGTCTCGATTCAATTCGAATTGATTAAGGTTTAAAGTGAAGCTCAATGGGTTTTGGTTAAGAAAAAGGGAAGTTTGGTTTTCTATTTCTACTTAAAAGATAAAAGCGAAAAGTAATAAAAATAAACCAAAAACAAATAACTAATAATAAAGGAGCAAAACAAATAATAAAACGTAAATTAAAGCAAAACAATTAATAAAAATAAAACTAAACGAAGAAATTAACTTTCGACTTGAAAATAAAATTTACTAAATGAAAGAGGAGAAAATAAAACTATGATGGTAATTTAAAACTAAACGAGACAAAAACTAAACGGGTGCTAAATAAAAGATAAAACTTAAACCTTACGAAAAAATATTAATACTAAAATTTGATGAAATATATAACTAAAAATACGTAACTTTCAGAATTAAAATCGGAATAACTTTCAGATTAAACTAAACGATTACGGAACAATATTACTTAATAAACAAGCAGGCAAGCTACCAGCTCAAGCACGTGGAATAATTTACTCGTTCGGGATTTCTTTCATTCGGAATGTTTGGAAATAACTCTTCATTCGGAATTATTTACTACAACTCTTCATTCGGAGTTTTTTTTACTACAACTCTTCATTCGGGAAACATTAACTTGGTTCGGGAAAATGAATTTAATTTCAGGAGATTCGGGAAAATTTATTGGTTCGGGAAATATTGGTTTGGTAAAATTGGTTCGGTAAAATATAGTGGTTCGTGAAAAATGAAAAACAATAGTGGGTCAACAACTTGGTTCGGGATTTTTTTGGTTGATTCTGAAAAACAAAAATAACAGGGACTAAAATATATGGAACGAATAAAAAACTTAAGAACACGAATGAATCTAAAATTAACCAAATTAAATCTAAAGATTATACCAAACTAACCATTAATCTTCAACTAACAATAATCAATCAAACCAAATCAATAAAACTAAGAATTAAAACTAAATTAATCAAAACCCACTTAATAGAATCTATCAAAAACTCAAGAACATAACAAAATCAAAAACTTTAAATCAACAATTAAAAGAGAGATGGATTAATTAAAACTTGATTAAAGGTAAAGACTCAACAATTAAAAGTAAAGATTAAAACTTACAAATTTAAAGTGCAAGATAAGGAATTTTAAATTGACAAGAAATTAAATGACATGAAAATAAAGGTGGAAGAACTATTTTGTCAAGATAGCCAACAAGAAACAAATGAAATGAAAAACTAGTGTATATAGGGAAGTTGGTAGGTGGTGGTTGGTGACTTGTCTTCTTTCTTTTCTTTTCTTTGTCGTCTCGTCTTTAAATTAAATTTGACGTTCTCGACTTTGGCTCGGGATTTGTCGATAAATAAAACGAACCCGTCTTCTAATTTCTTCTTTTAATAGATTTTGGTTCTTCGACTTGTAAATCTTTCGTCTTTGGTCCTTTTCTTCAATAAATTCCAAAATAGGCCCGTTTGACTTCCTATCTTTTGCACTTTGCTCTTTTGACTTCGTCTTTTGTCTTTTTCTTCAATAAAACCTCGTGCAATCCTGTGTTTTTTTCCTTTTTCACATTTTTGTCCTAAAACACAACAAAAACACAAACCACGCATAATTCCGACTTTTACAACATTAATACGCGCTTTGGCCTTGTTTTAGATAGCAATAAGTGGTAAAAAGATAGGTGTTTTCACACCTATCAAATCCTATACACTTAACCATTACCATGCCCTCATGCAATGCTCTATATTAGGTGATAAAGCTTACATTTTTCTCATTATTAATCAACCTTGGCCTTATTACAATCTACTACTACACTTTAAACAAAAAAATAATCTACTAATGAAAGATAAAACTTAAATGAAAGACAAAGGATAGAAAACAATTTTCACAAGGAAATGGAAATAACTCGTAAAGAGATCTAAGACATACATTAGGGCTTTGGTGCTATGAAGATTATCACTCTCAAGTTTCACGTTCCCCACGCCAAACTTAAAAACGAGATCATTGTTATTATAAGTTAGTAAAACAAACACTTACACACATGGCTTAATTATAGACTTAAACTCCCTTATTCCTAGGTGTATCTCTTATATTCTATTTTTGTCTTAGAATGATCATGAAGATGCATTTTTGGACTTATTTCGATAATTTATTAAGCCGAAAATAAAGTAGGACGATTTGATCAATAGTTAGCTAAAAGACAAAATCTTTTAAAACTGCTTCTCGAAACCTCAAAAAGTTCATATCTTGGCATAACTCGCTTCACGATTTGAGACCATTCTCGGTCCGATATTTGGCATGTACTTCTTACTTCGAATCTTGAGAAGACAATCTTGAAATTATGGTCTTCTCTTCATATAAAGTGTCTATCTTCACTTGCAGTAGTTGAGATATTCTTCAAATGTTGACCACGACTTCTTCATTATTTCTTCAATCTTTATTTGGGATTTTGAAATACAACGATCCGCCTCCTTTTCGGACTTGGATCTATTTAT
This sequence comes from Glebionis coronaria, assembly GCA_025667525.1. Lineage (NCBI taxonomy): Eukaryota > Viridiplantae > Streptophyta > Magnoliopsida > Asterales > Asteraceae > Glebionis > Glebionis coronaria. Next base: position 90,924,755 of record CM046875.1, on the reverse strand, counting down.
CCTCATACCTTGTTAGGGTCTTTTCGGATAGACTTCTCCATGATCTTTATGGGAGTTGATTGCTTTTCGTCGTGTGTCTTGATCCTTCATATTGATTTTGGGAATAATGCTCTTCACATCATCTTTGGATCTTTAGCAATAAAATGGAATCCTCATTGTAGGGTCTACTAGATGTAGATCTTGCAGCCTGTCAGGACCGGTGAATGACTTCTGTAATCACAAGTCAAATCACAAAGAGACTTTATACACAATATGAATGTAGAATACAAATATAATCAAGGAGAACAGAATAACTATAAAGACATGATCCTTTCTAAGGATTTCTAATATTGATAATGACTAGAACTACGTTTTGTGAAGGTGTGTATAACCCTTCTGCCTAAGGTTCCTTTTATACTACAAGGAAACCCTAATACAGCATTAAAGAAAACGTGTAAAACTGATATGCATATCCTTTCGTAACATATCTCATGCATATCCTAACAGAATATTAAGTAAATAATAAAGTTTGACTTCGACTAGGACCAGGAGCAGGACTTGCTCCTACTACTACTAGGACCAGGAGGAACTACATACCTCCTAGTCTACCTATTACATTTAACTATTACAATGGTCCTAACAATCCTCCCCTAAACTTGAATTTGACCTATTGAGTTCAAGTTTCTTGGAAAACGTGCAAATGAAGCCCGAGGATTGAATCAGCAAAACTAATAGCAGCATCAAAAAGATAAGAATCAGAGTAACCGCTGCAACATGAAACACTAGAAGCTTCTCCAAAGCTTGGAACAAATCAGCATCGTGTTGAATCTTCTCAGCAACATGAGCAGATTTGATGAGCCTTTACCAAGTAGCTGCTCGCTCTTGGGCTAGCCAGTCTTTCTGGTGGAATAAGCATCACCTTGGGAGACTAGAACCCAGCCCAACTCTTAGAACGTGAATAAATGGTGAGTGGGAGTACCCTGATGATTTTAGGCAAACCATCACAGCCGTCAACGGATTTGATACGTCTTTACCAGAAGCCGTACCCCTCTGGACTCGCCAACTCTTAGCAATGAAGCATTGGTGAGTTGAAAACCCTATAGCTTTAAGCAAGCTATTACAACTATCAACGGATTTGATAAGATCTTTACCAAGAGCCGTACCCCCTTGGATTAGCCACTTTTCAGTCCAAGACTATGGCAAGTGAAAACCATCCAGTTTTGGGTAACCTGGCAACCATCAACGGATTTGAGAATCGCACCAGGAGCCGTACCCTCAAGGTGAATCAACTTTTTCTTGTCGATTAGACATGGTAAGTTGAGAACCATTTGTTGTGTGGACCAAGTCCAACACTAAGTGAAACTAGTAACCAGCATAAGCACAATTCAGTAACCAGAACCCACAAGGTGAAGCAGCAAATGGTATCATATTCACAAGTATAAAATTCAAGATGTGTTAAAAGTATAAGCAGATATTATATAAAAAGTATATATATATTTTTTTTAATAAATCGTTTTAAGTTTGTCTAATTTTTAATGTTTATTATGTTTTTTTTTAACTACAAAGAATGAAAGTCACCAATCACTGTACATATTGGTGAAAAGAATGAAAATAAGAACAAATAAACAAAAATACAAAATATAAACACTTACAACCCAATCACATCACAAACCAGAAGCAGCCTTCTTATCTGCTATCAAACGCGCCTGAATTCCTTCCACCAATGTCGTGGCCATAGAGGACTCATTTCCGGATGGAGCATTGGAAATTTGCAAATGACTAGCCAACATCGCCTCCATCGAAGAAATTGTCAAAGGATACTCCACATCTGTCAGCATAAAAACCATATGACCAGATTCTAATTCCAACATATGCACACCACATCCTGCATATAACTTCCAGCGCTGAATCACCCACTGCATTTGATCCTTCCATATACCCGAAACAGGAGCATGAGGAGGTGCATCCAACATCAGCTTAAGATCAGCCCAGATACGCAGACCAGGCCATGAAGACACAGCCATGGGGTCAAAAGGCATGCTAGAATCCACTAATCCATATAAGGCCATAAGATCCATACGATCAGCCCAAGATAACACACCCTGCAAACCCGAAGCCAAACGCACAGACCCATCACTCAAAGTAATTCTATGGGATACCACACTAGGAAGAGTTGTGGAACGCTCAACCGTGTAACCAGTAATGTTCCCATTTCCCAAAGGTAAGTCAGAATCACTGTCAGAAGCCGCAACAATCAAATTCTCAGGATCACGCTTCTCATAAGGGACTGTCTTACCACGGCGAACACGTCGAGCTTGTTTCTGGCGAAGCGAACGTCTAGGTGTGGAATCACTAGGTGTGGGTTCAACCTTTACCGTAACCTCAGCAGCAGCAGTGGGAGTAGGAGAAGTAGACTCATGAGTTCGCCCACCCAATGGATCAATAGAAGTTGCATCAGAAGTAGGAATTGGTTGAGTTCCAGGAACCGGTGGTGATGGAGATGGCAGATCAGGTGTAGCAGCAGTAGTTGTGGTGTTAGCAAAGGTGGTGGTTGGAACATGTGTGGTGGTGGTGGTAACAGGTGTGGTGGTAGAAGCATGGGTGGTGGTGGTAGCAGGACCAGCAGAAAAACCCATAGGAGCAACCAAAGGAGAAGTAGAAGTACCAACGGAAGTAGCAACAAAACCCGAAGAACTAGCAGTAGAACCTGGAGTAGATGAAGGACCGGTAGGAGCAGCAGGCGAAGAAGAGGTCACACCACGAGGATGGTAAATAAATCGTTCCGTAATAGGTTGACTCTGACGCTTCACCATACGTTCATAAAGTTCCTTGAGCTCATCAAAAGTTAAAGCCGGAACCCGGTCCCACTTCCAAGGATCATTAAAATGAGCAGCAGACTGATACTTCACATAGCGCTGCATTTGCTTGCGCTCCTCAGTCCTAGATAAAGGTCTGTTCTTTCTCTTTTCCCTAAGCTGTGCAGCAAGGGCCAACTGTTTCTTGCGCATCAATACCATAGCTCTCGGAATACAGTTGTGCTCATCAACATCGTCACCCAAAAGATCTGTAAACTGAGCATAATCCCTGGTGAGAATAGTCAACACCTGCATCCACTCACTATCACTCCAATACATTGCATCGTGCTGAACTTGTTCACGCCTCCGCTGTCGAATCTCCTCTTCTCCAGCCCGTTCAGCCTCATCAATCCCAGCTTGGATCCGACGAGCAGCCTCCTCACCTAGCCTTTCCTCTTCAGGCTGTCAACGGGTACGCTTGCGAGATGGTGATGGAGCATCAGTCATTGGGGCCTTGCCCTTCGAATCATGGGAGGGACCAGCATTGGAACCAGCAGCAGGACCAGAATCACCATCCATAGGAGTGGGAATAGCACCAAGAGAAGGAACACTGGAGGATGTCGGTGGAACCGGCAAATCATCATACACTTTATCAACAAAGGCAGCCTTTGCCAATAATGTCAAACCATCCTCAACATGCTCCATACCCTCCTCATCAGAATCTGAATGGATCACATGCTTCTTTCAGCGCCGTTGCTGAGTTTCCAAAGCTTTGATGCGATCAGCCAAAGGAAGAACAAACTCCCTAGTAAGTTTCCGGTGTTGGTTCAAATCAGCTTCTAATGAAATCATCCGCTCATGATACCTGCGCAAAAGATCAAGTAAAGACATAAGTGTAGTAGGATCCTCCGCCTGCCCACCAAGAGAACTTGGGTCAGGGAAAGCGTCATTGGGTCCCGAAGCAACATATGGGTCAAACGGTGGAGTACTAGTACCAAAAGGTTTATCAGCCGAGTGTGGAGCAGGACTAGGAGGTGGAGTCTCCACAAATGGAGACTTGTGTGGTGCTGAAGAAGGACCAGCCTTGGAGGGGGATGGTTTTTCAACCACCACCTCCGCAACCAGCTCCTCCTCAACCACATGAGAAGGACCACCAGTAGGAGCCTCCTCCTCCATCGGGTCATCATCAATCACAACAAACTCAGGAGCCTCCTCCTCCGCACCCATAGGACCTTGAGCCAGTCCGAACATGGCCTCAGTCAGGGGCCACCATTCCCCAGCAAACCCATGGACCATATTGTAATACACTTTTGCAGTAAGCTTAGACGGCACATGCTCAGTCCTATCACGAGGAATGCAAACCAGTATTTGTTGTATAAACCTAGGGTACATAAGAAACTTCTTTCTAGAACCAGCATTAGATAGATTACTAAACATCCCCTCAAATAGATAATGAGAAAAGTTAAAAACTCTACCCTGGGCTAAGAAAATAAGACCAGTAGCCAAGGGAGTAGGGAAAGCATCCCAACTCCCAGACTTGGGACTCATACAATGGATTAGAAAGTGGACCAGAAGCTTCCATTGAGGGGAAAACCTATTTTTCTGGAAGTTAAACTTCCCCCCATGTTCGTATCCTAAAGCAGCCATCCCCTCCAATACCTCCGAATTGGGGATGGATTCAACACCACCCTCATCCTGAAGATGAAGGGAAGAGCGAATAGAAGCCTCAATCACCACGTATGAACGTCCATCTATGGTAGCATGAAGTTCACGTGGTCGACCAACAACAACCACAAGACGAGCAGACGCCCAAAATTGACGAATAACACTATCATAAATAGTGGGACATACAGTAAACGCAAACCTTAGGTTGGAAGCTTCAATAAAATCCAGAATGTCAGCAAAATGTTCACGATGTGGACCATCACCCAGATAAGCAACTCGGTTGTGAGCAGGTTGGTAAGCAAGAGCAGCCATGGATCTTGATGAATTGATGGAAGAAGGATTGTGATTAGGGTGGAGATAGTAGGAGCGGTTTGTGTGTGTGTGTTGATTGGAATGAGTGAGTCAAGGGGTTAAATTGACCATTAAGAAGGAAAATAGTAACTGTTCATTGACCCCTATTAATGGGGGGTTGCCCTTTCAAATTTAGACATAATTGCATAGTAACCACTTGCCCTTTATAACATAATTACCAACTCCCAATTTACCATACTTAATTAAAAAGGTAAATACCAGGATTGGGAGCATTGACCAAAACTCAAAGCACACAATGGTCAGACCAGGAGCAAAACGTGATTAACAAAGGACAAAAGGAATGAACAGTGTCCAGGAGCCAATCACCACTTGACAAGGTAGGATTTTGAACCACCAGAAGACACCAATGATGACTAGAAGCTGACCAATGAGGACCAGAAGCCAGTCATGTAAGACCATATCCACTAGAAGTGAGCAAAAACCTCCACCAGAAGTAACACACACCACCAGAACCAATATAAGAATTTGTTAAAATCTATCAATACGTTAGTCTGTCCTACGAATATGTACACAAAGCCTCCCCTTAGGCTTAGCCTCCCCTCAATCATAGACCTCAAGGATTTACCATCCCAATATGAACCACCAAGTGGTTAAACCAAGGACCATCAAATGCTTTAGTCAGCAAATCAGCAACATTATCAGCTGTATGAACTTTAAGAACCTGAATCAGCTTCTTCTCATTGGCATCCCGTATAAAATGATGCCGAATTTCAATATGCTTCGTTCGCTGATGAAAAACAGGATTCTTCACAATGCAAATAGTGCTTTGATTGTCAATAAAAATTTTGGTGTTCATAAAATTGAAACCATAATCCAACATCTGATTTTGGATCCACAAAACCTGTCCACAACAACTAGCAACAGCAACGTATTCAGCTTCTGTTGAAGAAGTAGCTACTATTGTCTGTTTCTTGCATTGCCATGAAATAAGTCGACGACCCAAGAATTGACAACCACCAGTAGTAGACTTTCTGTCATTATTAGCACCAGCATAGTCACTATCACTATATGCTTCTAGAACAAAAGGTGATTCTCTAGGATACCATAAGCCCAGTTTAGGTTGAGCTTTGATATATTTGAAAATCTTCTTCACTGCATTTAAGTTCGAAACCGTTGGAGTCACCTGGTCTCTAGAACAAGCACTTACGGCAAACATGATATCCGGACGTGATGCAGTCAAATACATGAGGGAGCCAATCATAGACCTGTACATGTGAACATTAACCGGGGGGTCTGGCTCATTCTTAAGTTTGATTTTAGCAACTTCATAAGGAGTCGCTGCTGGTCGAAGAGGATCCATGTCAAACTTCTAAAGAATCTCATGAACATATTTATCTTGACTGATGAAAATCCCATCCGATTGTTGCTTGACCTGAAGACCAAGGAAGAAAGAAAGTTCTCCCACCGCACTCATCTGAAATTCGCCTTTCATCAAGTGTTCAAACTCATCACACCATTCCTTCCTGGTAGAACCAAAGATAATGTCGTCCACATAAACCTGAACAAGGATAATGTCCTTGGTCTTCCTCCGAAGAAATAGTGTTTTGTCAATAGTACCCCTTCTATAGCCATTCTTTAACAAGAAAGTTGAAAGACGCTCATACCAATCTCTAGGAGCCTGATGTAATCCATAAAGAGCCTTGGCCACCTTGTAAACTTTCTTGGGATGAAGTGGATCTACAAAACCCTTAGGTTGAGTGACATACACCTCCTCGTCAATTTTTCCATAGAGAAATGCACTCTTGACATCCATCTGAAACACCGTAAAGCCCACATAAGAAGCAAAAGCCAAAAACAGACGAATAGCCTCTATCCTTGCAACCGGAGCAAAAACTTCAGTGTAGTCAATGCCCTCAATTTGAGTGTGTCCTTGTGCGACAAGCCTAGCTTTATTCCTCACAACAATTCCCCGTGCATCCTTCTTGTTCTTGAGAATCCATTTGGTATTGATAGCTGTCTTTCCATCTGGTAAGTCAACCAGAACCCAAACATTCTGAAACAAGAATTGTTGCATTTACTCCTGCATAGCCTCCACCCAACTTTGATCCTCCAGTGCATGAGAAACGGACCGAGGTTCCACCTGAGAAAGAAAACAAGCAAACAAACAGTGTTGAAAGTCCGTATGATTATTACGCTTTTGATCTTCAATATAGCTCACAAGAGCATGATGATCAGACGAGGCCTTCTGCTGCATTCTGCGTGTCTTGACAGTAGAACCAGGATCTCCAATGATTTGAGTGGTAGGATGATCTTTGTGTGATTGCAAGACTAGATTGGAAGTGACCTCCACTTCTGGTGCCAAGTTATTGAGATCACCAACAAAATCAGCATCATATGAGGCCGTGTTGAAAATCCCATCTACTGGTTGTTTATGAATATCATCTAGCTTGGTAGTAGACTTCTTTTGATGGTTCCCCAAATCAGAAGGACTGGAGAAACGAGTATTAGAAGCAGACTCACTAGCTGGAGTACCAGTAGGTGATAAGCTAGCACTAGGAGCAGAAGCTGGGGTACTAGGAGCAACTGTGTCAGTAGGCTTATCCAAGGGAAACTCAAACCCACCTTGAGTAGCTGCGTTCGTAGCTTCTTGTTGTTGTTTGAGTAGAGTGTCAAGAGCTACTTGGGAATCCTGTACATCCAATGGAGTTGCACCACTAGGAGGAGTAGGAGAGACAGAGGTGGAGTAGGATGGAACCACAAAAATGTCATCCTCATCATCTGAATCAGAAAGACTAGAAGGAACACTAGTACTAGAAGTTGCAAACACTTGTGGTCCTGCATCATGGTTAGTTTTGAAACGAAAATATCCTAACGAATCACTAAGATAATCAAGATCAAAATACCATTCAGGACCCTTGCCTTGGATGTTTGACTTCTCTTCAAAATACCTGAGATTAATAGTTTCAACGATCCGCTTGGCTTGAAGATTGTAGACACGATAAGCCCGAGAGTGAGCTGAATATCCCACAATGTATCCTTCATCTGCCTTGCCATCAAACTTCCCCAAATATTCACTAGAATTCAGAATGGTGACCGGACACCCAAAAGGCTTCAAATGAGCAATATTAGGAACTTTGCCCGTGAGCAGCTCATAAGGAGTCTTCTTGTGAGGATTGGTAATAGAAACCCTATTCAAAACATAACTTGCAGTATTAACAGCTTCTGTCCAGAACATGGTTGGAAGCTTGGAATCAACAAGCATAGTTCTTGCTGCTTCTATTAGTGTCCTGTTCTTTCATTCTGCCACACCATTCTGCTGAGGAGTCCTTGCTGCACTATAATCTCTTTTGATGCCCTTAGCATTACAAAGTGAGATGAGGTCTTTATTTTTAAACTCGGTTCCATTGTCGCAACGAATACCTTTAACTTTCTTGGACAACTGGTTCTCTATCAGGGTAAGGAAATCTCTAAGAATTGAGTAGGTCTCACTCTTGGCAGCCATGAAGAACACCCACGAAAACCTGCTATAACCATCAGTTACCACCAGACAGAATAGCTTGTGGTCAATGCTTCTAATGGAAGTAGGACCAAATAAGTCCATGTGTAGTAGCTGCAATGGTTCAGTAATAAGACTAAGAGCAGTAATGGCCTTGAAGGATGCTTTGTGCTGTTTGCCTTTGCTGCAAGCAATACAATTTATATCATTTCGAAACGACTTGGGAGGTAAACCAAAGACCAGGTTCAGATTTGCAAGTTTGTGAATGGTCTTGAAGTTCACATGCCCCATCCTTCTATTCCATTGAGTGGCTTCATCTTCTGAGGCCTTAGCAACCAGACACGCTAGTTGACCAGAAGGATTGACTTCATTCAACTTGATGCTATAGAGATTGTGTCTTCTCGGGATTCTGAGTAGAACTTGTGAGTCATCCAGAAGCTGAAAGTCTTTGGAAAGCACAAGTGCATCAGTATCGGTGAAGAGAACAAACTGATTCTTGTCACAAATCTGAGAGACCGATATCAAGTTGAAGTGCTGAAGTGCTTCCACATAGTAGACCTGCTCAAAATTTAGATTAGGAGTCTTTATCGTTCCTTTTCCTGTGATCCTGCCTTCACCCCCACCAAAATAGACCTTACCTCCATGAAATGGTATAAAGTTAGAGAGAAGACTTTTATTTCCTGTCATGCTCCTGGAGCAACCACTATCAACAATGCCTAAACTAGGATCTTGGTATGGAGAAACCTACAACAACAAGTTAATAAAGATGCAAAAGTTAGTGTCTTAAGGGGACCCAAACCTTTTCAGGTTTGAGCCTGCCTTGTGGATCTTTAGTAGAGCGCCAAAAAGATTGATGAGATCCACTGTTGTTCCTTGGTTGCCAATGCATCATATGGGTATTGTTATTTGACCAAGGACAACCTACTGAGGGCTTAACAACAGTTCCCAAACTTCCCAAACCAAAATACATGTGGTCCATATTATGTGGATAAACTGGATTAAAATTTTGAAAGTAATTACTAGTGGTTTGTAATCCAATGTTTTTCCAATGATCAAGAACTAAAGGAGAGGACCTTCTAGAAGAAGAAAACGATTGAGCACTAGGATTAAGTCTTCTAGTTGCATATGGGGCAGCTCCTGGTGGACCAGGAGAAGGAAAAGCATGATTAACAGAAGCATGTGTGTCATAATAATCACAATCTTTAATTAAATGAAAGGCACTGCCACAAACAAAACATGTTTTGAAAGACCTTTTATTAGAATGAGATTGTTTCATACTGCCTACTTTATTACACACAATTCTAGGAGAAACATTCTTCCTAGGACTCAATAAACTAGGACCAGACACACTTGACATAACAGCAACACTTTCTTCACACTTCCTAGCACCAGTAGCAGCATGTTCATTCAACTTGGAACTTGTAGGTCTTGACTCTTCACTTGAACCACTAGATGCAAAGTCACTGGCTTTGTCACTGAAAGTACATGAGACAAAGTCATTAGTATTAGTAGAACTTGTTGGGGACTCAAGCATCTGTGATCCATCCAAGTCATTATGCCATGAAGTGGGCATAAAAGTTCCAGTAAGAGGAGGAGGGACAGCATGCATTTCTGCTGCTGGTTTAAACCTATTGTAACTAGGTTTTCCCTCATCCTATTTGTCGGCATCAAAGACACTTGAAAAAGATAAATCAAATACATCTTCTGAATCAATATATTTTTCAAATCCTAAGCCTCTTTTAGTTCTACCAGACATGCTACTATCAATTAATTTTGAAAGATTTTTAGGTGCCTTTTGCCATTTTTCAAATCTTAGCATTGTAGCATCTAATTTTCCTTGCATCTCCTCTTTTTCTTTGATACTAGCATCTCTTACTGTTTCAGTATACTTAAGCATATTTGTCGTGTTTTCTAGATCGATGCTTAGTATCCTGATTTTATCCTCATACGCACGTTGTGTATCTTGTAACCACCTCTTTTGTTGTTCTAATGTGTTTAATGAAGCCTTATAGGCTTGAACCTCTAAAAAATACTTATCATTTTGATCATTTACTTCATTAAATTGGGACAACAATTCTGAGTATTTATCATGACAACCAAGAGGACAATGTTGTACCTGAGGTGAGATGCCCATAAGAGCAAACTCGTTTGCTTCCTCTGCATCAGAAAGATTCCCAACAATCATTGCAAACACGTCAGTCGAGGACTCGGCTGATTCCAGAGTAGAAGCCTGATGATCACTCCAGTTGACCATAGAGTCAACAGATACCAATGCCTTCTTGTCATCTTTTACTTCCTGAACCTTAAAAGCTGAGTACCTGCTCTTCTCCTGGTCATTCTTGCTAGGGTATTCCCTTGCAAAGTGCCCTTGTTGCTGGCAGTTATAGCATCAAACTTTGCTTCTGTCGAATCTTGCTGGCTCCCGAGGGTTGTAATTAAATTTTGCTTTCTTCTCAAACTTGTGAACCCGAAGAGTTAGCATGGCCATATGCCATTTAAGATCCATTTCATCCAGGTCAAGTTTATCGACCTGTTTGAAGTCATCAAAAGCAAGTTGTTGTTGAGCATCAACATCAGCCACAAAAGAATGGAGAACAGCTTCTACCATACTACCAGACTTGGTAGTAGGATCAGGAGCAGAGGTATGCTGAAAAGTATGCTGAGAGGAGACAGTATTGCTTAGGCTACCTGCATATGACATGGGACTAGATGCCATAGAACTCACAAAGGCAGAATTTGCAGGAGTGGGAAAAGAGTCACTCGAAAAACCTCTCACATGAGGTTCGAAAGTTCTAAGCTTATGAAACAGATCATCAAAGTTGAGATAGTCAAGCCCACTTTAGCTTTGAGAGAGATCACCACCTGATTCCATGAGTAGGGTAAGGCTTTAAGAAACCTTGCATTAATATCACCATCATCAGGCTTTGACCGAAGTTGATTCAACTGGCTCAATATCTTCTGGAACCTATCATACCCTTGATGTAGACCTTCAGTTTCTGAGATTTTGAATTCTGTGAATTCATCTCTTAGCATGGATCTTCGCATTTTCTTTGACTCCTCATTCCCACCAAACCTTGCTTTTATGCCATTCCAGATCTCTCTGGCATCATCCAAATGGTAGAAGTCACCCATGTGATCTTCAGGAAGAGATTGAAGCAAAATCGTTTTTGCTTTGACCCCATTCTGAATAGCTATGATTTCCTCATGAGATTTAGGGTCAAGAAGGGTAATATTACCATTCTTGTCTCTTCCAGTAAGCTTCCTGATGTTCCCATTCAGAATGATCTTCCAAAGATCTTGATCAGTATTGGTGATCCACCATTCCATCTTCATTGCCCAGTTATCATATTCACCCTTTTTCAGAAGAGGGAATTTACCATTCGTGTTTGAGACCGTAGCAAGGATCTGCTGAGGTTGCAAAATTTTAGGAGTGCTGTCTTCTCCTGTTTGAGTAGAAGTTGAGGCAGACATGATAAAAAAATGTCAGTAATAAGAAAACTTGATTCTTCTTGTATAGAGACCCTCCCAGGCTCTGATACCACTTGTAGGGTCTACTAGATGTAGATCTTGCAGCCTGTCAGGACCGGTGAATGACTTCTGTAATCACAAGTCAAATAACAAAGAGACTCTATACACAATATGAATGTAGAATACAAATATAATCAAGGAGAACAAAATAACTATAAAGACTTGATCCTTTCTAAGGATTTCTAATATGGATAATGACTAGAACTACGTTTTGTGAAGGTGTGTATAACCCTTCTGCCTAAGGTTCCTTTTATACTACAAGGAAACCCTAATACAGCATTAAAGAAAACATGTAAAACTGATATGCATATCCTTTCCTAACATATCTCATGCATATCCTAACAGAATATTAAGTAAATAATAAAGTTTGACTTCGACTAGGACCAGGAGCAGGACTTGCTCCTACTACTACTAGGACCAGGAGGAACTACATACCTCCTAGCCTACCTATTACATTTAACTATTACAATGGTCCTAACACTCATGCCTGTAGGGCCTTTTTGGACTCGCCAATCTTCGCATCCTGCTTCAATAAGTTATGCCTTGGCTTGAACTCTAATCATTCCCGAGCAACTTCTAAACGATTTTGGGCTAGAAGCTAAGTTATTCAATTAAATTGTACGACCTTACTTATTGAATCTATTTATTTAAGGCGATGGGAGAAAAAGCTTATACTTACACCAAGTGTGCTTATGCAAGAATACCGACTTATAATTGAATTCTATCATTTCTCGTTCTCCACAATTTAAAATTTCAAATAATGAGACTCGTGGATGCTTAGCCTAATAAACTAATTAAAGTCTACATGGTTAAGGGTACTAGCTAGAATAAACTTAGATAAGTAGATTCGAGTTGAGTCAAAATAATCACAACGGGTCTAATATATCAAAGACATCTAAACTTGTCAAATCCACATTATTATGGAATATATACATATGATAGCGATGATAAAATGAAAGAAATAAAAGACATAAAAATTAAAAAATTGCAACTACATGGCCAAAGTTAATTAAAAATTTGAAAAATGCCAAAAAATACGATTTTTCCGGTTAAATGAGGACATTTTAATGGAAAATTCCACTTATTACTTCGATAGAAGTCCCCCTACACTTAATATAAACATTGTCCTCAATGTTTAAGCATGTGGGAAAAATCTCCCCTACACTTATGACATTGTGCACGTTGTTTAAATCTCGCTAAGGAAGAGACAACTACGGCGATTCACATTTCAAGAAAAGTGATAAAATATTGAATCACAAGTGTTTAGGATAGAACCGGGAAGAAGGGTACACGGAATCACGAGTTGTCAAAAGTCACCAAAAGTGTAGCTGTGAAAGCTCCAATCCATGCATAGAATAAGAAACAACAAAACAAACAAACACCTGCGTGGCTCCCCCTACACTTATTATGGAAAATAGATAAAGATATCTACTCGGGTTTCCTTCCGAAGAGCGCTTGTTTTTGTTAACCGAGTCGCCAGCCTGACTCGACCCCGAATTAAGTGGTCCATGGGGAAGCCTCTAATGTAATACCGGGATCAAAGACCTTGTCCTCGTTCCCGGAGGACATTAATAAGGGAGAGGTCGGTGGATAAGTCTTAAAAGGTAGAAAAGTCCTCTCAACATACGAAAAGTATGTGAGGTCGTGATCCACAGGAGGTGGGATGGGTAAAGTAAGCAAATTGTCATCCCCCAAAGACAATTGATGCTCCGAAAGTGGCAAAGTCGTAAGGTTATCAATCATATAATAGTCAGTGTCACCTCCCGGGTCAAAGCACTCATCCTCGGTAATGGGTTCTAAAGGTTGGGAGGAAAGGTGCTCAGGAGGGGGACTTGGGACAATGTCTTCATGTAGCAAATTATCAAAAAGGATATCCCCCTCCGTGTCATCATCATCAATACCCGGAGGTATAGAGAGGTTGTCGATTTCTTCCATAAATGGGTCATTATTCTCAACGAGTGTAAAAGACGAAGGTAAAGATTCATTGATAGGAGTAGAATTCAACGCTTCAATTTGCGAAATAAGAAGATGAACTTTCAATAAACGGTCGCGAAGAATGACGTCTTCTACCTCATCTACAAGAGCAAGTTCATCGGTGAACTTCTCGTAAGCCGGAGAGAATAAATCGTCATCGCCCGCATCTCCCAGTGGAAATGGGTGAAAAGGAGAAATTTCAAACGTGAAATTCTCATAACATGGAGAAATGTCATCCGTAAGAGCGACCTCGTCTGTAAGCTCCACAAAAGTCGGCACATCACAAACCTCATCAAAGAATTTGTCGAGACCAAAATCACTAATCTCACTCGATGAATCACTATCCTTAGACGCATTAGGGATATCAAGAGTAGGAGTAGTAATCTCAGAAGATGGGTTGAGATCATAGAAATCATCCTCGTCATCATCATCATAATAGTAGTATGGACGCACAAGAGGAGGAGTATAAGCACTAAGATTAGATACTTTCTCTTGTCGTTGATCCTCTTGACATTTTTTGGTGTATTTATTTAAAGCTTCTTGAACTCTTTGACATTGTTTAGCAAGAGTGGCCTATTGTTCGTGGGGGCTCAAATGTTCGAAGGAAGGTTGATGATCGACGGTGTGACGTGGGGGCTCAAAATTTTGAAAACCGGAATTATAGCACAGATGTGGCTCATAATAATTCATCGGTTGAGAGGAATTAGAACACTGAGTTAGCTCATAATAATTCACCGGCTGACAATAAGAAGTATTGTAACCGGGTTCTTGCTCGTCAAGAGACGGGTATCGAATAGGACATAAAATATGCCAATGAGAATCGCTTCCACAATATATGCAAGAGGGGGGAGTAGGTGCATTAGAAGCAAAGAATAAATTAGTCGAATTGCACGATGGACAAAATCCAAAATGTGAAAATTATGAATCGGAAACGGTTGGATGATCTTTTCCGCATTGCTCGCAATAACACCAATCACATGATTCGAGATCATATAATCGTCTCCTACACCTTTCGCAATGGACATAAGAATCCATAAAGAATTAAAAATAAGAGGGGTAGAGAAAAGAATTAAACACAATAGAGGACAAAGAGAAATATTTTTGGTTGCAAAACTTAGAAAAGATATGCATTTTATGATTTTATTTTTATTTTTTTTTGAAAATTTTATATTTTTTATGATTTTTTGAAAATTTTATGCTTTGAAAATAACGTTCCCAAGAGAACGGATCCAAAAATTCAATTTTTCCTACAAAAAACCGTTAATCTTCACGAAAAGAGCCGGCAGTGGCGCCATTTTAATATAATGAATTTTGTGTATATGTCGTTGTTTCGTCTCGATTCAATTCGAATAGATTAAGTTTTAAAGTGGAGCTCAATGGGTTTTGGTTAAGAAAAAGGGAAGTTTGGTTTTCTATTTCTACTTAAAAGGTAAAAGCGAAACGTAATAAAAATAAAACAAAAACAAATAACTAATAATATAGGAGCAAAACAAATAATAAAACGTAAATTAAAGCAAAACAATTAATAAAAATTAAACTAAACGAAGAAATTAACTTTCCACTTGAAAATAAAATTTTCTAAATGAAAAAAGAGAAAATAAAACTATGAGGGTAATTTAAAACTAAATGAGACAAAAACTAAAGCGGGTGCTAAATAAAAGATAAAACTTAAACCTTACGAAAAAATATTAATACTAAAATTCGATGAAAAATATAACTAAAAATACTTGACTTTCAGAATTAAAATCGGAACTTCAGATTAAACTAAACGATTACGGAACAATATTACTTAATAAACAAGCAGGCAAGCTACCAGCTCAAGCACGCATGCAAGCACGTGAAATAATTTACTCGTTCGGGATTTCTTTCATTCGGAATGTTTGGAAATAACTCTTCATTCGGAATTTTTTAACTAAAACTCTTCATTCGGAATTTTTTTTACTACAACTCTTCATTCGGGAAACATTAACTTGGTTCGGGAAAATGAATGCAATTTCAGGAGAGTCGGAAAATTTATTGGTTCGGGAAATATTGGTTCGATAAAATATAGTGGTTCGGGAAAAATGAAAAACAATAATGGGTCAACAACTTGGTTCAGGATGTTTTTGGTTGATTCGGAAAAACAAAAATAACAGGGACTAAAATATATGGAACGAATCAAAAACTTAAGAACACGAATGAATCTAAAATTAACCAAATTAAATCTAAAGATTATACCAAACTAACCATTAATCATCAACTAACAATAATCAATAAAACTAAGAATTAAAACTAAATTAATCAAAACCCACTTAATCAAATCTATCAAAAACTCAAGAACACAACCAAATCAAAAACTTTAAATCAACAATTAAAAGAGAGATGGATTAATTAAAACTTGATTAAAGGTAAAGATTCAACAATTAAAAGTAAAGATTAAAAACTTACAAATTTAAAGTGCAAGACAAGGAATTTTAAATTGACAAGAAATTAAATGACATGAAAATAAAGGTGGAAGAACTATTTTGTCAAGATAGCCAACAAGAAACAAATGAGATGAAAAACTAGTGTATATAGGGAAGTTGGTAGGTGGTGGTTGGTGACTTGTCTTATTTCTTTTCTTTTCTTTGTCGTCTCGTCTTTAAATTAAATATGACGTTCTCAACTTTAGCTTGGGATTTGTCGATAAATAAAACGAACCCGTCTTCTAATTTCTTCTTTTAATAGATTTTGGTTCTTCGACTTGTAAATCTTCCGTCTTTGGTCCTTTTCTTTAATAAATTCCAAAATAGGCCCGTTTGACTTCCGATCTTTTGCATCTTTTGCTCTTTTGACTTCGTCTTTTATCTTTTTCTTCAATAAAACCTCGTGCAATCCCGTGTTTTCTTCCTTTTTCACATTTTTGTCCTAAAACACAACAAAAACACAAACCACGCATAATTCCGACTTTTACGACATTAAATACGCGCTTTGGCTTTGTTTTAGATAGCAATAAGTGGTAAAAGGATAGGTGTGAGTTAGTTTTTTAATTGTTGTTTCTTGTTTTTGTGATATTTTTATACTTCCAAACATGAAAAGATTTGTTATCAAGCTATTATACGAAGTTTATTTAACATCAAAACTTGTACAAATGAAACAACAAAACACATTTAATAAGTAATCACTCTTCATGAACAATTTATTTCTTCAATTTATTTCTTGGACACTGGGCATCCTCGTCATTGGACAATGGCCTAGGAACAACCCTTAACACGAACCAACAATCATTTAAAACCTTATAATTCAATCACAGGACTCAGCGACTTCTCCTTAACAATCTCGTATTCCATAAGAGTTAAATTTGACTTTATTCAAGTTTCAACCAACTTATACTCAATGCGACACCCTACCTCATTCTCCAATACTTTCAACCTTATTCTTCGGCTTTGGAAAGGCAATAAAAGCTTGACATGAACAACACTTAATTTCCAATTCTATAGCTCTTATAACAATAATTATCAAATGAGTCTCACGAGTAGGAAATGACTCACACATTCAATTAGACTTCTCGGAAAGGTACAAGTGGCATGAGGCTTTTGAGTAAGGGTTCCAGTGACAACCTCAAGTGCAACATTTACCTTTTCGATTTCAAATTTAAGAATTGGGTGACACCGAATCAGATGACACATTTCTAGGTGGTGAGGTTTTGTTAAACTCCACTCTATAAGGAATGATCGTCATGACATCGATATCAGATTTAATCTCGACAATTCATCTTCAATATCACAATCAACTAATATCAACATTTATTGGAATATCAACCATTTCGTTGGGATCATAAACATCCACAACTTGGTTTAGATCTAGAATAGCTAGAATTCCTACAGAAATATCTTCGATTGATTTGCTAGAAGAGTTAGGGTTCCTTGTGACAATATGCGTTGTATAAATATCTCGTATAACTATTAGAATAATCATTAAACAATCATGTAATCAAATTACAACATATATATAATCCAAGTTATATATATGTTAAAATAACACTTCTCAGTATGGCCTTGTAACTAACTCGGGAATTCTTCAGCATCGTTATAGTCAAAAGATTTTTAAACATTTTACTCAAAATATTTATTTAAAAATATTTATGGTTAAAAGATTTTTGAAATGTTTTATTCAAAACCATGGTTTTAAAAATCTTTCGTTCTCCATAACGAGAGCTCTGATACCAAACTGTAACACCCCCAAATATTCATATTTCGCATCAGCGGAAGAGTCGTTGGTGTTACAGGATATCACATTACTCAAATCCTAGACAGCGCTTAAAAATCGCGTCGTTTAATAATAAAGAATTTTCCATTCATAAATATCAAATTACATAGGTCACCAGGTCATAGTATGTCTTACAAATTTACAAAACATTTGAATGGAAATTTTTATTTAAATGCGGGCCATAAACTGTTGTCCCGAGAATTACCTTCAAGTACCTTAGATAAAACATGTTAAAAGTCAGGGAAACGCTGAGCGAGTCCATAGAGTTTAATAATAACTGTTAACATAAAACCGGTATATAATCATTACCGAAAAGCATTTTGTGCAATTCTTGGTCGTAGACAATAATATAGGCCAAAAACATCTTATACGAATCATTGTCGTAAATCATGACATAGGCCTAAAACATTTTTATACGAATCAATGTCGTAAATCATACAATACGTTTTATAACGTTGTTTAAAGTATATTAAAAAAACGTTATATAAAACAGCTATGTAAAACTAGAACACATGTATAATAATAAATAAGACCCCATATTGCTAGTCATGAAATATATTAAAATTCAAAATCATTTATCATACACTATTCTTGAGACCGCAACCTCAGTGTTCCCATTATCATTATTATTACCGGATTATTATAGCCGCATGACATTGTTACCTTTCTATAATATATATCGGGTAGCTAGCTCGGAACTCATTTGCCCATCTAAAAGAGCTTTTCGTCACTAAAATCACGCTAAATATATCCCTCTCATACATAAATTCGCTTGCCAATCAATGTGACACAATGGGGATCAGCCCATCAAGACGTGAACTGGGTGATCTTCCCCAAATAGTACTATTATATGCACAAGCGTCTACCAACTCCCGGTAGTTCAAAATTCATGCTAATGGGACTTATAGTGACATAATCTAACTAATAATAATCCATTTCAATCATTCATTGGGTTATCAAATTAATCGGGTCCATATCAATAAGCATACAGTCGGGACCAATTGTGTTCTATTTTTATTAAGACTAGCATGTTATCTCCCTCGCGGGTTTATAAAATATTTCGTAGAACATTTAAAAGAGTGTGAGGCTATTAACTCACGTTGTTGGGAAAGGCGGGTTATCGGCAGTTAGGATGTACGGTACGTGCCTCGATCATGGAAAACCTAAACAAATAATACTCGATCTTAGACTATGTCGAATAATATTTATAAAAAGTTGCTATGTATATGTAATGATTCCATAGACATGATGATCAAGTAGGATTTTATTACCTTATACAACATTAATAGTTGTTAAGTATATTGTTAACTTAGCCTAATTATACTAGTTTTAGCACATGTATATGTTAAGGCCCAATAGGCCCATTAAGTGTCCAATATGTTTTTATTAGTCCATTTATTCATTTAGGACCAGGCTTATACTCATATTAGTCCATTTATTCATTTAGGACCAGGCTTAAGATCGTCTCTTACAAAGATCCCACGTAGAGTCGAATCATTTTTCCTTAGTACTACGACAACACCTAATTTTTTTGATGTATTATTTTTGCTGGATAGCATCGTAATCAAAGATCATGATCGAAATCTTTACGACCATATATTTCAACTTCTTAAATAGCATAAACTCAATTATATAAAAAGAAATATTGTTGTCAATAAGAAAATGATGATATCATAAACAACTAAATTACAAAAGTATTCTTAGATAAGCATTCGACGTTAGCTTTAGCTTTTTATATTGTAACATTCAACTTTAGCTTCAACGACTTCAGGCTCAACCACATTAACCATGAGCTTCATGTTCACCTTGACATTGAACTTAAGTTTCACCGTTAAATGTACCTACAAATATGTATATTTAAAGATAATAATTCATGAAACTTTTCCATATTAGGCTTAATAGGTTCAAAGGAATAGGTAGGATAAAGCATCTTAGATTTTGATCAATAGAAGTCGTCATAAACTCCAAAATGAGAAAATGGCAAAAACTACTATAGTAATAAGGATCCATCAGACCTTCCAAAGTTAATATTAACAAAATACTCCTAAAGGATTAGACATGTAGTTTTTTTTTTAGACAACCTACAAATACTTGAATTGTCAATCATTTGGCTTTTTACATTCTAGATATGTTAAATCGTATTGTCCCAAACTACATTATAGGGGAACTGCTTTCAGTGAGCAATACCAAACAGTCCCTTTTATTAGTTCTTGAAAAAGAAAAAAAAAACAAAACATGAATGAAAAATAATTAATTAATCTTCTTGTAAAATTAGCAAATAATAAAGGTGTTCTTTCATTATAATTGGGCTATGTTCGTAACAAAAAATATTCTAATGAAATCACGTTTGCAATATCCTGATATACTGTGAACATTATCAACATAAACCATTCAGAAGTGGCACTTGATTCTTTTTCAATGAACTCCTTCATTTATAACCCAACCAATTCAGCTCATCCATATATAGGTCAAAGAGAGTTATTACACATATATTCAAAATTACTTGGTCAATCTGCATACATACACACACTCTAAGTACGATGGTAGATCTTATTATGTGATTCTTGGACTTTATAGTTATTCTGATTCTTTAGCCTTATAACAAAAAAGATCTGCAATAAATTTATAAGTAAACATGAAGTATTCAAATGTGGATGAACATTTTAAAATATCTATTTTTACCGCTCCACCCACCAGGCTCTAAATAAGTTATCCATTGCAATAGATGTCATATTGCGGTAAGAAGAAAAGAAAACGATAGTACACAATTAACTTCCATTGAATAACTAAAGGTTGCTAGAAAAAAGTTTGAACCTTTCTGATGTGTCCTTGGTATCACCCATTGTTCTCCAACAATTACTAACATTGCCAGTGCCTATAGAGTATATAGAGAAAGAGCTGTACATAGAGCAAATACCAAACAAAAATCAAACATATATCCAATACAAAAATATATTAAAAAAACCAAATCCACGGAACACATGTTTATGATTTCTCCTAAATTATTTCAAAAAAATTTAAAATATAAATTCAAGCAGAATTAGATTGATTGTGTATATATTGAATCGATGGAAGACAAAAATTATAAAAACTAATTCATGAAATTCGTTTAATGATTTTTTGAAACACATTTACTTCAAATAAATATTTTAAAGTCAATCATAATTTGAATAAACCACTCTAACAATTGGCTAAATCCATGAGAAAAGAGCCCAACAATCAGTAAAAATACATGAAAAGGAAAGGCGAGGATACCTCTTATTCATTTTGAAGTCCAAGGTAGAAAATGTAACTCAAAGTCGAGTGAAAATAAAACATATATCCGACCGTACACAAATGGTAGCTGTAAACATCAAGCCAGAGATGAGTTCTCAACATTCAATAAATGTTAAGAAGCATAGCTTTTGTTGTCATTAAATGACTTGGGAAAATGTTTATGATGTTAGGCCGATTTAAGGCAGAATCCAATTAAAAATATATCTTAAACAAAAAAGGTTAACTGTATGGGAGCACCAAAATCTATAGTTTGAATAACCATTCGTGAGCTGAAGCACATAACAAAGATGAAGTGTAAAAGATGGAGTGTAAGATTTTAGAAATTAATTTGAATTTCAAATGCATCAGCTTTGCTTGTGTATTGATACATAATAACCTTGTTTTCCTAACCCTTGTTACACAGTCAAACATTTGAGTTTTGTAATTATAGAATATAAAAGCATCACACATTCAAACTGTTTCATTAGCACATGTGTTATAAACTTTAAGAATGAGAAGTAGTTAAATTACTTGGTTGTTTGCTAATATAACTGATAATAACTCAGGGACTATGGTAACACATACAGTACTGCAAAATGTAACAAATTCAATGCCTTAATCTCTATTAGAAGCCTATAAAAGGATTTAGTCAAGTTGCATTAATCTGAACTAACTATTTTTAGGACTTTCCTAGCTCAAAAATGTTGAAAATGAACCATGATTTATGCAACTTAAATTAGCTAAAGTTTTTGAACTACCTCCATCGAGGAGAAAAAAATACACTCAAGGAGTGTAACATTTTTTTTTTGAACTGCATCAAGGAGTGGAACATAACATTACACGAACAGGTAAACGGTATGAGATAACACAAATATAAGTTGGCATTCATGCCCACCCATTATCGGATAAGTGTTGATTCAAGATTAGCTACAACCATGTTTTGTAGAATATTGATAATCAATGAATCTATGAAGGGGTTTGTTGATTTCTAGAGAGAGAAAGTTAGAGAGAGAAAGTGAGAGAAACTATGTGAATTTTATTAAGTGGAAAACAAGAAATGACAACAACCAACCCCTTTCCTTGGTGGAAAGGGGTATTTATAGTTCCAAGTCATAAGTGGACTTGGGCCGGTCCATGACAAGCCCATGGACCGGTTCTTACTTAAGTTAATAAGTAACTAACAACTATTTTCTAACTACGAGCTATTACAACATAAATATTATTGTGGAGTGACCGACACTTATAATATACGTAAAACGTATTTCTAACAATCTCCCCCTAAGGGAGGTCACTCCACGTTACAAAATTCTAAACCTAGCATACTATACTAAGTCTTCGTTCTTTAGCTCGTAGTCTTTTCTTCTTTTCTTTCTTTTGTTGTGAATATGTTGGTTTGATCTTTTTGGCTTTGACTTGAGAGCATTGTTCTTTGGCCTTTCACGTGCGATCTTTGCCTTTCTTGTGAACTTTGCCTCCTCGTGACTTCATGTTCCACACACTTACGTCTTTTTGTTGAATTCTTGAAAGCTTCAGAGTTTGGTACAGCGGAAGACTTCATCTAGTACTTTCTTGAATTTTTGTTGCAAAAGACATAAGCATGTGGGAATGACTTTTACAGGTACACCGCAACACCACCGTCTTCACTGGTACACAGCAACGCCACCGTCTTCAACAGGTACTCAGCAACGCCACCGTCTTTAGCAGGTACACAGCAACGACACGAATAAAATGGCTTTGAACATTTTATTCTAATTCGGTAGCATTTTACCTCCGGTCGGTAAAGACCGTTGGACGATATTAGATATCGTACCCGTGACGGATAGTTTCAATTAAGTAACTTCCTGACAGGATTTCGCGGGTAAACCCGTTCTCTTTATTCGACCGTCCAAAGCTGACTGCGAACATAAAGAGTGAATCACTTGGATAAATTATCCTTGTGATTAAAAGCCGTCAATTCATGAAACCTGGAACAAGTGAATTTCAATTAAGATTTTCACCATCGTTGCTTTCCAGTTGTCACGAGCTCAATTCATAAAGAATCTTGCACGTTACCTACCAAGTGCTGTTTGATGTTGACACTAGAAGGATTTCCACTCGTCACTGTGGTCAATAAAGAGTCACTCTGAGTGTTCTGGCAAGATCATATGATAATGCGAAGAGGCCTGGAACGAGTTTAAGTTCAATTAAGAATTAAACCACTGTTACCTTCCAGTTTTTCACAAGATTGGTTCTAAAAGAACCGCACGTGTAACCTACCATGAGCTTGTTTGATGTTGGCTCAAGCAGGATTTCCATCTTCATTGTAATACTTACGTACTACTCGGATGTTCTGGCAATATTACAAGAATATTGCGTAGGACTCATGAAAATCTCTTACTTTTCACAGTGTGTGAGAAAGCAAGGAATAAATGGAAAGTGTCCTAATGAGACTTTTGATGATCTCTTGGCTCTAGACTCGATTGTGCGTTTTGATTTAGTGAGCGATGGCTGGAGAGGAGTGCCACCTTTTCAATACCAGTTTATTCGGAGTGAATAAACCAATAGATAGCGTGTTGATCTCCGTGTGATTAAAACAAATACCTTTTGAGAGATATTTGAGTTAGCTGGGGAAGGGTTGTGCATTGCATCACTGGGTCCATGATGTCTTTCTTCAATACCGAGAATCATTAACAAAAATGACCTCAATAGCATATGTATTGACCCGGTTTCTGCCTAAAGTTGTAAGGAGGGCTTCTTTCTTTACACCCTTTATCTTTACATTTCTTTTTCATTCTTCAACCCCTTCAATGCTTACCAATACGTCATCACTAGCACCTTGTTGTGATTGTTCCAGTGCTAGCTTAAGTACTTGGTCGGCATTCAGCTACGTTCACATTCTTTCTCCATCTTTCCTAGGACTTCTAATTCTATCTAGGGAATTGTCCTTGGGAAGATTCCATCGGCTCTGATGAATCATTGGACTTAACCTATTCCTACCACCCTTTTGTCACCACATCCGTCGTGAATTAAGCGTGTTTTGGGAAGGAATTGCCACCATGAGAAATCCTTGAAAATCACCTAAAGTACTTGTGATATTGAAATCAAAAGTTTTGTACCTTAGGTGTTTTGTTCATCAAAAACGCTCCCCCTTAACACGTGCTTTACACATATTAAGTTGGATAATCTTTAAGTCTTTTTCATCTTTTAGCCAAGTATCACTTACGTCTCCTTAATCCCATTTTCTCCCCTTATTCAAAATGTTAACCATTAATATTTGGGATATTGAATGGATTAACCGGTCTTTGGGTAAAAATGAAATTGAAGTTTGGCCATAGAACAAGTTATTGCTCCCCCTTAAGTTAATAAGGGATAGTTGTAGTGCTTTGGTATGACATATTTTGAAAGATTTAGAATCTCGTGAGAAATTCTTGAAAAATTATCATACCTTAACACTACACCAACCCATTCAAGCACATTATTCACAAATATACATATTCACAATTGAAAACCAATATAGAGTGACCTGAAATGTACGACCCATTAGATGGATCGTTGCAGTGTCCTGTAGTGCACTCCATATGGTCTACCACCCACGAATCTTTCCAAGCTCCTCATCAATCTACGTTCACGGAGCTTCTGATCGATCTTCTTGATGACATACTTTGCCATCTGCCGGTAACCCGGATGCCAATCCTCCGTCATCTCTGGCAAAGTCCCACCCGAGTTCAGATGCTCCAATTTACCTCTGACTTGTATAAGAGTTCCATCACTATACTTGTGGAGCTCCCCCACCCTCATAAACTTCATCAAACCTCGACTGTTCAGGTAGAAGATGCCGTAATTCGGGACAGAAATGCCGGTATAGGGACATCTTTCTACATGTTGAGGTAGCACTTGATTCACAGGACGGGTTAAATTGAGCTTCCTCTGATATCTTTCAACTCCCAACTGAAGGTCTTCAACTCGTGACTTGATGACAACGCTTCGTGTGAACATACGAAGTGCTGTGTTCAAAGCAATCAGGTCTTCACGAGGAATGTGTGTAAGTTGATCTCTGGTCATCAGAAGCAGCATGTCCTCGATATCCTCAAGGCGAATGATGGAAAAATCTCCTTGCTGGATTTTGTATTCCCTGTCATCCTCCCATTTCAAGCGAATCTCCGTCACATGATAATAGCCGTTCTTGGCTTCCGTTTTCATTCCTAATATGCTGGAGATGCGGATTTCGGATCTAACATTGCTTCCAGAATTGACCAAGCAGCAACCCCTGTACGCCCTTCGTAGTCGTTCGTCCCAATGAGATGCACCTATGACAGCATACATATCATAATTACGATTTATCTTAGGGACCCAGAGTCTGTTTACCTTTTCCTCGATAAAGGGTATTGTCCCCCAGTTGGCAGCTTTCAACAATGTCAGGGAGGTTGCGTACTTTGATGACCCCTTCAGTAGATACACAAGATCGTTGGTGACGAAGAAGTCAAGAGCAATCTGATTATCTTGAGCAGGATCCATTGGAGGTGGAGCTCTTTCTGATTCATGAAGACCTGGCCGTTGAACGGTTTTCAGAGCCTTCAGGATCTCATCGGTATAGTACTCGAACTCCATTCGAGTTAATCGGGTTTTGGCACGCAGTCTCTTATCTTTCAGCGCTTTCTTGACCAAGGATGGAGTAACCGAAGTCTTATACTCATGAGCAAGAAATGCACATAAGTCAATCGGACTTCGGATACGGAGATACAGCACATCTTTGTCAGCATCTGTTATCGGATCATATTGTGCTGCTGCCGTGATCCAAGCTTGTGGTGGTGCAGACTCGTCTATCTCCAACGTGTCTTCCCAATTTCGTATGCTTGGTTCAGGAACCGTAGATTGTTGAGCTTGTTGTTGAGGAGTTGAAGTGCGAACATCTGTTGGTTCAGTTTCAGGCATTTCAGCAGTGTCGTGAACTGGGGAGTGTTGTGCAGCTTCGGGTTCCGTCACTGATTCTGCAATCACAGGAGGAACAACAGCAGAACTAATGGGGTTAGTGGTAATAGGTAAAGATACAGCGACAGAGATACCAGGAACCGATGACGCTGTAGTGGCATTCACATCGTGGCGCCACTTAGTTCGTCTTGATTCTGAGGATGTCGATTTGTCCTTCTGTGCTGCATCTTTTGTGGACTTGGTTCCAGTCTTAGTAGCAGTCTTCTTGGAGCTGGTAACCTTGTCTCCCTCTTTTGGTTGTTCACCCTCATCATCATCCTGATTGTCATCCCCGTTACTACCCCTAGCACTCTCCTGATTCTCATCACCACCATCATCGCCATCATCATCATCCTCATCCTCGTCATCATCGTCATCATCCTCATCATCATCACCACCCTCATCATCCTTTTCTCCTTCTTCTTCTTCTTCTTCCTCTTCTGCACCCGTACCCTCTTCTTCACTCTCTTCCCTTTCTTCCTCAGGTAAGATGTGATATGGTACCACACTTCCAAACGTCTTGAATAATCTATCATCCTCCATGATAGCATCATTCAGGGATTTATATAGAGCCCGTTGAATCCTCGACTTATCAAACGACCCAAGTTCCACCATACGAGCCTTAAGGATCTTCTTCAATTCAAAATCCGTCAGGTCATAAGCAATCTTGTAGGCGGCTTCTGAAGGGTTGGATGATTTGACCATCAAGTTGTCAGCAGCAAGTGTCTTCAACTCATCGCGAAGTTTAGGCATTAAGGATTCAACGGATTCTTGCACTCTTTCTTTCACAGATGCTTCAAGTGCTTCCTTTTGTTCCTTATATTTATCCCTCATCGCTTGAAGTCTGGTAATGCGTGCAGCATGCTTATCAGCCTCAGCCTGCTTAACCCGAGCAAGTTCTTCCGCATGTGCTTTTCGAGTCAACTCCATATCTGAAGCGAACCTAGCAATCATCTCCTCTTGGGCTTTCTGAGATGCTTCTTCCCTTTGAGCTCGTCTTTGCAACTCTTGGCGAAGTTCATCCATTTCGCGTTTGTGAGTGTCCACATGTTTGTCAAACATTTCGGCCATCACTAATGCAGCCATTGCAGAGGTTGCAGAGCTGCTCTGGGTTGACTGAAGGGGCTCGGTTGTTACTGCTGTACTAAGGATTGGGATTATGGGTGGTGGAAGAAATGGTGTTGAAGCCGGTCGGGTTGTTAAGGGTTGTATGGGTGGAGGTTGAGTTGTTAAGGGTTGAGTTGTCACCATGATCGTAGGAGCAACAGGTTCCTTTTCCACACTTGCTGAAATAGGGATTGATGGCTCCTTCGAAGTGGAATAGTGTTCAGGTGACCCAAACTCATCAACATCATCCGGTTCCACGTACTCATCCTCAATATCTACCCTTGCACCTGAACCACTACCACCAGTATCTTTCCTACTCCTTTTAATAGCAATCTTCATCAATTGTTGCTCGGATTTATCAAGAGTAGGATCAACAATATCTTCTTCATCACGTAGACGCATCACATCCTTACCCTTTCCCTTCTTACCCTCTGTCTTCTTCTTCTTGGGTTCGGGTTCAGGTAACGCAGCTGGTTGTTTGCGTTTACCTTTACTCTTAACCGTTGTGGACGAGTCTTCTCCAGTCTGAAGGTTTTCTTTCAGCCTCTTGATCTCTATCTGCAGTAGCTTGTAATCAGCAGAACCTTTGATTTTGTCAGACAGAAGGTAATCAGGAATAGGACCCGGAATCACACCAATAGACGGTCCTTCATGCCTCAGATCTACAGTATCATCAGCTTCTTCAGTGTGATAGCGACCTCCTGCACGCCTATCAATAGTAGCATCAAGCTTCATAAAATAATTTATGATAAGCTTAATAAACCGAGGATAAGGAAAGAAGTTTGTCTTCAGCTTCTTGTTGTAGAAGAGTTGAAAGGTGAATTCTTCCCATATCAACAAAGCATAATCTGAATTTGCAGCTTTGTACATGCCATAGAAGAGATTTATTATAGGACTGCGCAGTGCATCATGGCCACTCGTTTTTGGCGTAAGACGTTTACTGAGAATACCCATCAATGCTCTCCAAGGTTGTCCCACCTTAGCAGTTGTAAACTCAGATGCAACTCGTATTTCCGGACATCCAAGTGCGTCAAATAACTCCACGAGTTCATTTTTAGTAGGATCCCTTGAGAAAGACATGCCCTTGGGTGTATCCCTTATGCCAAGAATCTTACGGAAGTCTGAAACGGTGAGTGTCTGCTGCTTGTTGTCGATGGTGAAGGTGATCTTGTTCGAAGTGATTTCCTTGGTTGCCCAAAATTCAAACATATACTCATAAGGCACCGAGGCTGTACTCCTAAGGGCGTTCTTGAAATGAGAGTTATCAAGGATGGCTATGGCGACCTTAAAACCATGGTGAGTGGATTTAGAGACTTGCTTCAGCCGGTAGTTATTGGGTATAAACTTAAGGGTTCGGGCTTTAGCAATATCGGCTTCTCTAGATTCTTGGATTGCTTGTACCGTTGGATTAGTCATTGTATCTGCTTAAGATAAGACATGAAAGGTTGATGCACAAAAACATATAGAGATATATATATCTTTCTTACTTCTAAGCATAACACTTTTCATAAGATAAAACAACAAGTACATATATAGCATGCAAACAATAATAATCAAACTCTTGATCCGGAACTTTTCTTCATTCGGAACATCTTCATCCGGAACATATCCTCATTCGGAACTTCTTCATTCGGGACTTCCTTTATCCGGAAGTTCTTCATTCGGAACTTCTTTCATCCGGAAGTTCTTCATTCGGAACTTCCTTCATCCGGAAGTTCTTCATTCGGAACTTCCTTCATCCGGAAGTTCTTCATTCGGAACTTCCTTCATCCGGAAGTTCTTCATTCGGAACTTCCTTCATCCGGAAGTTCTTCATTCGGAACTTCCTTCATCCGGAAGTTCTTCATTCGGAAATTCCTTCATTCGGAAGTTCTTCATTCGGAACTTCCTTCATTCGGAATTTCTTCATTCGGAACTTCCTTTATTCGGAAGTTCTTCATTCGGAACTTCCTTCATCCGGAAGTTCTTCATTCGGAACTTCCTTCATTCGGAAGTTCTTCATTCGGAACTTCCTTCATTCGGAAGTTCTTCATTCGGAACTTCCTTTATTCGGAAGTTCTTCATTCGGAACTTCCTCATTCGGAAGTTCTTCATTCGGAACTTCCTCATTCGGAAGTTTTTTCAGAAGAAATCCTTCATTCGGAAGTTCTAAGCCATGTTCATCCGGAACTTTTACAAACGAATCTCAGATGTTTATTCTAGCGCGTTTGTGAGTTTCTAAGGCAAACTAAGGCATTTTAAACATCATTTAACCTATTCCGAGCAAATCCCACCATAAATCCCTAATCAATTTAGCCTAATTTAATCAAAAACCCTAAGTGGATTAGACTGAGTAATTGAGCATGTTTAATAGATTTATATGATAAGAAATGAGGATTAGAAGTTAACATATTGATGTATATACCTTAATTAGACGAAGGAACAGGATCTAGATGGATTAAGCGAGTGAATTGAGTTCTTGAGTGTGTGTGTAACAATGGCGGCAAATGAGCAGGAGAACAGTGATTAGAAAATAGGGGGCGGGGGTTATTTAGTTGACTAGGTCAAAAGTTTTGACAAGTTTAAACAACTAACACTTTAAATCCCTCTATTTATCTTTCTTTTTCCTTGTTGTCTATAATTTTTCATTGTACTTATCCCTTGTTTAAACCTACACACAACTTAGCAAACGCAATCTATTAGCATATCCCCAAAATCTAAAAGCCATGCCTATCACTTAGAACGAACACGAGTTGTTTTCTAAAGCAAAACCACTCAAATACCGTGTAGCCCTTAATTTTCACAATCACTTTTGAAAATCAATTTAATGACAAAGATGATTTTAATATTTTCTCCCCCTTAAACGATGACCCGTTTTCTATTTAAAGAGCTGTAGTCATTGTTTAAAGAGTCAAATATTGATGAAAGCATTTCCAATTTATCTCTTGAAAAATTTTGATTCGTGGTTTTAATAAGATTTCTCTTATTTTAACAAATTAATGCACTGAGACGTACACAAATTCGTGTTAGACCAAGTTATAAAGTAAACCTGATCCCTTTGCATGATTTGGCTTGTAAATCACGCCCGAGAAAATTAATTCCCGTTCTGAGCCAACGTTTTCCAAGGAAATACGTGACTTTAATATGAAAACCGGGTTGCAGTCTGAAATAACTACAAGCCATAATGGGCATGTTTTAAAAATGTACAACTTTTATACGGACTCTATTTATGGCACCGTGTCAATATTGATCGACATTTCTAAGGCCGTAAATATTACCGTACTAAAAGACATGCCCGTTTTAAAACGAAAAATATTTTTGGTTTTTCTTGATTTTATAATTTTTATGGTTTTTCTAGGTTTTATATTTTTTATGGTTTTTGTTGGTTTTATATTTTTTATGGTTTTTCTTGGTTTTATATTTTTGTATTTTCTTTTTGTGGTTTATATATTTACGATAATATACATGATCACAACCAAAGGATACTCTGAATAGTTTACCACGACTATTCAGCTGATTCTTCTGCCAACTCTTTGAGAGTCGCTGGAGTGAATGATTTCATGCCAAGCTTGTCGATCAAAAACTCGATTCGTCCTCGATCTAAGGCTTTGGTGAACATATCCGCCAGCTGATACTCAGTAGTGACAAAATACAGCTCGATCACTCTGTTCTCCACCTGCTCCTTAATGAAATGGTAGCGAATGTCTATGTGCTTGGCCCGGGAGTGTTGAACATAGTTGCAGCAAAGGGCAATGGCGCTCTTGTTGTCACAATACATCGGGATTTTGTTAAATCCAAGACCGTAGTCAGTTAATTGTGATCTCATCCAAAGGACTTGAGCACAACAACCGGACATGGCGATGTATTCAGCCTCCGTGCTTGATATTGCAGCGCTTTTCTGCCTTTTTGAAGACCAACTGATCAATCTATCTCCAAGGAGTTGCACAGATCCAGAAGTGCTACGCCTCGTATCTTGACATCCAGCATGATCGGCATCTGCGTATGATGTTAAAGCAATCGAGGAATCTTTCGGATACCATAGACCACGATGAAGTGTTCCTTTTAGATACCGAAAGATCCTTTTAACTACATGTAGGTGCTTTTCGGTAGGCCGAGCCTGATACCGGGCACACATGCATACAGCAAATTGCAAATCAGGCCTGCTAGCAGTCAGATAGAGAAGGGTGCCGATCATCCCACGGTAAAGTTTTGGATCGACAATAGTCCCATTCCTATCTTCATCTAACTTGGATTTCTCCACCATTGGAGTGTCTACGGGGTCACAATTCTCAAAGTTATATTTCTTAAGAGATTCTAAAGCATATTTGGATTGATTTATAAAGATGCCTCTGGGATTCTGAGAAATCTGTAATCCTAAGAAAAATGAGATTTTTCCCATCATCGACATTTGAAAGCGTGTGGACATTATCTTCTCAAATTGTTTAGACAATTCTATGTTAGTGGCAGCAAAAATTATATCATCAACATAAATTTGTACCAGAAGCATGTCGTTGCCGTCCTTGAGAGTGAATAGAGTGGGGTCCACTTTGCCTTTGGAGAAGCCTTCCGACATGAGATATGTTGACAGGAGATCATACCACGCGCGTGGAGCTTGTTTCAACCCATAGAGAGCCTTCTTAAGCTTGTACACGTGATTAGGAGACTCCGTACTGACGAACCCATCCGGTTGACTAACATAAACCTCTTCCCTTAGTTCACCGTTCAAAAATGCCGTCTTCACATCCATTTGATAGACGATCATGTTCATATGAGCAGCAAACGCAAGGAATAGTCTAATCGCCTCCAATCTAGCCACAGGAGCAAAAGATTCCTCAAAGTCTATACCCAAGGCTTGTTTATATCCTCTAGCGACCAATCTAGCCTTATTCTTCAATACCGCACCCATCTCATCAAATTTAACCTTATAAACCCATAACAAAGTAAGGATGTTAACCTTGTCAGGGCGAGGAACCAATTCCCATACTTCAAGTCGTTTGAATTCATTGAGTTCCTCCTGCATAGCTTCGATCCAAGATGATTGAGTCATAGCCTGCTGCCAATTTTTGGGTTCAACTTCAGAGAGAAATGCATCAAAGTAACAATAAAGTGCACTCTCTTGTAATTGATGGCGTGTAGAGACTGGTCGATCTAGATCTCCAATAACATTCCTAATTGGGTGATCTTTTGTCCATTTAGTGCTATGGTTTTCAATCCTAGGTGGTCTGGAGTGAACAATAGAAGGAGCTTCTTCTGAGGTAGACGCGGCTGAAGGGTTTTCAGGGATCGCTACACCAAAGAAAGGAAGCTCTTGCAAGTGAGCATATTCCAAGTCGTGATCAGTAGTATCCTCTTCCACATCATTAGGCACAAGTAGGGGTGATGATTCAGGTGTAGTTTGAGAATCACTTGGTGAAGGTGCATCCGGTTCAATGTGAATTGTAGATGCATTAGATAAAGGTTCATTAACTTGAGCAACCACTTCAGGTATAGGAGCAATTACTACAGGTGTTGGAACTTCATCAGCCGGGGGATCGAAGAATTCATCAAACAACGGTTGAAACAGTTTATCCCACTCGGGCCTTGTTGGTGGTAAAAATGATGTAGAAGTAGGATTGTTGGGAACTAATCCGGAGCTAATAGCACCGGCTCCCATCTCATGAAGCGCGGGTTCAGAGCTGTGTTGCTCAGAAGCCATCGCTGTCAGCTCGTCGAAATCAGCGTCCATAGTTTCTACAATCTTGCCAAGACGACGGTTATAGATTCGGTATGCTCTTTTGGACGGTGAGTAACCAATGAAAATACCTATATCGGCTTTTGGTTGAAGCTTACCCAAGTTCTCACTATTGATGTTTGGATAACACAGAGCACCAAACACATGGAAAAATGAAACATCGGGTTTGCGGTCATGTAGAAGCTCATAAGGTGTTTTTCCATGGCGTTTCCGAATGATAGAACGGTTTTGGGTAAAACATGCAGTAGAAATAGCCTCTGCCCACAAGAACAATGGAGCGTTCGCATAAATAAGCATGGTCCTAGCAGCTTCCATAAGTGTACGATTCCGTCTTTCAACGACACCGTTTTGTTGTGGAGTGCGTGCAGCGGATGTTTCATGTGATATACCAACTCCTTCATAATAATCACGAAGAGTCTGGTTGATGAACTCTGTACCATTGTCTGTACGAATACGGCGGACAGTGGTATTCAAACGTACCTGGATGAACTTCAGAAAAGTAATGATAGCCTTCGGTGCTTCATCCTTTGTACGTAAAAATCTAACCCATGTAAACCTTGAGAAATCATCCACAATAACCAGAATGAATTTCTTACCGCTCACACTTTCAGTTCTCATCGGCCCACAAAGATCCATATGCAAAAGATGAAGTTTTTCTTGATTGGTGTCTTCAGCTTTGGGCTTGTAAGATTTCTTGGTACTTTTCCCCCTTGAACACGCGGAACATAAATAGTCCTTGTGAAATTTAAGCTTAGGAAGACCACGAACTAACTCGTTTTTAGCCAGATGATTAATAGCATCAAAATTAAGATGAGATAATCTGCGATGCCATAACCAAGACTTGGTCTTAGAAGCTTTAGAGAGAAGACATACTGGAGAAGCGGCCATCATGTCTTGTAAGGACAAGGTATATAGATTTGCACCACGAGATCCCTTCAACAAATCTTTTCCTTCCAAGTTGCGGATGAAACAAGTGTGTTGTCGAAAAGCAACCTCAAGGTTGGAATCACAAAACTGCCCTACTGAGAATAAGTTATGACCAAGACCTTCTACATAGTATACTCTAGAAATCGTCACGTTTCCAATCTGATATTCACCGTATCCCATAATCTTTGCTATATGATCATTCCCGAATTTAACCGTACCGAGAAACTTGCTGACGAAATTTCGGAGCATCGAGCGATTTCCGGTCATATGTTTTGAACAACCGGAGTCCAAATACCACAGGATGATTTGGACCACCTGAAAATATCACCACACAAAGACAATGTAGAGGAATCGGAATCTGAGTGTTCCTTGTTATTAGCAGGTACAGATTTAACAATCTTAGATTTGCTAATTCTAGGTTTCTTAGATTTCCTAGCCTTCTTCTTCTTAATTGGTGGTGTAGATTCTAATTGGCTCAAATCCTGAGGTATTTCATCACTGATAGGCACTATAGTGGGGGCTGACCTAATTAAAGGGCGCTGTTTCCATACTTGAGTGCGAGTGTTCCTAACTAAAGGACGCTCAGACCTAACCTCAATGGATGCATTCCTAGTTAAAGGGCACATTTTACCATCTAGTGTAAAGGTCCTACCAGTGGGACGCCATTGCCAGCCAACTTGGGCACGAGTTCTACCCGTTGGCTTCCATTCAAGACCATTCTTAATAGCATTCATTTCATTAACGTGATCAATCAGACACAAATCATGACGCTGGGAAAACATACATTCATTACAATTCCAACAATTTAAATCAGAATTCACGAATGGTTTAGGCTGCTGCACAGGCGCAGAGCTTTTAGTCTTAACATGATTCTTTTTATTTAAAACTGAACTAGCATTCCTATTGTGGACTTCTACTTTCTTCTTTGTGGCACTACTAGTGGCGGGCTTGATCTTATCTTTCTTGAGTGGCGATCCTTTAGCCTTAGTAGTCGCTTTTAATCCTGTAGAAGGCAAATTGGGAACATTAGCAACAGATTTTAAAGGTGTCTTACTTGATTGTGCCAATGACGGTTTCGCTCCTGGAGTCTTATTAAATGGAGTGACAGCAATGGGCCTATTATTAAGTAGTGCAGAACCTGGTGTACCTATGTATTGCAAATAAGCCAAGCAATATTGAACTCGCTTAACATATTCATGAGCCGAATAATAGTCGCTACTTGAGGGATCTAAGGCATAAAGATCGTCTAAAATATCCCTAAGAAGATCGACATGCTTAATGGCATTCCTCATATAATCATCGTAGGTAACCTGGTTTCTCTTATGAAGCGGATTCTTATAAAGCACTACTGACGTGGTTGTTGGAGCACTAGTGGACGGTGCAGAGTCGGTAGCTAAGTTATCAACAACTTCTTTTCGGGTGAGAAGAAGTGTCTCCTTTAACTCAGCCAAAACCATATTTTTGTCTATGAGCAGGATGTTCAAATCAGAGATTTCCTCGCACTTTTGGTTCAGTTGTTCAACAAAATATTGTTGTTGTGCCGCATTAAAAGCGAAGCGTTCTTCTAGTGAACCATAAAGAGCGGATAATCCCTGTCTTGTCCGATCCATCTCCCCTAGAACAGATGATAGTCTAATTTCTAAGACTTGGTTTTTAGACTCTGCAGCCTCTAGTTCCATTTTTAATGTTTCCTTTGATGATACCTCTCTCTTCAATCTCATGATTTCTTCCTCTAATGTCTTAACAATTGCAATCATCTTGTCACTTGTCTCAACACCGTTTTCACAAACATTTGATATCAAAAGATTTTCATTTTGAGCTTGTTGTTTTAATTCTAAAGATATACAATGTTGTTCTAGTTGATTAAAGCGTTGTGAAAGTAAATTATAAGAATCTTGTAGCTTTAAAAACTCAGCGTTAGATTCGTGACAAGAATGATTATCTACCTCATTTACAGTTTCAGCAACATTTACAGAAGTATCACAAACATCATCACAAATATGCACAGCATCACAATTCATCATAGTGGATGTAAGCTCATTCGAATAATTAACATTTACAATAGTAAGCACATCACACGAGATAACTTCAGACAAGAATCGGTCATATTCGGTTAAAATCTTTTCCTTTTCAATTAGTTGCAGTTCGTAAGCGGTGTCCATTTCATAAAACACTTTTTGAACTTCCCCAATTTCAAACTGAAGATTTTCCTTAAGAGATGCAAAACTTCCTTTTAGACTTTCGACAAACGGATTGATCTCAGTTTTAAACACCTCGTTCATGTGTTCGAAAGCCCATTCTCCGGCGTTTAAGCCATTTGAAGTCGTACATTCCAAAATGACCTTGTCAAAGTTAGTAAAGTATCGGTTAATCTCTTTCAAGTTTAACCATACAGTGCTAACTGGTGGAAGATTCTTTGGAATTTCCTTAGGACCTTCCATGTTGACAAGTGTAGGAAATGTACTAGGGCTTTCTTCCTCTATCATGTAGGTTGGTGCTGTAATGAGATCCTTATCCATATGGAAGCGAACTCTAAAATCAGTTTTTGCAAGCTCCTTATTCATTTTAAAATAATCACAATCGGGATATTTTGCTGAATTGTATGACCGATCCTCATCAACTAGATCCTTATTTGTTCGATCATCGGGAAAAACAATCGGGTCTAAAGCCAATCCTAATTGAGTTGCATTATAAAGTCTAGGACTATGTCTTAAAGCTTGTTTTGCATATCGTGGATTAGGGGGAAGGCCTTTTAGACGTGATAAGTTAAACTCTCTAAACGAAGCATCAAATAAGTGCACTAGTTGAGAAGCAGCGTATTGTCTTAAAAGCAAGTAGTCTAGACTTCTAATCTTATTAGTAGCATTAATCTCCATTTCAGTCTTCTTAGATTCGAGTAATTCAAAATCAGTTTGAAGTTTTTGAAAATTAGTGACCACTAACTCCTTTTCTTTAAGTTCACTAGACAGATTTGCTCTTAAGTTCTCGATTTCTTGCAAGTGACCCATTTGTTTGTTTCTAAAGTGATCATATTCGAGATTTGTGAGAACACTAGACGAAGGCACTAATTCCAAAGTTTGTACTTTCTCATTGCTTAAGGCAAGCTCATCAGACAAATTCTTATTCTTAGCTAAGGTTTCTAAGAGTGCAGCATTCATTTGGCTAAGTAGTGTAGCAGGAACCATGACCAAATCTTGTTGAGCAGGAGTAGGCGTATGCGAATTGGGTCCCGGTTGTGATTCACTCTA
Source organism: Glebionis coronaria (assembly GCA_025667525.1). NCBI lineage: Eukaryota > Viridiplantae > Streptophyta > Magnoliopsida > Asterales > Asteraceae > Glebionis > Glebionis coronaria. The sequence goes on along the minus strand of CM046875.1, from coordinate 90,887,585 downwards.
AGTCTGGGAACTCACATTGATATTGCTATCATTGTTTGTCTCCTCGTTTGAAGGACTCACCACCGAAGATTCATTCGAATCAGCACTCTCTTGCCCAACTTGATGTGGTTGAATACTAGCATCAGTGGCATTATCGGTGTTATTAATAAGTACCTCAGATCTCTTATCTGGCCCTAAGCTGGAGAAAGTCGCCATGAAAGCAGCCTTTGCAGTTTGAAAGTCATCACAGTCGGAATCATACGCATCAAGATCATCGGCTTGGTAAGCTGCATTCTACGTAGTGACAACGTCTTGTTCAGCAATCCCTGGGTCAGCAAGAAATGCAAGCTCCTCTTCATCAAGTTCCCTTCCTTGCGCCTGAGCATTTACCAGATAGATCTTTTCTGCGAACCACTGTCCATCCCTTCTCCTCTTGGGTTTCTTACAATCCCTGGACATATGACCCTCTTCCTTGCAGTTGTAGCATGTAATCATTCTCAACTTGCCTGTATTAGCCCGTGGAGGATTGTTGACCATTGGAGCAGGAGCAGGATTAATCGTGCGAGCATTGGTTGAAGTGGAAGGTCTCCCCTGATATGGTTGAATTGGCTGAACCATTACCCTGCCATTCTCAATTGTAGCTTGTTGGCGAGAATTGGATGAGTTCCTCAACTGATTGTTGGTAGGAGCTGATCCTCTGAATCCTCGTTTGCTTAAAGTTCTTGTGAGATAAGCAGACATAGTTGTTAGCACTTCAACTGGGTCAGCTCCTTGTTGGAATACAGGAACTGGGACTTCCTCATCATCATAATACAGTGCTTGATCTGGATGAGCTGCATAATCAGTAGAAGGAATACTCATTTGATCAGGGTAGCTTGATGGATATGCTGCATAAGGTGCAACATTTGCTGGATGAAATTGTGAAGCATACTGTGGTGAAGGTGCATTGAACCGATATTGTTGCTGATGTGAGGTGAGTGGTTGTGGTAGAATCGAGTATTGGGGAAAGGCTGGAGTCATGTAAGGTGATTGATGATAAGCTTGATGTCCTAAGATATAAGGTGTGTTGTTGTGAGACAAGCTTGGTTGATTCGCCATCAAAGCTAAGGAATCTGGGTACATACCGCGAGGAGAACGGTGCATAATCACATGCTTCTCATGCTGCTGAAGGAAGGCATATATTTGATCCAAATTGCACTTATGCAGATCCCTGGTTAACTTGACATCGGTAATGTACTCACCCCATTCAGCTTGAGGTAGAGTATTCAAGAATTTGGTGTTAACCTGGAATGGTGCAATCACAAGATTGTATACATTCAGATCATTCATGAGTGTGGTGAATCTGAAGTAATAATCGTGAAGCGTTTCCCCTGGGTTGTAGGTGAATCTATCAAACAAATCATACAGCTGACACTCCCTTTCTTGTTTGGTGAGAGACGTTCCTTGTAGCAACACCTTAAGTCGTTCCCATAGATCCTTTGCCACCGTATACTGACTCACCATCCTATAGATGTCATGGGGAAGAGCTTGGAGAATTGTTTGAAGAGCTTTTTCATCTGCATCTGCAACAAGTTGTTAGGCTGGAGTGAGTTCTTCAAATTCTCGTGGTCTAGTCACGTTGTCAACCGTAATGGTACCATAGTCGAGTGGACCATTCAAAATTGATTTGACCATAAGCCTTCCGTATGTCGGTTTCCCCTTTAGATATTGCATCATTCGACCTTGCCATGCCTCAAACACCTCTTTAATAAGCATCGGTGGACGGCTATCAGTTCCCGTTATGATTGATATATCCGTAAGAGATGTCATCTGAGGCATTACTGAATTTGGATTCATTTTGTTTTCTTCAAAGAAACAGAGATTATCGGTTGATCGAGCAGTGAAGTAAAGCTTGTGAATTGTGTTGTGTTTTTGTTGTAAGAAACCAAGATTAAATCCTCTAAAAAATCGTCGAAAAAACAAGCAAAATAACCCTTGATTCGGAACTTTTTGTTGATTCGGAAGTTTGATTCGGAAGATTACCTTGATTCGGAACTTTTTGTTGATTCGGAAGATTACCTTGATTCGGAACTTTTGGATTGATCCGGAACTTCTTGGTTCGGAAGTTCTTGGTTCGGAACTTTGGCTTGATCCGGAACTTCTTGACTCGGAAGTTCTTGGTTCGGAAGTTTGGCTTGATCCGGAACTTCTTGACTCGGAAGTTCTTGGTTCGGAAGTTTGGCTTGATCCAGAACTTCTTGACTCGGAAGTTTCTTGATCCGGAACTTCTTGGTTCGGAAGTTTCTTGATTCGGAACTTCTTGACTCGGAACCCCTTGATCCGGAACTCCTTGATCCGGAACTCCTTGATCCGGAACTTCTTGACTCGGAACTCCTTGATCCGGAAGTTTTGCTGAATAAACAGAAACTTCCTCCGATGAACAGTCGAACAGTAAAAGTTAAGATTAAGCCCAGATTTTGACCAAATAACCCAAAAAGTTTTGTGCTTTCGACTAAAATAAGTAACAACTAATACTTATCCACTAATCCCAATCACAAAAAAACCAAAAACACCAAGAATCAAGATGATTTTTCTTAAAGAACACTAATACAATCAAAAACTAAAAAACCACACAAATCACTACCTTAAATCACCCCATAGCTCTGATACCAAATGTAGAATATTGATAATCAATGAATCTATGAAGGGGTTTGTTGATTTCTAGAGAGAGAAAGTTAGAGAGAGAAAGTGAGAGAAACTATGTGAATTTTATTAAGTGGAAAACAAGAAATGACAACAACCAACCCCTTTCCTTGGTGGAAAGGGGTATTTATAGTTCCAAGTCATAAGTGGACTTGGGCCGGTCCATGACAAGCCCATGGACCGGTTCTTACTTAAGTTAATAAGTAACTAACAACTATTTTCTAACTACGAGCTATTACAACATAAATATTATTGTGGAGTGACCGACACTTCTAATATACGTAAAACGTATTTCTAACATGTTTAACATAGAAAAATACTTTTCCATAAAAAATAGCACAAACACACAAATTAACTTTAATTTCTTTTGAAAAAGAGTGAAAACTCACCTATTGATTTTGTCATCAGTTTTTTGTGAGGTTGTAGTGTACGTGAAAGCCAAAACCGAAATATTTGACACTAATATACTATTTTTGGTGAATTTTTATAATGAGTTTACCAAATCTTGGTGACATAACTGTCACTCCGTAGTAAGCAGTTACAAAATAAATAATAGCAAAATCAATTAGAATGTTAAATATGATATAAATTTCCATTTAGACATTTAACTAAACAATTGGTGTTCATAAAACAAAGATCCAATTAGAGAGAGATAGAGAGAGTCACTTCATGCTTTATACCAAAAGAATCATTCAAAATAGGCAATTACCAAAGGAATTGTAATCTTACCTAATAAGATTAATCACTCAACTATAACCAAAATGAAGTTTCGATAAAAAAAAACATGTCGAAGAACATGTGAATAAAGAAGAAGTAGTACATTGATAAGTATTAAGCAGATTTATATCCATCGAATAAAATCCAAATCAAAATCGAAAAACGAAGATAAGAGCAAAATAAAAAGATAGAAGAAGATACCTTTGTTGTGGACGTAGAAGCCAATTGAGAACTTGAAGATGAAATCACAACAATCTAAATGAATTATGAATTTCAAATTTGGCTCAATGTCCAAGTTACATACATTGTACAATGGTTTGGTGGCTCTGTTTTCCAAGTTAATATAGGGGATAAAAAATACATTTAAAATAAATAATTCTTGTTTATATTATTTATTACATCATCATCAGTTATATTTAATTCAAAGAACCAATAACATGCATACACCTAGTCAAAAATGACATACGCAAAAACCTAGTTTTAATCAAATTACAACATATATATAATCCAAGTTATATATATGTTAAAATAACACTTCTCAGTCTGGCCTTGTCGGTAACTCGGGAATTCTTCGGCACCGTTATAGTCAAAAGATTTTTAAACATTTTACTAAAAATATTTATTTAAAAATATTTATGGTTAAAAGATTTTTGAAATGCTTTATTCAAAACCTTGGTTTTAAAAATCTTTTGTTCTCTATAACGAGAGTTAAGATACCAAACTGTAACACCCCCAAATATTCATATTTCGAATCAGCGGAAGAGTCGTTAGAGTTACGGGATAGCACAATACTCAAATCTTAGACAATGCTTAAAAATCGTATCGTTTAATAATAAAGCATTTTACATTCATAAATATCAAATTACATAGGTCCTCAGGTCAAAGTATGTCTTACAAATTTATAAAACATTTGAATGGAAATTTTTATTTAAATGCGGGCCATAAACTCTTGTTGTCTTCCCGAGAATTAACTTCAAGTACCTGAGATAAAACATGTTAAAAGTCAGCGAAACGATGAGCGAGTCCATAGAGTTTAATAATAACTGTTAACATAAAACCGGTATATAATCATTACCGAAAAGCATTTTGTGCAATTCTTGGTCGTAGACAATAATATGGCCAAAAACATATTATACGAATCATTGTCGTAAATCATGACATAGGCCTAAAACATTTTTATATGAATCAATGTCGTAAATCATACAATACGTTTTATAACATTGTTTAAAGTATAATAAAAACCATTATATAAAACAGTTATGTAACACCTATTCACATGTATAATAATAAATAAGACCCCATATTGCCTGTCAGGCAATATATTATAATTCAAAATCATTTATCATACACTATTCCTGAGACCGTAGCCTCAGTGTTACCATTATCATTATTATTACCGGATTATTATAGCCGCGTGACATTGTTACCTTTCTATTATATATATCGGGTAGTAATAAGTGTGAAAACACTTATCCTTTTACCACTTATTTCCAATAATAACAAGACCAAAACGTGTAGTTTATGTCGTAAAAGTCGGAATTATGCGTGGTTTGTGTTTTTATTGTGTTTTAGGACCAAAAGATGAAAAGGGAAGAAAACACGGGCTTTCACGTGCTTTTATCGAAGAAAACAGGAAAAGACGAAGTCAAAAGATCAAGAGTGCAAAAAGAATGGAAGTCCAAGGCCTATTCTGAAGATTTATCGAAGAAAAAGTCTAAAGACGGAAGTTTAATGAAGTCGAAGAACTCAAGTCTAAATTAAAGAAGAAAATTATCAAGACAAGTTCAAATCCCGAGACGAAGTCGAGGAAAGACAAAGAATTAAATCGAGTCGAGAAGACGTGAAGAAAGAAAGAAAGAAGAGGCAACACATGCACTCCTTCCTATTTTTCCCTATAAATACCCTCCTAATACACATTAGGAGGGTGGTTAGTTTTTTAGTAGTTAGTTTTGATTTTTTCACTTTTCTTCCTAGTTTTAGAGAGAGAAAGTTCTCAACTTTCTCTCACTAAGTTTTCATCTTTCTTTCTTTTAATCTTTCAAGATTAAACCTTTTGTATTGTTGATTTCATTAATCAAGTTCTAGTTAAGCTTTTAATCTTTCATCTCTTTCTACATTTCTTGATTTTAGTTAACTTTTGGTGCAAAATACATTTGATCCGTGTTGTTCTTAATGTTTTTGTGCTTAAAAAGTTAATCTTTTTGTTCCTACATAAGCTTTCATTCGATTAAGCTTTAAGATTCTTGTGCTTATTGGCTTATTCGCTTCTTTTAGCTTATTTACTTTTAAAAGTTTTCTTAAAAAGTTCATCTTTTTATTGTTTGATTTATAAGATTGCTTATTTTAAGTTGAAAAAGTTGTTACTTGTGCTTATTTTGTCTTTTTACTTTAGATTCGTTTAAGTTTTAGTGATTAGCTTATCAAAATAGCTTATTACTTTGCTTATTTTTCGAATCCCATATTAATCGGAAAGGGTAAACCCCTTTCCAATCACGCATTCCGATCATCCCCTTCTTTCCGATCTCCAAATCGGAAAAGGGTTTGTGTTTTCCGATTTGACACCCCTTATTCTGATCACTTAATTGGATTAGGGTTTAATATTATTCCGATTGGCTTGATTTGGTGGCATTCCGATCAGTCTTTGTTACATTTTCCGATTAGTGTTTTTCCCAATATTCCGATTGGGTGTCTTCCATACATTCCGATTTGAGCTATTTCCCATATTCCGATTGCCTCCTTTTTCGTTATTCCGATCAAGCTTTCCGACAACAGTATTCCGACGAGATTTGTTTGCCATATTCCGATTGGCTTGGTTTTATTCTGATCGAGTCTTATTTTCCAACATTCCGATCAGTCTTCTTGTTACACATTCCGACCAGTATTGCTTGTTTGCATTCCGATCAGCCTTCTTTCCGTCCTATATTCCGATCAGAATCCGATTTGGCAACATTCCGATGGTTTTAGTTTCTTGTTTTTACAAAGTTTCCAAGTTTTAAATTTATTAAGTGTTCAAGTATTTTTTCTAATATAGTCTTTAAGTTTTCAAGCATTTATTTTTAAACTCGTCATTTTAGTTTAATTTTTAAACTTCTATTTTACTCAACGACATTTACATTTATTTGCTATTAGTTTAAAATAGATAACAAACCAAATCATTTTTATTTCCACCAAGAACAATTGAGTCGCACTTTGAACCAATAGTCAATTCGAAAAGATTCAGAACAACGAATTTTGATACGAGCTTAAAACCTGGTATTAAATGGCGCCGCTGCCGGCTCTTTTCGTTAAGATTAAAGGTTTTTAGTGAGAGACGCATTGGATTTTGGGATCCGTTCATCTTTGAACGTTATTTTCCTTGCTTTAAAAATTTCAAAAATCCTAAAAAATATAAAATCTTCAAAAATACAAAAAAAATGAAAAACCATAAAAACCAAAAATATTTCCTTTCTATTTTTCTAATCCTTTTGTAGGTGTGAATGCGTACTCGTGCTCGTAAGAAGAGAGTAGCTCAAGCCGAAGTCATTACTCAACCAATTGTCACCATGGACAATCAACCAATGATCGAGCTTTTGCAATAGCACGTAGAAGGCAACATCGATGCAATTGTCATCCCTGAGATTGGAGCCAACAACTTTGAACTCAAATCTGGCTTTATACAAATGGTCTCTGCTCAACCCTTCTTGGGCCGCTCACTTGATGATCCTCATGACCACCTTAAAAGGTTTCTTCAGCTTACCAATACGGTTAAGTACAATGGGGTATCACAAGAAGTGATTCGCTTGCAACTTTTTCCTTTCTCTTTAGAGGGACAAGCCCGTAATTGGCTTGATAAGGAACCGCCACAAAGTATTCTTACGTGGACGGATTTAGAGACCAAGTTTATCAACTACTTTTTCCCACCCTCACGTACTACCGCTTTGCGGAATGAAATTATTACCTTTGAACAAAAGTACGGTGAGTCTTTTAGTGAATCTTGGGACCGTTTTAAGGAACTTTTAAGAAAGTGTCCACAACATGGTTTAACAAAAGTACATCAAATCAATACTTTTTACAATGGTTTAAGCATGAATGACTAAGATTCACTAAACAGTGCCTCGGGGGGTAATAATCGTACAACCTTATTGATTGCAAATATATTTATTAACAAGCGATGGGAGAAAAAGCTCATAACTAACTCACATAAGTTAATAAAAGAATACCCAACTTATAATTAACTCTATCATCTCTCGTTCTCCACAATTTAAAATCTCAAGGAATGAGACTCGTGGATGCTTAGCCTAATAAACCAATTAAGGTCCATATGATTAAGGATACTAGCTAGAGTAAACTTAGATAAGTAAACTCGGGTTGAGTCAAAATATTCACGACGGGCCTAATATATCAAAGACATCTAAACTTGTTAAAACCATTTTATTTATTTATTAATTTTGACTTTATTCTTGAAATGGAAAATATTAATACGATGCGAAAATAAAAGGAAAGAAAATAAATGAAAATACTACAAGGCCAAAATAGATCAAAAATTTGAAAAACATTGAAATTTTTTTTAAAATTTTCCGGTTAAAATGGGGTCAAATTCATGGAAAAGGCCACTAAAATTTTGATAGAAATCCCCCCTACACTTAATATAAACATTGTCCTCAATGTTTAAGCATGTGGGAGAATAAACTCCCCTACACTTAGGACATTGAGTACGTTGTTTAAAATCGAGTTAAGGAAAGGACAACTAAAGTGATTACATTTATTTGTTTTATTTATATACAAGATTGAATCACAATAGCAAAAACTTATCGAAGGAACCGGGTACACGAGAAACACGGGAACACGGTTCTCGTCAAAAACACCAAAAGTGGATCATTTAAGCACATGTCCCTGCACAAACACACCACACAAAACAAACAACCTACACGGCTCCCCCTACACTTATTCTAGAAAATAGATAGAAAAATAGATCATCGGGTTGCCCCCCGAGAAGCGCTTGTTTTTGTTAACTGAGTCACGAGCCTGACTCGACCCCGAATTAAATGGTCCATGGGGAAGCCTCGAATGTAATACCGAGATCAAAGATCTTGTCCTCGGTCCCGGAGGAACATAATAAATGAGAGACAGGAGGATAAGTCATAGAAGGTAAAAAGGTCCACTCAACATACGAAAAGTATGTGAGGTCTTGATCTACGGGAGGTGGGTGGGTAAAGGAGACAAATTGTCATCCCCCAAAGACATAGGATGGTCACTATTCGGCAAAGCCGTAAAGGTATCAATCATAGAATGGTCAATGTCACCTCCCGGGTCAAAGCACTCATCCTCATTTCCCGGTATAAAATGAGGAGAGTAAAAGCGATACATCACCTGCTTGGGTGTGCACGCGGTAGGACGGGGTGGCAACATAATATGAGAAATATCAGAAGACATATCTACCACCCGCGTCACCTCACCAGACCGAATCAAATAGAAAGTAGGGTCAAATCTCTCCACCTCCTCTACGATGGGAGGTGGCATGGCTAACAAAGGATGCTCATCAGCAATAGAGTCGGAGCTATCAATGTCCTCAATCCCCTCTTCAAAGAGAGGATTCACCTCACTAGAGATGTAGGCGTCATCAAAATCAAATAAAGGGTTCGAATAAATCTTGAAATTTCCCTTCTGAACGTCTTCATCGGATAGTGACTCGTCATCACTAGAAGTAAAATCATCATCGAGATCAAGAAGAGGATTAGAGAAAGCCAAAGAAACGTCTCCCAAGATGTCGGTGGGAGGTAATGAATCATCACTAGAAAGAGATTCACACTCATCGTCACTATCGGAAGCAACAGTAGGCTCACTTTGGATTGGAATAAGAATCTCATCGCAAGGAATAGTGATAAGACCCTCATCCCCCATGATGAGAGAGGCATCGGTCTCCGTAGTGGAAGAATCGAGAATAGGAGTGGTTGTCTCACATGATGGATTGAGATCGTAAGTAGTATCCTCGTCATCATCACAAAAAAAAGAACGCACAATAGGCGGAGTATAATCACTAAGATGAGATACTTGCTCTTGTTGATGTCACTTTTCCTCCTCCCTTGCTTCTTTTAGAAGAACAACGGCTTCTTGAAGTTGCAAAATGATGGCGTGTGTTTCGTCATTCAAAGCATTGATTTGTTGAATTCTCTGAGAGGATTGATGATTGAGGGTGGGATGTGGGGGCTCACAGTTATGAAAACCAGAATTATAGCATGGATGTGGCCATAGGAAGTCATCGGTTGAGAAGAATTAGAACACGGATTTGGTTCATAATAATCCATCGGTGAAGAAAAATGAGGACACGGATTTGGCTCATAATAATTCATTGACTGACAATAAGAAGTATCGTGAGGGCCCCCACAATGATTGCAACACGGGTATTGAGAAAAACCCGGTGCATGTTGCAGATAGGGTTTGTCATAGACCGGAGGGGGTGAGAAAGTATTGTAAGAGGAGAAGTACGAATTTGTTGAATTGCAAAATGGACAAAATCCAAATTGTGTATTGTCGATATCAAAACCGCACCGCTCACAAGTACACCATTGACATGTTTGAAAACCATGCCATGGTCTCCCACACCGTACGCAAGACGAATCCATGAAGAATTATAAATAAGAGGGGTAGAGAAAAGAATTAAACACAATAGAGGATAAAGAAGAATATTTTTGGTGTAATACTTTAGGAAAAGTATTACTTTTGGATTTTTAAATTTTTTGGTGCAAATCTTAGGAAAGAATTTGCTTTTGTGATTTTTTTTATTTTTTTGTATTTTTATGTTTTTGATTTTTTATGTTTTAGATTTTTTAACAAGAAAAATAACGTTCAAAATCGAACGGATCCCAAAATCCAAATCGTCAATCGTAACGAGCGAAGCGGCAGCCGCGCCATTTGAAATTCAAAAGACACTCGCCTTGTTCTAAATTGGGAAAATGCCATTTTATGGTAAAAGAGGGCATCGTGCTAGGACACAAAATCTCCAAAGACGGTCTTGAAGTGGACCGTGCTAATGTCGATGTTATTGCTAAATTGCCTCCACCTTCAACCGTGAAGGGTACGGTGTGAGAAGTTTCCTCGGTCATGCGGGCTTCTATCGTCGATTCATCCAAGATTTCTCTAAAATCGCTCGCCCGATGACCCACCTCTTGGAAAAAGATACTCCTTTCATCTTTTCCAAAGAGTGTCTTGAATCCTTCAATCTTCTTAAGGATAAGCTAACTAAGGCACCGGTCTTGGTTACCCCTAATTGGGAGCTACCTTTTGAATTGATGTGTGATGCTAGCGACTTTGCTATTGGAGCGGTTTTGGGCCAAAGAGTGAACAAACACTTCCAACCAATCCATTATGCTAGCAAGACAATGACGGGGGCTCAATTGCATTATACCACTACCGAAAAAGAGCTTTTAGCTGTAGTGTATGCTTTTGAAAGTTCCGCCCCTATCTTGTCCTTTCTACCACCATCGTGTATACCGATCATTCCGCGTTGAAGTACTTGATGACTAAGCAAGATTCTAAGCCAAGACTTCTTCGTTGGGTTTTGCTCCTTCAAGAATTCAACATTGAAATTCGTGACAAGAAGGGAGCCGAAAACCTAGCCGCGGATCATCTCATTAGACTTGAGGATCCTTGTCAAGGGGATCATCCGAACAAAGAGAGCAATGACTCTTTTCCCCTTGAGGCTTTAATGTCTATCAACTCTAATCTCGATGACACCCCGTGGTTTGCGGACATTGCAAACTACTTAGCGGGTGGGATTCCCAAGGAAGGGCTCACGTCCCAACAAAAGAAAAAGTTCTTTACAGATATTAAACATTATTTCTGGGACGACCCTTACCTTTTCAAACAATGTGCGGATCTGATTATTCGTCGATGTGTTGACGGGCCGGCAGCGGTACAAATCCTTGACGCTTGCCATAAAGGACCCATCGATGGTCACTTTGGTCCCAATTACACCGCGAAGAAAGTTTTCGACTCTGGATTCTATTGGCCCACCATCTATCGTGACGCTCACGATATGGTTAAACATTGTGATGCTTGCCAAAGACAAGGCAAGATCACACATAAAGATGAGATGCCTCAAAATTTCATACAAGAATGTGAAATCTTTGATGTATGGGGCATCGACTTTATGGGGCCATTTCCATCATCTAAAGGGAACAAGTACATCCTCGTAGCCGTTGACTACGTTTCTAAATGGGTTGAAGCTAAGGCTCTCCCTACGAACGATGCGAGGGTGGTTGTGAACTTTTTGAATCAGCTCTTTTCTCGATTCGTGTTCCTCGTGCTATTATCAGTGATCGCGGGACTCATTTTTGAAATGATCAATTTGCAAGAGTCATGGCTAAGTATGGTGTTAATCATCGTCTTTCCACCGCTTATCATCCCCAAACCAATGGTCAAGCCGAGATATCCAACCGTGGATTGAAGCGAATTTTGGATCGTACTGTGGGAGAGCATCGTGCCGCGTGGGCCGATGATAGGTGTGTAAACACCCATCCTTTTTACCACTTAATTACAATAATAACCGAGCCAAAACGTGTATTTTATGTCATTTATGTCGGAATTATGCGTGGTTTGTGTTTTTGTTGTGATTTAGTACGAAAAGGTGAAAAGTGGAGAAAACATGGCATTCACGGGCTTTTATTGAAGAAAAAGATGAAAGATAAAGTCAAGAAGTCAAGAGTGCGAAAAGAACGGAAGTCCAAGACCAATTCTGAAGATTTATCGAAGAAAAAGTCAAAAGACGGAAGTTTACTTAAAAGCCGAAGAACTCGAGTCTTATTTATTGAAGAGTTAAAAGACGAGTTCGAATAAATCCCAAAACAAAGTCCAAGTATTAAGAAGATTTAAGAAGATTAAAGAAGCTTAAGGACTTGATCATGCAATTAAGAAGAAAGGAAGGAGGGGAGGAAGCTTCCTCTAAACACCTTCCTAATCTCCTATATATAGCCTTCATATTCATTTCATTAGTTTTTTTGTTGGCTAAGTGTGACAATTAGCTCTTCCATTTTATTTTTCTTGCACTTTACTTTTCATGTCATTTTAAATACTTGTCTTGCACCTTAATTACCCTTTTAATTCCAAGTAAGTTTTTAATTCATGCTATTTTAATTCGTGTTCTTTAATCTTACTTTTCTTTTATCAAGTTCTTTTTATCAATCTCATTCTACTTTTCTTCTTTTTAGTTTGTTTAAATTTCGGATTAAGCAAGGATTGCTTAATCCATTTGCTTATTTGATTAAAAGTTTCATCTTTTCTTTTCCCTTTAAGTTTCCATACAAAATAAGCCATAAGTTTGACAATCTTATGTGCTTATTTGGTATCTAACTTAAGTGTTTTCAAAGTTTTCTTAAAAGTTTTACTTTTTAAAATCCATTTTATTTAGTTTCGACTTTTAAATTTTGAAAGGTTTTAACTTTGTTGCTTATTATATCTTCCTTTTCCATTTCCTTCGAGTTTTTAGTTACTGCTTATTAGAATTAGCTTATTTAGTTCGTGTGCTTATTACGAATTTGCTATCCATCGGAAAATAAGGGTTCTCCACATTGCGACGGGGTGCATTCTCCACTTTCCGATAGTGACAGAATTGGGACAAAGGTTTGCATTCTGATCCGGGATTGCGATAGAGTACCATTACCCTCATTCCGATCTGGATTGCGATCGCACATTCCGACGGCTCCTGAGGTTTACTTAGTCGAAGTGCTGCCCAATTTTCCTAAGCGACATTCCGATCTGGACCATATTCCGATAGGTGACATTCCGATCAAGAGGTAGTATTCATTCTGATCAAAGGGTTTGTTTGGATATTCCGATCTGAATAAGTGACAGGGTATTCCGATCTAAGGTTCCGATCAACATTCCAATTGAGAGCTTTGTGTACATTCCGATGGTGAGTCTGATCGGAATATATTCCGATGGTAGGGGTGTTTTTACTATTTTGTCTTGTTTTGTTTTTTAAATTACATTTTAATACTTTGTCTAACTTTAATTCTCGTCACACTTTAAAATTTCCGTCACTTAATTTCCCGTCATTTTAAATATTGCAACCTTTTCTTTTAATTAGACTTAGTTTTATTTTAACGCATTTTATTTTAACGCACTTTTACTTTAATTGTTTTGCACATTTAATATACTACAACGACACAACTTTTGTTTCCACCAAAATCAATAGAGTCACACATAGAACCTAGATCAATTCGATTAGACCACTAGAACGATAAACTTTTATACGGGTGTCAAAAACCATGTATAAACGAATCTTTTTACCTGGCCAAAAACCAGTTATCGAATGGCGCCGATGCCGGCTCTTTTCGTAAAGATTAACGGTTTTCTGTGAGAGACGCGTTGCTTTTTGGGATCCGTTCACTTGTGAGCGTTATTTTTCTTGCTTAAAAAATTCAAAAAAAAAATCATCATAAAAATTAAAAATTGTTAAAAATCCATAAAAATAAAAAAATTCAAAAATCCAAAATTTTTTATCTTTATTGTGTATATATATTGTCTTTGTGTTTGGTTTCTTTTTCTTTTGAATTTTTAGGTGTATGCGTACTAGATCTTCTAATTATCAAGAGCCCGAGACTCGACAAGATTTAAGTATGTCAGGTGTTAAGAACAATAATAATCCACCGCACCTCAACAATAACCACAATGTTCTTCCACAGCCCGATCTTCGGACAATGGAGGAGCTTTGTCAACCTAGCATATTTAGACGAGGAGGACCGATTGCGCCGATGCAAATCAACGCTCCTGAGTTTTCGTTGAAGCACCACATGATTCAGCAAGTGCAAACAAATCCTTTCCGTGGATTGCCTGATGATGATGCCAACAAACACCTCGACAAGTTCATTACAATCACCCAAAGCATGAAGTTGCCTGGTGCCACAATGGATGTACTTCGCCTACAACTCTTCCCACATACTTTATCGCATCATGCCGAGAAATGGTTTGATCATCTCCCGAAGAATTCTATTCATACTTGGGATGACATGACTCAACGCTTTTTGTCGCGCTACTTTCCACCATCCATGGTCACGAGCCTTCGCAATCAAATCAGCGGTTTTATGCAAGATCCTGATGAATCTCTTTTTGATGCTTGGGAAAGATATATTGATTGATCGATGTCCAAACCACAACATGCTCCCTGTCACATTGATTGACACTTTCTACAACGGTTTGACTTTTCGTGATCGTGATACGATTAATGCAGCCGCCGGTGGCACATTTATGAAAAGGAGACCCGAGGAGTGTAGAGAGCTTATTGAGAACATGACTACTCACTACAAAAATTGGGATTCCTCTGCTTCTTCAAGGAACAACCCGAGAGTCAATGTCTCTTACACCTCAGCAAACCCTGATATGACCGAACTCACCCGCATGATGACTGAAATGAGCAAAAGTATCACGCTTCTCGCTTCAAACCAACAACAACAACAACAAGTTAAAGCGGTTGCACCTTCTTGTGAAACATGCGGCGGTCCTCACTCATACACCGATTGTCCTTCTACTCAAGGAAATCCGGAAAATGTGTATGCAGATTATGGTAATTATTCACCGGAAAATTACCAAGCTCGACCTCAAGGGGATAGAAATTTGCTGAGTTACCGGTCCAACAATTACCTTTCACCCGGTATTTCTCCTCAAAACCAAAACCCCGCCAACAACTATAATAGAAGCAACCAAATCCCACCAAGAGCTTCTAATCCTTATCATCCACCCGCCCAACAAACCCCACCCATTAACCCCGATGTTGAAGCAATCATGAGAACCCAAGGTGAGAAAATCAAGAATCTACAGAGTCAAATTATCAATCTTAAAGGAAAATTACCAAGCTCGACCTCAAGGGGATAGAAATTTGCTGAGTTACCGATCCAACAATTACCTTTCACCCGGTTTTTCTCCTCAAAACCAAAACCCTGCCAACAACTACAATAGAAGCAACCAAATCCGACCAAGAGCTTCTAATCCTTATCACCCACCCGCCCAATAAACCCCACCCATTAACCCCAATGTTGAAGCAATCATGAGAACCCAAGGTGAGCAAATCAAGAATATACATAGTCAAATTATCAATCTTAAAGGAGATATTACCAAGCAAGGGAATGAGATACGATCCGAGCTTCGAGATAATATTCAATCATCCTTCAGCAATCAAACAAATGATTTAAAGAATATGCTTGCTAGTTTCTTGCCCGCCACTCAACCTTCTTCTTCGAGTTCTCTACCTTCAAACACCGTCACCAATCCGCGAACAAATGTGAGTGCTATTACTACTCGTAGTATGATTACCATTGTCGATCCACCGATCCCGCCCCCATCATCTACACCTCCTCCACCACCATTTATCCCTACTCCTCCTACACCTAGTATTAGTGCACCATTACCGTCTCCGCCTCGTCATGACGATGTCTCTAGGAAGGACCCTTCAACATCTCAACCTTTACCTACTACGCCTTCACCTTCACCACCCAAACCCAATATCCCTTATCCCTCTCGTTTAGGCAAGACCAAAATGCTAACCAAGGATGACTCTGAAGTGTCACGCTATGTGAAGATGATCTCTCAAATGAACTTCAACATTAGCTTTCTTGAAGCACTTGTCCACATGCCCAAATTTGTTAAAGCATTTAAGGAATTGCTTAACAAGAAGGAGATGCTGATTGAGCTCGCCAACACGCGCTTAAATGAAAACTGCTCTACAGTTATTCTTAAAGAACTTCCAGAAAAGCTTGGAGATCCCGGTCGTTTTGTGTTGCCTTGCGTTTTAAACAAAACTGAAGAATTTACTGCCCTTGCTGATCTCGGGGCAAGTATAAATCTTATGCCTTTGAGTGTTTGGAAAACACTATCATTACCCGACCTCACTCCAACAAAGATGACTCTTGAACTTGCTAATCGCACTCTCGCTTACCCCGTTGGTATAGCCGAAGATGTGTTCATCAAAGTTGGCACATTTACTTTCCCGGTCGACTTTGTGGTTGTTGATTATGAAATAGACCCTCGTATTCCTTTAATACTTGGTCGTCCATTCTTAAGAACCGGACGAGCTTTAGTTGATGTTGCCGAAGGTGAGTTAATCTTACGAGTTTGGAATGATTCACAAGTTTTTAAAATGGGGAAGCTTACAAGCAAATCCTATGTACGAGAATCAGTGAATATGATTAATGTGCTTGATGACTTTGTTGTCTACAACAATCCTCTATTCGAGTCTTGCAATGATAATCCACTTTTTCAAGATGATGTGGATGATTCTCTCTCCAATTTGGAACCTTCTCCCATTTATGATTCTCCGCCGATCTTTGATGCTTATGATGATAATTCTAGCTCAGATTCGGATGATTATGATGACCTTACTTCTGAGTATCCCGATCTACCCACGTATGATGATTTCGATGAGGCTGATACTCTTTCGAGCGATTCTTCGCATGATCAAGATCCTCCGCCATCACTCGATCCTACTTTGGACGATTATTCATTTGAGGAAGACTTCTCTACGTTTCGCAACACTTACTTCCCTCATGAGAGTGATGCTCCTCCTTATGATTTTAAAGATTATCGTCTTGGTCCTACTTTGGATTTAAAGAACATTCTTTCAAAGGAGAAGAAACCGGTCGACACCAATATCCGCAGCACGTATGAGTTAACACCTCTTTGTCCCCTTCTGAGGACGAGGTTGTGCTTCTTCGCGGATCTTCTTCACATTCTGCTGAGCCTGAGTGCTATTTTCCCCTAAAGGAAAAGGTGTTCGACCCCGTATTGAAATATTTAAGCCATCTCAGTATCCACCTGATGAATTAAAAGGAAAAATGTTTGGAAATATGTAAGACATGCTTGTTCCTCACCATACTTGCTTCCACCGTGCTCCATCACTGCTTAAGGGAACCTTGCCTATTCTTCTTTGTCTTGCCTTGTTCGCCTTAAGCTTGTGTTATTTGATGGACGAAAACTATGTCTTTGATCCCGGTGGATATGCTTCTTCCTATGATGATCAAGGTCGAGTCCGGCTCACGACTCGGTAATCAAAAATCAAGCGCTTCTTGGGAGGCAACCCATGTATCTATCTTTTCGCTTTCTTTATCCTAAGTGTAGGGGAGACCCGTTGGAGTTTGCTATATCCTCTCCTCTCTTAATCAGGGATTCGAGCATCAATGATCCACTCTTGATGATTCTTGACGACCCGTGATTCCATGTTCACTTCTTCCCGGTTCTATCCTAAACTCTTTTCGATTCACTATTTTATATTGTCTCCATATTAAAATAGGAATCTCTTTAGTTGTCTCTTCCTTAGCAAGATTTAAACAAAGTGCACAATGTCCTAAGTGTAGGGGAGTTTACTCCCACATGCTTAAACATTGAGGACAATGTTTATATCAAGTGTAGGGGGGACTTCTATCGAAGTTAAGTGGTCTTTTCCTTGTATTTGTCCTCATTTTAACCAGAAAATCAATTTTTCGACATTTTTCAAAATTTTTGATCTATTTTGGCCTATTAGTTTTTCCCTGTGTATAGTTGTTTTCTTTCTTTGCTAGAATAAATTTTAATAAAGTGGTTTTAATTTTCAAACGTTGTGAATCTTTTGACTCAACCCGAGTTTACTTATCTAAGTTTACTCTAGCTAGTATCCTTAACATGTTTAAGTCAAGTTTTGCTAGGCTTTTATATAGGGAGCTATAAAACGCGAAAGTCTTAACTCTCACGGGTTAAGAACAAGAACTTTTCGCAAGTTCCTATAATTGATCCTAGAGAGTCGTTTATCAAGGGAACTTTAAAACGCGATATCTAAACTTGAAAAAGTCTAAGAGTTTGCAAGATCCTATAGGCGACTCGAAAACCCAAAACTTTGATTTAATAGGCTAAGCATCCACGAGTCTCATTCCTTGAGATTTTAAACTGTGGAGAACGAGAGATGATAGCGCCAATTATAAGTTTGGTATTCTTTCGTGAATTTATGTGAGTTAATTATAAGCCTATTCTCCCATCACCTGTTAAATAATTTATCTACAATAAATAAGGTTGTACGATTTGAAAAGTTACTTAGCTTCTAGCCCAAGATCGTTTAAAAGTTGCTCGGTATGGATTAGAGTTCATAGCCAAGGCATAACTTATTGAAGCGGGATGCGAAGATTGGCGAATCCAAAAAGGCCCTAACAAGGCATGAGGGCTACATTTTGTTGCTAAAGATCCAAGTGATGTGAAGAATCATTTATCAAAAATCAATATGAAGGATCGAGACACACGACGAAAAGCAAAAACTCCCCAAAAGTCATGGAGAAGTGCATCCGAAAAGACCCTAGCAAGGTATGAGGATATATAGATCCAAGTCATAAAAGGAGGCGGATCATTGTATATCAAAGTCCAAAATAAAGATTGGAGAAAAATGAAGAAGTCGTGGTCCAAGTATGAATCTCTCAAAACTTCAAGTGAAGAAATTCCTATATGAAGAGAAGACCATAATTTCATGAACGTCTCTCAAGGTTTGAAGTATGAAGTCGCTGCCAAATATCGGTCTGAGAAAGGTCTCAAATCGCGAAGCGAGTTATAAACAAGATATGAACTTTATGAGATCCCGAGAAGCAGTTTTAAAAGATTTTCTCCTTTAGCTAACTATTGATTAAATTGTTCACTTTATTTTCGGCCTAAATAACTATCGAAATAAGTCAAAAACGCATCCTCGTGATCATTCAAGACAATAATAAAATATAAGAGATACACCTAGGAATAAGGGAGTCTAAGTAAATAATTGGCCCACATGAGTTCGTGTTAGTTTACTAACTTATAATAACAATGATCTCGTTTTTAAGCTTGGTTTGGAGAATGTGAAAACTTGAGGATGATGATTATTCATGACATTTCCAAAACCCAAGGTATGCTTTTTGGTTTCTTTATTTTGAATGTATTTAATTTTCTATCTCTTTAATAAAGGCCACTATGGATTGATTATGATGAAAAGTGTAAACGTGCTTTGTAACTAATGCATTGCATGAGGACATTGCAATGGTCAAGTGTAGGGGATTTGATAGGTGTGTAAACACCCATCCTTTTTACCACTTAATTACAATAATAACCGAGCCAAAACGTGTATTATATGTCATTTATGTCGGAATTATGCGTGGTTTGTGTTTTTGTTGTGATTTAGGACGAAAATGTGAAAAGTGGAGAAAACACGGCATTCACGGGCTTTTATTGAAGAAAAAGATGAAAGATGAAGTCAAGAAGTCAAGAGTGCGAAAAGAACAGAAGTCCAAGACCAATTCTGAAGATTTATCGAAGAAAAAGTCAAAAGACGGAAGTTTACTTAAAAGCCGAAGAACTCGAGTCTTATTTATTGAAGAGTTAAAAGACGAGTTCGAATAAATCCCAAAACAAAGTCCAAGTATTAAGAAGATTTAAGAAGATTAAAGAAGCTTAAGGAATTGATCATGCAATTAAGAAGAAAGGAAGGAGGGGAGGAAGCTTCCTCTAAACACCTTCCTAATCTCCTATATATATAGCCTTCATATTCATTTCATTAGTTTTTTTGTTGGCTAAGTGTGACAATTAGCTCTTCCATTTTATTTTTCTTGCACTTTACTTTTCATGTCATTTTAAATACTTGTCTTGCACCTTAATTACCCTTTTAATTCCAAGTAAGTTTTTAATTCGTGCTATTTTAATTCGTGTTCTTTAATCTTACTTTTCTTTTATCAAGTTCTTTTTATCAATCTCATTCTACTTTTCTTCTTTTTAGTTTGTTTAAATTTCGGATTAAGCAAGGATTGCTTAATCCATTTGCTTATTTGATTAAAAGTTTCATCTTTTCTTTTCCCTTTAAGTTTCCATACAAAATAAGCCATAAGTTTGACAATCTTATGTGCTTATTTGGTATCTAACTTAAGTGTTTTCAAAGTTTTCTTAAAAGTTTTACTTTTTAAAATCCATTTATTTAGTTTCGACTTTTAAATTTTGAAAGGTTTTAACGTTGTTGCTTATTATATCTTCCTTTTCCATTTCCTTCGAGTTTTTGGTTACTGCTTATTAGAATTAGCTTATTTAGTTCGTGTGCTTATTACGAATTTGCTATCCATCGGAAAATAAGGGTTCTCCACATTGCGACGGGGTGCATTCTCCACTTTCCGATAGTGACAGAATTGGGACAAAGGTTTGCATTCCGATCCGGGATTACGATAGAGTACCATTACCCTCATTCCGATCTGGATTGCGATCGCACATTGCGATCGTACATTCCGACGGCTCCTGAGGTTTACTTAGTCGAAGTGCTGCCCAATTTTCCTAAGCGACATTCCGATCTGGACCATATTCCGATAGGTGACATTCCGATCAAGAGGTAGTATTCATTCCGATCAAAGGGTTTGTTTGGATATTCCGATCTGAATAATGACAGGGTATTCCGATCAACATTCCAATTGAGAGCTTTGTGTACATTCCGATGGTGAGTCTGATCAGAATATATTCCGATGGTAGGGGTGTTTTTACTATTTTGTCTTGTTTTGTTTTTTAAGTTACATTTTAATACTTTGTCTAACTTTAATTCTCGTCACGCTTTTAAATTTCCGTCACTTAATTTCCCGTCATTTTAAATATTGCAACCTTTTCTTTTAATTAGACTTAGTTTTATTTTAACGCATTTTATTTTAACGCACTTTTACTTTAATTGTTTTGCACATTTAATATACTACAACGACACACTTTTATTTCCACCAAAGACAGATGAGTCGCACTTAAACCAGTTTTTCAATTCGAAGAGATTGGTACAACGATAATTTTTAACCTGGGTAAAAGCTAGTTATCAGCCGATAAGTTAGATGATGCTCTGTCGGCTTTCCGTACTGCTTACAAGACCCCGATTGGTTGTACACCTTATCGTCTTGTGTACGGGAAAGCATGCCACCTCCCCATCGAGCTGGAACATAAGGCATACTGGGCCTTGAAGTGGGCTAACTTCGACATCAACAAAGCCGGTGATCATCGCAAGATTCAACTCAACGAGCTAAATGAACTGAGGAATGAAGCTTATGAGAACTCGCTGATCTACAAGGAGAAGACCAAGATCATCCATGACGCAAGACTCAAGAACCGAGAGTTCTATGTTGGTGATCAAGTTTTACTTTTTAACTCTCGGTTGAAGATCTTCTCTGGCAAGTTGAAGAGCCGCTGGTCAGGTCCATTCACCGTCGCCAAAGTCTTTCCATATGGGACCATTGAGCTTTCTCAGCCAAATGGGCCCAATTTCAAGGTGAATGGCCAGCGTTTGAAGCTGTACTTTGGTGAGGACATCTCTCATGAGATGATTCCATCCCTCACCACGTTTCCCATAAACTAAATTTGGGTCGAGTCAGGCTCGTGACTCGGTTATCAAAAACAAGCGCTTCTTGGGAGGCAACCCGTGATCTATCCTTTACTGCTTTCATAATAAGTGTAGGGGGAGCCCCGTATGTGTTTGTTGTCTTGTTTCTTGTGCTGTGCAGGGATTAAAGCTTCAAAGAGCACCTCGATGACTTTTGACGAACCGTGATCCCGTGTTCCCATCTTCCCGGTTCTATCCTAAACTCTTGTGATTCAATATTTCATATCTTATATGTTCACATTGAATTCACTCTATTTTTCCTTTCCTTAGCAAGATTTAAACAAAGTGCACAATGTCATAAGTGTAGGGGAGTTTACTCCCACATGCTTAAACATTGAGGACAATGTTTATATCAAGTGTAGGGGGGACTTCTATCGAAGTAAGTGGTCTTTTCCATGAATTTGCCCTCATTTTAACCGGAAAATTTGATTTTTCGACATTTTCCAAAATTTTTAATCTATTTGGCCTAGTTGTATAGTTGTATTTTCCTTTGTTTTGGTTATTTTCTTT
Source organism: Glebionis coronaria (assembly GCA_025667525.1). Classification (NCBI taxonomy): domain Eukaryota; kingdom Viridiplantae; phylum Streptophyta; class Magnoliopsida; order Asterales; family Asteraceae; genus Glebionis; species Glebionis coronaria. The sequence goes on along the minus strand of CM046875.1, from coordinate 90,865,357 downwards.
CCTTGCTAGAATAAATTTTCAATAAAGTGGGTTTAAAATTTTTCAAAGTCGTGAATATTTTGACTCAACCCGAGTTTACTTATCTAAGTTTACTCTAGCTAGTATCCTTAATGTGTTTAAGTCAAGTTTTGCTAGGCTTTTATGTAGGGAGCTATAAAACGCGAAAGTATTAACTCTCACGGGTTAAGAACAAGAACTTTTCGCAAGTTCCTATAATTGATCCTAGAGAGTCGTTTATCAAGGGAACTTTAAAATGCGATTTCTAAACTTGGAAAAGTCTAAGAATTTGCAAGATCCTATAGATGACTCGAAAACCCAAAACTTTGATTTAATAGGCTAAGCATCCACGAGTCTCATTCCTTGAGATTTTAAACTGTGGAGGACGAGAGATGATAGAGTCAATTATAAGTTTGGTATTCTTTCGTGAATTTATGTGAGTTAATTATAAGCCTATTCTCCTTTCGCTTGTTAATAAATATATCTACAATAAATAAGGTTGTACGATTTAAAAGGTTACTTAGCTTCTAGCCCAAGATCGTTTAAAAGTTGCTCGGTACGGATTAGAGTTCATAGCCAAGGCATAACTTATTGAAGCGGGATACGAAGATTGGCGAGTCCGAAAAGGCCCTGACAAGGAATGAGGGCTACATTTTGTTGCTAAAGATCCAAAATTGATGTGAAGAATCATTTATCGAAAATCAATATGAAGGATCGAGACACACGACGAAAAGCAAATACTCCCCTAAAGATCATGGAGAAGTCTATCCAAAAAGGCCCTAGCAAGGTATGAGGATAAATAGATCCAAGTCCTAAAAGGAGGCGGATCGTTGTATATCAAAGTCCAAAATAAAGATTGGAGAAAAATGAAGAAGTCGTGGTCCAAATATGAAGAATCTCTCAAAACTTCAAGTGAAGAAATTACTATTATGAAGAGAATACCATAATTTCAAGAACGTCTCTCAAAGATTCGAAGTATGAAGTCGCTGCCAAATATCGGTCCGAGAAAGGTCTCAAATCGTGAAGCGAGTTATGCCAAGATATGAACTTTATGAGGTCCCGAGAAGCAGTTTTAAAAGATTTTGTCCTTTAGCTAACTATTGATTAAATCGTTCACTTTATTTTCGGTCTAAATAACTATCGAAATAAGTCAAACAATGCATCCTTGTGATCATTCAAGACAAAAATAAAATATAAGAGATACACCTAGGAATAAGGGAGTCTAAGTGAATAATTGGCCCACATGAATTCGTGTTAGTTTGCTAACTTATAATAACAATGATCTCGTTTTTAAGCTTGGTATGGGGAACGTGAAACTTGAGGATGATAAACGTTCATGGCAGCCAAAACCCAATGTAAGTCTTTGATTTCTTTACTTATTTTTATCTTTTTATCTTCCCTAAATGTTTAGCATTTAATAAAGGCCAAGATGGGTTATTTATGATGGAAAATGTAAACCGTGCTTTAAAATTAATGCATTGCATGAGGGCATTGCAATGGTCAAGTGTAGGGGATTTAATAAGTGTGAAAACACTTATCCTTTTACCACTTATTTCCAATAATAACAATACCAAAACGTGTAATTTATGTCGTAAAAGTCGGAATTATGTGTGGTTTGTGTTTTTATTGTGTTTTAGGACCAAAAGATGAAAAAGGAAGAAAACACGGGCTTTCACGGGCTTTTATCGAAGAAAACGGGAAAAGACGAAGTCAAAAGATCAAGAGTGCAAAAAGAACGGAAGTCCAAGGCCTATTGATTAGATGTTTTTACCACCCTTTAGGAAAAGAGCAATAAAAAGGGTAAGTATTAACAAGCGGTTTAGGAAAACCACAAGTTATGACCCAAATAAGAGTGAGTTCGTTCTCGAGGAGGCACGTGTGTTGTGTAATGAATTGATTAATGGTGATTTTATTGTTATAAGAAGAATAGAAAATAAGATAAGAAAGAAATGACGGTTACGAAGTCGGATTAAACTAAGACGAAAAAGGCGATCACGTAAAACCGTAAATAGTGCCAAAATTAAAATTTTAACCTAAAAATTCCTAAAAATTACTAAAAATCCACAATAAAATTCTAAGAGTTTACAAAAAATCCAAACTTGCTAAAACCTTTTAATTATTTAAATAATGACTTTTTAATGCTAATTAAAGCCCTAAAAATCACAATTAATTATTAAAAAGCCCTAAGCAAGATCTTATAGTTTGTAAACCTCAAAAATGTCCTAATTAAGCTAAAAAGTATTTTTAAAAATTTTAAAACCAAATAAAACTATTTTTAAATACTTAAAAACTATTAAAATCAATTAAAACTTAAATTAATTCAAGAAAATAATTGAAAAGCCCTAAAAATATTTGGAAAGTTACAAAACTCCTAATTTAGTGTCTACAATCTAGGAAAAATAAAAAAAGTAAAAAAATTAAACTTTCAATTTTTAATAATAAAATAATAATAAAATATTCAAAAAAATTAAAAGTTTATAAAATAAATCTAAAAAATTACCAAAAATCTAAAATATTATAACTAAGAAAAAAAAATGCAAATAAAAGTTCCTAAAACCTTTTTATTAATTTTATATTAAATTTTAAAGTTGTTAAAAAAACTAAAATCAAATAAAATTAAAAATAAGACTTTTTGAAAACTTTTTGGGCTGTAAACCTCAAATTACTTAAATAAAACCTAAAAACTATTTTTTCAGATTTTTAAAATTACTTTTACTATTTTTAAACTACTTAACTAAATACGGGTAATTAAAAAATGATAAAAAATAAATAAAGAAAGAGAAAAATCTAAAACTTGGCTAGAAAAATCCCTAATGAAAGTCTAATCCTAGGAAAAATAAAACTTGGCTCAAAAGCTTATCCAATAAGCCCAATTTGGCTTAAATAAGCTACGGCTTATTTTCCAAAAGCCCAAACACAAACTCCTTAAGTAAAATTTGAAATGAATTCCTAGCAGTCAAAGAACCTAGGGCGCAATGGTAGTGAGTGTGTGTTGTGAGGAGGATGGCGCAGGTTCGAGTCCTGGCCAGTCCTTTTTAAAAAAAAACTTTTTTTTTCTTTTTTAAACTTTTAAAACTCAAACCTGTTGATTCTTAACTCACAAAAACACAAACACAAATCAATTTAACCAAGATTAAAACAAGTAGGAACCAAAAAAGTGCTAAGTTAAGATTTTTAACTGATGAACACAAGTTGTTTTCTTCACTTGTGAAAAGATAATCAAGAGGACTTGAACTTGGGTTTTTGTGGATGTTTAATGGACAAAAGGGCACCCCTATACTCAGTTGAGTATAGGGAGTCAAGATAACACAAAATCAAACAGGTACAACACAAATCCAAGCACAAAATTGCAACCAAAGTTATTGATCTAGCTAGCACTGACTGATGAATATATAACCTAGCTTACTTGCACAATAATGAGATTCAAGGCCAAATTACTTGCATACAATCCAATAACAAGGCACAAGAGCAGAACACAACCCTGAAATAACCAATAACCTAGCAACTTGCAAGATTTGATGGCCAAATTTCAACCTAAATCAGTCAAACAAGAACTTACTGGTTTTAGCTATGTTTCTCAAATTTTATCATGCAATTTGGTTTAAAACTCTACCAAACAGAAAACCAAGCATACATATATCATATACACCACCTAAGGAATGTTTCTAAACAGATTTTAACACAAGATTTTGTCACCTATCTTGATTAAACAGCTAATCCAAACACTCCTTAAAAAACTAAAAATCAATGTTTTCAAAGCAACTCTATGCAGAACCTATCCAAACTGACTTAGCAAAACCTAAACATGCATATTATACCTAAATAAACATTATCAGACAAGAAACTAACACTTAAACAACAAATCACCAATTTCATGCAAAATCAAGCATAACTGAAAAATGAAAAATAAGGCAAGTATTTTACCTTAAGGGACCTACATCCAGGTCCCTTAGTGGCAGCTTAGCCACCTCCAAATAGGCTGGGGCCTATGCAAAACCTTTGACAAACGATCCTTCAACAACCTGCTAAGAATCAAGTGAACACACAAAATAATCCAACTTCTGATTTTCTTAAAACCTTTTGAAACCTTTTTCAAACCAACAAACTTTGACCTTAAACACGTTTTAAAAACAACTTCAACTTCAGAAATCCAAAAATTCCAATCCACTTTCACTTCATGAAAGCTTGGATTTCTGAAAATTAGAACCCGTTTTTAAAAACCTTTTTGAAAACTTAAAAACACAAAGTGTTTAAACAAATTTTTGGAACTCAGTTTAGCTTTCAACACACACACAACTTTTAATAATTATAAAAAGGAATTACAATTGCTTAAACAAACACCAAACTTTTATATCATTAAAAAGGGATTACAAATGAGAAAGCTTAAAAACTAGAACAAACAAATAGGAACACATGTCGTCCCTATTTATACAAGTAGATAGAACAATCTAGATATCTAAAACCCTAATGCTTTAAAGCCCTAAAATGCCCTTGGACTTTTGACTGAAAATGGTCAAATTTGTTCCTCATGTGATGATGTTGATGTAGCCAGCTTGCAAAGTGATCTTGGAGCGTTTATATGTCCTTGGGGACCAAGGACTACCATCCAGTCGTTGGTTTGGTCGGGTATTGGGTTTGGAGACGAAAGTGATGGGCAGGGGAGGGTCCCACAACCACATGGGTGTGTTGTGGATGGAATCTGGGTTGTGGGTTGGGTTTGTATGATGGTTAATCAAGGTTCTGGAAATCCTAAGCCAAAAACCCTTTGTATTAAGGTTAATTGGACCTGGGATAGATTAGGGTTCGTGTGGGATTAGGGAGGGGTTTAATCCAAAAGGGGAAAAGATTTATTTAAAAATCTTGTTTAGAGGGAAATAAGGGGGGTTTGACTGGTTATGTTTGACCAGGTTTATTTAATAAACCTGGGTTGGGTTGGTTACGGGTTTGGACTATGTAGGGTATGGATAATGGGTAAATGGGTGGGTATGGTGAGGTGTCAATCACTGGTTGGGTGAAGAAGTTTAGTTGTCTGGCAGTATTGGCCCCCAAGGTTTCTTTTTTTTTTTCCATGTTGTAATAACAGCACCGATCTTCTTTTCCCTTTGTAATAAGTTTGCAATACTTGTCATTTTTGGCACATTCAAATAGCAAACTTTAATCAAGGGTCTTTAATGCACATTCTTCATTCTTCAAGGGCTGCTTTTGTAATATCTTAATAATTTAGGGACCCCAATGCAATAAATGAGATTTGCAAGGGTATAAATTGCCAAGTCTTCAAAAATGAGGGACCAATCTTGTACAATCTTCAAACTTCAAGGTCATAATTGGAAATTCCAGATTTGGGCCCGGTTCATTGTGAGGCTTCGTTTCCCGTGTTCGTTTTTGAATGATTCTTGTGATCTTTTGCCATTTCCTCAATATCCGTACCTAAAAATACACAAGTAACAAACACGAGCATATATTTGGCAGTTTTAATGATATTTTATGCATTTTAAGCCCGATTTGGACGATGAGACTTTGTATAAAAGCAGTCTCATCACCTATTCTGAAGATTTATCGAAGAAAAAGTCTAAAGACGGAAGTTTAATGAAGTGGAAGAACTCAAGTCTAAATTAAAGAAGAAAATTATCAAGACAAGTTCAAATCCCGAGACGACGTCGAGAAAAGACAAATAATTAAATCGAGTCGAGAAGACGTGAAGAAAGAAAGAAAGAAGAGGCAACACATGCACTCCTTCCCATTTTTCCCTATAAATACCCTCCTAATACACATTAGGAGGGTGGTTAGTTTTTTAGTAGTTAGTTTTCATTTTTTCACTTTTCTTCCTAGTTTTAGAGAGAGAAAGTTCTCAACTTTCTCTCACTAAGTTTTCATCTTTCTTTCTTTTAATCTTTCAAGATTAAACCTTTTGTATTGTTGATTTCATTAATCAACTTCTAGTTAAGCTTTTAATCTTTCGTCTCTTTCTACCTTTCTTGATTTTAGTTAACTTTTGGTGCAAAATACATTTGATCCGTGTTGTTCTTAATGTTTTTGTGCTTAAAAAGTTAATCTTTTTGTTCCTACATAAGCTTTCATTCGATTAATCTTTAAGATTCTTGTGCTTATTGGCTTATTCGCTTCGTTTAGCTTATTTACTTTTAAAAGTTCTCTTAAAAAGTTCATCTTTTTATTGTTTGATTTATAAGATTGCTTATTTTAAGTTGAAAAAGTTGTTACTTGTGCTTATTTAGTCTTTTTACTTTAGATTCGTTTAAGTTTTAGTGGTTAGCTTATCAAAATAGCTTATTACTTTGCTTATTTTTCGAATCCCATATAAATCGGAAAGGGTAAACCCCTTTCTAATCACGCATTCCGATCATCCCCTTCTTTCCGATCTCCAAATCGAAAAAGGGTTTGTGTTTTCCGATTTGACACCCCTTATTCTAATCACTTGATCGGATTAGGGTTTAAAATTATTCCGATTGGCTTGATTTGGTGGCATTCCGATCAATCTTTGTTACATTTTCCGATTAGTGTTTTTCCCAATATTCCGATTGGGTGTCTTCCATACATTCCGATTTGAGCTATTTCCCGTATTCCGATTGCCTCCTTTTTCGTTATTCCGATCAAGCTTTTCGACAACAGTATTCCGACGAGAGTTGTTTGCCATATTCCGATTGGCTTGGTTTTATTTCGATTGAGTCTTATTTTCCAACATTCCGATCAGTCATCTTGTTACACATTCCGACCAGTATTGCTTGTTTGCATTCCGATCAGCCTTCTTTCCGTCCTATATTCCGATCAGAATCCGATTTGGCAACATTCCGATGGTTTTAATTTCTTGTTTTTACAAAGTTTCCAAGTTTAAATTTATTAAGTGTTCAAGTATTTTTTCTAATATAGTCTTTAAGTTTTCAAGCATTTATTTTTAAACTCGTCATTTTAGTTTAATTTTTCAACTTCTATTTTACTCAACGACATTTACATTTATTTGCTATTAGTTTAAAATAGACAACAAACCAAATCATTTTTATTTCCACCAAGAACAATTGAGTCGCACTTTGAACCAATAGTCAATTCGAAAAGATTCGGAACAATGGATTTTGATACGAGCTTAAAACCTGGTATTAGGTAGCTAGCCCGGAATTCATTTTCCCATCTAAAACAGCGTGTCGTCACAAAAATCACGCTAAATATATCACTCTCATACATAAATTCACTTGCCAATCAATGTGACACAACAGGGATCAACCGTCAAGAAGCGAACTGAGGTGATCTTCCCCAAATAGTACTATTATATGCATAAGCGTCTACCAACTCCCGGTAGTTCACAATTCATGCTAATGGGACTTATAGTGACATAATCTGACTAATAATAATCTATTTCAATCATTCATTGGGTCATCAAATCAATCGGGTCCATATCAATAAGCATACAATCGGGACCAATTGTGTTCTATTTTTATTAAGACTAGCATGTTATCTCCCTCGCGGGTTTATAAAAATTTCATAAAACATTTAAAAGAGTGCGAGGCTATGAACTCACGTTGGTTGGGAAAGGCGGGTTATCGACAGTTTGGATGTACGGTGCGTGACTCGATCACGGAAAACCTAAACAAATAATACTCGATCTAAGACTATGTCGAATAATATTAATAAAAAGTTGTTATGTATATGTAATGATTTCATAGACATGATGATCAAGTGGGATTTTATCACCTTATACAACATTATTAGTTGTTAAGTAAATTGTTAACTTAGCCTAATTATACTAGTTTTAGCACATGTATATGTTAAGGCCCAATAGGCCCATTAAGAGTACAATATGTTTTTATTAGTCCATTTATTCATTTAGGACCAGACTTATACTCATATTAGTCCATTTATTCATTTAGGGCCAGGATTAAGATCGTCGCTTACAAAGATCCCACGTAGAGTCGAATCATTTTTCCTTAGTACTACGACAACACCTAATTCTGTCGATGTATTATTTTTGCTGAATAGCATCGTAATCAAAGATCATGATCGAAATCTTTACGACCATAGATTTCAACTTCTTAAATAGCGTAAACTCAATTATATAAAAAGAAACATTGTAGTTAATAAAAAAATGATTAAATCATAAACAACTAAATTACAAAAGTATTCTTAGATAAGCATTCGACGTTAGCTTTAGCTTTGTGTATTGTAACTTTCAACTTTAGCTTCAACGACTTCAGGCTCAACCACATTAACCATGAGCTTCATGTTCATCTTGACATTGAACTTAAGTTTCACCGTTAAATGTACCTACAAATATGTATATTTAAAGATAATAATTCATGAAACTTTTCCATTTTAGGCATAATAGGTTCAAAGGAATATGTAGGATAAAGCATCTTAGATTTTGATCAATAGAAGTCGTCATAAACTCCACAATGACAAAGTGGCAAAAACTACTATAGTAGTAAGGGTCCATCAGACCTTCCAAAGTTAATATTAACAAAATACTCCTAAAGGATTAGACATGTAGTTGCCTACAATTTGGCTATGTTTTGATGATCGAATGATTTTATTTATAATTTCATTTATTTTAGGACAACCTACAAATACTTGAATTGTCAATAATTTGGCTTTTTACATTCCAGATATGTTAAATCGTATTGTCCCAAACTACATTATAGGGGAACTGCTTTCAATGAGCAATACCAAACAGTCCCTTTTATTAGTTCTTGAAAACGAAAAAAAAAACAAAACATTAATGAAAAACAATTTATTAATCTTCTCGTAAAATTAGAAAATAGTAAAGGTGTTCTTTCATTCTAATTGGGCTATGTTCGTAACAAAAAATATTCTAATGCAATCACTTTTGCAATATCCTGATATACCGTGAATATTATCAACATAAATCATTCAGAAGTGGTACTTGATTGTTTTTCAATGAACTCCTTCATTTATAACCCAACCAATTCAGCTCATCCATATATAGGTCAAAGAGAGTGATTACACATATATTCAAAATTACTTGGTCAATCTGCATACATACACTCACACACTCTAAGTACGATGGTAGATCTTATTATGTGATTCTTGGACTTTATAGTTATTCTGATTCTTGAGCCTTATAACAAAAAAGATCTTCAATAAATTTATAAGTAAACATGAAGTATTCAAATGTGGATGAACATTTTAAAATATCTATTTTTACTGCTCCACCCACCATGCTCTAAATAAGTTGTCCATTGCAATAGATGTCATATTGCGGTAAGAAGAAAAGAAAACAATAGTACACAATTAACTTCCATTGAATAACTAAAGGTTGCTAGAAAAAAGTTTGAACCTTTCTGATGTGTGCTCGGTATCACCCATTGTTCTCCAACAATTACTAACATTGCCAGTGCCTATAGAGTATATAGAGCAAGATCTGTACATAGAGCAAATACCAAACAATAATCAAGCATATATCTGATATTTGGTTTTGCAATGGGTTCTAATTTCTCTTGATATCCTCTCGAATTGATCTAGGTCTTAAGTGGAATGATTGTTCTTGGTTACTAAATAAAAGGGTTTGGTTTTCTAATCTAAAAAAAAGGTGGAAATGAAAATTTAAATCAAAAACAATTACTTTAATTATAATTAACTAAGACTTGGTTTGAAATTAAAATCAAAATCAAAATTAAAATTTAAAGTTCAAATTAAAATTAAAGTTAAAATATAAATTGTGAAATATGAGTAAAGAAACAGTAAAACAACAACAGTAAAACAACAACTTTAAAATACCCAAAGATAACTGATTCGGAACTTTAACCTTGGTTCGGAACTTTCTGATTCGGAAGGTACTATTCACTCATCCGGAACTCAATGATTCGGAAGTCTGACAATTTATTCGGAAGTTTTTCTTGATTCGGAACCTTCCGGATGAAGAGGTTGATTCGGAACTTGCTGACTCGGAAATAACTGGTTCGGAACTTTTAGCTTGATTCGGATGTTTCCGGATGAAGGTTGATTCGGAAGTTTCCGGATGAGGGGTTGATTCGGGACTTCTTGCTTGATCCGGAACTTAATGACTGGTTCGGATCTTTCCGAATGATGGCTTCATTCGGAACTTTTTAGCTGGTTCGGAAGTTTTGAATACCCAGATACAGTAGCAGTTTAGCGAAGAACACGGAACACGATTTTTAACCAAAATCAAACCAAATACTTAAAAAGGATTTACCAAATTAAACACAAATCATTTAGACACCATAAGCAACGAATCCCACTAATAAAAACACAAATCCAAACAACTTTTGAAGATCAAATCAAGAAAAATAAAAACTTAAGAACTTGAAGATAAAGATGAAGATGAACAAGATTAAATGGAAAGATTAAACAAAAGCTTTGTAATGAATGATTAATGTTTTGACAAGATAAACCAAAGATTAAAATTACAAGATTGGAGAGACAAAAATAAAAATCACCAATCACCCTAGTGGTGATGGTGTTCTACGAAACAGGGAGAAGAAAGAGTGGGCAAAAAGAAAAATGAAAGCTAGTCTAAAATGTGTGAGGGGAAGGCTATTTATAGCCTTGTCCTTTGGTTGGTGAGTGGGCTTTCTCCCGTTCTTCTTGTATTTTCGTCTTTTCAGAAAAGTTTCCGTTTTTGATTCTGATTCGGGATTTGTCGTCGATTAAATTCAACTCGTCTTTTAATTTCTTCGTTTAATAGACTTGAGTTTCTTCGACTTATCTAAATCTTCCATCTTTGGTCCTTTTCTTCGATAAATCTTCGAATAGGCCCAGTGACCTCAAATCTTTTGCATCTCTTGGACAATAGACTTTATCTTGAGTCTTTTTCTTCAGTAAAACCCGTGCAATCCCATGTTTTCTTCAGTATTCATCCGGTTGGCTCTGAAAATACAATAAACACAAAAACCACGCATAATTCCAAACAAATGATACTAAATACGTGTTTTGGTCTTGTTTAAGCCCGAATTAAGTGGTAAAAGGATGGGTGTTTACACACCTATCAAATCCCCTACACTTAACCATTGCCATGCCCTCATGCAATGCTTAGTGATAAAGCAAGCTTACACTTTTCTCATAATTAATCAACCTTGGCCTTATTTAAATTCTACTAAACAAAAATTAAAGAAATAAAACTTCAAAGATAACAAAGGGATAGAAAACCATTTTCACTTGAAAATAGCTACATGGAAATAACTTGCAAAGAAATCGATGACTTACATTAGGGCTTTGGTGATGCGAAGATTTATCACCCTCAAGTTTCACGTTCCCCAAACTAAGCTTAAAAACGAGATCATTGTTATTATAAGTTAGCAATTCAAACACTTACACACATGGCTTAATTAAATGCTTAAACTCCCTTATTCCTAGGTGTATCTCTTATATTTTATTTTTGTCTTAGAATGATCATGAAGATGCATTTTTGGACTTATTTCGATAGTTTATTAGGGCTGAAAGCAAAGTAGGACGATTTGATAAATAGTTAGCTAAAGGACAAAATCTCTTAAAACTGCTTCTCGGGATATCAAAAAGTTCATATCTTGGCATAACTTGGTTCACGATTTGAGACCTTTCTCGGACCGATATTTGGCATGTACTTCATACTTCATATCTTCGAGAGACGTTCTTGAGATAATGGTCTTCTCATCATAATAGAGTTTCTTCATTTGGAGACTTTTGAGGGGTACTCCAACTTTGTTGACCACGACTTCATGATTATTTATTCAATCTCTAATTGGGATTTTGAGATACAACGATCCGCCTCCTTTTCGGACTTGGATCTATTTATCCTCATACCTTGTTAGGGTCTTTTCGGATAGACTTCTCCATGATCTTTATGGGAGTTGATTGCTTTTCGTCGTGAGTCTTGATCCTTCATATTGACTTTAGGAATAATGCTTTTCACATCACTTTGGATCTTCAGCAATAAAATTGAATCCTCATGCCTTGTTAGGGCCTTTTCGGACTCGCCAATCTTCGCGCCCCGCTTCATAAGTTATGCCTTGGCTATGAACTCTTATCATTACCGAGAAACTTTTAAACGATCTTGGGCTAGAAGCTAAGTAACTTTTCAAATCGTAAGACCTTACTTATTGCAGATAAATTATTAGTAAGTGATGGGAGAATAGGCAAATAATTACACCAAGTGAGCTTGTGCAAGAATACCGACTTATAATTGACTCTATCATTTCTCGTCCTCCACAATTTAAAATCTCAAGTAATGAGACTCGTGGATACTTAGCCTAATAAACCAATTAAGGTCTACATGGTTAAGGATACTAGCTAGAATAAACTTGGATAAGTCTATTCGGGTTGAGTCAAAATAAACGCAACGGACCTAATATGTCAAAGACTTCTAAACTAGCTACACCACTTTATTAATATTTGACTTTATTGCGGGATATATACATATGAAAGCAACGATAAAAATTTAAAAATTACAACTAGATGGCCAAAGTTAATAAAAAATTTGAAAAATGTTGAAAAATAGGATTTTCCGGTTAATTGAAGGCATTTTCATGGAAAAGTCCACTTAAAACTTCGATAGAAGTCCCCCCTACACTTAAGATAAACATTGTCCTCAATGTTTAAGCATGTGGGAAAAATCTCCCCTACACTTATGACATTGTGCACGTTGGTTAACTCAAGTTAAGGAAGAGACGACTAAAGTGATCAATTTCAAATGTGAGTATGAAGAAAATTGAATCACGATAGTTGAGAGATAGAACCGGATTTCGGATAAACACGGGAGCACGGTTCTTCAAAGATTCCAAGAGTGCACTTATCCCTGTAATGCACCACACAAAGACAAACACATATAGAAGTCCCCCCTACACTTAGGGGATTAAAACATATAAGGATAGATACTCGGGCTGCCTCCCGAGGAGCGCTTGTTTTTGATAACCGAGTCACGAGCCTGACTCGACCCAAAATTAGTTCATGGGGAACGTGGTGAGGGATGGAATCACCTCCTGAGAGGTGTCCTTACCAAAGTACAACTTCACTCGTTGGCCATTCACCTTAAAATTTGGTCCATCAGGTTGAGCGAGCTCGAGAGTACCATATGGAAAAATTTGGGCAATGGTGAATGGGCCGGACCAACAAGATTTGAGCTTTCCCGAGAAGATTTTCAATCGAGAGTTAAAAAGTAAGACTTTGTCTCCAACATGGAACTCTCGGTTTTTAATCTTAGAATCGTGAATGAGCTTAGTCCTTTCCTTATAGATCAAAGAATTTTCATAAGCCTCATTACGGAGTTCATTCAGCTCATTGAGTTGGATCTTGCGTAGGTCACCGGCTTTGTTTACATCAAAATTTGCCCACTTCAAGGCCCAATAAGCCTTGTGCTCCAACTCAATGGGGAGGTGGCACGCTTTCCCGTACACAAGACGATAAGGCGTACAGCCGATTGGGGTCTTGTAAGCAGTACGAAAAGCCCACAAAGCATCATCCAGTTTATCAGCCCATGAGGCACGATGCTCTCCCACGGTCCTTTCAAGAATTCGCTTAAGACCTCGGTTGGATATTTCGGCCTGGCCATTAGTTTGTGGGTGGTAGGCTGTAGAAAGACGATGGTTTACACCGTACTTAGCCATGACTCGAGCAAATTGGTCATTGCAGAAATGAGTCCCACGATCACTAATAATGGCACGAGGCACACCGAATCTAGCGAATAGAGCTTTCAAAAAGTTACAAACCACCCTTGCGTCATTAGTAGGCAAAGCTTTGGCTTCAACCCACTTTGAAACGTAGTCAACGGCTACAAGGATGTATTTGTTTCCTTTAGACGAAGGGAATGGCCCCATAAAGTCGATACCCCAAACATCAAAAATTTCACACTCTTGAATAAAATTCTGAGGCATCTCGTCTTTATGTGTGATTTTGCCTTGCTTTTGGCAAACATCACATCGTTTGACCATATCGTGAGCGTCACGGTATATGGAGGGCCAATAAAATCCCGAATCAAACACTTTTTTAGCGGTGTAGTTGGGACCAAAGTGACCACCGGTGGGTCCTTTGTGGCAAGCATCAAGGATGTCCGACGCTGCCGGTCCATCAACACATCGGCGAATTATCAGATCAGCACATTGTTTGAATAGGTAAGGGTCGTCCCAAAAGTAAGTCTTGATGTCGGTAAAGAACTTCTTCTTTTGCTGGGACGTCAACCCTTCCTTGAGAGTTCCACCCGCCAAGTAGTTTGCAAAGTCCGCAAACCACGGGGTTTCATTCGGCTTCGAGTTTATAGACATTAAGGTCTCCAAGGGAAAAGAATCATTGATTTCTTTGGTCGGATGATCCCCTTGGTAAGGATCCTCAAGTCTACTAAGATGGTCCGCGGCTAGGTTTTCTGCTCCTTTTTTATCGCGGATGTCGATTTTAAATTCCTGGAGCAGCAAAACCCAGCGAAGAAGTCTTGGTTTGGAATCTTGCTTTGTCAACAAGTACTTCAACGCGGAATGATCGGTGTACACAATGGTGGTGGAAAGGACAAGATAGGGGCGGAATTTTTCAAAAGCATAGACAACGGCTAAAAGCTCTTTTTCGGTTGTCGTATAATGCAATTATGCCCCAGTCATTGTCTTGCTAGCATAATGGATCGGTTGAAAGTGTTTGTTCACTCTTTGTCCAAGAACCGCTCCAATAGCAAAATCACTAGCATCGCACATCAACTCAAAAGGAAGCTCCCAATTAGGGGTAACCAAGACGGGTGCCTTAGTTAGCTTATCCTTAAGCGAGTTGAAGGCTTCAAGGAACTCTTTGGAGAAGATAAAAGGAGTATCTTTTTCCAAGAGGTGGGTCATCGGGCGAGCGATTTGAGAAAAATCTTTGATGAATCGATGATAGAAGCCCGCATGACCCAAGAAACTTCTCACACCCTTCACGGTTGAAGGTGGAGGCAACTTTGCGATAACATCGACTTTAGCACGGTCAACTTCAAGACCGGCTTTCGAGATCTTATGTCCAAGCACGACGCCTTCTTTTACCATAAAATGGCATTTTTCCCAATTTAGAACAAGGCAAGTGTCTTCGCACCGCTTTAGCATACGTTCTAAATTTGCAAGGCAAGCAGAGAAGGAATCCCCGAAGACCGAGAAATCATCCATGAAGACTTCCATGGTTTGTTCAACCATGTCATGGAAGATAGCTAACATGCACCTTTGGAAAGTCCCGGGCGCATTACATAAGCCAAAAGGCATTCTTTTGTAAGCGAAGGTGCCATAGGGACAAGTGAATGTAGTCTTCTCTTGATCTTGAGGATCGATGGGTATTTGAAAATAACCCGAGAAACCATCAAGAAAGCAGTAATATTCATTACCGGCTAATCGTTCAAGCATTTGGTCCATGAAAGGTAGAGGGAAATGATCCTTTCTCGTGGCATCATTGAGTTTGCGGTAGTCTATACAAACTCTCCACCCAGTAACGAGACGAGTGGGAATCAACTCGTTGTGTTCATTGGGAACAACGGTTATTCCGCCCTTCTTGGGTACACAGTGGATTGGACTAACCCATGGTGAATCCAAAATAGGGTAAATCATACCCGCATCAAGAAGTTTGATAACCTCTGTTTTGATGACTTCATGTATTTTTAGATTCACCCTTCGTTGGCTTTGAATAGTGGGCTTGAAGTCGTCCTCCATGAGAATTTTGTGTGTGCAGAAGTGAGGATCAATTCCACGAATATCCGAGATTTTCCACGCAATAGCCTTCTTGTGATTTTTCAACACAGCAACGAGGCGAGTCTTCTCTTCATCTTTCAAATCCTTCGCAATAATGACAGGTGACTTTTTGTTGTCGTCAAGGAACACGTACTCGAGATGTGGCGGCAACTCCTTAAGTTCCAAATCCGGAGGATTTTCGACGGGAGGTGTTTGCAAAGTCGTGGCATCGATAGCAATGACCGTGGGAGATGGAGGCGAAGGATTGTCTTCGGTGAGAAGATTGTCAAAGAAACTCATATCTTCATCCCCCTCGGTGGGAGAATCATTAGTAGCTAAATTCACATCTCCCATGGTATCTTCAAGATTGTTCCAGAATAAATCACTATCTCCAAATAGAGACAACGATGAATCAATGGAGGACACGATCTCAACAGTGGGAAGAGAGGTAGGAATACTTTTGCAAGCATCATTAAAGTGTTCTTCACAAGCCTCATCAAGAACGTCAATACAATTAACGCTCTCATATGAATAAGGCTGTTTAGACAACTTTCCCATGTTGAAGACTACTTTGTCGTCACCCACTCTCATGATAAGCTCTCCGGCTTCAACATCAATAAGAGTGCGACCGGTCCTAAGGAATGGACGACCAACAATCAGTGGTACACGAGGGTCCATCTCGTAGTCGACGACAACAAAATCAGCAGGGAAGGTGAATTTGTCGACTCCTACAATGACATCTTCGGCTATCCCCACTGGATAAGCAACCGTACGGTTGACCAATTCCAAAGTCATTTTAGTGGGGACTAGCTCTGGGAGAGATAATTGCTTCCAAACACTTAGAGGCATGAGATTAATACTGGCACCTAGATCGGCTAGGGCCATGCAATTCTCTACTCCCGGGAAATTGCAAGGGATAAGAAAACGACCCGGATCACCAAGCTTGGTTGGCAATTTCCTTAAGAGCACTGCAGAGCAGTTCTCATTAAGTTGGGTGTTGGCAATATCGAGGAGCTTTTCCTTGTCGCTCAGAAGATCTTTAAACATTTTGGCGTATTTGGGCATGTGAGCGAGAGCCTCAGCGAAGGAGATATTGAAATTCAGTTGTTTGAACATTTTAAGGAAATTCGAAACCTGAATATCATCCTTGCTCTTTTGCTTCTCTTTCCTCAACCTTGAAGGATAAGGTATATTGGAAGAAGATGAAGGCTTTAGAGGAATAGGATCACTCACAACCATGGGTGGAGGAGGGGTAGAATGAAGAGGTGGAGAAATTGGGGAAGGAGAAGGATGAGGAATAGGAGCAGGCGACTCGTTCTCCTTAGTCACAACCACCGGTGGAGGTATAGGAAGCTCGGGTTCCTTGGTACCTTTACCACTTCGAGTAGTGATTGCTTTCATCTCCCCTCTTGGGTTCGCAACGGTGTTACTCGGAAGAGTACCCGAAGAAGAGGGTTGACTACTTTGGAAAAAACTAGCCATCATGTTCCTCAGATCATTAGTCTGGCTATCCAACGTGTTTCTCATGTCAGCTCTCAAATCATTGCCTTGCTTGACCAAGTCTGCCTTCAAATTGCGCACTTCCTCTTGGAGATTTCCCACTATCACATCATTGGTCCTCATGTAGGTTGCGACCTCTTGGTGTAGTGCAGTGTTGGTTTGGTTGGAAGGAGCATTGTATGCAGGTGGTTGGTAAGCTGGTTGTTGGTAGACTTGATTGTTACGTTGAGGTGGTTGTTGTTGCTTGTGAGGTGGTATGTATGGTTGACGAGGTTGTTGTTGTTGTGGAGGAGGGCGGTTAAGGTTTTGTTGTTGGTTTGGGTTGGTAGGAGGAAAGCCAGGTGGTGAAAGATAGTTGTTGCTGCGGTAGCTAAGCAAGTTACGGTCACCTTGAGGTCTAGCTTGATAAGCAGGTTGTTGGTAGGTGCCATATGCCGCATTCACATTCTCAGCAGGGTAATCTTGGGTGGCGGTACAAGTTGTGTAAGAGTGGGGACCACCGCATATCTCACAAGGTTGGCTGACAGCGTTCACGTGTGCATTTTTGGCGTTGTTGCTGTTGTTGTTGCTGACGGTGTGGGTGACAAGCGATTCAAGAAGCGTGGTGATTTTGTCAAGTCGCTTGTCGTTGTCATTAGTGCTAGCACTAGCAACATTGGTCCTAACACTCTTGGTTTGCACACGAGATTTGTTCTCAATGATATCCCAAGCAGCATTGGAAGTCTTAGCCAATAAATTACCCCCCGAGGCACTATTCAGGGAATTTTGGTCACTCATGCTTAAACCATTGTAAAACGTATTGATTTGATGTACTTTGGTAAAACCATGTTGTGGGCATTTTCTTAAAAGATCTTTAAAACGATCCCAAGATTCACTGAATGACTCATCGTACTTTTGTTCAAAGTTTATAATCTCATTCCGCAAAGCGGTAGTACGAGAAGGTGTAAAAAAGTAGTTGATAAACTTTGTTTCCAAATCCGTCCACGAGAGAATACTCTGTGGCGGTTCTTTAGCAAGCCAATGCCGGGCTTGTCCCTCTAAAGAAAAGGGAAAAAGTTGTAACCTTATAACTTCCTGTGGAACTCCATTGAACTTGACCGTGTTGGTAAGTTGTAGAAATCTCTTGATATGGTCGTGTGGGTCATCAATGGTGCGTCCCAAGAACGGTTGAGCGGATACCATCTGGATAAAGCCTGACTTTAGCTCGAAATTGTTGGCGGCAATTGGTGGTATAACAATTGGATCCGTATTGCCATCGACATGAGCTTGCAGCAATTCAATCATTGGGCGATTATCCGGAAGGTGCTCATTGTTGTTGTTATTGTTCATGTTGTTGAAAGGCGGATTGTCGTTGTTATTATTGTTGTTCGGAGGTGGTATGTTATTGTTGTTTTGTACACCAGCCATGTCTAAGTTATCGAGAGGCTCGGGCTCTTGATAAGACGTGGATCGAGTGCGCATACACCTGCAAAAGAACGAACAAAGAAAAACAAAGCAAAAATATTTTTGGTTTTTATTGTTTTTTAATTTTTAGGATTTTTGAAAATTTTATATTTTTTAGTTGTTTTTGAAAATTTTTGATGAAAAAGAACGTTCACGGGGAACGGATCCCAAAATCCAAGTTCTCAAAAAAAACTTTTGATCTTAACGAGAAGAGCCGGCAGCGGCGCCATTTGATATTTGGTTTTGCAATGGGTTCTAATTTCTCTCGATATCCTCTCGAATTGATCTAGGTCTTAAGTGGAATGATTGTTCTTGGTTACTAAATAAAAGGGTTTGGTTTTCTAATCTAAAAAAAAGGTGGAAATGAAAATTTAAATAAAAAACAATTACTTTAATTATAATTAACTAAGACTTGGTTTGAAATTAAAATCAAAATCAAAATTAAAATTTAAAGTTCAAATTAAAATTAAAGTTAAAATATAAATTGTGAAATATGAGTAAAGAAACAGTAAAACAACAACAGTAAAACAACAACTTTAAAATACCCAAAGATAACTGATTCGGAACTTTAACCTTGGTTCGGAACTTTCTGATTCGGAAGGTACTATTCACTCATCCGGAACTCAATGATTCGGAAGTCTGACAATTTATTCGGAAGTTTTTCTTGATTCGGAACCTTCCGGATGAAGAGGTTGATTCGGAACTTGCTGACTCGGAAATAACTGGTTCGGAACTTTTAGCTTGATTCGGATGTTTCCGGATGAAGGTTGATTCGGAAGTTTCCGGATGAGGGGTTGATTCGGGACTTCTTGCTTGATCCGGAACTTAATGACTGGTTCGGATCTTTCCGAATGATGGCTTCATTCGGAACTTTTTAGCTGGTTCGGAAGTTTTGAATACCCAGATACAGTAGCAGTTTAGCGAAGAACACGGAACACGATTTTTAACCAAAATCAAACCAAATACTTAAAAAGGATTTACCAAATTAAACACAAATCATTTAGACACCATAAGCAACGAATCCCACTAATAAAAACACAAATCCAAACAACTTTTGAAGATCAAATCAAGAAAAATAAAAACTTAAGAACTTGAAGATAAAGATGAAGATGAACAAGATTAAATGGAAAGATTAAACAAAAGCTTTGTATTGAATGATTAATGTTTTGACAAGATAAACCAAAGATTAAAATTACAAGATTGGAGAGACAAAAATAAAAATCACCAATCACCCTAGTGGTGATGGTGTTCTACGAAACAGGGAGAAGAAAGAGTGGGGAAAAAGAAAAATGAAAGCTAGTCTAAAATGTGTGAGGGGAAGGCTATTTATAGCCTTGTCCTTTGGTTGGTGAGTGGGCTTTCTCCCGTTCTTCTTGTATTTTCGTCTTTTCAGAAAAGTTTCCGTTTTTGATTCTGATTCGGGATTTGTCGTCGATTAAATTCAACTCGTCTTTTAATTTCTTCGTTTAATAGACTTGAGTTTCTTCGACTTATCTAAATCTTCCATCTTTGGTCCTTTTCTTCGATAAATCTTCGAATAGGCCCAGTGACCTCAAATCTTTTGCATCTCTTGGACAATAGACTTTATCTTGAGTCTTTTTCTTCAGTAAAACCCGTGCAATCCCATGTTTTCTTCAGTATTCATCCGGTTGGCTCTGAAAATACAATAAACACAAAAACCACGCATAATTCCAAACAAATGATACTAAATACGTGTTTTGGTCTTGTTTAAGCCCGAATTAAGTGGTAAAAGGATGGGTGTTTACACACCTATCAATATCCAATACAAAAATAGATTAAAAAACCAAATCCGCAGAACACATGTTTATGATTTCTTCTAAATTATTTCAAAAAATTTAAAATATAAATTCAAGCAGAATTATATTGATTGTGTATATATTGAATCGATGGAAGACACAAATTATAAAAACTAATTCATGAAATTTGTTTAATGATTATTTTTGAAACACATTTACTTCAAATAAATATTTTAAGGTCAATTAATAAGTTTAATAAACCACTTTAACAATAGGCTAGATCCATGAGAAAAGAGCCCAACAATCAGTAAAATAAATGAAAAGGAAAGGCGAGGATACCTCTTATTCATTTTGAAGTCCAAGGTAAAAAATGTAACTCAAAGTCGAGTGAAAATAAAACATATATCCGACCGTACACAAATGGTAGCTATAAACATCAAGCCAGAGATGAGTTCTCAACATTCAATAAATGTTAAGAAGCATAGCTTCGGTTGTCATTAAATGACTTGGGAAAATGTTTATGATGTTAGGACGATTTAAGGCAGAAGCCAATTAAAAATTTATCTTGAACAAAAAAGGTCAACTGTATGGGAGCACCAAAAGCTATAGTTTGAATAACCATTCGGGAATTGAAGCACATAACGAAGATGAAGTGTAAAAGATGGAGTGTAAGATTTTAGAAATGAATTTGAATTTCAAATGCATCAGCGTTGATTGTGTATTGATACATAATAACCTTGTTTTCCCAACCCTTGTTACACAGTCAAACATTTGAGTTTTGTAATCATAGAATATAAAAGCATCACACAGTCAAACTGTTTCATTAACACATGTGTTATAAACTTAATAATGAAGAAAGACGGACAAATTGATCAAATAGCTTTAGCGAGGAAGTAGTTAAATCTCTTGGTTGTTTGCTAATATAACTGATAATAACTCAGGGACTATGGTAACACATACAATACTTCAAAATGTAACAAATTCAATGCCTTAATCTCTATTAGAAGCCTATAAAAGGATTTAGTCAAGTTGCATTAATCTGAACTAACTATTTTTAGGACTTTCCTAGCTCAAAAATGTTGAAAATGAGCCATGATTTATGCAACTTAAATTAGCTAAAGTTTTTGAACTACCTCCATCGAGGAGAAAAAAATACACTCAAGGAGTGTAACATTTTTTTTTGAACTGCATCAAGGAGTGGAACATAACATTACACGAACAGGTAAACGGTATGAGATAACACAAATATAAGTTGGCATTCATGCCCACCCATTATCGGATAAGTAGTGATTCAAGATTAGCTACAACCATATTTAACATAGAAAAGTACTTTTCCATAAAGAATAGCACAAACACACGAATTAACTTTAATTTCTTTTGAAAAAGAGTGAAAACTCACCTATTGATTTTGTCATTAGTTTTTTGTGAGGTTGTAGTGTACGTGAAAGCCAAAACTGGAATATTTGACATTAATATACTATTTTTGGTGAATTTTTATAATGAGTTTACCAAATCTTGGTGACATAACTGTAACTCCATAGTAAGCAGTTACAAAATAAATAACAACAAAATCAATTAGAATGTTAAATATGCTATAAATTTCCATTTAGACATTTAACTAAACAATTGGTGTTCATGAAACAAAGATACAATTAGAGAGAGATAGAGAGAGAGTAACTTCATGCTTTATACCAAAAGAATCATTCAAAATATGTAATTACAAAAGGAATTGTAATCTTACTTAATAAGATTAATCACTCCACTATAACCAAAACGAAGTTTCGATAAAAAAAACATGTCGAAGAACATGTGAATAAAGAAGAAGTAGTACATTGATAAGTATTAAGCAGATTTATATCAATCGAATAAAATCCAAATCAAAATCGAAAAACGAAGATAAGAGCAAAATAAAAAGATAGAAGAAGATACCTTTGTTGTGGATTTAGAAGCCAATTGAGAACTTGAAGATGAAATCACAACAATCTTAATGAATTATGTATTTCAAATTTGGCTCGATGTCCAAGTTACATACATTGGATAGTGGTTTGGTGGCTCCGTTTTCCAAGTTAATACAGGGGATAAAAAATACATTTAAAATAAATAATTCTTGTTTATATTATTTATTACATCATCATCAGTTATATTTAATTCAAAGAAACAATAACATGCATACACCTAGCCAAAAATGACATACGCAAAAACCTTGTTTTAATGGTATTAATAGATAGGCTCACTACTAGAGGCATTTGATGATTGAGTCATATCTGCAAGAAGTATTTATATAATTATCAAAATATAACATACATCTTTGTTTAAAGTGAGAATTTTAACAACCACTATTCAAAAAGATATCTTCTCCAAAACTAGGAAAACCTTATCATAAAATATTTTTGCCCAAAATCAAACACCCAAAATTACTCCTTTCTCATTCTTCCCGCTAATAATTTTGCCCAAATCAAACACCCAAAATTTCCCCCTTATTTCTCCATTCTTTGGCTAAATACCCACTCATCGATACTTATCTTATCTTTCACATTTCTTTTTCACTTAGGTACCCACCATCTTATTTCGCCCCATCTGGCTGCTTGCCACCATACCCGGCCGCCGTCATCCACCATCCGAGTGCACCATTTTGGATCTAAAGGTTTTGAGTTTAGTTTTTGAAATTGAATCGTTTTTCAGATCTAGGGGGGTTTATCTTTTAAACCATTTAATTAGTTGTGAAGTGTATTTTGATTATTTGATTTTGGATCTATGTAAGTAGCTTTGTTAGAATTTACAAGTTTGGTATAAACAGAATACTCCCTATGTTATCCTAGAATGAACTCTAATGTACAGGCCATGTTATCCTCAACGTGTTATTTTACTTAATACATATTCAATTATTAGTTTTTGCATAAACTTTATGTAAAAGGGTTCACATATTAGTTTTAATTTTTGAGTTGAAATCATTTTTTTCAATATGACAGTTTATATCGATATGACTCAGCACAGCAAGAGTACTAGTACTTTCTCCTATATAGAATACAAGAATGACCATTTTTTTATATATGAAGCACAAATAACACCATGTGCCCAATTTTAAATTCGACTAGTATTGTTTGAACATGAAATCTGTCTCCAATTATTTGTTTGCGTGATCATCTTTTTGATCGGAAAATTCATTCAAATGGCTAACATGTCTTGTAAAGTTACATTTTTAGCGTTTGCTGGAGCTAGGAATGCAAATATGTTATTTGCAGCAAACACATATGTTCAGGTTCTTCGAATTTTTCATGGCTTTTTGCATAATACAATATTTTTTTTATCATGGGTGGTTTCAGTACATTTTTTTTTATCTATTTACGTCTTATGTTCATAGATTCGAGGTTTGGCATGGCCTGCGGTTCTTGTTGGATGGGTTGCTTAAAGTGCAAGGTGAACCAAATAGTTGTTTATTTCACCTATTGATGGTTGTTTTGTATAAACTAGTATCCTGTTTTCATCTGTTTATTTTTCTGCAAAGTTAATGACATATAAATGAATTAGGATCCCATATCCCAAAATTAATCTATAGCTAATGTATACTTCTTCCAACATATTATAAAATGAAAATTTTAGAATGGAAGTTTTGGAAACAATGGGAAACGATGGTGTCACATGTATGCTATATGATATTTTATTCTCAGCATGCATCCTTGAGCTGTCATATGGGTTATTTTTTTCACACATTCGAGCATATATTGAAGGTGGTTGCAGGATTTATGATGATCGAAGCTCTAAAGGGTATAGTGGTTATGTCATTGTTATTTCTACAACTTCTGAACTGCTACTCATAATCAAGCTTGCTGTCCCAGCTTTTATAATGATGATGTCTAAGGTTTATATGCTGCACTTACATTTGCATTCTTTAGTCGCCCACTCCCCTTCCCCTAAAAATATTGTAGTAAAGAATCTAACAATCAAAATAGAAGAACCTATCTTAAGATATCTAATGTTTTAGGCGGTATTCTATTCTCTACTTTACTTAACTACATCATTGGCACACAAACTGCTGCTACATGTACGTGCAAAACAATGTTTGTGTTTTTTTATTGTTTCTTGCTAATTAGGATCTGGTTGTCTCTAACAAGTTATTTTATGTTTAGGTCCATGCGCAAATATACTGTATGTTTACTGTTTGGGGCGAGCCTCTTTCCCAAAGCGCACAATCCTTTGTGCCACAGCTTATAAATGAGACTAAACGAAGTATATCAAAGGTTAGTCATTGGTATACATTTAGTTTTTTGCCAGAATATCATCTTTTTTATAAGTATTTTATCTGTCTTCCTTTGAGTAATAATCATGTGTTATTCTTCATTTGCAAAAGGATACGTTTGTCTTCATATTTAATTTGTGCTTTTTTCTGGTTTCATTTATTACTTATACTCGTTATTTTTTTTCAAGTCACTGGTCTTAAAAGCTCTTATTTCTTTGTAGGTTTTATCATGGCGGCTAGAAAGAGACGACACAACTACACTTTCATGCTTGAAATGCCACAATCAACTCTGGAAAACAACGACCAAAACAGACGTGGACGCAAATGTCTCTGTTCAGACTTCTACGGAACATAACTAAGAATGCAGGCAGTATATCAGTACTGCAAAATGTTGGGTTCATGCGCTCTTCTTATTATCTTTTATATATACTTTATGATATTCAAGTGACTATGTTGCTTTGATTTTATGGATGATTAATAAAAAAATAAGTTCGCTTTATTTTTAGCTTTGAACGACCATGTTTGCGAATTTTGAGATGGTTGGTTGATAACGAATTTATAACGGAAAATAGTGCTAATACACGTTAGCTATAATTATAAAACCGTGCCAAATGTTTTTATAACGAACATAGAAACGTGGAAAATGTTATTTGGCAAGACAAATAAGCATGTGCCAAATACTTTTGCCATGAAAAACGGAACCGTGCTAAATATGTTTGGTACGCTTGATAAAACCGTCCTAGTTAATATTGCCACAGTAAATATAATTTGTATCAAATACACATTTGGCACGAGATAAATGGGTACCAAATACACATTTGGCACGGGATATAAAAGTGTGACGAATGGTCATTTTGGGCGGAAAATTACTAGTCGTTCCAAATACCCCACTCATGGCACCCCGAAGTTACACCGTCCCATGAACCCTGCCAAATACTATTAGGCACGGTTTCAACCTGACCCAAATGTATTTGGCACCCTCATATTTAGGACGGAGCCAAAAGCATGCCAAATAGCATTTGGCATGGGTATTTGGCACGGTTTTTGCCCCTCTTAAATACCCCTTTTTCTTGTAGTGACCCTAGTTATGTTCTATGGCCCAACATAACAAACCTTGTGTTTTATGGCCTAAACACATAAACCGTATAGATCTAAGTACTCACCACTTAGATCTATGACTCTAACACTATATCCAAGTATTATCAAACTTGGATCTACACATCTAACACCTAATCCAAGGATACTCATCACTTGGATCTTCTACCCTTACAAACACATCCAAGTGAACCCAAAACTTGCATCTTCTACATATACATAGTAGGAAAACAATGACTTGATCTAGAAAGAGAGATCTTCATCCTGTTATGAACCTAACAGTTCATGGTAATGAAAGTGTTCCTCCCTTTGCACTTGAGAGGATGAGAGGATGGAGGATAGAATCACATCTTAAACAAGATTAATCAAAACTAAATAATCAAGGAGTTTAAATATGTTTTGAAGAAACTATGCAAAAAGGGTTGAAAGAAAAGCTGGAAATGATCCACTATTTATAGGACAAGAGTGCAATAGTCAAAAACACCCGCGGTTCCTTAAGTGCCCTCGCGGTTCCTTATCAATAAGGAACCGCGGGTTCCTTTAAGGAACCTCTGGCTTAGAGACCGTGCATTTTTGTCCTTTAGTGGGGAAATACCATTTATACCCTCAAAGGATATTCCTTTGGCATTTGGAATATGCCAAATTCAAATTAAATAATATTCTTTCGAATATACCTTAGAGAATATTCTTTTGAATATTCCAAATTCAAATTTTCACCCTTTTTAATAAAACATTTTCTTAAAAATAAAGGTTATTAAAATCTTTTGTCACATTTGATTAAATGTGAGTTTTAAGAAAATATTAATCCTTGATCACTTAGTTAGGTTAATGAGATGTTTATTCATACCTTCAGTGATTCATGCCGAATGTGATCATGGAGTTGTCGAGAGAAGTATACAAATGTATTCTTGAGTGATTACGAGAACCTTAACATTTTACATAATGTATTGCGAGTTATACGTTTGTCATCAACAAAACACAAAGAGATTATATCGATGAAACACCGTAATGTTTGCACTAACATATTGGTTCATCCTGCTAACCAAGTTTTGAACTTATTAAAAGATTCTTTGGAATTAAAACATATTAATAAAGATTTATCTTGTGATGTTTGTCATAAGACAAAACAGATTAGAGAATATTTTCCTCTAAGTGAAAATAAATCTAAGAGTTTTGGTGAACTTGTTCATCTTGATGTTTGGGGACCTTATAAGGTGGTTAGAAGGGATGGGTTTAAGTATTTTTTGACCATTGTTGATGATTTTAGTAGGTCTGTGTAGGTGTATATGCTCAAGTCTAAAGATGAAGTTTTTCAAATGTTTGTTACATTTTATAACTTGGTTTTAACCCAGTTTTATAAAAAGATTAAGATTGTAAGATCTGATAATGGTACTGAGTTTTTAAATAAGAATATGGGGGATTTTTTTAATACTATGGGAATTGTTCATCAAACTACTTGTGCATATACTCCACAACAGAATGGTATTGCTGAAAGGAAACATAGGCATTTGCTCAATGTAGAAATGAGCCTTATGTTTCAGGGGGGATTCCTCTTATGTTTTGGCATGATTATGTTTTGACTGCTGCTTATTGGATTAACAGGCTTCCTTCTTTTGTTTTAAATGGTAACTCTCCTTTCTGTCTTGTGTATGGTAGAGAACCTAACCTTTCTCACTTGAGAAGTTTAGGATGTTTGTTTTATGCTACTGTTTTGAAAGGAAATGATAAGTTTTATGAAAAGTCTGAAAAATGTGTTTTACTTGGGTATGCTAGTGGAAAAAAGGCTTATAAGTTGTTTGGTCTTGAAAATAGACGAGTTATGTACTCAAGAGATGTTAAGTTTTATGAAAATGTTTTTCCTTACAAAATGAATAATGATGATGTTGGTTTTGAGTCTTCTACTAGTAAAATTTCTACTTATAAATTTTTTTGATTATTTTGAGTATGAAAATACATCCAAAACTTCAAGACCCAATGATTATAAGGAAGGGGATACTCCTTCGTGTAGAGATGGTGGTAACTCTACTACTGAGGATATGGCTGATAACCATAATAGTCAACCAAATATTGTTCATGCTGGAGATGACTTAGTTATTAGCTTACCAAGTAGTAGTGGTACTTTAACTGCAACTCCGATAGGAGAAACAGATAGTTCTGAGGGTAATTTTGATTTAAATAATGAGGTTCTTGAAAATTTGTTTAACAATGAGACAGGGGAGGTTGGACAGAGGAAGTATAATAGGGTTATTAAGTTTCCTACTAAACTAAATGATTATGTGCTTAATACTTCTCTGAGATATGGTTTGTATAAGTTTTGTAATCATGCTATGCTTGATGTGAAGAATTTTGGTTTTACATATAGTCTTAACAAGAATTATGAACCTACTTGTTATGAAGATGCTTGTAGCGATCAAAACTGGATTAATGCTATGAATCTTGAAATGCAAGCTTTATATTAAAATAGTACTTGGAATCTTGTTGACCTTCCTATGGGTAGGAAGCCTATCAAGTCTAAATGAGTGTATAGAATAAAATATCTTTAAACTGGTGAAATTGAGAGATATAAAGCAAGACTTGTTGCCAAGGGTTGTAATCAAAGGGAGGGTATAGACTATGAGGAAACTTTTAGTCCAATAGTTAAAATGAGTACTGTTAGGTGTTTGATTGATTTATCTTTTTAAATGGTTGGAATTTATACCAAATGGCTGTTAATAATGCTTTTATGTATGGAGACTTGAGTGAAGAAGTTTTTATGATTCTACCTCTAGGTTATTCTAAACTTGGAGATAATAAGGTTTGTAAACTTAAGAAGTCTTTATATGGTCTTAAGTAAGCTCCTAGACAATGGAATAACAAACTTTCTGAAACATTGCTTGATGCTGGTATTATTCAATCTAAAAATGATCATTATTTGTATATCAAAACTGATGGCATAATAAAGTTGTTCTTGCTTGCCTATGTGGATGATCTTGTTTTAACTGGCAATTCTGAAGTTGAAATTGATAAGTTCAAAAAAATTTTGAATAATAGATTTAAAATCAAAGATCTTGGAGAACTTAAATATTTTTTGGAATTGAAGTTCTTAAAACTGAGAAAGGATTGTGTTTAAGTCAGAGAAAGTATTGTTTAGAACTGCTAAATGAGTATGGTTTGTTGGCTTGTAGTCCTGTTGTTACACCTTTGCCAGAAAATGTTGTACTTGCTCATAACGAATCTGATGGTGATAGTTATTTGATTAATATTACTAACTATATCAAAAGTTGGTTGGAAAGTTAATCTACTTAACTTTAACTAGACCTGATATTTCTTATGCAGTACATTGTTTAAGCCAATATATGCATGCTCCTTTACAATCACATTTTGATTTTGGTTTGAGAGTGCTTAAGTATTTGAAACTTGCACCTAGAAGTGGTATTAGTTTCAATAAAAGTTCTAAAGCGTACAAAATCATTGCATATTCAGATTCTGATTAGGCTAAGTGTCCTGTTACTAGAAGGTCTGTTTTTGGTTATTGTGTTTATGTGAATGGTAATCTGATTATCTGGAAAAGCAAGAAGCAAGTTACCTTGTCTAAATCTTAAGCTGAAGCTGAATATAGGGCAATGGCAGCTGCTACTTGTGAAGTTATATGGGTTGTTAAACTTTTAAGTAACTTTGGTATAACACAATTACTTCCAGTGAGCTTATGTTGTGACAATAAGTCTGCTATTTAGATAGCTGCTAACCCTGTTATGCATGAAAAAACTAAACACTTTGACATTGATGTTCATCTTGTTAGAGAGAAGGTGAATCCAGGGCTTATTAGAACTGTGAAGGTAATCAACTTGCAGATATTCTAACTAAAGCTTTGGGTTCATATAAGCATGCCTTCTTGGTAAAAAAAACTTGGTATGGTTAATTTGTTTGGTTTACAAGCTTGAGGGAGGGTGTTGAAAGTTTGATATCCTTTTGTGACAAGCTTGTAAGTTGAGGGGTCTAATTGTAACTTTTGTATATTGTGCAAGTTTTGTTTATTTTTGTGATGTGTAGGGACTCAAGTGCAATAATGTTTTGGGCTTGAGTATTTAAGCTGGAAAGTGGTTAGCTGGTTCATTCATTTATTCATACTTCACACACATAACTCTCTCAATCATTCGAGTACGACTTTGAGGCATCTGGTTTTCTGTTAAGATCTTCTTGATCTTGTTTTAGTATAGTTTTGTTAGGTTTGTAAGTGTGAGTGAATGTATAGTAGATAGGATCCACCTGAACACCTGTGTTAGGGACTCATCTACTTGTGTATATTGTTTTAATAAAAGTAATCACTAAGGAGTGGTTGGTTGAGTGATTAGATCTTGATCTGGTTGATTTTGATATCATTTTTACAATATGAAAGTGGGGCAAACCAACTGGCTTAGCTCAGTTGGCCTCCAAGGTTCCACTAAGTGGTTTCCTTGGGGAGGATAACCTGAGGTTTTGGGTTCAAGACCTGCTAAGAGTCTTTCAGGCGAAGCGGATAAGGAGTCTAACATAACTAGGCGAAGGTTCGAAGAAGACATTCTTCAAGGCACGACTCGACCCACTAACCACAAACATTTGTGGTTCTAAAAAAATATATGAAAGTGGGGCAATTCAGACTATATATTGTTGATGTCAGGTCAAATGGTATGTATAGTTCAAATAGTAATTGAAGAATGGTTATGGACTTTAGTGTTGCTGACATACTCAAATAGGCAAATATATACAATCTTTGAAAAGTTATTGTATCACTAATATCTTTGCTATCGTATGTTCAAACAAGTCTTGGTAGGCCGACCAAGCTTGTTTTATTCGTCCCAAAGGTTTACAGTTTTGATTCAAACTTGTATTGACCCGTTACCCAAACAACCTCGTTTGCCACTACTGTCATGAGCATCGTGAAGGTTATTAATATATAGAGAGTACTATGTGATATGGGTAACCAAGCTTCTTCTTACAGTTCATTATGAAGGGTACCTGTATAAACTACATCCCATCTTAATCACCTCGTTACCTTTCACAAAATCATGTTGCAACTTGCATTACCTTTAGCTCAAAGTCTAAAAAGGTGTTTGTCCAAGCTTATAGTCTGGATCTTTTGACTGTTTAGCTTGGCTAATACGCTAGCTTGTGTTTATAAATTAACTAAAATGTAAACTAGCTCAAAGCCCTCTATGATAATCAAGCTACAAAAGCTTCTAAAATAAGCTCATAAGCCATCAACTCAAAACTAAAATGAATCTATGTTTAAGCTAACATACACATATATCAAAACATTGTTCTTGCGACATAACACTTGTTCAAATATGTAGTCAATTAAAGTATTTTGGTTGAAACACCTGAATTTTGAAGCAGAATATCAACCATTGGCACCGACTGATATTATAGCATAGCAATCCTTCATGTTAGCCACTTAGCATAATTTGTTGCATTTGATTTTTGAAAATTTACATGTATTAATCGTTATGAAGTTTGATTGTGTATTCTCTCGGCAAATGTTTAATAAAGTGCCCCTTAGTGTATATATATCAAAATTTAAGAGTTTTTGTGAGGTTTATACTTTTGTTTGTGCAGATCATGATAATAATATTCTTGACAGCAGCTTTGATTCTTCTTATCAGCACAAATGTCAACAATGAAAACCGAAGTATTGTTATCCTCAATCTTCTTCATAGCAGACTCAGTAGTCAAAGGGTACTTCAGAATCTGATACTGGTCCAATTTGTTTCTCGGTGCAGTGGTGCACTGATACGAGGATATTTAGGTCCATGTAAGTAATGTCTTTTGACGATGGAAGGTAACTTTTGTTCGGATCTTCGTTGCTTTCTTTTTGAAGGTTGATCTAGTTTTACAGCCTTTGCTGTCTTCAATGTCTCAACCTTTGCGTCACCTTTCTTTGCTGATATACAAAACATTTAAAATGTTTGTATGCATAGGAGATACGAACAAAGGCACAGTAAAAAACCGTATTAACACAAATGAAGGCAGACATATTTTTGCAGTTACACACTTACGCCTACATTTCTTATAATTCTGATGATGTTTCAATGGGACCAATAATATAAATAATATACAGATGAATTCCTCTGTTTAGAGCTGAAGGGAGCCACATTCACCTGATATCCTTTTTTTGTATCAGTTAGTAGCTTGAATTGAGAATTTCAGATTATATAAAGGTTGACAATTTATTAATAAACGGATTTGAGTTTATATATTCTAAGAAACCAATAACTCGATAAGCTTAGCAAATAAGCTAATCCAAGTAGTAGGTAACATTGAACTGGTGCAATTCACCTCTAGTGACACATAACATACGAGACAGGTGCAACTCCATATATAAAGTTGTGTCTTGTAACGGGATTAACTACAGTATATATACATGTTATATGCTTGTATACAAGTTCTACTTGACCATCTTAATGTGTTTTTACCAATTTAATAATAATGTAAAGTTATATTCTTATTTTACTTATGTTATAATAAGTGATTGTATAACTTCAGTTGGAAATTTTAACAAAACACCAAAAAAGGAAAGAGACATAAAGGATTAGTCATGTTTGGGTCAACACAATAAAGATT
The DNA here is from genome assembly GCA_025667525.1 of Glebionis coronaria. Taxonomy (NCBI): domain Eukaryota; kingdom Viridiplantae; phylum Streptophyta; class Magnoliopsida; order Asterales; family Asteraceae; genus Glebionis; species Glebionis coronaria. Next base: position 90,833,129 of record CM046875.1, on the reverse strand, counting down.
CTAACTTTATAGTCTGTATAAAGTTTATACCACTTCAAAGACAAACAAGAAACTTATGAAATTACAAATTTACAATCATAATACAGTGATAGACTTCCTAATCTGAGCAGTATCTGCAAAGCAGCCTTACTTATGACGATTCACTACAACAGACTCATGGCTGGAGGAAAACGAGCCACCGCACCCCTGTCAGGGTTCAAATACTTCGTGTACACTGCGTTGTACTGATTATGTCTTGCACTAGCATGAAAGCTCACCAAACTCTTAGCACAGTCCCTTAGTTGATCTTCCGTATATCCGGTGTAATGTTTGAGTGTTTCAGTCCAAGCAGGTGTCTTATTAAGGGTGCACCTAGCAGCGTACACAGCTGAAGCAGCAAGCATCGAAGGGTTATTTCCTATGGTAATCAAGTAGTCCATCAAACCGAGCTCAGTGAAAAAGAACACCATATTCTCCATCTCACTGTCAGTTGGAAGTGAGGCTTTAGCATAGCGAACAGTGAACACATACGGTGTTGGTACCGTCAGATACCAACCTAAACGACTAAGAATAGCCTTTTCCATAGCAAGAATTTGGTCTCTTGAGTATGTATGTTCACAAATAGTAATCATATCAGTAACGGGTAGTGCCCATATTTGCTCATACTTGGAAGATATAAGCAACGCGGTGGTGCCAACCAATTGAAGCTCGGTTCTTGGAACAGTAGTCAGCGACAAGTATCTATCAACAATATTGATAGTGAGAAAGAGAGTCTCTGGCATCAAGTCATACTGGGCGTGAACTTCTACTAGCCAGTCAAGCAAGATAGTTCGCATTCCAGCATTGATATCATGTTGAAAATACATGTAATCTCTCAAACGTTCTTCGGTCTCGGAGAGCTTGTAAAATTTATAGATGTCCTCCACATATTCAACCTCAGCAAGCTCGTTATTCTTGTCAAACTCGTCAATATTGATGATGGCAGGATCTTTAGGTTTTGTAGTAGATGGGATCCCAGAAGCAGCCTTGCTACGCGCAGTAAGAACAGATGATAGTGACTTGGAAGGCTTTTTGGTTACAACAGTAGGGTTTGGTGCCTTCTTAGTAATTGATTTATTGACACCTGCTGCTGCAGTCTGAGTAGTAACTTGATTTGTAACGTCACCAAGGGCTCGGCGTCTTATTCTTTCGCCTTGTGCAACAATAGGATGACGATGATCAACAACAGCTGCCATAATATATGCTTCTTGATCTTCAAAAAAAGCCTTTTTCTACGTTCCAAGATCGTAATTCTAAAAATCTAGGCAATGGTTATGATGTGTGGGATGAAGTTGAAAAGGATCTGATTATGGTTTTGATGTTTTGGTATGAAGATGAAATTATGAGCCTGATATTGAGTTATTTATAACGTCGAATTTGATTATGAACCGTTGGATGGATCTATGTCGGTCATCTTATTTAATTACCGTGTAGCACACGCTTTGCTGCTCTCTTGTTTTAATTAATAAGATAACAAAGGGTTAAATAATAATTCCTTCAATTTAATCACTTACTTTAAATTTTGGCCAGTTTTTAACCAATTTTTTTTTTTCAAAATAAATTTCTATTAATTCATTATATTTTGAATAATTTGTTAATTCATGTTTATTAAAAATAAATTAGAGACTGAATTTGTATATCTACAAATCACGGGACTATATGTAAAAAAATATTAATTTCATTTTAACCACCTAACAGAAAAATTGGTCAACGACCATTTTTACTTTGATTCAACGTCATTAGTTCTCTATCGTAATAAATTTCTTTTTATCTTTTCAATATTTCATGTTCAAACACCCCTGCTTATTTCCTCGATTAAATAACCGTTTTTAATACGTTTTCATTTTAAAATAAGTGTCATCAATAAAAAGAACTCAATACAATATCATCAAACAACGTCGCCTTTGAAGGCAGTTTGTTGTCAAAAAGAGTCTTATTGCGAAACAACCAGGTATGCCACAGAGAGAATTAATATCAATTCTGCGACGCAAGATGTTGATCCTAGTTGGAAGAGCATTCAATTTAATTTTCGAGTCAAAGACATTCAACTTGATAGGCATATATATCACCCAACGAGTTCTAGACGACATACTTGAGGATCGAGTGTCATCAGTCATTTTCCTAATCGATCTCATAGTAAACTCACCTGTACCGTCTAGGGTCCAAGCATACCTATCCGGCTGAGGCAAGAGATTAACTCCACCAATAAGATCAGTAATAGCATCAAATTGTGACTGCTCTTATCCTCCCAGAACTATACGGCGCAAAGAAGAATCCATGTTAGAATTCACAAGCTGAAATCTGACATTCACCTTTTTGTAAGAATCCACTTGACCTTAACTGGTTCAAGCGTCCTTTGCTTAATACTAGCAAGCCAACCAAAAAACCCTAATATATATGTTGTCTTCTTGAATCCAATCGATGTTGATGGTGCCTATTCACTAGATATGTGGACATGTTTATATCATCTGCCGAAAAAAAAACATTGGACAGACCAGACTAAATATCAAAACAATGTACCTTAACGAATAGTCTAACGTTCATTATTTCAACCAATCCATTCTGCCATTGTAACCCTGCAACACCTAAATGTTTGGCGACCCCACTCTTCGTACGACTTTGGGGTTTCATCTTGGTTTCATCTGGGTTTCATCTGATTTTCTGTTAAGATCTTCTTGATCTTGTTTTAGTAAATATAATTTGGCTAGGTTTGTAAGTGTGAGTGAATGTATAGTAGATAGGATCCACCTGGTGAGGATTATCTTGATTTCTGATTGTATTTATTTGGTGAGCACCTGTGTTATGGACTCATCTAGTTGTGTATATTGTTAGGTGGTATTTTTAAAGGTCTTCATATTACTGATTCTCTCACAATTTCGCACCTTTTCTATGCGGACGATGCTGTATTTGTTGGTGAATGGTCTCAGGAGAACTTGGTTAACTTGGTGCGCATTCTGAAGTGTTTTCACCTTGCTTCGGGGTTGAAGATCAATCTCCTAAAAAGCCATGTTATGGGGACTGGGGTTTCGAATGAAGAAGTTAGTTATGGAGCCTCTTTTTTTGGCTGCGGAATAATGCAAGCTCCTTTTAAATATCTTGGGGTGCAGGTTGGCAAATCGATGTCCAATATTGCTGCTTGGGACGATATAGTGCGGAAATTTCAGTTTAGGCTTTCTAAATGGAAGTGTAAGACTTTATCGATTGGCGGTCGATTGACCCTCACTAAATCTGTTTTAGGAGCAGCCCCCTTATATTATATGTCGATGTATGAAGTTCCTAAAGGGGTCTTGAGTATTCTTGAATCGCTAAGGAGTAAGTTCTTCAATGGTTTTGATATGGAGGATAGAAAAATCACTTGGATTGCTTGGGACAAAATTTTGGCTTAAAAAAAAAAGGGAGGTCTCGGTATTTCTAGCCTTTTTGCATTAAATCGAGCTCTCCTTTTTAAGTGAGTGTGGTGCTATATTTCTAATGATGGTTCGTTATGGTCGAGAGTTATCAAGGCTATATATGGTAATTCTTTTGATTTACATTCTTTAAAATTTCAGTCCCCCTGGAGCAACATTCTTCGCGAAGTGCATGTTTTGGTGGATAAAGGTTTCGATCTCATGTCTCATATCAAAAAACGAGTTGGTAACGGGGCCACTACTAAATTATGGTTGGATTCTTGGATTGGTGGTGTCCCGTTATATACGCGTTTCCCTCGGTTATACGCCCTTGAATGTGATAAAGATATTACTGTGGCTGATAAATGGAGTAGTTCAGCTTTAAATTCTTCGTTTCGTCGAGATGTCAGAAATGGTGTGGAGCTTCAGCAATGGTCAGACATGCTCTCTTTACTTGAGACTGTAAATCTCTCGCCAGTAGAGGCGGTGGTACAGCGATTTATGTAGTGATGGTATGTTTCGTGTTAAAGACATTCGCGAGAGTATAGATGATTTGCTGCTCCCTACTTCGTTGGAAGTTACCCGTTGGTCCAAACTCGTGCCGATTAAAGTTAATGTTTTCGTTTGGCCTGCTTGGTTGGATCGCCTTCCAACTAGAAGTAACCTTCTTAGTCTTGGTGTGCAGGTTGAGTCGTTTTTCTGCCCGATTTGTGGTTTAGTGCAAGAAGATATTAATCACATTCTCTTCAAGTGTGATTTAACGCTTTCTGTGTCTCGCCGGCTTTGCAAGTGGTGGGATATCGATTACTCTGTTCTTAACTCTTTTGCTGACTGGGACGTTTGGTTCGCGTCGATTCGTCTTCCTTTGAAGACTAAACAGCTTTTGGAGGGAACTTTCTGTGTTGCTTGGTGGCATTTATGGAACTTTCGTAACACATCCATTTTTAACGCGGTTGCCCTAGGAGGTCGGTGATTTTTGACGATATTATCTCGCGCTCTTTTTTATGGTGTAATAGTAGGAGTTCTATTGTTTTTTCTTGGGAATTTTGGTTAAAAAATCCCTACTTGATTTCATTGTAATATTTTCTTTTCTAGCATCTTGCTAGTACTAATAAAATTCGCCGTTCAATAAAAAAGTAAATATAGTTTGGCTAGGTTTGTAAGTGTGAGTGAGTGTATAGTAGATAAGATCCACCTGGTGGGTACTATCTTGATTTCTGATTATATTTATTTGGTGAGCACCTGTGTTAGGGACTCATCTAGTTGTGTATATTGTTTTAATAAAAGTAATCACTAAGGGGTGGTTGGTTGAGTGATTGGATCTTGATCAGGTTGGTTTTGATATCATATTTACATGGTATCAGAGCCCTAGGTTGACTCTTGGTGCTCGATTGGTGGTGATTCTTATTATTAGGGTTTTATCTTGAAACCCCAATTTTTGGGGGTTTTGATTAATTGGTGGTTTTCGGTGATTCTTGGTTGGTTAATCGTTGATTAACGTGGTTCTTGTTTGTTTCTTGGGGTCAATTTGAAGAAACCCTAATTTTTATTTTTAGGGTTTCTTGATCTGGTTGATCTGTGGTTAATTGGGGATCATTGTTTGTTGATCATGGTATATTCCGCTGCTATATCGCTCTGTAAGTCTTCTTTTACTCTAAAGTGAATCTTTCTTGGTCAACAGGGAGTAAACAGGCTGATTAACATCTTGACCTGCCACCTTTTGAGTGGTTTGGATACCTGCTCTGGCAGTCCCATTCTTGTTGACAAGATTTGAGGAGCTTGGGTGTGAGTAATATAATGAATTTTGTGTGTATGTCGTTGTTTCGTCTCGATTCAATTCAAATTGATTAAGGTTTAAAGTGGAGCTCAATGGGTTTTGGTTAAGAAAAAGGGAAGTTTGGTTTTCTATTTCTACTTAAAAGGTAAAAGCGAAACGTAATAAAAATAAACCAAAAAATAAATAACTATTAATAAAAGAGCAAAACAAATAATAAAACGTAAATTAAAGCAAAACAATTAATAAAAATAAAACTAAACGAAGAAATTAACTTTCGACTTGAAAATAAAATTTACTAAATGAAAAAAGAGAAAATAAAACTATGAGGGTAATTTAAAACTAAATGAGACAAAAACTAAAACGGGTGCTAAATAAAAAATAAAACTTAAACCTTACGAAAAAATATTAATACTAAAATTTGATGAAAAATATAACTAAAAATACGTGACTTTCAGAATTAAAATCAGAACAATTTTCAGATTAAACTAAACGATTACAGAACAATATTACTTAATAAACAAGCAGGCAAGCTACCAGCTCGAGCACGCAGGCAAGCACGTGGAATAATTTACTCGTTCGGGATTTCTTTCATTGGGAATGTTTGGAAATAACTCTTCATTCAGAATTTTTTTACTACAACTCTTCATTCGGAATTTTTTTACTACAACTCTTCATTCGGGAAACATTAACTTGGTTCGGGAAAATGAATGCAATTTCAGGAGAGTCGGGAAAATTTATTGGTTCGGGAAATAATGGTTCGGTAAAATTGGTTCGGTAAAATATAGTGGTTCGTGAAAAATGAAAAACAATAGTGGGTCAACAACTTGGTTCGGGATTTTTTTGGTTGATTCGGAAAAACAAAAATAACAGGGATTAAAATATATGGAACGAATCAAAAACTTAAGAACACGAATTAATCTAAAATTAACCAAATTAAATCTAAAGGTTATACCAAACTAACCATTAATCATCAACTAACAATAATCAATCAATGCAAATCAATAAAACTAAGAATTAAAACTAAATTAATCAAAACCCACTTAATCAAATCTATCAAAAACTCAAGAACACAACCAAATCAAAAACTTTAAATCAACAATTAAAAGAGAGATGGATTAATTAAAACTTGATTAAAGGTAAAGATTCAACAATTAAAAGTAAAGATTAAAAACTTACAAATTTAAAGTGCAAGACAAGGAATTTTAAATTGACAAGAAATTAAATGACATGAAAATAAAGGTGGAAGAACTATTTTGTCAAGATAGCCAACAAGAAACAAATGAGATGAAAACCTAGTGTATATAGGGAAGTTGGTAGGTGGTGGTTGGTGACTTGTCTTCTTTCTTTTCTTTTCTTTGTCGTCTCGTCTTTAAATTAAATTTGACGTTCTCGACTTTGGCTCGGGATTTATCGATAAATAAAACGAACCCGTCTTCTAATTTCTTCTTTTAATAGATTTTGGTTCTTCGACTTGTAAATCTTCCGTCTTTGGTCCTTTTCTTCAATAAATTCCAAAATAGGCCCGTTTGACTTTCGATCTTTTGCACTTTTGCTCTTTTGACTTCGTCTTTTATCTTTTTCTTCAATAAAACCTCGTGCAATCCTGTGTTTTCTTCCTTTTTCACATTTTTATCCTAAAACACAACAAAAACACAAACCACGCATAATTCCGACTTTTACGACATTAAATATGCGCTTTGGCCTTGTTTTAGATAGCAATAAGTGGTAAAAGGATAGGTACTCATCTACTTGTGTATATGTTTTAATAAAATTAATCACTAAGGGGTGGTTGGTTGAGCGATTGGATCTTGATCAGGTTGGTTTTGATATCATTTTTACATGGTATCAGAGCCCTAGGTTGACGCTTGGTGCTCGATTGGTGGTGATTCTTATTATTAGGGTTTTATCTTGAAACCCCAATTTTTGGGGGTTTTGATTAATTGGTGGTTTCTGGTGATTCTTGGTTGGTTAATCGTTGATTAACGTGGTTCTTGTTTGTTTCTTGGGGTCAATTTGAAGAAACCCTAATTTTTATTTTTAGGGTTTCTTGATCTGGTTGATCTGCGGTTAATTAGGGATCATTGTTTGTTGATCTTGGTATATTCCGCTGCTATATCACTCTGTAAGTCTTCTTTTACTCTAAAGTGAATCTTTCTTGGTCAACGGGGAGTAAACAGGCTGATTAACATCTTGACCTGCCACCTTTTGAGTGGTTTGGATACCTGCTCTGGTCAGTCCTATTCTTGTTGACAAGATTTGAGGAGCTTGGGTGTGAGTTAGTTTTTTAATTGTTGTTTCTTGTTTTTGTGATATTTTTATACTTCCAAACATGAAAATATTTGTTATCAAGCTATTATACGAAGTTTATTTCACATCAAAACTTGTACAAATGAAACAACAAAACACATTTCATAAGTAATCACTCTTCATGAACAATTTGATACAAATATCGTCTCTATTTTTAAAAACCGTTTACAATTTTAAAAACCATTTGTTTTGAAAAAGAGACCAAAGATCGATCCAAGCCTTAAAGTATAATATACTTCAAAGATATTGAATAACCACGCTCTGATACAAACTGTAGAAACTAGAAGGGGGATTGAATAGTTTCTAGTTCATTTTCAAAACATTTCGGTAAAACCCACTGACCGCGGTTCGTTAAACATACCCGTGGTTCGTTATCACTAAAGAACCGCTTGTCCATTTAAGGAAGCGCCTACAGTGGACTTAATCTTTTGTTACATGTTAAACTTTGACAATCCTTGGTATCAAATTCTCGATCAAGCTTGACAGATATGAGATGTGTTTGATTGAAAGATAAATACTACAAGTAAGAAAACACACAAACACATCAAATCAATAGTACATCAAGCAATAGTCTAAACACTAAGCACACACGTACTAAGCATAAGCTTTTCCGCAACTAAGATGTTTAGACTAAGTGATGTACACTTGACCATAATCTAAACATGAAGCACACACGTACTAAGCCTTAACTTTTCCGCAACTTCGATGTTTAGATTATGAGATGCACACAACACACAACAACATATAAATGCATCAATAAGAGTAAAGACATAAATGTAAAGGAAAGTACCGACACGATGATTTATAGTGGTTCGGTCACGAAGCTCCTCTTTGCCCTACTCCACTCCTAGCGTACACCTTAATCGAGAGTTACTTCACTAGTAAACAAACTCCTTAAGGTGGAGAAACCATACACAACGTCGCTTATCCAATTTTCGACTCTAAGCTAAAAGTCGAGTCCTAATCTTAGTTAGGACCAATTTACACAACATCGCCTACTTCACCATTTTCTGACACAAGGCTAGATGTCGAGTCCTAATCTTAGGTAGGACCAATCTACACACAACTTACACAACTTCCAAATTGACACACCAATTTGGATCTACACAACTCTTCATAACTACACAACTACCCAACTCTTCACAACTACACAACTACACCACTCTTCACAACTACACAACTACCCGAATCTTCACAACTACACAACTACACAACTCTTCACCCTAGTTATGTTTTATGGCCCAACATAACAAACCTTATGTTTTATGGCCTAAACACATAAACCATATAGATCTAAGTACTCACCACTTAGATCTATGACTCTAACACTATATACAAGTATTAACAAACTTGGATCTACACAACTAACACCTAATCCAAGGATACCCATCACTTGGATCTTCTACCCTTACAAACACATATAAGTGAACCCAAAATTTGGATCTTCTACATATACATAGTAGGAAAACAATGACTTGATCTAGAAGGAGAGATCTTCATCATGTTATGAACCCAACAATTCATGGTAATGAAAGTGTTCTTCCCTTTGCACTTGAGAGGATGAGAGGATGGAGGATAGAATCACATCTTAAACAAGATTAATCAAAACTAACTAATCAAGGAGTTTAAAGATGTTTTTGAAGAAAGTGTGCAAAAAGGGTTAAGAAAAGCTAGAAATGATCCATTATTTATAGGGCAAGAGTGCAACGGTCAAAAACACCCGCGGTTCCTTAAGTGCCCGCGCGGTTCCTTATCAATAAGGAACCTCGAGTTCCTTTAAGGAACCACCGGCTTGGAGACCGTGCATTTTTTTCCTTTAGTGGGGAAATACCATTTATACCCTCAAAGGAGATTCCTTTGGCATTTGGAATATGCCAAATTCAAATTAAAGAATATTCTTTGGAATATACCTTAGAGAATATTCTTTGGAATATTCCAAATTCAAATTTCCATTTTCTTTTTAATAAAACATTTTCTTAAAAATAAAGTTTATTAAATCTTTTGTCACATTTGATTAAATGTGAGTTTTAAGAAAATATTAATTCTTGATCACTTAGTTAGGTTAATGACATGTTTATTCATACCTTGAGTGATTCATGCCGAATGTGATCTTGGAGGTGTCGAGAGAAGTATACAAATGTATTCTTGAGTGATTACAAGAACCTTAACATTTTACATAATGTATTGCGAGTTATACGTTTGTCATCAACAAAACACAAAGATATTATATCAATAAAACATTGTAATGTTTGCACTAACAATCTCCCCCTTTTTGATGATGACAAACAAGTAAACCATAACACATATTAAAATGTATAAGTTACTCGTTTACACTTACTGCTCCCCCTTTTCTCGAATCAAAAATGTAGTCAACGTCTTGAAGAAGAGAAGAGCCAACGTCGAGAGAGCACACATCCAAAGTTGTAGTCATCGATAACACGTCATTTGAAGAAGAGAAGAATTTACGTCACGAGAGCTTGCATCCGAAAGGTAGTCTTAATTTGTAGAAGATGAGGATCGGCTTGGAGAGAACGTGCATCCAAAAATCTAATCATCCATTGTGGTTGTAGGTTAAGAAGCGAGAATCCAAACCGTAGACCTATCATCCAAAGATATTGAGCTTGTGTCATCCTAGTGAAGTCTTCAATCACCATAGGTTAACCAAATCCATGCATAATAATAGGTTTATTTTCGAGATCCCATAATTCATTACTTGCAAGATGTTCAATGAATGCAATTAAAGTGACTCAACGATCGCAAATGTAATGACTAGAAATCTTGCAAATGCTCCCCCTTGATATGAGTTCCCCCTTGCTTGAGGCACCAATGAAGCAAGGATAGTGACAAGCTACAAAGAAGGGTTAGAAAAGTCCTACAGAACAAAGTTAGTGGACAAGAGCATATATGAATAGCAATGTCACCCAAGCGGAATTAGCTTTAAACATGTTGAGTACAAAGAGAAGGACTCAAGAGAAAGCTAAAACAATCTTAACTTTTAGAAGTGTCAAAAATATGGCATGTTAAGAAAAATAAGAGGGCTATTAGATAGAAAAGAGAACCTAACTTATTTTGATGACACCGAAAAAATATATACAGAGGACTAAGATAGAAAAGAGATGTCCAATTTATAAAAAAAATATTGTCGAGAGGACATACTCCACTTTAATATATTGGCACGAATACCAAAATAAAGAGAGTATGACAAGGACAATAAAACAAATCCACATAGTCGAAAAGAGAGGAATAATGACTATGAGGAAAAATGAAAACGAGGACGATAAACAAGTCGTTTGCACAAACAATGACAAGCATTGGAGAAAGAAGTGTGCACGCGATGCTATCAATCCAAAGACAAGTCAAAGGAGATGATTTTAACAAGATCAATCAACAATTGTTGGAATAGAGGTTGAGAAGAAACATCAATAACAATTGTAATGATAATATGTCAAAGGGTAAAACGCTTAGAATTTTTGGAATCACCCAAAAAAATTCAAGATTTAACCAAAATTCTCTCAAAACGTTAAAAACTTAGAATTGTTGGAATCACCCAATCCAATTGTAAATTTTAACCGTACTCAACTCTCAACAAAGAAGGAAAAAAGAAATCTCAACCTAGAGATATTTTTGACCAAAAAAATATATTCCTTTAGAAAGCTCCAACAGCTTTAAGTTGGGAATTAAGGTACAAAAATAAAGGAAAACCAAAAGCAGATAAATCCACGCTTTAAGAAAGATACTAGATATAAGACATTATAGGCAAGGATGCTTATGAATGTCGACACCAAAAAGACGACTCAATGATATTGAGAAAGAGATCAAATAAGCCAAAGAATAGAAAGGCCAAGATGGATGGTGTTTAGCATACGATAAACTACATGCTCAAAGTTTCGTAGCTCTTCTCAATCATTATGAATGTTCAAAGAACAATTACATGACGAGGAAAGGGTGAGGCTCGACTCAACTTAGTTTAGAAAGGATAGAAGAGAGAGACACAACTTAGAGAGGCATGATTAAAATAAATCAAAAGAGACTCAACAAACAAGTTAAGGATAACTTCAAAAAATAATTCAAGAATAATATACCTTATTAGGTGATAGTGAAGTCTGGAAAGAAAACGAGAGAATAGACTGAAAAGAGAAGAAAAGAAGGAATATTCAAGAAAAATCGTCAATGAGAGAGATGGACCAAAAACAAACAAAAGGGACTCACTGGCTGCGGTTCGTTAAATAGGTCTGCGGTTCATTATCAATAATGAGTCACTAGGTTATTTGAGGAACCATGGGCAGTGGGTGTCCAAAAACGATTATTGACTCAAAAGAAAATCACTTGGTCAAACAAATTAACATAAGTTGCTAAATGACTTGAAACTCAATGCTTCGGATATGACTTTTAACAATTACAATTGCAAGTTAAAATTACTTGAATATTTCAAAAAAAATTAAGTTGTCAATCTTACTAGGAGAGGAATTAGATTAAAATCTAACCTTCCTTGACAACCGAGTGAGAACATAAAGAAGAAAAGAAAGATCACAAGGACAACGAGATCCAAGACCCAAAGACAAATCATGTTGAAAAACATGAAGGGAAATACAAGAAAATAAATATCATACAAAGATGTATGAAACACAAGCCTAAAAATTAAGCATAATTTTAATCTAAGTTACACTAGAATTATAAGATTTGCTTAAATTGGATGTCATAGCAATAAGCAATCCATATGCTTAAAAGAAAGACAATGTGGTGGCGGAATTTTATGGAGAAGGCCTGGTGATAATCTTGTAATTCAACTCATCATAGATATAAGACATGACAAGATGTTGATATTGACAACAAAGACAATATGTTCCATGATGCATGACATAATCATGTGATGGAGGAAGAACACAAAAGGGAAGTGGTGGAAAGGAGAGTTTTCAAAATCAGTTTTCTTAAAATGAGAAAAGATTTGATAAAGTGTGTTCTTTGGTGAATTTGGGTTGAAAGAGATGTGAGAAAATTGTGGATAATCAAGGCTTTCATTTTGTGAAAAATACATTTTGCTTTGGTGTGAAAGAGATGGCAAAATGCTTTGGGTTAAAAAGAGAAATCACAAGATATTTTGGGAGTGATCAAAGGTTTGAAGCAAAGATTCCAAAGGGTGTTGGAACAATTGGGAAGTTTTTGAAAACCCGTTTTTGGTTGCTTCTGCCCGCGGTTCCTTATTTCCACCGGCGGTTCCATATCGATATGGATCCGTGGTCTCTATAAAGAACCGCCCACTGAGGGTGTGTTTAGGAAGATAAAGGATTTTTTCCAATTCGGAAAATCCTAATGTTCTAGTCTAACTTATCATAAAGTTATGCTAAAGAGCAATAAAAACTAGAACACACACAAAGGAAAAACAGATAGGTTCAATAGCACGTAGGAAGAAGGCTAAGAAAACCTAATGGCTAAAAAAGAAAAAGACTCCTAATGACATACAAAGTTCATCAAAGTAAACTATCATTAGTCATATTTAGGAAGAACCATTTAGCCAATTTAGAGAATGAGTATGAGACTATTACTAGAGGTGCTCAATTAAGGCTAAGCACGATCGTTTTTACGAGTTATATAATAACCCGACTTCCCACATGGATGTAATTCAACCGTTAGTGCATAAATTCTCTAGTAGTCATTCTCAAGTTAGACAAAATGTAATTCCTACATTTGTCTAATAAAGTGTACCAAGGATGAAAAGTGTATGACGACACAATGCACAACCTAATGAGGGTAAATAATGCACCATTTCATATCTTGTCAAACAAGTCTAGTTAAGGTTATTTACCTTAGTAGAACTTGAGGCCAATCACTTTGAAGTGTATAAAAAACATTTACACAAAACAAAGGAACAATCTTGATTGGTATTTCGGAAAGGACACATTTACATGCAATGTAAATTACTTGAGTATTTCGGATGAAACATCCAAGTTGTCAAACCGACTCCATTGTGCATTATAAGCAAGTATTAAAAAAATATGTCTAATAATTTGAACAAGTAGATTCAATATAGAACCATCAACACAAGTGTGAGTTATGATCCGATGTATATTATTGATAAACCACATTTATATCTACAGTAAAAAGCATGTCAATTATATTCGATAATGATACCAATCATAGTTTGAATAATGAATTGATATTTAATCAAAACCTTTCTTGATTCCCACAAACACTCCTTTAAGAGAAAATAACTATGATTTTCAAAGGGTGTTTCATGTTTTATAGTGAGACATTAATCTACTTGAACAAATAACACAATGATCGAGTAAGACGACACAAATCAATAGATTTGACAAGCTCCCAAAGCTTTCAAACCTAAAAGTGTTAAAGAACATGCCAAGGTGCACAGAATGTTTATGTAACATTTGTAAACCAAGAGATGTTAAACCTATATGCAATTCACACATAAATATACAACTAAGTAACACTACTACCAATAGTAATGATCACTTAAGAATGTCCAAAGACAAAAGAAAAAGAACAAAAGCATTCGTTTTTGTTTTGAGTGTTAGATACACCAAAGTATACATAGCTTGATTTTATTTAAAAAGTTTTCGACCCATTTCAAAATTTAATTAAGTTCAACACTTTATAAATATATCAATTTACAAAGATATATCAACAAGAGATGTCCAACTTAATATAATAGAGTAAAACACAAGTTTTACGACAATCCGAGACTCAATACTTTGGACAAAGTATAGAACTTAGAAGACATCCAATATTTAAAGTTTGAAAAAAGGTTTGGAAGCATTTATAATAGAAAGGAAATTCAATTACGGTCGAAACGGCGGGTGGCACGACTTCTACGAACTTACGGTTGATTTTATATGATTTTTCAAAGTTTGCAAAAATCTGTGTCGGACTGACTGTGGTTCCTTATTGATAAGGAACCTCGGGGAACAGATAAAGAACCGCAGTCAGTAGGAAAAAATTGAGTTTTTGGCCAAAATCATTTGGCAACATTTTGGAAGGACTTAGGACTCTAAAAAAATCATTATAGACAAATAGAACTCGTATTTTAGAGTTAATTATGACACAAAAGATGTTTATATTTCCAAACATGAAAAGATTTGTTATCAAGCTATTATACGAAGTTTTTTAACATCAAAAGTTGTACAAATGAAACAACCAAACACATTTCATAAGTAATCACTCTTCATAAACAATTTGATACAAAGATCGTCTCTATTTTTAAAACCGTTTTCAATTTTAAAAACCATTTGTTTTGAAAAAGAGAGCAAAGATCGATCTAAGCTTTAAAGTATAATATACTTCAAAGATCATGAATAACCACACTCTGATACCAATTGTAGAAACTATAAGGGGGGGGGGGGTGGGGTTGAATAGTTTCTAGTTCATTTTCAATACATTTCGGTAAAACCCACTTACCGCGGTTCGATAAACATACCCGTGGTTCGTTATCACTAAAGAACCGCGTGTCCATTTAAGGAACCGCCTACAGTGTTTAGACTATTGCTTGATGTACTCTTTTGTTACATGTTAAACTTTGACAATCCTTGGTATCAAATTCTCGATCAAGCTTGACTAGATAATAAGATGTGTTTGATTGAAAGATAAATACTACAAGTAAGAAAACACACAAACACATCAAATCAAGAGTACATCAAGCAATAGTCTAAACACTAAGCACACACGTACTAAGCATAAGCTTTTCCGCAACTAAGATGTTTAGAGTAAGTGATGTACACTTGACCATAATCTAAACGTGAAGCACACACGTACTAAGCCTTAGCTTTTCAGCAACTTCGATGTTTAGATTATGAGATGCACACAACACACAACAACATATAAATGCATCAATATGAGTAAAGACATAAATGTAAAGGAAAGTACCGACACGATGATTTATAGTGGTTCGGTCACGAAGCTCCTCTTCGCCCTACTCCACTCCTCGAGTACACCTTACTCGAGAGTTACTTCACTAGTCAACAAACTCCTTGAGGTGGAGAAACCATACACGACGTTGCTTATCCAATTTTCGACTCTAAGCTAAAAGTTGAGTCCTAATCTTAGCTAGGACCAATCTACACAACGTCGCCTACTTCACCATTTTCCGACACAAGGCTAGATGTCGAGTCCTAATCTTAGGTAGGACCAATCTACACACAACTTACACAACTTCCAAATTGACACACCAATTTGGATCTACACAACTCTTCACAACTACACAACTAGCCAACTCTTCACAACTACACAACTACACCACTCTTCACAACTACACAACTACCAAACTCTTCACAACTACACAACTACACCACTCTTCACAACTACACAACTACCAAACTCTTCACAACTACACAACTACACAAATACACAACTTGTAACACCCCCAAATATTCATATTTCGAATCAGCAGAAGAGTCGTCGGTGTTACGGGATAGCACATTACTCAATTCATAGACAACACTTAAAAATTGCGTCGTTTAATAATAAAGCATTTTCATTCATAAATATCAAATTACATAGGTCCTCAGGTCAAAGTATGTCTTAAAAATTTACAAAACATTTGAATGGAAATTTTTATTTAAATTCAAGTACCTGAGATAAAACATGTTAAAAGTCAGCGAAACGCTGAGCGAGTCCATAGAGTTGAATAATAACTATTAACATAAAACCGGTATATAATCATTACCGCAAAGCATTTTGTGCAATTCTTGGTCGTAGACCATAATATAGGCCAAAAACATTTTATACAAATCATTATCGTAAATCATGACATAGGCCTAAAACATTTTTATACGAATCATTGTCGTAAATCATACAATACGTTTTATAACGTTGTTTAAAGTATAATAAAAACCGTTATATAAAACAGTTATGTAAAACCAGAACACATATATAATAATAAATAAGACCCCATATTGCTAGTCAATATATTAGAATTTAAATCACTTATCATACACTATTCTTGAGACCACAACCTCAGTGTTACCATTATCATTATTATTACCGGATTATTATAGCCGCATGACATTGTTACCTTTCTATAATATATATCGGGTAGTTAGCCCGGAACTCATTGCCCATCTAAACAGCGTGTCGTCACAAAAATCACGCTAAATATATCCCTCGCATTTATAAATTCGCTTGCCAGTCAATGTGACACAACGGGGATCAGCCGTCAAGACGCGAACTGGAGTGATCTTCCCCAAATAGTACTATTATATGCATAAGTGTTTACCAACTCCCAGTAGTTCACAATTTATTCTAATGGGACTTATAGTGACATAATCTAACTAATAATAATCCATTTCAATCATTCATTGGGTCATCAAATCAATCAGGTCCATATCAATAAGCATACAATCGGGACCAATTGTGTTTTATTTTTATTAAGACTAGCATGTTATCTCCCTCGCGGGTTTATAAAACATTTCATATAACATTTAAAAGAGTGCGAGGCTATGAACTCACGTCGGTTGGGAAAGGCGGGTTATCAACAATTAGGATGTATGGTGCGTGCCTCGATCACGGAAAATATAAACAAATAATACTCGATCTTAGACTATGTCGAATAATATTTATAAAAAGTTGTTATGTATATGTAATGATTTCATGGACATGATGATCAAGTTGGATTTTATCACCTTATACAACATTATTAGTTGTTAAGTATATTGTTAACTTATCCTAATTATACTAGTTTTAGCCCATGTATATGTTAAGGCCCAATAGGCCCATTAAGAGTCCAATATGTTTTTATTAGTCCATTTATTCATTTAGGACCAGGCTTATACTCATATGTTGGGCCCAAGTGGGTTGAGTCCATGAGCAAGTCCAAGAATGCTAAGCCAAACTAGTAGGGCCTAGTGGTCCAACAAGGCAATTTTGGTCCATTATGTGTCCATATGTTACAAAGCTCGTGTTTGTCGATTTTTACTTGTTAGATGTGTTTACATATCAGTATATGTTTTATAAAAATGTTATATTAGACGGGTCCGACCATCTAAGTTTTATTTGGCGAAAACGCCATCCTTTCGATTTTAGCCGAAAAGACGTAAAAATCATATGTATAGTTTGTAGTTAGAAACCATTTGAGTTTTATTTTTATAAAATATGATACTTATTTATTATAGTATATAAACATATTTTATAATAGTTATTAACATTTATCTACTTTTATATACTTTTTTTATATATTAATTTACTTCAAGTGGCCTTTTAATATTATATAACTTTGTGTAAAATCTGATGTTAAAAGTCAAGTTCATCATTTTTGTCATATCTTGAGTTCTAAAGGAGTTAGAACCCCAAGTTTTTACTACATAAACTACATGATATGTGCTACAAATAACTCTTCTATGGCTCCTGCACAAACAGCTTCTAAGTATCAGTAATAGTTCGTCCAAAACAGACCAGTCAGATTAGTACCTCAAAAGTGTTTTGGCCATATCTTGCTCATTTTTAACATTCCATTTTGTGTCCAATTCACAACTTATGTAAAAATCATTTATATATCATCATATAAAATAATCGAATCCATTTAATCAAGTAAAAATATTGAAAGTTACTGTTTATTACAGCCTACATAACTAGTTAAGATTTTATCAACTTTTACTTGTAGTTTTAGCCTTTTTAACCTAATCTAGTGACACAAAATCTCCATGCAATATATTGATCATCATTTATCACCATAATACATATACATTTTGAAGAAAATAGACGTATACATTAACAAAATTAATAGGATGATAGAAAGAAATAATCTTTATACCAACGAATATGATGAAAAAGATGAGATTTTGAATGAACAAGGCTTGATCTTGTTACCAAATCTTTAACTTAGCAAGACAACTTTTTGAAATCTTCAAATGTATGAACACCTTCTTGAAAATCATCCCTAGGACTCCATGAAAACTTCTTTTCACAAGTAGCAATCACCTCCAAACAACCTCCTTTTAAGTAGCTATCAAGATATGTTGATTATAGCTTAAGTTTATGGTTAAAATTTGATGAAGAAGGGTGTATGGTGATGGTGGTGGATGGCACAAAGAGGGAGAGGGAGATATTTGGGAAACTTTCTTGTTAAGCTTGCATGTGTGTGAGATGTGTGAGAGAAAATGAGGGTTTTGTATCTTGCATGTTATGAGAAAACTGTCTCTAGCAAGCTTAAATTTTTTACAACAAAGGGTGTGGTGCCCTTGTTGTGTCTGCCCCTATTAGTGTGGGACAAGTGTTAAACTTGTCTCATCCCTAATAATTTACGGGTACTCCTCGATTCTAGTTTCCTCGATTTACGTGCCCTCGGGTCAATTTACAAAAAACGTTTTTGCAAATTATGAAACTACGACACAAAACGATTCTAATAAAAATTGTCTCATAAAAAACGGAGCACAAAAGTTTAAATACGTAAACCTAGGGTTCCCAGTTTAATCGTAAAAGACGTTAAATTAGGCACGTAAGCCCTAATTTCATCCAGTAAATATGTGAGTTCATGTACCAACACAAAAAATAAAATATAAAAATAATATACGAGAATAAATTTACTACCTAAAAATGTCAGACTGTCTCAAAACAGAGTATGTAAACGTAAACACGTAACGTAGAGCTCTCCGGTTTAGACGTAGACGATGCCAATTTAAGAAGTAAACCCTAATTTCTTCCCACAAGTGAGTGAGTTCATAAACTAACAATAAAATAATGATTATAAATAATACTTGAGAATAAAATAACGACCTCAAATTGACGGATTGTCATAGAATTTCCCCCTAAAAAGGATCTTTGTCCTCAAAGCTCGATTCATCTTATTACTCGATTCTTATAAAGTCAAAGACATGTGGGCATTTTCTCCAAATCGGTCTTTTCGCTTAAGCGTAATTCATCATAATACGCGAGCTTCATCAAACATAACTATGAGAATACGATCATGCTTAAGTTGACTTAGTTTCTCTTTCCATGATGTCCACATGTTTTCGATGAATGCAAATTTTCACCGACCCAAACTTCATTAAAAATAATCAGATTTTCACTTGATAGACATTTTATCAAGTTTGATATACGGAACATATTTCATGCAGCCTTTGAAGTCCTAGGGTAGTCTACGTTATATGCCTCTCGGACCAATTCTTTACATTATCCCAATGGTCTCATACAACGGGGACTTGGCTTCCCACGATCTTTCAGATCATCAATTCACCTTTTCACGATGAAAATTCTCGGCATAACTTTGCTACCATCCTACACTTCAAGATCTACATTCATATTCACATAACCTCCTGCCCACAACCGGCAGTCAATAATCAGATTTCAACTTCCATAACCATTTCAGGTCTTGCGGGTCGGGTACCTTCATCCCAACTCCCACCTACAGATGCTCTTAAACTTTTCTTTATATAGATCCTCGCAAAGTTCGGTCTCAATCCTAATGCGATAATTATCAATGATAACCTATCCAAAGGAAAGTGCTTATCATGTTCATTACCAAAGGTCAATCATACAAGCATAAAACAAGCCTTCTATTGTCTGTATCGTTCCTTCACCTTGTCCCTCCGATTGGGGGTGGTAAGCAATACTCATATCAAGATTCGTTCCCAATGACCTCTAAAGGAATCTCTAGAAATTTGATGCGAAGCGAGGATCTTGATAGAGATGATCGATACAGGCACACCATGCTTACACAATTCGTTAAATACAAATGAGCCAACTTCTCCATCGAGAATCTATCATTAACAGGAATGAAATGAGCAGATTTGGTCAGTCTGTCGACGACGACCCAAATCGAATCAAATCCAGATGATGTCCTTAGAAGGTTTGTGATAAAATCCATGGTGATTCTATCCTACTTCCAAACAGGAATAATAAGCTGTAGAAGCAATCCTGATGGATTTTGGTGTTCAGCCTTGACCTTCGCACAAGTTAGACATTTACTAACATATGTGGCGATGTCGGCTTCCATGTTCGGCCTTCAGTACAACTTCTTCAGATAAAGATAGATGGAATGCATTGTGTACACCATGAAGTTCTTGGGGTAACTCTAATTTATAAGCCACTGGACCAACTCTAGATAAAATCTTGAATGGTCTGATATAGTGGGGATTCAATTTCCCACGCTTTCCAAATCTTATGACGCCTTTCCATGGCGACACTTTCAACATCACATGGTCCCCCACTTCGAACTCCATCGGTTTCCGGCACACATCCGCGTAACTTTTCTGTCTACTTTGGTCTGTCAACAACCGTTTCTTAATCTGAACTATCATCTCCGTAGTCCCCCGAATCAATTCCGGTCCAGTGAGCTGGGTATCTCTAACTTCACTCCAACATACAGGAGATCTACACCTTCTACCATATAAAGCTTCAAACGGTGTAGCCTTAATACTAGCATGATAAATGTTATTATATGAAAATTCTGCCAATGGCAAATGTTTATCCTTCTTACAAGCATCGGCTATTTCTGAGTGGCTCGGGCAAATTATTCTGCACGGTCATTACTAAGGAACACATCCTAATTGGTTCTTTACCCTTTCCACATAATGCGTCAGCAACTCCATTCACCTTCCCGATGAAATAAAAATCATGACCATAATCACTCAGAAACTCAAACTATTTACACGGCTTCATGTTTAGCTCTTTCTGATCCAAAATATTTTGTAGGCATTTGCGTTTGGTGAATACCGTACACTTAATGCCACACAAATAATGTTTCCATAGTTGAAGAGCAAAAACTGCCGCTCCAAATTCCACGTCATGGGTAATATGGTTTCCTCAATTCCTCCTAGGTTGTCTTGAGGTATACACAAACATCTACTCCTAAGGGAGTTTAGTTAAATAATCTGGGTATGAGGGAATAGTTCCTTAATAATCCTTCGATAAACATCTGTCAAACCCAAACATCTTCGCACTTCCTTTATGGTATAACCCAAAGCCTTAATGGTTTCGATCTTTGAAGATTCAACATAGATTCCACTACTATCAATTACATGGTCAAATAATGTAAAGGATCAAGCCTAAAATCATATGATAAATACTCAGGGTATAGGTTTTCGCTTCTCAGCTAGCTCAGGGTAGGGTACAAATGATTACTAAGCTCATACTTATTCTTAGAAACAAGCAAATGGTCCCCTATAATAACAAGCATGAATTTAAAGAGATACGGCTTACACACACGATTCATCAAATTCATGAATGCCACCTGTGCATTGGTCAATCCAAACGACATCACATGAAACTCATAATGCTCATTACTTGTTCTGGATGTAGTGATTGGAATAGATAATCTTCTTTGCGGACGCGAATTTGATGATAACCATGCCCTAGATCAAATCTTTCATCTTGGATAATGGATAACAATTTTGATCGTCAATTTATTCGGTTCACGGTAATCAATAAATGTATGGTGCACATGCCACAGGTGCAGTACCGGAAATATAATCAATATGAAATTCAACTTGCCTTAATGGCGAAAGTCTTGGTAATTCATCAGCAATTACCTTAGAAAGTCTCAGATAACAGGAAGATTTTCTTATTTAATTCACCCTAGGTTCTTTCAAGATTGCTAGATCTATGACTAGTTCACAATCATTCATGGTATAAATTCAAGCCCAAATGCAGGATACGGTCACCCATCGAGAATTATTTAGATCACCTTTGATAATCTACATCTTATCTTTTAGGGGAATTCTACTTGTGTTCCCATCAATTAAGACAATGACATCATGTCATAATCAACCAATCCATCCTAATGGCACTACCAACTTTCCAGTTTCATTACTATTGATAAGACGAGAACTTCTCAAAGGACTAAGAATAGCTCGTAACCCTTCACAAATCAAGGATATATGGAGACATAGCTAATATTAAAAGAGTAAGGTTAGCGCGTGATTTACGCGAGAGAATGTCAAATCAGATAAAGACGAAAATATTAACGAATATGGATATATTCCATGTTTTCATGATTTGTTTACGCATCCGAAAGCACCTCGGATTGTTACCCATGTCATTCAAATGGAATCTAATTAAAAGAAATGATAGGAACGTCGATACACCCAGTCGGGTATCAACACTCGATAATTAGTAAATTTTTCCAAAGAATCTTACTTGAAAGAAATGAACAAGAAGTGTATGTCAATTGTCAAATAAGACAATATCCACAGATGAGTAATTTTGATTCGGAAAAATGGTACGGGCACATATGTAGGTGTCCCTAACAATATGTCCCTATTTTGCACTTCTTGCAGATCTCATAAAAACTTAATCTTTCACAATTACAAAGAAAAATGTAGTGTTTATTAACAATTTCATGGTGACTAGTAATCAGCCTTGCATGGTCCATTCCAAATTGTACGTAGGCGCGCAACTATGTACAATTTAGGATTAACGATGCAATACTCAGTTCGTCAAAATTTTGTCATCATGTTTAAAATATATATTCATGTTTAATTATGAAATAAAAATAAAAATGATTTTTACCGAAATGTTCATCACTATGAAAGCATTTCCATTTACAAGATGTTTAATAAAAACTTTATTTCGATAGTAATTACTTAATAGTATCGATTTAAATAACTCATATGAAAATAAGAATTTCATATTTTCCCCAGATGGTATTGTATTACTTATAAAAACAATGAGTGATCTACAAAAGAGTGATGAAGAGTTGTTCACCCAGAACTAATTACGATATGTTAGTAAATGAGCTTAGCCAAATAATCATGAGGTTCATGACATTGATGGCACTCAGGAATACGAAAGAATAATTCACAATGCAACTCAAATCGAGATGAGTACTCGTTCAATGGTTGCATCACTAATGCGAACATTAGGAAGAAGCAAGAAAAGATTGATAACAACGATACATGTAGAATAGCAATCGAATATAGTCTTTTCATTAATCACAAACAAGTCAAAAGTTGTATCGTCACACATTATATGCCATCATGTAATGTTATACAATTCCAAGGAGTCGTCCTACCAACTGATATCTCAGTTAAGTTAGTGATTTTAAAAGATACTACAATGAATACTAATATACAAGAGTCATTAGGTGTTCCACATGTCCTGGAAGATCCATCGGTCCCAATTCAGAAGAAGATTTCTTCAATTTATTTCTTGGTCACTGGGCATCCTCGTCATTGGACAATGGACTAGGAACAACCCTTAACACGAACCAACAATCATTTAAAACCTTATAATTCGATCACGGGACTCAACAACTACTCCTTAACAATCTCGTATTCCATACGAGTTAAATTTGACTTTATTCAAGTTTCAACCAACTTATACTCAATGCGACATCCTACCTCATTCTCCAATACTTTCAACCTTATTCTTTGGCTTTGGAAAGGCAATAAAAGCTCGACATGAACAACACTTAATTTCCAATTCTATAGCTCTTATAACAATAATTATCAAATGAGTCACGAGTAGGAAATGACTCACACATTCAATTAGACTTCTCAGAAAGGTACAAGTGGCATGAGGCTTTTGGGTAAGGGTTTCAGTGACAGCCTCAAGTGCAATATTTACCTTTCGATTTCAAATTTAAGAATTGGGTGACACCGAATCAGATGACACATTTCTAGGTGGTGAGGTTAAGTCAAACTCCACTCTATAAGGAATGATCGTCATGACATCGATATCAGATTTAATCTCGACAATTCATCTTCAATATCACAATCAACTAATATCAACATTTCTTGTAATATCAACCATTTCGTTGTGAAATAAACATCCACAACTTGGTTTAGATCTGGAATAGTTAGAATTCATACAGAAATAGCTTCGATTGATTTGGAAGAAGAGTTAGGTTCCTTGTGACAATCTACGTCGCATAAATATCTCGTATAAATATTAGAATAATCATTAAATAATCGTGTAATCAAATTACAACATATATATAATCCAAGTTATATATATGTTAAAATAACACTTCTCAGTCTGGCCTTGTCGGTAACTCGGGAATTCTACAACACCGTTATAGTAAAAAGATTTTTAAACATTTTACTCAAAATATTTATTTAAAAATATTTATGGTTAAAAGATATTTGAAATGTTTTATTCACAACCTTGGTTTTAAAAATCTTTCGTTCTCTATAACGAGAGCTCTGATACCAAACTGTAACACCCCAAGTAATCATATTTCGAATAAGCGGAAGAGTCGTTGGTGTTATGGGATAGCACATTACTCAAATCATAGACAACACTTAAAAATCGCGTTGTTTAATAATAAAGCATTTTCCATTCATAAATATCAAATTACATAGGTCCTCAGGTCAAAGTATGTCTTACAATTTTACAAAACATTTGAATGGAAATTTTTATTTAAATGCGGGCCATAAACTCTTGTTGTCTTCTCGAGAATTACCGTCAAGTACCTGAGATAAAACATGTTAAAAGACAGCGAAACGCTGAGCGAGTCCATAGAGTTTAATAATAACTATTAACATAAAACCGGTATATAATCATTACCGAAAAGCATTTTGTGCAATTCTTGGTCGTAGACCATAATATAGGCCAAAAACATTTAATACGAATCATTGTCGTAAATCATGACATAGGCCTAAAACATTTTTATACGAATCATTCTCGTAAATCATACAATACGTTTTATAACGTTGTTTAAAGTATAATAAAAACCGTTATATAAAACAGTTACGTAAAACCAGAACACATGTATAATAATAAATAAGACCCCATATTGCTATTCAGGCAATATATTATAATTCAAATCATTTATCATACACTATTCCTGAGACCGCAACCTCAGTGTTACCATTATCATTATTATTACCGGATTATTATAGCCGCATGACATTGTTACCTTTCTATAATATATATCGGGTAGCTAGCCCGGAACTCATTTTCCCATCTAAAACAGCATGTCGTCACAAAAATCACACTAAATATATCCCTCTCATACATAAATTCGCTTGCCAATCAATGTGACACAACGGGGATCAGCCGTCAAGACGCGAACTTGGGTGATCTTCCCCAAATAGTACTATTATATGCATAAGCGTCTACCAACTCTCGGTAGTTCACAATTCATGCTAATGGGACTTGTAGTGACATAATCTAACTAATAATAATCCATTTCAATCATTCATTGGGTCATCAAATCAATCGGGTCCATATCAATAAGCATACAGTCGGGACCAATTGTGTTCTATTTTTATTAAGACTAGCATGTTATCTCCATCACGGGTTTATAAAACATTTCATAAAACATTTAAAAGAGTGAGAGGCTATGAACTCACGTTGGTTGGGAAAGGCGGGTTATCGGCAGTTAGGATATACGGTGCGTGCCTCGATCACGAAAAACCTAAACAAATAATACTCGATCTTAGACTATGTCGAATAATATTTATAAAAAGTTTTTATGTATATGTAATGATTTACTAGACATGATGATCAAGTGGGATTTTATCACCTTAAACAACATTATTAGTTGTTAAGTATATTGTTAACTTAGCCTAATTATACTAGTTTTAGCCCATGTATATGTTAAGGCCCAATAGGCCCATTAAGAGTCCAATATGTTTTTATTAGTTCATTTATTCATTTAGGACCAGTCTTATACTCACATGTTAGGCCCAAGTGGGTTGAGCCCATCAGCAAGTCCAAGAATGCTAGCCAAACTAGTTGGGCCTAGTGGTCCGACAAGACAATTTTGGTCCATTATGTGTCCATATGTTACAAAGCTCGGGTTTGTCGATTTTTACTTTCTAGATGTGTTTACATATCAGTATATGTTTTATAAAACTGTTACATTAGACGGGTCCAACCATCTAAGTTTTATTTGGCAAAAACGCCATCCTTTCGGTTTTAGCCGAAAAGACGTAAAAATCATATGTATAGTTTGTAGTTAGAAAACCATTTGAGTTTTATTTTTATAAAATGTGATACTTATTCATTATAGTATATAAACATATTTTATAATAGTTATTAACATTTATTTACTTTTATATACTTATTTTATATATTAATTTACTTCAAGTGGCCTTTTAATATTATATAACTTTGTGTAAAATCTGATGTCAAAAGTCAAGTTCACCATTTTTATCATATCTTGAGTTTTACAATGAGTTAAAACCCCAAATTTTTACTGCATAAACTACATGATAGGCGCTACAAATAACTCTACTATGGCTTCTGCTCAAACTGTAACACCTGGTAATTTTTCCTACTTTGTAAAATGACTTTTTTACCCTTTGAATTTTTATTTAGTCACCTATGTGATTTAACTGTGTTGGAACCGGGAGGTTATCCCGCGTTTTCTGAAAAACTGTTTGCTGACGAGTAATGACTTGACACTGTGCTCAGTCATTATTCTGAACACTTTATGTGAACATGACCAAAGTGCTGAGACGGTCAATGAATTGACGATAATCCATGAGATTATTCGTTATCTGTGAATTATGTGCTTAACTGTTTAGTTTTTACAGCGTAATCGTATTTTCATGAACAACGTATTTGAATATTTCTGTATATGTTTATATATGCATGTATTTTAGTATTTTGCTATTTATAGTAATAAATCGTATTTACTGTGAATATTTAATTAACGTATCGCGTTTTCGTATTTTACGTCGTTTTTACGTTTAACCGTCGTTAGCATGCATAAAATACTTTATAAATTATAAAATATCAGTTTTCGTCGAAAAATCATAAATTTAATATATTTCGTCAAATTTTTAAGTTTTACGTAATTTTAAACTTAACTATATACTTTTCGATATTTACCCAAAACTAACTAACCTTTTTACCTTAAACCTTCTAAGTAGTTACCATAGTAAAAATTTTGAATTATTTACCATGTGGGACCTCCCCATAACCGGCCAAAAACCCACCCACATGCAAGATACACCAAATTTTCTACACTTTACTATTTTGAGCTTAACTTACATTTTCCTACACATTTGAACTTATTAACCATTTAACCTCAAAATCACTTCACATTATTTACACATACACTTCACTAAAAAAACACACAACTCTCCCTTCTCTCTCTCCAAAACACACGGCACAAACACAACACCATTTCCACCAGTGTTGGTTTTCTTGAAGCTTCATTTTAAGAAGATTTGACACAAAATAAAAATATCCTAGGGTTTGTACAAGCTTATAGAAGAATAGGTTTTCTTGGTTTGTAGATTTGAGAAGTTTTGGTTGTATTTTATAAAAGTTGGGTTCTTGTTGATTATTTGTTGGTTAGAGCGTAGATCGGGTTGTCGTGGTTACGTAGAGTCGTTACTCAAGGTTATTTCTTAATCCTTTTTCATCTTTTTCATTTTTCATGCATAATCTATGTAGATCTATGCATGCATGTTACTCATCAACTATTTTCTTGAAATAAAATTATAAAAAATATTTTTGGTCATGAAATATTTTAGATCTATGAAAATTATGTGTGGATCTATTAGATCCATGAATGAAAATGGTTTAATTGAAAGACTTGTAAAATATAAAAATGTATATTTTTAGATTTGTGGACTTGAAGATAAATCTTTGATTTTGAGTGTGTTTATGAATAATTAGAGGGAACTAGTAGTGTTACTACTAGTGGGTACGCTTGAAAATGGCGATTGAGAAAGTGTTGAAATTAGGGGTTTTAGGACGAGACTTGAGTACTTACTAAAAATGGCAAATTTTTATGTGACGCCGAAAGGCTGCCGAATTTTCATTAGAAATCGTGTTGGAAAATTTATTAAGACAAATTTTGGTAAATTAAAGTTTACGCCGAAAGGCTGTCGAAATTTTTTCGAGTCAAAAATAAATATTTTTGCCTAAGTATATATATACTATAATGTTTATAATGATATGATATTTACAAGTCACGATTTTAACAACAAAATTTATATATGATTGATGAGTAACGCACGTGACATACTATTGTGACTTATTTGCTAGCGCCTAAACTATAGTATTATATTTAGGTTGTTGCTAGAGTTGGTCGCTACTATTTGATAATACTTGTGCGGTTTGAATCGTTGCTTGAGGTGAGTTTATAGATCCCTATTAAACTGCTTTCTATGTTTAATGTTTTGGGATGTGATAAATGCTTTTGATGCTTGCTTTTGGACGCAAGTAAAACTAGATTTCTGTGAACGTTTTGTGAACACTGTTTATGAGACAGCTTAAGTTGCTTTAGCCGTAGTCCCCACTATCGTGAATCGTTAATTACTCTGCTGGAGTAAGCTCTTATGATATGGATAGATCTATTGAGGGTTGACAACCTCCACTCGGGCATTCTGACGCCGGACGAGTGTATACCATTCGTGTGAACGAAGTTATCTTGGCTAGGTACTCCATTGGGGCAAAATTTATATATACAATCTATTGTATGTACTGGATCATTAGTTTCGATGTCACGAGCTTAGCTATCATAAATATTATGAACACCCAATTTATCCTACACTTGGCACTATACCTCCTATAGTTGCATGTGTACATGAAATGAAATCTGAAATCGATTTACTACGAATTTTTACTTGAAACCTATATTCTCACCAACTTTATGTTGACCAAATTTAGCATTTATCTCAGGTAATTGATGATGAATTGTATCTGCTGTGTGAAGTACTTTGAGTCTGCATGCATTTCTTGGCTATCTTCGGACATTTATCTACTTATGCTTTTGAACTATTATCTCGTTGATGTTTAAAACTTTTACATTCCGCTACGCTATCTTTTGAAACTGAGACCTTTCGTACTTTGATGCTTTTATTTAAATTCAACGAGGTATTTTTATAAAACGTCTCATTTAGAGTCGTTCTTTTGTACCTTGAACTATGATACAATGACGTAACAGCCCCTGAGCTTCACCGCTTCCGCATATCACATTTTGGGGTGTTACAGATTTGGTAATCAGAGCCTTGGTTATAGAGAACTAGGTTTGCATCTTAGGCCTAGACTATAACCGATGTGGCTACTTGTTACTCTGTATACATATGTGTACTACGTAATGTATTACGTAGGATAACACTATAAGTAATATGTAATATATATTATGTAATACGTAATATGTATTATATACATATGCATTTCACTGATTTGCATACTTTAATTTCTATACATATTATTTCATGCATACCCTACAACTTCTCTAACGCGTGAATGGGTGGCAGGATATGTCATCGCATACTATCACATATCATTTCGATTACATCTATAGTCTGATTCTAATCCAATCACCATTTTTGGTGTTATTTTTTGTTTTGTTTTGATCTTTGGTATTTAATCGAAACTCTTATTTTACGACTATGTACTTGATATTTTGATTATGAATGGAAATTTAACTTTATGACTTTGATCAATGACTATCCTTTCTATGTTTGTTGTACTGTTAAATTATGCATTTTATTTTAGCATAAGAAATATATAACGTGTATATTCGTGCTTGAACCTTATTTGCATTGTTGTCTTAACGTAGAGAAACAATGGTGAACACACGTAACGGAATGACCGACGAACAATTGGAAGAACTGATTACACAACGAGTGACCGCTGCATTGGCAAACATTCAAGCTAACAACAACGTGAACGAAGCACCACCGAACGATGCTGACAATCGACCGCCTAAGCCGTGTACTTACAAGGACTTTAGGAGTTGTGACCCTTTGAATTTTAATGGTACTGAAGGAGCTGTCGGATTAGCTCGTTGGGTTGAAAAGATGGAATCTGTGTTCCGTGTCAGTGGATGTACTGTTGAAAACCAAGTGACTTATTCTACTTGTACTTTAGCTGCTGGAGCGTTGACATGGTGGAACACCCATGTGCAGACGGTTGGAGCCGAGGAGGCGTATGGAATGAGTTGGGAGGAACTTAAGAAGTTGTTGACTAAGGAATACTGTCCTCGTAATGAGATTCAGAAAATGGAAACTGAACTTTGGAACCTGACTGTGAAGAACAATGACATTGGTACGTACACTAGGAGGTTCCAAGAGTTGTGTTTGCTATGTACTGGGATGGTTCCAGATGAAGAAAAGAAGGTTGAGCGCTACATTTGGGGTTTACCTGGTAGAGTTCAAGGGAATGTGACATCGTTTGGACCGACAAAAGTTAGTGATGCTATAAGGATGGCTCACAGTCTGATGGACCAAGTTGTTCGAGCAAATGATGGGAATGCCGCGGACAACAAGAGAAAATGGGGGAATAACCAAAGGAACAACCATGGGAACTATCCGAATAAGAGGCAAGAAACTGTGATGGCGTACACTGCTGGTACTAGGGAAAAGGGAGTGTACAATGGGACGTTACCTTTGTGCAATCGATGCAAGCGTCACCATAATGGACAATGCAATGTATAATGTCACAACTACAAGAAAACTGGACACATTACTAGAGACTGTAAGTCACCACCCAACCCAAAAGCCAACGTCACTTGCTTTGAATGTCAGCAAAAGGGACACTACAGCAATGAGTGCCCAAAGAAAAAGAGTAAGGACCAAGGAAAGATTGCTAAAGCTAGGGAAGCTCATGGAAGGGTCTATGTGATAGGAGGAGGAGAAGCACAAAAAAACCCCGACGTCGTGACGGGTACGTTTCTTCTCAATGGTCGTTATGCTTCTATTTTATTTGATACTAGAGCCGATAGGAGTTTTGTGTCGACTGTTTTTAGTGTTTTACTTGATGTGACCCCTTCGCCCTTAGACACTAAGTACACTATTGAGTTAGCTAATGGGAAGTTGATAGAAGCCGACACTATACTTCGTGGATGCACTTTAAATCTTCTAGGTCATCCTTTTGTAATAGACCTTATGCCTGTTGAGTTAGGGAGTTTTGACGTAATTATTGGAATGGATTGGTTGACGAGATATCATGCTATGATTGTATGTGACGAGAAGATCGTTCGCTTACCATTTGGCGATGAAGTTTTGGAGGTACAAGGGGATACAGGGTAACGGAAAATGGAAGTCACAACTGAACATTATCTCGCGTGTCAAGGCTCAGAAGTTGTTATCGGAAGGTTGCCACACATTTTTAGCCTGTGTTACTGAAAAGCAGACGGAAGAAAAACGGTTGGAAGATGTACCTATCGTACGGGATTTTCCGGAAGTCTTTCCTGAAGATTTGCCTGGATTACCGCCGGCCAGACAAGTTGAATTCCAGATCGATTCAATACCGGGAGCTGTACCTGTTGCTCGAGCGCCTTACCGTTTAGCACCGTCGGAATTGCAAGAACTAGCGACACAACTACAAGAGTTGACTGATAAAGGATTCATAAGACCAACTTCTTCACCTTGGGGAGCTCCAGTCTTATTTGTAAAGAAGAAGGATGGAAGTTTTCGGATGTGTATCGACTATCGTGAGTTGAACAAACTTACCATCAAGAACCGTTACCCGTTACCTAGGATAGATGACCTGTTTGATCAGTTGCAAGGATCGAGCGTTTACTCGAAGATTGACTTTAGGTCTGGTTATCACCAATTGAGAGTCCGTGAGGAAGATGTTGCAAAGACTGCTTTTAGGACTAGGTATGGACACTATGATTTCCAAGTGATGCCATTCGGTTTGACAAACACACCTGCTGTGTTTATGGACCTCATGAACCGGGTGTGTAAACCGTATTTGGAAAAGTTTGTCATTGTGTTCATCGATGACATACTGATTTACTCAAGGAATGAGAAAGAACATGAGAAACATCTTAAGATAATATTGGAATTGCTTAAGAAGGAGGAATTGTACGCTAAGTTCTCGAAGTGTGACTTTTGGTTGCCAAGAGTACAATTTTTAGGTCACGTTATTGATAGCAAGGGGATTCATGTTGATCCTGCCAAGATTGAGTCAATTAGGGAGTGGACTGCTCCTACGACACCGACTGAAATTCGCCAATTCTTAGGACTCGCCAAATATTACCGAAGATTCATCGAGGGATTCTCGAAGATCGCGAAACCATTGACGAAGTTGACTCAAAAGAAGGTGAAATACGAATGGGGAGATAAAGAGGAATTAGCATTCCAGAAGTTGAAACAAATGTTGTGTAGTGCGCCTATTCTATCGTTACCAGAAGGATCGGAAAACTTAGTGGTCAACTGTTATGCATCGGCAAAAGGATTGGGAGCTCTGTTGATGCAAAGGAAGAAAGTTATCACCTACGCGTCACGACAATTGAAAACGCATGAGAAGAACTACACTACGCACGACTTGGAGCTAGGAGCGGTGGTATTTGCCTTGAAATTGTGGAGACACTACTTTTATGGAACCAAGTGTGTCATCTATACCGATCACAAGAGTTTACAACATATTCTTAACCAGAAGGAACAGAACATGAGACAACGTCGATGGATCGAGTTGCTCAACGATTATGACTGTGAAATCCGCTACCACCATGGGAAGGCCAATGTAGTGGCATATGCGCTAAGTAGAAAGGAACAATTGATGACACGTAGAGTTAGGTCATTAGCTATGGTTATCAATCCGAACTTACCTGTGCAAATTCGTGAAGAAGAAACCGAAGCCCTTAAGCCTGAACATGTTGAAGCTGAGAAATTAGGAGGAATGGTCACTAAGAAATTGGAGACTAGCACTGATGGGAAGCTAAGTCTGAATGGTAGAAGTTGGTTACCACGGTTTGGGGGACTAAGGGACGTGATTATGCACGATTCGCATAAATCTAAGTATTCGATTCACCCAGGATCTGACAAAATGTATCAGGATATGAAGAAGCTATATTGGTGGCCAAACATGAAAGCTGAAATCGCTACGTATGTAGGGAAGTGTCTGACTTGCGCTAGAGTGAAAACAGAACACCAAAAACCATCTGGATTGTTGGTTCAACCTATAATTCCTATATGGAAGTGGGAAAACATAACCATGGATTTCATAACTAAGATACCTAAAACGACCCACGGATACGACACAATTTGGGTAATTGTGGATCGACTTATGAAATCTGCACACTTCTTGGCTATGAAGGAAGATGATTCAATGGATAAGCTTACGAGACATTACCTGAAGGAAGTGGTCGCAAAACATGGAATACCGATCTCGATAATTTCCGATAGAGACGGTAGATTTACTTTAGAGTTCTGGAAATCACTTCAGAAAGCGTTGGGTACGCAATTGGACATGAGTACTGCTTATCACCCGCAGACTGACGGACAGAGTGAGAGGACTATTCAAACGCTGGAGGACATGTTGCGTGCTTGTGTGCTTGAATTTGGGAAGCAATGGGACAGACATTTGCCTCTAGTGGAATTCACTTACAACAACAATTATCATACCAGTATTAAGGCTGCACCGTTTGAAGCGTTGTATGGTCGTAAATGTCACTCGCCTGTGTGTTGGAGTGAGGTTGGGGATAGTCAACTCACTGGCCTTGAACTCATTCGTGAAACAACTGATAAGATTGTTCAAATCAAGAGCCGAATTCAAGCAGCCCTTGATCGTTAAAAGAGTTACGCCAACGTTCGACGTAAGCCTCTCGAATTTCAAGTGGGAGACAAAGTGATGCTAAAAGTATCGCCTTGGAAAGGTGTGGTACGTTTTGGCAAGCGAGGAAAGCTGAACCCCCGTTATATTGGACCTTTCAAAATTCTGGCAAAGGTTGGAACCGTAGCCTATCGTCTCGAATTACCACAAGCGTTGAGCCGTGTGCACAACACTTTTCATGTGTCAAACTTGAAGAAGTGCCTTTCTGATGAGACACTCGTTATACCATTGGAGGAACTCCGAATCGACGACAAGATGTAATTCGTCGAAGAACCTCTTGAAATCATGGACCGTGAGGTCAAACGATTGAAGCAGAGTCGTATTTCGATCATCAAAGTGAGGTGGAATTCTAAACGTGGACCAGAATTCACTTGGGAGCGTGAGGATCAATTTCGCAAGAAATATCCGCAACTCTTTGACAACTCTAAAACCCGTGACACTCCTAAGCTTTGAGGACAAAGCTTCTCTATCAAGGGGATGATGTAACACCTGGTAATTTTCCCTACTTTGTAAAATGACTATTTTACCCTTTGACTTTTTATTTAGTCACCTATGTGATTTAACTGTGTTGGAACCGGGAGGTTATCCCGCGTTTTCTGAAAAACTGTTTGCTGACAAGTAATGACTTGACACTGTGCTCAGTCATTATTCTGAACACTTTCTGTGAACATGACCAAAGTGCTGAGACGGTCAATGAATTGACGATAATCCATGATATTATTCGTTATCTGTGAATTATGTGCTTAACTGTTTATTTTTTAACAGCGTGATCGTATTTTCATGAACAACATATTTAAATATTTTTGTATATGTTTATATATGCCTGTATTTTAGTATTTTGCTATTTATAGTAATAAATCGTATTTACTGTGAATATTTAATTAACGTATCGCGTTTTCGTATTTTACGTCGTTTTTACGTTTAACCGTCGTTAGCATGTATAAAATACTTTATAAATTATAAAATATCAGTTTTCGTCGAAAAATCATAAATTTAATATATTTCGTCAAATTTTTAAGTTTTACGTAATTTTAAACTTAACTATATACTTTTCGATATTTACCCAAAACTAACTAACCTTTTTACCTTAAACCTTCTAACTAGTTACCATAGTAAATTTTTTGAATTATTTACCATGTGGGACCTCCCCATAACCGGCCAAAAACCCACCCACATGCAAGATACACCAAATTTTCTACACTTTACCATTTTGAGCTTAACTTACATTTTCCTACACATTTTAACTTATTAACCATTTAACCTCAAAATCAATTCATATTTTTTACACATACACTTCACAAAAAAAAAACACACAACTCTCCCTTCTCTCTCTCTAAAACACACGGCACAAACACAACACCATTTCCACCATTGTTGATTTTCTTGAAGCTTCATTTTAAGAAGATTTGACACAAAATAAAAACATCCTAGGGTTTGTACAAGCTTATAGAAGAATGGGTTTTCTTGGTTTGTAGATTTGAGAAGTTTTGGTTGTAGTTTATAGAAGTTGGGTTCTTGTTGATTATTTGTTGGTTAGGGCGTAGATCGGGTTGTCGTGGTTACGTAGAGTCGTTACTCAAGGTTATTTCTTAAACCTCTTTCATCTTTTTCATTTTTCATGCATAACTATGTAGATCTATGCATGCATGTTACTCATCAACTATTTTCTTGAAATAAAATGATAAAAATTATTTTTGGTCATGAAATATGTTAGATCTATGAAAATTATGTGTGGATCTATTAGATCCATGCATGAAAATGGTTTAATTGAAAGACTTTTAAAATATAAAAATGTATATTTTTAGATTTGTGTACTTGAAGATAAATCTTTGATTTTGAGTGTGTTTATGAATTATTGGAGGGAACTAGTAGTGTTACTACTAGTGGGTACGCTTGAAAAATGGTCGAAAACGAGTTTTTACGAAAAGTGTATAATCTTTCCGATTTTTATAAGAGGCATAGAGGGTCGTAAAAATTGTTTTGACACTAGTTTACTACGATATTATTTAATATAAGTTAATACCTTCGTTTCGATATATTATGGGCTAAAAACGGAGCTAAAATGAGTAAGATATGGTCGTTTAAATTTCGTTGTCGGAAAACTTAATTTTTGTGAAAAGCATTATAATTTACTTGCTGTCTAGATTTTTAAAGTGGTCGAAACGACATTTTCGAGTTAAACGGAGTTGTTTTAAGTGTCGAAATGGTTACTAATTGTTGTATATGAATGTTGGACTCGTTTTGTAAAGGGGTATTAGCGCGAAATGTAAATACTTGGTGCATCGTTATAAGTTTGAGCGTTGAAAGTGAAAATTGGTTCTATTGCGGGAAAATGACTTGTTGAAACATTGGCGATTGAGAAAGTGTTGAAATTAGGGGTTTTAAGACGAGATTTGAGTACTTACTAAAAATGGCAAATTTTTATGTGACGCCGAAAGGCTGCCGAATTTTCGTTAGAAATCGTGTTGGAAAATTTATTAAGATAAATTTGGGTAAATTAAATTTTACGCCGAAAGGCTGTCGAAATTTCGTCGAGTCAAAAATAAATATTTTTGCCTAAGTATATATATACTATAATGTATAACGATATGATATTTACAAGTCACGATTTTAACAACAATATATATATATGATTGATGAGTAACGTACGTGACGAACTATTGTGACTTATTTTCTAGCGCCTAAACTATAGTATTATATTTAGGTTGTTGCTAGAGTTGCTCGCTACTATTTGATCATACTTGTGCGGTTTGAATCGTTGCTTGAGGTGAGTATATAGATCCCTATTAAACTGCTTTCTATGTTTAATGTTTTGGGATGTGATAAATGCTTTTGATGCTTGCTTCTGGACGCAAGTAAAACTAGATTTCTGTGAACGTTTTGTGAACACTGTTTATGAGATAGCTTAAGTTGCTTTAGCCATAGTCCCCAATATCGTGAATCGTTAATTACTCTGCTGGAGTAAGCTCTTATGATAGGGATAGATCTATTGAGGGTTGACAACCTCCACTCGGGCATTCTGACGCCAGACGAGTGTATACCATTTGTGTGAACGGAGTTATCTTGGCTAGGTACTCCATTGGGGCAAAATTTATATATACAATCTATTGTATGTACTGGATCATTAGTTTCGATGTCACGAGCTTAACTATCATAAATATTGTGAACACCCAATTTATCCTACACTTGGCACTATACCTCCTATAGTTGCATGTGTACATGAAATGAAATCTGAAATCGATTTACTATGAATATTTACTTGAAACCTATATTCTCATGTTGACCCAATTTAACATTTATCTCAGGTAATTGATGATGAATTGTATCTGCTGTGTGAAGTACTTGGAGTCCGCATGCATTTCTTGGCTATCTTCGGACATTTATCTACTTATGCTTTTGAACTATTATCTCGTTGATGTTTAAAACTTTTACATTCCGCTACGCTATCTTTTGAAACTGAGGCCTTTTGTACTTTGATGCTTTTATTTAAATTCAACGAGGTATTTTTATAAAACGTCTCATTTAGAGTCGTTCTCTTGTACCTTGAACTATGATACAATGACGTAACAGCCCCTGAGCTTCACCGCTCCGCATATCACATTTTAGGGTGTTACACAAACAACCTCTAGTTATCAGTAATAATTCGTCCAAAACAGATCAGTCAGATTAGTACCTCAAAAGTGTTTTGGCCATATCTTGCTCATTTTTAACATTTCATTGTGTGGCCAATTCACCACTATGTAAAAATCATTTATCTATCAATATATAAAATAATCTAATCCATTTAATCAAGTAAAAATATTGAAGGTTACTCTTTATTACAGCCTACATAACTAGTTAAGATTTTATCAACTTTTATTGTAGTTTTAGCCTTTTAAATCTAATTTAGTGACACAAAATCTCCATGCAATATATTGATCATCATTTATCACCATCATACATATACATTTTGAAAAAAGTAGATGAATACATTTACAAAATTAATAGGATGATAGAAAGAAACAATCTTTATACCAACCAATATGATGAAAAAGATGAGATTTTGGATGAACAAGGCTTGATCTTGTTACCAAATCTTTAACTTAGCAAGACAACTTTTTGAAATCTTCAAATGTATAAACACCTTCTTGAAAATCAGCCCTAGGACTCCATGAAAACTTCTTTTCACAAGTAGCAATCACCTCCAAACAACCTCCTTTTAAGTAGCTATCAACATATGTTGATTATAGCTTAAGTTTATGGTTAAAATTTGATGATGATGGGTGTATGGTGATGGTGGTGGACGGCACAAAGAGGGAGAGGGAGAGAGATTTAGGAAACTTTCTTGTTAAGCTTGCATGTGTGTGAGATGTGTGAGAGAAAATGAGGGTTTTATATGTTGCATGTTATCAGACAAGTGTCTCTAGCAAGCTTAAAAATTTAACAACAAAGGGTGTGGTGCCCTTGTTGTGTCCGCCCCTATTAGGGGTGGGACAAGTGTTAAACTTTTCTCATCCCTAATAATTTACGGGTACTCCTCGATTCTAGTTTCCTCGATTTACGTGCCCTCGGGTCGATTTACGAAAAACGTTTTTGCAAATTATGAAACTACGACACAAAATGATTCTAATAAAAATTGTCTCATAAAAAACGGAGCACAAAAGCATAAATACGTAAACCTAGGGTTCCCGGTTTAATCGTAAAAGACGTTAAATTAGGCACGTAAGCCCTAATTTCATCCCGTAAATATGTGAGTTCATGTACCAACACAAAAATAAAATATAATAATAATATACGAGAATAAATTTATGTTGGGTCAAAAAGTTGATGTGGTAGAAACTCAAAAATGAAGAAAACATGAAGACATTTGTCTAAGCGTTGTCAAGATCAAATCAAGCGTTGACAAGAGCAAATCGGAGGTTGATGGCTCAAGCATTGTCATGTACAATCCAAGCCTTGTCATGTACAAACTAAGCATTGACAGAAACGTAGACAAGAAGCCTTTGGAAGCTTCTATTTAGATAAACATGCATGATATATTTTGTATAAGTTTATTTAAATATAAGGTTTACATGTTTATTTATTCTTATCTCTTGTAAAACCCTAATCCTTACACTATAAAAGGAACCAAGGGTTATTAGGTTTTTCACAACTTTCATATACAAGATGTAAACCTAAAGCGTGTGTAGACAAGACGTGGGATTCAATGTATACACGTCTAGTGGTTGTTGATTATTAATATAATTAGCAACCCAATTGTTTAAATCATGTTCTTTGTGCCTAAACACCTTGTTAATGTGTCATGTTCTAATTCCGCTTTGATTATCTAATCATATGAACATGATGTATTCCTAGTAGCTTAAAAGATCCGGAATCCTAGGATTCCTAGATTGGTATCAGAGCCTCATGGCTCGTGATGCTAGGACCAACAAGGTGTTCGTGTATTATGAAGAAGAAGAAAAATCCGTCTAGGGTTTTTCTGG
The DNA here is from genome assembly GCA_025667525.1 of Glebionis coronaria. Taxonomy (NCBI): domain Eukaryota; kingdom Viridiplantae; phylum Streptophyta; class Magnoliopsida; order Asterales; family Asteraceae; genus Glebionis; species Glebionis coronaria. The sequence continues at coordinate 90,793,767 of CM046875.1, read as the reverse complement.
ACGTTTTTGTGTGCGCAGCAGTATTCAGAAGGCCATAACTTTTGATTGGATCGTTGGATCGTCACGAAATTTCTTGTGTGTGTTCTATACACATATATATAGACATCCACCAGAGGGATTGTCAAGTTTTATCCCCAAGAAAAAGTTATTAAGCGTCAAAGTCAGCAGCAGGATGAATGCAGTTTTCTATGAACAGCCATATTCAAAACACGATCTCTCCTTCGTTAACCGTTGGATCTTCGTGATTTTTGAACTGTAGATTCTTGGCACTTGTGTCTAGAATCTTATCGAAGGGATTTTTGATCTGAGCTTTTATCAGAAAGATATTTGAAGTCGAATTCAACTGTATAATGAGGTATGGAGTTTTTGTCTTAACATAAAATCATGAATTAGGGTTTCCTTCAAACCCTAACTCGATTCAAGACAGCCTTATTCATGATCAGTACGTGATAAGTGTGTATAAAGGTGTGTGGATCCGGTTATAAACAGCAAAGATGATTTCACCTTGTCACGTGATGTTTGCAGCAGGTTTATTGATTGGATCTCTCCATGAAAACCCTAGATATAATTCGATCAAGAAGCTGCAAATACGTTACTTTTAGGGTTTGGTACCCAAGATCTCTTCACATGTAATAGTCGCAACAGAAAGAAGAAGAGGATGTGTTTGTTCTGTTTTATTTTTAGCAAATATATGATGCCTATATAATCTCACGAGGGTTTCATATACAGTTACATGGACCAGATATGGAGGGGATTTTTATTGGTTCTAATTAAAGACGTATATTGCAAGATGTAATGAGTGGTCCCAGGTCTGATGTGCTCAACACGTAATGGTGTAAATCAGATTGAGTTTCACTTTTGGAATTTATATAAAGGAAGTAAATAAGTGAATCTCATAAAATTGTCTTCACGTGGGCACACAAGAAAAAGGTGAGCAAAAGTCACGTGAAGGAGATTGGATATTAAAGGGACGTGATTTGTTTGGGATGCTGGCATGGATAAAAGGTAAAAGTGGGCTTTAGAAAGAAGTCATTGGAAGGTAATGTTTTTAGCCACTTACAATGTTTGACGCTGACAAAGTTTTGGTTCGGCGCTAACGGGAATAAAGTTAACGCTGATAGAAAGCGTTGACACTTGTTGTCCGATATATGGTTTTTCAAACGCTGTCAAGTGTTGTCCGATATTGGACATCACATAGTGTTGATATCTTGCACAGTGAAGGATATTGGACAACAAAAGGAATAGCTGCTGTTGAGAAAATTGATACGTTTTTAGCACACAAAAAGTGGTATTTACACACGAAGGTACATGGAATCTCTGTTTTTATTTAAAATATCAAGTTGATATTTATGGCTCAGATATTTTTACAAGGAGTAAATTATTTTTAAGTAAGTTCGCAACAATTCATGGAGAATTTGATGGATATTTTAAACTATGTAATCGGGATAGCCTTGTGAAAGAGTTATCCGCCAAAGTCCTTTTACATATGGTATAAAGATGTTATTTCATTAAATTCGTCATGAAGAGGTGTTGGCTTAAGGGGAAGAATTCTTATGGTAAGTTTGATGTTCGAAGAAGATTTTCGCGAGTTTGTGTTCTATCATATCATTAAAGATGGTGCCTAGTCAACATTATTCTTTAAAGGTAACTTGTTCGTGCTTTACATGGGTGGTGACGAAGACTTGTCATAACACTTGAAGGAGTTACATTATCGTGCTCAGTGTCTCACAAAGGATGAGAATATTGACAAGGGATCGAGGTCTACTTATATTTTCTCTATTTGGTATAAGTTCTTCATCACATGGATAGTACAAGACATGGAACATAGGTTTGGGTTATTCTACTTCTACATCAAGAATATTATAGTTATTTTTCTTCAAGATCATTACAAAGAGCCTACATTTGGAGAATCTTTATGATTGCATACATTGTTTACTTCCCTGTTGATGTGACAAAAAGGGGAAGACATACATGCTACAATTGAGGGGAAGCAATTTGAAGATGATGTACAACATACAAGAGATACACAAAGATTTTTGCCGACATCAACTAGGGGAAGATTGTTGGGTCAAAAAGTTGATGTGGCAGAAAGTCAAAAATGAAGAAAACATGAAGACATTTGTCTAAGCGTTGTCAAGAGCAAATCAAGCATTGACAAGAGCAAATCGGAGGTTGATGGCTCAAGCATTGTCATGTACAATCCAAGAATTGTCATGTACAAACTAAGCATTGTCATGTACAAACTAAGCATTGACAGAAACGTAGACAAGAAGCCTTCGGAAGCTTCTATTTAGATAAACATGCAGGATATATTTTGTATAAGTTTATTTAAATAGAAGATTTACATGTTTATTTATTCTTATCTCTTGTAAAACCCTAATCCTTACACTATAAAAGGAACCAAGGGTTATTAGGTTTTTCACAACTTTCATATACAAGATGTAAACCTAAAGCGTGTGTCGACTAGACGTGGGATTCAATGTATACACGTCTATTGGTTGTTGATTATTAATATAATTAGCAACCCAATTGTTTAATTCATGTTCTTTGTGCCTAAACACCTTGTTAATGTGTCATGTTCTAATTCCGCTTTGATTATCTAATCATATGAACATGATGCATTCCTACTAGCTTAAAAGATCCGGAATCCTAGGATTCCTCAATTTACTACCTGAAAATGTCAGACTGTCACAAAACAGAGTATGTAAACGTAAACACGTAACATAGAGCTCTCCAGTTTAGACGTAGACGATGCCAATTTAAGACGTAAACCCTAATTTCTTCCCAAAAGTGAGTGAGTTCATAAACTAACAATAAAATAATGATTATAAATAATACTTGAGAATAAAATAACGACCTCAAATTGACGGATTGTCACAACATTTCCCCTTAAAAAGGATCTTTGTCCTCAAAGATCGATTCATCTTACTACTCGCTTCTTATAGAGTCAAAGACATGTGAGCATTTTCTCCACATTCGGTCTTTTCGCTTAAGCGTAATTCATCATAATACGCGAGTTTCATCAAACATAACTATGGGAATACGATCATGCTTAAGTTGACTTACTTTCTCTTTCCATGATGTCCACGGGTTTTTGATGAATGCAACTTTTCGTCGACCCAAACTTCATTAAGAAATAATCAGATTTTCATTTGATAGAAATTTGATCAAGTTTGATATACGGAACATATTTCATGCAGCCCTTGAAGTCCTAGGGTAGTCTGGCTTATATGCCTCTCGGACCAATTCTTTACATTATCCCAATGGTCCCATACAACTGGGACTTGGCTTCCTACGATCTTTCAGATCATCAATTCACCTTTTCATGATGAAAATTCTCGGCATAACTTTGCTACCCATCCCGCACTTCAAGATCTACATTCATATTCACATAACCTCTTGCCCACAACCGGCAGTCAATAATCATATTTCAACTTCCATAATCATTTCAGGTCTTGCGGGTCACGTACCTTCATCCCAACTCCCACCTACAAATGCTCTTAAACTATTCTTTATATAGATCCTCGCAAGGTTCGGTTTCAATCCTAATGCGATAATTATCAATGATAACCTATCCAAAGGAAAGTGCTTATCCTGTTCATTACCAAAGGTCAATCATACAAGCATAAAACAAGCATTTTTGTTGTTTGTATCGTTCCTTCACCTTGTCCCTCCGATTGGGGGTGGTAAGCAGTACTCATATCAAGATTCGTTCCCAATGACCTCTGAAGGAATCTCCAGAAATTCGATGCGAAGCGAGGATCTTGATAGAGATGATCGATATAGGCACACCATGCTTACACAATTCGTTAAATATAAATGAGACAACTTCTCCATCGAGAATCTATCATTAACGGGAATGAAATGAGCAGATTTGGTCAGTCTGTCGACGATGACCCAAATCGAATCAAATCCAGATGATGTCCTTGGAAGGTTTGTGATAAAATCCATGGTGATTCAATCATACTTCCAAACAGGAATAATAAGCTGTAGAAGCAATCCTGATGGATTTTGGTGTTCAGCCTTGACCTTCTCATAAGTTAGACATTTACTAACGTATGTGGCGATGTCGGCTTTCATGTTCGGCCTTCAGTACAACTTCCTTAGATAAAGATAGATGGAATGCATTGTGTACACCATGAAGTTCTTGGGGTAACTCTAATTTATAAGCCACTTGACCAACTCTAGATAAAATCTTGACTGGTCCGATATAGTGGATATTCAATTTCCCACGCTTTCCAAATCTTATGACGCCTTTCCATGGCGACACTTTCAACATCACATGGTCCTCCACTTCGAACTCCATCAGTCTCCAGCGCACATCCGCGTAACTTTTCTGTCTACTTCGGGCTGTCAACAACCGTTTCTTAATCTGAACTATCATCTCCGTAGTCTCCCGAATCAATTCCGGTCCGGTGAGCTGGGTATCTCCAACTTCACTCCAACATACAAGAGATCTACACTTTCTACCATATAAAGCTTCGAACGGTGTAGCCTTAATACTAGCATGATAATTGTTATTATATGAAAATTCTTCCAATGGCAAATTTTTATCCTTCTTACAAGCATCGGCTAGTACTGAGTTGCTCGTGCAAATTATTCTGCACGATCATTACTAAGGAACACATCCTAATTGGTTCTTTACCCTTTCCACATAATGCGTCAGCAACTCCATTCACCTTCCCTGATGAAATAAATATCATGACCATAATCACTCAGAAACTCAAACTATTTACACGGCTTCATGTTTAGCTCTTTCTGATCCAAAATATTTTGTAGGCATTTGCGTTTGGTGAATACCGTACACTTAATGCCACACAAATAATGTTTCCATGGTTGAAGTGCAAAAACTGCCGCTCCAAATTCCACGTCATGGGTTATATGGTTTCCTCAATTCCTCCTAGGTTGTCTTGAGGTATACACAAACATCTACTCCTAAGGGAGTTTAGTTAAATAATCTGGGTATGAGGGAATAATCCTTCGATAAACATCTGTCAAACCCAAACATCTTTACACTTCCTTTATGGTATAACCGAAAGCCTTAATGGCTTCGATCTTTGAAGATTCAACATGGATTCCACTACTATCAATTACACGGTCAAATAATGTAAAGTATCAAGCCTTAAATCACATGATAAATACTCAGGGTACAGGTTTTCGCTTCTCGGCTAGCTCAGGGTAGTCTACAAATGATTACTAAGCTCCTACTTATTCTTAGAAACAAGCAAATGGTCCCCAATAATAACAACCACGAATTTAAAGAGATACGGCTTACACACACGATTCATCAAATTCATGAATGCCACCTGTGCATTGGTCAATCCAAACGACATCACATGAAACTCATAATGTTCATTACGAGTTCTGGATGTAGTGATTGGAATAGATAATCTTCTTTGCGGGCGCGAATTTGATGATAACCATGCCGTAGATCAAATCTTTCATCTTGAGTAATGGATAACAATTTTAATCGTCAATTTATTCAGTTCACGGTAATCAATAAATATATAGAATGATAATACTGTAGCTCTCCATGATGACGAGCTCGGTAGAATAAAAGCTTTCTCCGACAACTCTCTTAGTTGCACGGTAACTCTTTTGATTCAGATGGTGCTGACGTATGGTGCACATGCCACAGGTGCAGTACTGGAAATATAATCAATATGAAATTCAACTTGCCTTAATGGTGAAAGTCTAGGTAACTCATCAACAATTACCTTAGAAAGTCTCAGATAACAGGAACATTTTCTTATTTAATTCACCTTAGGTTCTTTTTAGATCGCTAGATCTATGACTAGTTCACAATCATTCATGGTATAAATTCAAGCCCAAATGCAGGATACGGTCACCCGTCGGGAATTATTTAGATCACCTTTGATAATCTACATCTTATCTTTTAGGGGAATTCTACTCGTGTTCCCATCAATTAAGACAATGACATCATGTCATAATCAACCAATCCATCCTAATGGCACTACCAACTTTCCAGTTTCATTACCGTTGATAAGACGAGAACTTATCAAAGGACTAAGAATAGCTCGTAACCCTTCACAAATCAAGGATATATGGAGACATAGCTAATATTAAAAGAGTAAGGTCAGCGCGTGATTTACGCGGGAGAATGTCATATCAAATAAAGACGAAAATATTAACGAATATGGATATATTCTAAGTTTTCATGATTTGTTTACGCATCCGAAAGCACCTCGGATCGTCATCCATGTCATTCAAATGGAATCTAATTTAAAAGAAATGATAGGAACATCGATACACCTAGTCGGGTATCAACACTAGATAATTAGAAATTTTTTCCAAAGAATCTTATTATGAAAGAAATGAACAAGAAGTGGATGTCAATTGTCAAATAAGACAATATCCACAGATGAGTAATTTTGATTCGGAAAAATGGTACGGGCACATATGTAGGTGTCCCTAACAATATGTCCCTATTTTTCACTTCTTGCAGTTCTCATAAAAACTTAATCTTTCAGAATTACAAAGAAAAATGTAGTGTTTATTAACAATTTCATGGTGACTACTAATCAGCCTTGCATGGTCCCTTCCAAATTGTACGTAGGCGCGCAACTATGTACAATTTAGGATTAACGATGCAATACTCAGTTCGTCAAAATTTTTTCATCATGTTTAAAAAATATTTATGTTTTATTATGAAATAAAAATAAAAATAATTTTTACCGAAATGTTCATCACTGTCAAAGCATTTCCATTTACAAGATGTTTAATAAAAACTTTATTTCAATAGTAATTACTTAATAGTACCGATTTAAGTAACTCATATGAAAATAAGAATTTCATATTTTCCCCAAATGGTATTGTATTACTTATAAAAACAATGAGTGATCTACAAAAGAGTGATGAAGAGTTGTTCACCCAGAACTAATTTCGATATGTTAGTAAATGAGCTTAGCCAAATAATCATGAGGTTCATGACATCGATGGCACTCAGGAATACGAACGAATAATTCACAACGCAACTCAAATCAAGATGAGTACTCGTTCAATGGTTGCATCACTAATGCAAACATTAGGAAGAAGCAAGAAAAGATTGATAACAACGATACATGTAGAATTTAGCAATCGAAGATAGTCTTTTCATTAATCACAAACAAGTCAAAAGTTGTATCGTCACACATTATATGCCATCATGTAATGTTATACAATTCCAAGGAATCGTCTTACCAACTGATATCTTAGTTAAGTTAGTGATTTTAAAAGATACTACAATGAATACTGATGAGAATGCAATTATACATAGTCTCATCGTCCAAATCGGGCTTAAAACCCTTAAAATATCATTAAAATACCATAAAATAAGCTTGTCTTTGTTCATTGTGTATTTTAGGTACGGATATCGTGAATTCACCAAAATATTACAAGAATCAAGCAAAAACGAACATGGGAAACGAAGCCGCACGAAGAACTGGACCTGAATCATGAATTTCCAAAGAAGACCTTGAAGTTTTGAAGATTGTCAAGATTGGTCCCTCAAGAACTGAAGACTTGTCATTTTATACCCTTATAAAACCTCAAAATTACATATGGGTCCCTAAAATTGCAAGAATGCACAAGAAAATCCCTTTAAGTATGCCAAAGTTGCATGTTTAGTCTTTGGTTGAAGTTATAAAAGTCATGGTACCATATTTGACAAGTGCTCAAAAGATGAATTCAAAGGAAAATAGTATCTTAGCTGATGGAACTTTATATTCACATTTTTGCAAACCTTGGGGGTCAATCTCGCCAGACATCCAAACCTCCCCATCCAACCAACAACTACCACATCACCCATACCCATCCCACGTCAGACCTACACTCACAGATTAATAAATATTAATCTTTTAAACTAATATTTATTAATCATACTCCAAACCGCTAAAAACTTTTGTTCACTCTCACCCCCAAATCACACACCCATAAACCCTAATCTCCCATTTTTTATTAACCATGAATTAGGATTAGATCTTTTCCAGTCTGTTAATTAATGTCTGACCAACCCCACCTCAGTTCTGGTCTCCAGCTCATTGTATGGGCCCTACGTTGAACACCCCATCACCCCTGCTTCACCAGGAATAGCAATTTGGGAATCTTACAGCCATCTAATGGCTCCAGTTTCTTTGTTTTCCCCAAAGTAAAACATTCAAGGGATGTGATCAATCCAAGAGCTGCTACATCACATGGGTCATGAGAATTCATCAGAAATTCAAATTCGGGGATGGCATCTTAGCATATTCGAAAGGAATCAACAAGGGCAGTTTTGGACTTTCTACTCTTAGGGTTTAGCAATTTTCATTTTTCTAGAATTTTCTTGTAAAGCCTATTTAAGGCAGGTAGCTTTAGCAGTATAGTTTGTTCCAGTATTTTCCTTTCTTTATAATATTTCTAATTTAAATTTATAAAAAAAAGATCTTGCTGAGTTCCTTTTATAGTTTTCTTAGATATAAAATTTATGTTTATGCAATTTAGTGTAGAATTTTATCAAATTTAATTTTGTTCAAAAGAATTTTTGGCAAATTATTTGAGATCCGGATTGTGAGTCAACAGTTTTAAACTGTCTGACAAACAAGTTTTCAACATATAACTTCATTAATCTGTTAATATTCGTTGGTTAAAATTGGTTAAAATTGGTTTCGTTTGGGAAGTTTTCAAATTGATTGATTTCGAAAAGTAAAAGTCTTTCTAAAAGTTTTTTTTTATCACCATTGTTGTTACTTACTGTTCATAAGCTCATTCCAAAGGCTATCTGACTAATAGCTTTTGGAATAAGCTTTTGAGCTTGCATTTGCTAGTTATTTTCTTAACAGGTGAAATCCATTTGGGTGGTTTTGGCTATTGTAAGTCTACCCCCGTTTACTTCTTTCAGTCAGCAAATCTTGCTCACCTCAGCATGAATTCCAATCCTACAAATACGGAGATGGCTTTTCAGCCATAGTGGGGTCCGGAAGTGGGTCCCACAAGGTATAACTCGGGCTTGAACCCTCTTATTTGCAAACTTGAAGTTTATGTGGTATTTGGTGGATTTGCAGATTTAGTATGAATTGGTATTAGTTTATAGGTTGTATTGTGTTATTTATCTGTTTCCAATTTGGTATGCTAGATTTAGGTTTATTTGGGTTAGATTTGGAAACTAGTTCTTTGTAAAAATCTGTCAAGAAGTCTATATAGGAGTGTTTGGGTGTGTTTCCTATAGGCTTAGTTTGGAATATTTGCTTGATAACATTTATTCAATCATGCTCAGTAGGGATTAGTAAGGGTGTTTTTAGCTTTGTATTCAGTTAGTTTAGTTACTTAGAAGGAATTACATGATGGACTAAAAAAAAGGATAGAAAGCAGTAGGCCTGTGTAGGACTAGTTTTGAGTTTTAAATGGTAAACCTTGTACAACATCTAGGATAGGCTTAGTTTTAGAACTATGGAACAGTTTAAGTGATGTATGGTTAGGCCAAAATCAAAATTTGGTGGTTTAAATTTCACATAGAGGTAAAGTATATCAGCTAATACCCTTTCTCTACCTGCAGTTAATATCAGCAGATACATAGGGGTTTCATTTAGGGTTTTAATGTTTGGAATTGGGTAGGACAACTTGTATTTGGGTAGTATTAGATCTAGGTCACTTGTAATCTGAGTCATTAGCCTTTAGAATGCTTTCATCGAGCCTATAGCACACTATGACCCATCAGACCCCTTCTTTTGGCATCACAGTATCTGATTCCATCGATTGGTGCTTTTTTGTGTTATAGCCGTGTGTTTTTTGCTTTATATTGACTCCCCACACTCCACTGAGTGTGGGTGTGCCTGTTGTGCCCAAAACGCTAACAAACGAGAAAAATACAACCAAATCCGAGCTCCAAAAAGACCCCGACCACAGAGAGTGAAACAGCCTTTCGCGACACTTTTTGAAAAAAAAGTGTCGCTTATAGTTTTGGGAGGGAGGAGGACTTTAATTTGTGACAGTTTTTGTGACACAAAAAGTGTCACATAAAGACTTGGGAGGAAGGAGTACTTAAAAAAAGTTTTTTTTAAATCATTTATTATTTCTTTTTAATCATTTAATTAATTTAAATTGTTTTAATTCATAAAAAATTATTAAAAAGTCAAAAAAAAAATTAAAAAAAAAAATTTCTTTTATCTTTTCGGACTTAAGAAAATGTATTTTTATTTTTAGGTTTTAAATTTATAGTTTTTAGAATTAGTTGCAAATTTAACTAGTTTTTATTAAATTGTTTTTTGTCTTTTAGTGCAAAAAGTTTATATTTTTTAGTTTTAAAAATTTTGTTAGTTTGAGAAAAGTATTTTAAGATGATTAGTTTAAAAAGTTTTACTATTCACTCTTTTTAAGTATTTTTTAGATTTAATTTAATTTTAATTAGGATTTAATTAAAATTGTTTTGTCTTTTAGTGTAAAAAAGTTATTATTTTCAAATTTTTAAATTTTTCTACTGTTTAGTAATATAAGTTAGGATTTTCCAAATAGTAAAATTAATTTGGAATTATTTTATTATTTTTAATCATTATTTTAGTTTAAAAATTGTTTTTAGCCTTTAAAAAATAGAAAAATAGTTTTAAAAACTGAGGAAAAATACTTTTTAGTCTTTAAATAATATAAGTGATTTACTAGTTCAATAAAATAATATTTTGGGCTTTTTCTTAATTATATTTAATTTTAGGGCTTTAATTAGCATTTAAAATTGAATATTTAATTAATAAAAGGTTTTAAAATTTATTTATTGAATTCTTATTCTTATTTATATTATTTTAGACTTAGTTTTAATTTTTAATTCATTTTTAGGTTTAATTTTTAATTTTGTCACGTTTTACGTCAAATCGTCGTAGTGTAATCGTAGTCGTAGCTCGTCTTTACTTTTTCTCTCTTAAACCAAGAACGACACTAATCCAAACTTTGATTTTACATATTGGCACTCTTAATCACACACCTCCTTCGAGAACGAATCCGCATTTATTCGACTTGTCGGTTTTCCTAAATCGTCGAGTTTAATACTTGCCGCTCATACGTGTTTTTCCTAAAACGTGTACGATTTACCTACATCAATTTTTGGCACCGCTGCCGGGGAGGTGTTTTTAGTGTGCCATTATTACTATCGTGTTTGTGTGAGTAGTGCGTTTTTGCTTTTAATTTTTGGAAAGCGTAAATAACGTCATACTCATTTTTGTTATTTTTCCTTATTATATTATTGTATCCAAATAAATCGTGTTTAATTTTCCTAAACTAAACACAAACCAATCATTTTACTATATTGTAGATATCCCATTATCGTTTTCGTTTTCTTTGTGAATATATTACTATATTGTACCTACGTAGAACAAGAAATATACAAGTACTCCAAAAGCGTGAAAACGCAACCTTGATTCGGGATTTCATCACTCGGTCATTGTATTCGAATTTAAAGCAAAAAGTTTAAAGGCAAAATAGATAAATACTTTCGTGAGGCTTAATTTCAATTTACACAAACTATAAGGTGGGTATAAGGCGGGTATTATAAAATATACCCTAAGGAAAAAGACTCTTAAGTGCTTCGCGCCGCCTCGTTTCCCCGCTTGCTTGTGCGTGTTTTGAGAAAGAGGGCTAATCGAGGGTTTGCCGCCCAAGTATTATCTACATATACTATATTTGCTTGTGTTTTCAAGATTAAACCCTCTTGAACGTTTTGGTGTTCCACCAACGTTCTAAAGTCATCGAAGGCGTTCACTCCACGTGATCGTTTTCATTCTTTGAGACTCCTTTAATCGAGAAATCGATTCGATGAGAGATTTGTAGATTTGAGTCTACGTAATACACAAAAATCCAAACAAAAATAAAAAAACAATCAAAAACCAAAAAAATTGAAAAATCGAAAACCCCCAAAAAGAATCTTCTTTGCTACCCCCATTCTACGCTTAGTGCATGCGCACTCGATCGAAGGATTATTCTAATTCTAGCGACGCTTCGAATCGACGCAATCGTAATCGAAGGAATCGACGACGTAGACGAGATTTAGAAACCGACGTTCCTAATATCGTTGTTGAAGAAACCGTAGAGGAGATGGCCGACAATCTTTCGATGATGGAATTGCTCCAAGCACCCACCGAGGGTTATGGAGACGCGATCGTAATTCCCGCTATCGAAGCGGAGAATTTTGAGATTAAGAGCGGAATGCTTTCATTAATCCAAGCTACGAAGTTTCGAGGTCGTGAAGCCGATAATCCTCACGACCATATTCGGAATTTTGATCGTCTTTTAGCCACGAGCAAGTTTAAGAACGTTGACACCGATGTCGTCAAGCTTATGATTTTTCCGCACTCGGTCGATGGTGCCGCCAAGGATTGGTACGAGAAAGAGTCACCTAATTCGATAATTACGTGGAAGGATCTCGTTTCCAAATTCGTTAATCATTTTTTCCCACCATCTAAGACAACATTTTTCAAAAATGAAATTACGAGATTTGAGCAAAAACCGAATGAATCTTTTAGAGACGCGTGGGATCGTTTTAAGGAATTACTTAGGCAATGTCCTCACCATGGATTTTCTGAGTTGCACCAAATCGATACGTTTTACAACGGTCTTAGTTTTCAAGAACAAGTTCGTTGAATTCCGCCGCCGGTGGCAACTTTTTGTGTAAAACTCCGAAAGATGCATTAATGATTATCGAGAATCGATCCAAGGTTTACCAACTCCGCAACGCACCGAGTGTTGCCAATGTCGCTAATGTTAGTAATTCTAATCGCGACATTGAGAGGGTTGATGCGAAAGTCGATAAGTTGACGAATGTGTTCACATCTTATCTCATTGAAATGCAAAAGAATGACGCTCCCGCTACGGGGAAAGCGGTTGAGACTTCGTGTACGTTTTGTGGTGGACCTCATAATTATTACGATTGTACGGCTATGGATGGCAAAACGTCGAATGTGAGTGCGTTAAATGGAAAAAACAATTTTCAAAATCAAAATAACGCGGGGTCCATCACAACAAGGCAATTATAACCAAGGCAACAATTTTTCGAATCAAAATCGTAACAATTTTCAAGGAAATAATCAACAAGGAAATTTTTCGAATCAAAATCAAGGTTATAATCAAGGACGGAATTTGAATTGGCAAAATCGAGACAATAATCAAAACTCAAATTTCTCAAACAACAACAATCAAGGAAACAATTTTTCGAGTGGTAATCAAAACAATTTTCAAAGAAACAATCAAAACCAAGGGAACTTTAATTCAAATCAAAATAGTTCATCAAACGATTTTCAAAATTACATGAAAACGAATGAGGCTAATATGAGACGATTAGAGGGAGAAATTGGTACTTTGAAAAACGACTTTACTAATACTTTGAAAATTCAAAACACGAAGATTGAGCAAGGACAAATTGACGTTAAAAATGTTTTCGGCTATTATGAACAAAGCCTCGGGTGCTTCATCGAGTTTGTTACCTAGTGACATCGTTGCAAATCCGAAGGAACAATGTAAAGCCGCCTCGTCTCGTGAGAAAGGTCGTGTGATTACCCCTAACCTTGAAGGATTTTGAGTTGTTTATTCTCCTCAACCCTAGACTTCTAAGACGTCTTCTTGTTCTAAATTCGAGGGGATGAACGTGGTGACCAAGGAAAAGAGTGCACACTGATAGGTGTATAAACACCCATCCTTTTACCACTTAATTCGGGCTAAAACGAGACCAAAACACGTATTTAATATCATTTGTTTGGAATTATGCGTGGTTTTTGTGTTTATTGTGTTCTCAGAGCCAACCGGATGAATATTGAAGAAAACATGGGATTGCACGGGTTTTACTGAAGAAAAAGACTCAAGATAAAGTCTATTGTCCAAGAGATGCAAAAGATTTGAAGTCACTGGGCCTATTCGAAGATTTATCGAAGAAAAGGACCAAAGATGGAAGATTTATATAAGTCGAAGAAACTCAAGTCTATTAAACGAAGAAATTAAAAGACGAGTTGAATTTAATCGACGACAAATCCCGAATCAGAATCGAAAACGGAAACTTTTCTGAAAAGACGAAAAGACAAGAAGAACGGGAGAAAGCCCACTCACCAACCAAAAGACAAGGCTATAAATAGCCCTCCCCTCACACATTTAGAGGAGTTAGTTTAGCTAGTCTGGAGTTTTCCTCTCCTCCCCCTTTTTTCCCCTTTCTTGTTCGTAGCATCACCATCACCACTAGGGTGATTGGTGATTTTAATCTTTGTTTTTCAAATCTTGTTGTTCTAATCTTTGTTTGATCTTGTTAAAACATTAATCATTCAATACAAGTTCTTTGTTTAATCTTTCCATTTAATCTTGTTCATCTTCATCTTTTTCTTCAAGTTCTTGAGTTTTTTTTATTTTTCTTGATTTGATCTTCAAAAGTTGTTGGGATTTGTGTTTTTGTTAATGGGATTTGTAGCTTATGGTTAATAGATGCTTTGTGTTTAGTTTTATTTAAGATTTGGTGAAAAATTTGGTGATTTTTGGATCAAAATCGTTTTTCCTTGTTCTTCGGGTATCATATCTGTATCTGGTTTCCCAGACTTCCGAACGAAGCCAAAAACTTCCGAACCAAGAAAAAAACTTCCGAACCAAGGAAAACTTCCGAACAAAGCCAAAGTTCCGAACGAAGCCAAAAACTTCCGAACCAATCTCTTCCGAATCAATTTCTTGAAAAGTTCCGAGCCAATTTCTTTATCAAAAGTTCCAAACGAGTGAACAGTAACTTCCGAATCAGTAAGTTCCGGACGAAGCAACACTTCCGAATCAGTAAGTTCCGGATGAGCCTACAACTTCCGAATGAAGCATTAAGTTCCGAACGAATTAGAAACTTTCGAATGAAGGCAAAGTTCCGGATGAGTACTTAAGTTCCGAATCAATCTCTTTGTCAAAACTTCTGAATGAAGGTTAAAACTTCCGAATCAATTTCTTGTTAGTGTTTCTGTTTTACTGTTTATCTGTTTCCTTACTTTTATGTCACAACTTATATTTCATACTTCAACTTTAACTTTAAGTTTAATTTTAATCTTAATTCCAATTTTAAGTTAAGTCTTTGTTAATTGTCATTAAAGTAACTGTCTTTGATTTAAATTGTCATTTACACTTTTTAGTAGATTAGAAAACCAAACCCTTTTATTTAGTAACCAAGAACAATCATTCCACTTAAGACCGAGATCAATTCGAGAGGATATCGAGAGTAAATTGAACTCATATAAAAACCCATGTATCAAATGGCGCCGCTGCCGGCTCTTCTCGTTAAGATCAAAAGTTTTTTGTGAGAACTTGGATTTTGGGATCCGTTCCCCGTGAACGTTACTTTTTCATAAAAATTTTCAAAAAAATCCTAAAAAATATAAAACTTTCAAAAATACAAAAAAATTAAAAAAACATAAAAACCAAAAATATTTTTGCTTTGTTTTTCTTTGTTCGTTCTTTTGCAGGTGTATACACACTCGATCCGCGTCCTATCAAGAGCCCGAGCCTCTCGATCACTTAGACATGGCCGGTGTACCACCTCCAAACAATAATAACAACAACAACCCACCTTTCAATAACATGAACAATAACAACAACAATGAGCCCCTTTCGGATAACCGCCCAATGATTGAATTGCTGCAAGCTCATGTCGATGGCAACACGGATCCAATTGTCATACCTCCAATTGCCGCCAACAATTTCGAGCTAAAATCAGGCTTTATCCAGATGGTCTCCGCTCAACCATTCTTGGGACGAACCATTGATGATCCACACGACCATATCAAGAGATTCTTGCAACTCACCAACACGGTCAAGTTCAATGGTGTTCCACAAGAGGTTATAAGGTTACAACTTTTTCCCTTTTCTTTAGAGGGACAAGCCCGGCATTGGCTTGCTAAGGAACCGCCACAGAGTATTCTCTCGTGGATGGATTTGGAAACAAAGTTTATAAATTACTTTTTCCCACCCTCTCGTACTACCGCTTTGCGGAATGAAATCATAAATTTTGAACAAAAGTACGATGAGTCGTTCAGTGAATCTTGGGATCGTTTTAAAGATCTTTTAAGAAAATGCCCACAACATGGTTTTACCAAAGTATATCAAATCAATACTTTTTACAATGGTTTAAGCATGAGTGATCAAGATTCACTGAACAGTGCCTCGGGGGGTAATCTATTGGCTAAGATTTCCAATGCTGCTTGGGACATCATTGAGAACAAATCTCGTGTGCAAACCAAGAGTGTTCGGACCAATGTCGCTAGTGCTAGCACAAGTGACAGCGACAAGCGATTGGACAAAATCACTACGCTTCTTGAATCGCTTGTTACCCACACCGTCAGCAACAACAACAACAACAACAACAACGCCAAAAACGCTCAAGTGAACACTGTCAGCCAACCTTGTGAGATATGCGGTGGTCCTCACTCTTACACAACTTGTACCGCCACCCAAGATTACCCTGCTGAGAATGTGAATGCGGCATATGGCACCTATCCTCAACCTGCTTATCAAGCTAGACCTCAAGGTGACCGTAACTTGCTTAGTTATCGATCCAACAACTATCTTTCCCCACCCGGTTTTCCCCCAAACAACCCAAACCAACAACAAAACCTTAATCGCCCTCCTCAACAACAACAACCTCGACAACCATACATCCCACCTCACAAGCAGCAACAACCATCTCAACGTAACAACCAAGTTTTCCAACCACCTGCTTACCAACCACCTGCATACAATGCTCCTCCCAACCAAACCACCACTGCATTACACCAAGAGGTTGCAACCTACATGAGAACCAATGATGTGATAGTGGGAAATCTCCAAGAGGAAGTGCGCAATTTGAAAGCAGACTTGGTCAAGCAAGGAAATGATTTGAGAGCCGACATGAGAAACACGTTGGATAGCCAAACTAATGACCTGAGGAACATGATGGCTAGTTTCTTCCAAGGTAATCAACCCTCTTCTTCGGGTACTCTTCTGAGTAACACCGTTGCGAACCCAAGAGGGGAGATGAAAGCAATCATTACTCGAAGTGGCAAAGGTACCAAGGACCCTGAGCTTCCTATACCTCCACCGGTGAATGTGACTAAGGAGAACGAGTCACCTGCTCCTATTCCTCATCCTTCTCCTTCCCCAATTTCTCCACCTCTTCCTTCTACCCCTCCTCCACCCGTGGTTGTGAGTGATCCTATTTCCCTAAAGCCTTCCTCTTCTTCCAATATACCTTATCCTTCAAGGTTGAGGAAAGAGAAGCAAAAGAGCAAGGATGATATTCAGGTTTCGAACTTCCTTAAAATGTTCAAACAACTGAATTTTAATATCTCCTTCGCTGAGGCTCTCGCTCACATGCCCAAGTATGCAAAAATGTTTAAAGATCTTCTGAGCGACAAGGAAAAGCTCCTCGATATTGCCAACACCCAACTTAATGAGAACTGCTCTGCAGTGCTCTTAAGGAAATTGCCAACCAAGCTTGGTGATCCGGGTCGTTTTCTTATCCCTTGCAATTTCCCGGGAGTAGAGAATTGCATGGCCCTAGCCGATCTAGGTGCCAGTATTAATATCATGCCTCTAAGTGTTTGGAAGCAATTATCTCTCCCAGAGCTAGTCCCTACCAAAATGACTTTGGAATTAGCTAACCGTACGGTTGCTTATCCAGTGGGGATAGCCGAAGACGTTATTGTAGGAGTCGACAAATTCACCTTCCCTGCTGATTTTGTTATCGTCGACTACGAGATGGACCCCCGTGTGCCACTAATTGTTGGTCGTCCATTCCTTAGGACCGGTCGCACTCTCATTGATGTTGAAGCCGGTGAGCTTATCATGAGAGTGGGTGACGATAAAGTAGTCTTCAACATGGGAAAGTTGTCTAAACAGCCTTATTCATATGAGAGTGTTAATTGTATTGACGTTCTTGATGAGGCTTGTGAAGAACACTTTAATGATGCTTGCAAAAGTATTCCTACCTCTCTTCCCACTGTTGAGACCGTGTCCTCTATTGATTCATCATTGTCTCTATTTGGAGATAGTGATTTATTCTGGAACAATCTTGAAGATACCATGGGAGATGTGAATTTAGCTACTAATGAATCTCCTATCGATGGGGATGAAGACATGAATTTCTTTGACAATCTTCTCACCGAAGACAATCCTTCGCCTCCATCTCCCACGGTTATTGCTATCGATACTCCGACTTTGAAAACGCCTACCGTCGAAAATCCTCCGGATTTAGAACTTAAGGAATTGCCGCCCCATCTCGAGTATGTATTCCTTGATGAAGAGAAGAAGTCACCAGTCATCATTGCTAACGATTTGAAGGATGAAGAGAAAGCCCGACTTGTCGCTGTGTTGAAAGATCATAAGAAGGCTATTGCTTGGAAGATTTCGGATATTCGTGGAATTGATCCTCACTTCTGCACACACAAAATTCTCATGGAGGACGACTTTAAGCCCACAATTCAAAGCCAACGAAGGGTGAATCCAAAAATCCATGAAGTCATCAAAACAGAGGTTATCAAACTTCTTGATGCGGGTATGATTTACCCTATTTCGGATTCACCGTGGGTTAGTCCAATCCATTGTGTGCCCAAGAAGGGCGGAATAACCGTTGTTCCCAATGAACACAACGAGTTAATTTCCACTCGTCTCGTTACTGGGTGGAGAGTTTGTATAGATTACCACAAACTCAATGATGCCACGAGAAAGGATCATTTCCCTCTACCTTTTATGGACCAAATGCTTGAACGTTTAGCCGGTAATGAATATTACTGCTTTCTTGATGGTTTCTCGGGTTATTTTCAAATACCCATCGATCCCCAAGATCAAGAGAAGACGACATTCACTTGTCCCTATGGCACATTTGCTTACAAAAGAATGCCTTTTGGCTTATGTAATGCGCCCGGGACTTTCCAAAGGTGCATGTTAGCTATCTTCCATGACATGGTTGAACAAACCATGGAAGTCTTCATGGATGATTTCTCGGTCTTCGGGGATTCTTTCTCTTCTTGCCTTGCCAATTTGGAACGTATGCTTAAGCGGTGCGAAGACACTCGCCTTGTTCTAAATTGGGAAAAATGCCATTTTATGGTAAAAGAAGGCATCGTGCTGGGACATAAAATTTCCAAAGCCGGTCTTGAAGTTGACCGTGCGAAAGTCGATGTTATCGCAAAGTTGCCTCCACCTTCAACCGTGAAGGGTGTGAGAAGTTTCCTGGGTCATGCGGGCTTCTACCGTCGATTCATCAAAGATTTTTCTCAAATCGCTCGCCCGATGACCCACCTCTTGGAAAAAGATACTCCTTTTATCTTTTCCAAAGAGTGTCTTGAAGCCTTTGACTCGCTTAAGGATAAGCTTACTAAGGCACCCGTCTTGGTTACCCCTAATTGGGAGCTACCCTTTGAGTTGATGTGCGATGCTAGTGATTTTGCTATTGGAGCGGTTCTTGGACAAAGAGTGAACAAACACTTCCAACCGATCCATTACGCTAGCAAGACAATGACGGGGGCACAATTGCATTATACGACAACCGAAAAAGAGCTTTTAGCTGTTGTCTATGCTTTTGAAAAATTCCGCCCCTATCTTGTCCTTTCTACCACCATTGTGTATACCGATCATTCCGCGCTGAAGTACTTGTTGACAAAGCAAGATTCCAAACCAAGACTTCTTCGCTGGGTTTTGCTGCTCCAGGAATTTAAAATCGAAATTCGCGATAAAAAAGGAGCTGAAAACTTAGCCGCGGACCATCTTAGCAGACTTGAGGATCCTTACCAGGGGGATCATCCGAATAAAGAAATCAATGATTCTTTTCCCTTGGAGACCTTAATGTCTATAAACTCGAAGCCGAATGAAACCCCGTGGTTTCCGGACTTTGCAAACTACTTGGCGGGTGGAATTCTCAAGGAAGGGTTGACGTCCCAACAAAAGAAAAAGTTCTTCACCGACATTAAGACTTACTTTTGGGACGACCCTTACCTATTCAAACAATGTGCTGACCTGATTATTCGCCGATGTGTTGATGGACCGGCAGCGTCTGAAATCCTTGATGCTTGCCACAAAGGACCCACCAGTGGTCACTTTGGTCCCCACTACACCGCTAAAAAAGTGTTTGATTCGGGATTTTATAGGCCCTCCATATATCGTGATGCTCACAATATGGTTAAACAATGTGATGTTTGCCAAAAGCAAGGCAAAATCACACATAAAGACGAGATGCCTCAGAATTTCATTCAAGAATGTGAAATCTTTGATGTTTGGGGTATTGACTTTATGGGGCCATTCCCTTCGTCTAAAGGAAACAAATACATCCTTGTAGCCGTTGACTACGTCTCCAAATGGGTTGAAGCCAAAGCTTTACCTACTAATGACGCAAGGGTGGTTTGTAACTTTTTAAAAGCTCTATTCGCTAGATTCGGTGTGCCTCGCGCCATTATTAGTGATCGTGGGACTCATTTCTGCAATGACCAATTTGCTAGAGTCATGGCTAAGTACGGTGTAAACCATCGTCTTTCCATAGCCTACCACCCACAAACTAATGGCCAGGCTGAAATATCCAACGAGGACTGAAGCGAATTCTTGAAAGAACCATGGGAGAGCATCGTGCCTCATGGGCTGATAAACTTGATGATGCTTTGTGGGCTTTCCGTACTGCTTACAAGACCCCGATCGGCTGTACGCCTTATCGTCTAGTGTACGGGAAAGCGTGCCACCTCGCCATTGAGTTGGAGCACAAGGCTTACTGGGCCTTGAAGTGGGCTAATTTTGATATTAACAAAGCCGGTGACCTACGCAAGATCCAAATCAATGAGCTCAATGAACTCCGTAATGAGGCTTATGAAAATTCTTTGATCTATAAGGAAAGGACTAAGCTCATTCACGACTCTAAGATTAAAAACCGAGAGTTCCATGTTGGAGACAAAGTCTTACTTTTTAACTCTCGGTTGAAAATCTTCTCGGGAAAGCTCAAATCTCGTTGGTCCGGCCCATTCACCATTGCCCAAATTTTTCCATATGGTACTCTCGAGCTCGCTCAACCTAATGGACCTAATTTCAAGGTGAATGGCCAACGAGTGAAGTTGTACTTTGGTGAGGACACCTCTCAAGAGGTGATTCCATCCCTCACCACGTTCCCCATGAACTAATTTTGGGTCGAGTCAGGCTCGTGACTCGGTTATCAAAAACAAGCGCTCCTCGGGAGGCAACCCGAGTATCTATCCTTTTATGTTTTAATCCCCTAAGTGTAGGGGGGGACTTCTCTACGTGTTTGTCTTTGTGTGGTGTGATTACAGGGATAAGTGCACTCTTGGAATTTTTGAAGAACCGTGCTCCCGTGTTATCCGAAATCCGGTTCTATCTCTCAACTATCGTGATTCAATTTTCTTCATACTCACATTTGAAATTGATCACTTTAGTCGTCTCTTCCTTAACTTGAGTTAACCAACGTGCTCAATGTCTTAAGTGTAGGGGAAACTTTTCCCACATGCTTAAACATTGAGGACAATGTTTATCTTAAGTGTAGGGGGGACTTCTATCGAAGTTTTAAGTGGACTTTTCCATGAAAATGCCTTCATTTAACCAGAAAATCCTATTTTTCAACATTTTTTTAATTTTTTATTAACTTTGGCCATTTAGCCGTAATTTTTAAATTTCTTATCGTTGCTTTCATATGTATATATCCCGCAATAAAGTCAAAATTTTTAATAAAGTGGTGTAGCTAGTTTTGAAATCTTTGACATATTAGGCCCGTTGCGTTTATTTTGACTCAACCCGGATAGACTTATTGTAACACCCCCAAAATTACCACGCAGCGGAATACCACTTTGGGGCGCTACTCATAGCACATCACACACAATAATAGAAAACGACCTCAAATGAGACGTTAAAATGTATAAATATAACTTTGTCTAAAATATTTTCCATCCCAAAAGATACCATCAAAGTAGCGTTTTAGTCCCAAAAACCGTTACCAACACAACATGTTCCTCAAAATACTTGAATGAAATGGTTAATTTAAAAAGGATGAAAAATAACGAAGTTTAGACAAGTAAGCACCAACTCCCTCCTTGCATGCTCCGCTGCGCCACTCTGATTACCTGAAATACATGCTTAAAAGGATCAACACAAAGGTTGAGCGAATCTATAGGTTTTGCAAATCATCATTTGAACACAAGTATATAAAAAGCAATTTCATTTATGGTTCCTTTGTGTGACCCTACGTTGGTATACGAGTCCACACCAATTCATTATACTCAACGTACCCATCCATTGTACTCAACGTACCAATTCCATTGCAACACAATTCCCTGGTGTTCAACATACCAATCCATTGTACTCAACGTACCAATTCCATTGCAACACAATTCCCTGGTGTTCAACATACCAATTCCATTGTACTCAACGTACCAATTCCATTTCAACACAATTGCCTGGTGTTCAACATACCAATTCCATTGTACTCAACGTACCAATTCCATTGTACTCAACGTACTTGTTATAATCAAAACAACATTTAAGTTTAAGCAATCATTCAAAAGACTTGTGTTCTAGTTGTTTCAAATAGCATGTATTCCCCCTCGCGGGTTAAAATCAATTAAAACCAGTATAAAAGCGAGGCTATAGACTCACCTTAGATGATATACGAAGCTAGTAGTAGTAGTGATCGCCGAAGTGAAGATGCCTCCCAAATATACACGTCAAAAGCCGCCACCTAACAAATAAGGTGCGCGCTTAACAACATACTTAAGTATCTCAAAACATACTTAGTATAATAAAACCAACGATTCAAAATAGTATGTACATAGACACGACCAATCAATGCAAGTGAATTCCTTCTAAACCCCATAACAAGTACTAGCTTTCCAAGACTAGCACCTTCGATGTTGATCCATCTCAAGATGCCAAATCAACACGGCTCAAGTACCCTAAATGGGTCTCCAATCTCAGAATATACACTCTTACATAAGACTTACATCCTTTTAAAACTTTGAGAAACTAATAGATTAGCCTCTCGCCTTAAACTATGACGCGAGGTTAAGTACCTCCCAAAAATACTCAGCCGGTACTTACCAAAAGTACACGCTGTTTTACCATACCTAAACAACTCCGTTTTCGACGAAACTTGGTGACAAACTCACTCAATATCTGTAGAAGACTCAGTTAAAATTTCATCAAATGATTCACATTTTAGACCCACCTGCTCGACACATCTTTCGACCTTAAAAACCGGACAGTTTTGCACACTTGTATCGTAAAACCGTTTTGACCTCCTTAACCAAAACCATTTACAAATCCGACTCTTGATTATGAAAATAGACTCAAAATGCTAAGTTTAGGGCCTGAGAACAGCCCTTGACCATTTTTGAAACTCAAGTTATAGTCCCCGAGATTTGACCCAATATCGACAACAATTTCGGATTGCGTCGATACTCGCCTCCCGGTACACGAATATTAAAACCTATGTAACTTTTGACTCGTTATGAGTTAGAAGCTCTACCTTATACCGAAACGAGCGTCTCGGCGACTACTACAACAATATCTAATAATATCAACCTTTAATCAACAGCCACTATTCGAAAAATGGCCCTAAACCTACTGATCTAAAATGACTTCTTAAAAATCACATCAATACCCATTTTGACCCATTTTAAACATCATCAATACCTCAAATATGCTATATTAATCATCTACAACATCTCATACCATCCCTAGATCACTTGCATGATTAATATTATAAAAACCCACTACACAAATCATACATGCAATACTTTAAAAATCAAATATAATAATAATAACACCTTTATACAACACAACAATGGATCAAACACCATTGTTCTTGAGTAAAAATCTTTGAAAAATAAAAGTGAATGCATGTAAGTAAAAATCATACCATTAGAATCACCATTGAATTTGGGGAATGGGACTTTGTTTAGTTTTTCTTGAATCAAGCTCAATCAAAAATGGTGGTGGTGTTTTGGTGGTGAGGGTGTCACGGCATAGAGAGGAAAGAAAGGAGGGGAGAGAAATTTTTCTAGTGTGAGAAATTGTATGTGAGAGAATGAGTGGAAGTAAAAAAAAAATTTCCTTTTATATAGTGGAGGAAGGGTAAAACTTGCAATTTGTGCATTATTGTGGACCAAAATGTAAATATTAATTAAAAAAGCGGGAAACGACTATTAGTCAATTTTAAAAATATTTACGAGAGTCGGGTTTCATAAGAATATAAATCTCGTTTGTTAAATCGACCGTTTTAATAATTAAACGCACACAAAACGAAATAATAAAGTTCGACTCGACTTAAAACGTAAATGAAATAAAAATTTCAAAAATATCAAGTATCGAAATAATCGATACTAAAATATAATATTTGGGCATCCATTGGCATCGCGATCACTATTAGTACTATTCAATCGTCACGACGATTAATTATAGTCACACATTACCGGTTTCAACGTAAACCGTCAAACATAACAATACTCACCGTTACTTAGGAACTCAAAGTACGTTACATAGTTAGGGTAAAATGATGACGTTAAGTACGGGATGTTACATTCTCACCTCCTTAAAGGAGCGACGTCCCGGCGCTCGCCTCGCCTCATACTCGTATCGCGCTCTCCTAGGAAAAACGAGGGCACTTCTTATGAAGAAATTCTCACGTTCCCACGTGAATCTCGTTCCACGTCTCGAAATACATCGCACCTTCGTAATGAGGATCTTACTCGGTCTCAAGCGCTTAACCTCTCGATCAAAGGTCTCTACTGATTCTTCTACAAAATGCAACTTGTCGTCAAGTTGTATCTCACCAAAAGGGGATGAATGAGTCCTTATCCGACAGGAGCTTCTTCAAGCTCGACACACGAAAACTTACACAAATTACAAGAGCTCATCCAACGATTTTAACTTATAAACAACCGGTCCCATCCGCTGGGTGATCTTAAACGGTCCAACGCACCTTGGACTCAACTTTTCTCCATTTCCAAAACGGATTGCACCTTTCCAAGGTGATACCTTAATAATTGCCATGCCTCCAACTTCAGATTTCTAACGGCTCCCTACGGTTATTGGCAAAGTTCTTCTGACGACTCCTCACGGTTTACAAGCAATTATCAATCCGTACGATCTTTTCGTAATTTCCCAAATAGTCTCAGTTCTAATTTGTCCTTCATCTACTTTATTCCAGCAATCTGGCGATCTAAACCACCGTTCATGATCCTCACAAAAACAATCACTCCCGAAAGATAGTCGCATGGGTCGCATAAAACTCCATCGAAAACATTCTAGAAAAGAATTGAGACGAGGTAATTAGTACTAGTCGTACAAAATCACCTTACTGCGTATTCTCGAACATGCCAACCTACTACGTCAAACGCGAGTTCGTCGATACGGAAATCCTTCGGCGTATACATTGCGCTATCGGACGCATTACGATCTTATTCAAACACAAAAGACAACACCATGGACGCAAAATCAAGTCACGACATGTTTGTCAAAAGCCAAACCATGCCACATAAATAAATTCAATCGGGTTAACTCATGCTTGCTAAATAGCCAAGCCATGATAAATAAGATCACTTGACAAAACTTTCGGGTAGGTCTAGTCAATTGGAAGGTTATAAGTTAAAGGATATCCACTGACTGGATAACCATGGACGAAATATCAAAAGAAATAACAAGAAAAATATTTCGTCATCAGAGGGTGCTCACACGCGGATCCATGCCGAAAAGATAATACAAAGACACCATCTCACTTCCGCCCACGTGCATTCAAAGTCTCAATAAGCATCGTCGTTGAAGGTCAAAAAGATACTACAAGGTACGTGTTCTCCATGATCGGACGTCATTGGACAATGCCGCCTCAAGTCCTCACAACTTACGATCACTCAACTCGATCACATACCACATAAGTACCTAAAAACAAAGGTCAAACATAAACATCAAATGTAAATCTCCGTCGTTGATCATCGATAAAACCTTGGACTAGCCCTTGATAATACAACTCGATCTCTAAAGTCTTTCCACTTGCGGTGTCGGCAACAACATACTCTTCGAAGTGGAAACGAATTTGTTAATTCCAGTCATTAAGAAATTCGGTCCATTGGCGAGAATTCACAACATATCGGGCATACCATTATCTTCTGCTCCAAGGTTCAACATGCAAAAGCGTCCCACTAACTTTTGCTTCAGCGTTCATCGTACAAGGGCGTCCCAATAATTTCAACTTCAGTGCTCAACGTGATGCATCCTATTCCTCGTTTTTAGTTCGTCATACTAGCCCCAAGAATTTCGTCATCAAGAAAAGTCTTCGGTGACCCTTCGATAGTAGCAAGTAAAATTACAAAATCTTCACATCCACGATAAGTTGTCGTTGATAACTTGATCCTCAGTCAATCCGCAAGTACACACATAAATCCTAGTGACGCTTAAGCGAGTCGCCTACTCTCGGAACGGTCAACGGTTCTTAACAACCTGCTTATAAAGCTCACGATCATCGAGACACATTAGAAATGGTCCATCGGAATAAATCATAACTCGAGAGAAGTACAACGGGTTATTCGTACATAGATGATAATCGACGATCATCATAATGACGACAACATCGAACGATTCTTACCAACAAAATACGAGTCGAAGGAAGACGTACGCACACCAAAAATCCACAAATCGAGCCAGACATACTCGGGCCCACTCATTTATAACTCCTTGTCTACATCAAAAGGCGTCCCCCTCCATGTATACAAGAGTTTATAAATTTATGGTTCGGAAACTTATAACTTTCTTGTTCAAATGAAAAGGCGTCCCAATCCATTTCAACAAGACGATTATAAGTCATCCTACTCAAGTATTACTACCTCTCAACACGATCATATCAAAATACCATGATAAATACAAGGTGTCAATAAACTTACATCATAATTTCCGTATTCAAACGTCCCATTCCATCTGAATAAGGAAAACACAACAATCTAAGGTTCAGTCGTTTAAAATTTTTTTATTCAAATGTCCTAATCCATTTAAGTAAGACAACATTAAACGACTCTTAGTTGGGTGAGTTAAAATCTATATATCTAAATGTCCCATTCCAATTAGATACAAGGCATTAAGCCACTCAACCGAATGACTAATACGAGCATATCTTTGTTGTACCCAAACTATATATATTTGATTAGGATATATATATCTTAAGCCCAACATTGGCATCCTCCTTTTCGTCAAATAACGCAGTCATATAAAACCAAATCACACGTCGCATTACGTAGAAGATGTCGCCTTGGATAAATGGTTCTTCAAAATCATAAGAAGTAACGGAAATAAAAATATCACGTTAATCAATTACGTTTCAATATGAGATGTCCAAAAATGGCACATCACGATGCGACGACAACGATCGAACTTAAACAAGTCGATATGCGATAGATTACGAAACAATATACACGTACCCAAAGTATATAACGAATTCATATTCGTATCATACTACATAATTATCAAGATCGGTGATTGGCGATGAGGCCAACCCTATTCAAAACCGAATTATAAAATGTACAACAATCATTCAAGGACCATTGCTTCGCGTACAATGCCTTTAAATATCATAGTATATTCATACATATACATACTACCATTCCTATATACACATAGGTTCACATAATCATAGTCAAATATAAAGTAATACAAGAATAGCCTTACCGGAGCCATGCGGAGTAGTTGCGTGCTTAAAACTTTTACGACACACCAAAAGTTATAGTTTAGGACATTTTCAAATAAAAAAAAAATCGACCTAGTTCTCTATAACTTGTGGCTCTGATACCATTCTGTAACACCCCCAAAATTACCACGCAGCGGAATACCACTTTGGGGCGCTACTCATAGCACATCACACACAATAATAGAAAACGACCTCAAATGAGACGTTAAAATGTATAAATATAACTTTGTCTAAAATATTTTCCATCCCAAAAGATACCATCAGAGTAGCGTTTTAGTCCCAAAAACCGTTACCAACACAACATGTTCCTCAAAATACTTGAATGAAATGGTTAATTTAAAAAGGATGAAAAATAACGAAGTTTAGACAAGTAAGCACCAACTCCCTCCTTGCATGCTCCGCTGCGCCACTCTGATTACCTGAAATACATGCTTAAAAGGATCAACACAAAGGTTGAGCGAATCTATAGGTTTTGCAAATCATCATTTGAACACAAGTATATAAAAAGCAATTTCATTTATGGTTCCTTTGTGTGACCCTACGTTGGTATACGAGTCCACACCAATTCATTATACTCAACGTACCCATCCATTGTACTCAACGTACCAATTCCATTGCAACACAATTCCCTGGTGTTCAACATACCAATCCATTGTACTCAACGTACCAATTCCATTGCAACACAATTCCCTGGTGTTCAACATACCAATTCCATTGTACTCAACGTACCAATTCCATTTCAACACAATTGCCTGGTGTTCAACATACCAATTCCATTGTACTCAACGTACCAATTCCATTGTACTCAACGTACTTGTTATAATCAAAACAACATTTAAGTTTAAGCAATCATTCAAAAGACTTGTGTTCTAGTTGTTTCAAATAGCATGTATTCCCCCTCGCGGGTTAAAATCAATTAAAACCAGTATAAAAGCGAGGCTATAGACTCACCTTAGATGATATACGAAGCTAGTAGTAGTAGTGATCGCCGAAGTGAAGATGCCTCCCAAATATACACGTCAAAAGCCGCCACCTAACAAATAAGGTGCGCGCTTAACAACATACTTAAGTATCTCAAAACATACTTAGTATAATAAAACCAACGATTCAAAATAGTATGTACATAGACACGACCAATCAATGCAAGTGAATTCCTTCTAAACCCCATAACAAGTACTAGCTTTCCAAGACTAGCACCTTCGATGTTGATCCATCTCAAGATGCCAAATCAACACGGCTCAAGTACCCTAAATGGGTCTCCAATCTCAGAATATACACTCTTACATAAGACTTACATCCTTTTAAAACTTTGAGAAACTAATAGATTAGCCTCTCGCCTTAAACTATGACGCGAGGTTAAGTACCTCCCAAAAATACTCAGCCGGTACTTACCAAAAGTACACGCTGTTTTACCATACCTAAACAACTCCGTTTTCGACGAAACTTGGTGACAAACTCACTCAATATCTGTAGAAGACTCAGTTAAAATTTCATCAAATGATTCACATTTTAGACCCACCTGCTCGACACATCTTTCGACCTTAAAAACCGGACAGTTTTGCACACTTGTATCGTAAAACCGTTTTGACCTCCTTAACCAAAACCATTTACAAATCCGACTCTTGATTATGAAAATAGACTCAAAATGCTAAGTTTAGGGCCTGAGAACAGCCCTTGACCATTTTTGAAACTCAAGTTATAGTCCCCGAGATTTGACCCAATATCGACAACAATTTCGGATTGCGTCGATACTCGCCTCCCGGTACACGAATATTAAAACCTATGTAACTTTTGACTCGTTATGAGTTAGAAGCTCTACCTTATACCGAAACGAGCGTCTCGGCGACTACTACAACAATATCTAATAATATCAACCTTTAATCAACAGCCACTATTCGAAAAATGGCCCTAAACCTACTGATCTAAAATGACTTCTTAAAAATCACATCAATACCCATTTTGACCCATTTTAAACATCATCAATACCTCAAATATGCTATATTAATCATCTACAACATCTCATACCATCCCTAGATCACTTGCATGATTAATATTATAAAAACCCACTACACAAATCATACATGCAATACTTTAAAAATCAAATATAATAATAATAACACCTTTATACAACACAACAATGGATCAAACACCATTGTTCTTGAGTAAAAATCTTTGAAAAATAAAAGTGAATGCATGTAAGTAAAAATCATACCATTAGAATCACCATTGAATTTGGGGAATGGGACTTTGTTTAGTTTTTCTTGAATCAAGCTCAATCAAAAATGGTGGTGGTGTTTTGGTGGTGAGGGTGTCACGGCATAGAGAGGAAAGAAAGGAGGGGAGAGAAAATTTTCTAGTGTGAGAAATTGTATGTGAGAGAATGAGTGGAAGTAAAAAAAAAATTTCCTTTTATATAGTGGAGGAAGGGTAAAACTTGCAATTTGTGCATTATTGTGGACCAAAATGTAAATATTAATTAAAAAAGCGGGAAATGACTATTAGTCAATTTTAAAAATATTTACGAGAGTCGGGTTTCATAAGAATATAAATCTCGTTTGTTAAATCGACCGTTTTAATAATTAAACGCACACAAAACGAAATAATAAAGTTCGACTCGACTTAAAACGTAAATGAAATAAAAATTTCAAAAATATCAAGTATCGAAATAATCGATACTAAAATATAATATTTGGGCATCCATTGGCATCGCGATCACTATTAGTACTATTCAATCGTCACGACGATTAATTATAGTCACACATTACCGGTTTCAACGTAAACCGTCAAACATAACAATACTCACCGTTACTTAGGAACTCAAAGTACGTTACATAGTTAGGGTAAAATGATGACGTTAAGTACGGGATGTTACACTTATCCAAGTTTATTCTAGCTAGTATCCTTAACCATGTAGACCTTAATTGGTTTATTAGGCTAAGCATCCACGAATCTCATTACTTGAGATTTTAAATTGTGGAGGACGAGAAATGATAGAGTCAATTATAAGTCGGTATTCTTGCGCAAGCTCACTTGGTGTAATTATTTGCCTATTCTCCCATCACTTGCTAATAATTTATCTGCAATAAGTAAGGTCGTACGATTTGAAAAGTTACTTAGCTTCTAGCCCAAGATCGTTTAAAAGTTGCTCGGTAATGATAAGAGTTCATAGCCAAGGCATAACTTATGAAGCGGGGCGCGAAGATTGGCGAGTCCGAAAAGGCCCTAACAATGCATGAGGATTCCATTTTATTGCTGAAGATCCAAAAGTGATGTGAAAAGCATTATTCCCAAAATCAATATGAAGGATCAAGACTCACGACGAAAAGCAATCAACTCCCATAAAGATCATGGAGAAGTCTATCCGAAAAGACCCTAACAAGGTATGAGGATAAATAGATCCAAGTCCGAAAAGGAGGCGGATCGTTGTATCTCAAAATCCCAATTAGAGATTGAAGAATAATCATGAAGTCGTGGTCAACAAAGTTGGAGTACCCCTCAAAAGTCTCCAAGTGAAGAAACTCTATTACGATGAGAAGACCATTATCTCAAGAACGTCTCTCAAGATGTGAAGTATGAAGTACATGCCAAATATCGGCCCGAGAAAGGTCTCAAATCGCGAACCAAGTTATGCCAAGATATGAACTTTTTGATATCCCGAGAATCAGTTTTAAGAGATTTTGTCCTTTAGCTAACTATTGATCAAATCGTCCTACTTTGCTTTCAACCTAAATAAACTATCGAAATAAGTCCAAAAATGCATCTTCATGATCATACTAAGACAAAGATAAAATATAAGAGATACACCTAGGAATAAGGGAGTTTAAGCATTTAATTAAGCCATGTGTGTAAGTGTTTGAATTGCTAACTTATAATAACAATGATCTCGTTTTTAAGCTTAGTTTGGGGAACGTGAAACTTGAGGGTGATAAATTTTCGCAGCACCAAAGCCCTAATGTAAGTCATCAATTTCTTTGCAAGTTATTTCCATGTAGCTATTTTCAAGTGAAAATGGTTTTCTATCCTTTTGTTTCCTTCAAGGTCTTAATTTCCTTTAGTACTTTAATTTTTGTTTAGTAGTATTTTAATAAGGCCAAGGTTAATTAATTATGAGAAAAGTGTGAACTTGCTTTATCACTAAGCATTGCATGAGGGCATGGCAATGGTTAAGTGTAGGGGATTTGATAGGTGTGTAAACACCCATCCTTTTACCACTTAATTCGGGCTAAAACGAGACCAAAACACGTATTTAATATCATTTGTTTGGAATTATGCGTGGTTTTTGTGTTTATTGTGTTCTCAGAGCCAACCGGATGAATATTGAAGAAAACATGGGATTGCACGGGTTTTACTGAAGAAAAAGACTCAAGATAAAGTCTATTGTCCAAGAGATGCAAAAGATTTGAAGTCACTGGGCCTATTCGAAGATTTATCGAAGAAAAGGACCAAAGATGGAAGATTTATATAAGTCGAAGAAACTCAAGTCTATTAAACGAAGAAATTAAAAGACGAGTTGAATTTAATCGACGACAAATCCCGAATCAGAATCGAAAACGGAAACTTTTCTGAAAAGACGAAAAGACAAGAAGAACGGGAGAAAGCCCACTCACCAACCAAAAGACAAGGCTATAAATAGCCCTCCCCTCACACATTTAGAGGAGTTAGTTTAGCTAGTCTGGAGTTTTCCTCTCCTCCCCCTTTTTTCTCCTTTCTTGTTCGTAGCATCACCATCACCACTAGGGTGATTGGTGATTTTAATCTTTGTTTTTCAAATCTTGTTGTTCTAATCTTTGTTTGATCTTTTTAAAACATTAATCATTCAATACAAGTTCTTTGTTTAATCTTTCCATTTAATCTTGTTCATC
Organism: Glebionis coronaria; assembly: GCA_025667525.1. NCBI lineage: Eukaryota > Viridiplantae > Streptophyta > Magnoliopsida > Asterales > Asteraceae > Glebionis > Glebionis coronaria. The sequence goes on along the minus strand of CM046875.1, from coordinate 90,761,250 downwards.
TTCATCTTTTTCTTCAAGTTCTTGAGTTTTTTTATTTTTCTTCATTTGATCTTCAAAAGTTGTTGGGATTTATGTTTTTGTTAATGGGATTTGTAGCTTATGGTTAATAGATGCTTTGTGTTTAGTTTTATTTAAGATTTGGTGAAAAATTTGGTGATTTTTGGATCAAAATCGTTTTTCCTTGTTCTTCGGGTATCATATCTGTATCTGGTTTCCCAGACTTCCGAACGAAGCCAAAAACTTCCGAACCAAGAAAAAAACTTCCGAACCAAGGAAAACTTCCGAACAAAGCCAAAGTTCCGAACGAAGCCAAAAACTTCCGAACCAATCTCTTCCGAATCAATTTCTTGAAAAGTTCCGAACCAATTTCTTTATCAAAAGTTTTGAACGAGTGAACAGTAACTTCCGAATCAGTAAGTTCCGGACGAAGCAACACTTCCGAATCAGTAAGTTCCGGATGAGCCTACAACTTCCGAATGAAGCATTAAGTTCCGAATGAATTAGAAACTTCCGAATGAAGGCAAAGTTCCGGATGAGTACTTAAGTTCCGAATCAATCTCTTTGTCAAAACTTCCGAATGAAGGTTAAAACTTCCGAATCAATTTCTTGTTAGTGTTTCTGTTTTACTGTTTATCTGTTTCCTTACTTTTATGTCACAACTTATATTTCATACTTCAACTTTAACTTTAAGTTTAATTTTAATCTTAATTCCAATTTTAAGTTAAGTCTTTGTTAATTGTCATTAAAGTAACTGTCTTTGATTTAAATTGTCATTTACACTTTTTAGTAGATTAGAAAACCAAACCCTTTTATTTAGTAACCAAGAACAATCATTCCACTTAAGACCGAGATCAATTCGAGAGGATATCGAGAGTAAATTGAACTCATATAAAAACCCATGTATCACACACCCTCGTGTACCTCAAATTCCATCCACGGTTCAAAAACAGAGTTTTATTGACCTTACCAAAGTAACCCTTGAAGAAACTTGTGCATCGATCCTTCTTAAAAAACCCAAAAGGCGTATGCCGAGAAAATAAGAGGATCTGGGCCAATTTCTATTACCTTGTGATTTTTCTGAGATTGAGGGATGTTTAGCCCTTGCCGATTTAGGTTCTAGCATCAATCTCATGCTTCATTCTCTTTGGAAATTGATGAGATTGCCTAGACTTACCCCCACGAACATGACAATCGAGCTTGCAAATTGTACACCACTTATACCAATTGGAATAGCCGAGGATGTCTATGTTAAAATTGGAAAGTTTGTTTTTCCCGCGGATTTAGTCTTATCCGATTACGAGTGTGACCCTAAATGTCCCATTATTTTAGACCGACCATTTTTATCGACGGCTCGAACCGTAATCGAAGTTCACGAGGGGAGACTTACTATGAGATATGGGGATGACAAAATGGACTTTTTCGCAAGAAAATACCAAGTGTTTAATGATCATGAAAAAACCGAGGTTTCAAAAACTAATGTTTCAAATTCTAATGATTTCAAAATGTTTACTTTAGCGGAAAGAATGAGGCTTAATGTATGTTTTGAAAGAATTAAGAAAAACGGTTTTAAAGATGATGATTTTAACGATAAAGAATACGTGTACCTAATTCAAAAGGGGATGCGTAAATTTATGGATGAAAAATCACTGTGGGATGTATTTAGTGAAAAAAGTGAAACACCAATTCCGAAGGGCGGCGTTAGTGCCATCACGACAATGACCAAAATGGACTCATCTTCACCACCTTCGAAGGACCACGTCTTTGAGGCTTCAACTTCTAACTCCATCGAAGTGCCTCCTTTTCCTAGCCCAACACCCGTTGAGGCGAAAGGTTTTATCGACATCGATCCTCACGTCTTAGAAAAGTCACCTAAGCATAGTCATTCGACTTGTAAAACCATGGTTGTGAGTGCTCACATCGACTCTTTCTTTGACGATGACGATGGCGATTTTGCCGAGCTTGATCACGTACTTCGAAATCCACATGCAATTTTTTATTCTCCTAAAGAGAAACATGTGAAGTACGATGATTACGAGTTTGATCCCGAGATTGAGGAAATCATTGAACGAGATCTAGCTCTTTTGCCTCCATTTCCACCTACAAGTGAGGTCGATCTTTCCAAAATCGAGGATGAACTAAATGAGTTGGAACATCTTATTTTCAATGACGAACCAACTCATGTGACCACCCAAAATCCAATTCTCGAGGAGTTACCTAATCAACACTCCTCAAATGGAGAATTACGTTTACCACATTCGTGAGGATTTAACTTATCAACGATCCCCACAAAAGAATGATGGTTTCATGCTTGATCGTGATCTCTTCGAGAGAGTTTCTAAAATCATCAAAGAGGGGAATGACAAACCATGGTTTGACAAGCCTATCTATGACGAAGAAATCGATGAGATTGATGTTTATGAGGATGACGAGTATGTAGACCCCGAGGGGGCGGTGTTCTTTATTGATCGACGTTTTGAGAACTTATATAATCCGCCACCCCTAACCGCGACTTAAATGTGATGATTTTTAGCGCGACTAATTTTGAATTTGACACGCCAAATATTTTCGACATTATCAAATCAGGTTTTCATAAAGAGTTTTTAAACGATGAAAAAGGAAATGATTTTAAATGTGATTTGAAAGATTTTTCTACATTGCTAATTCCGTCATCACTACGTTTTATGAGTGCTACCACCTCGTCTACTCCTTTTGACGGCGGTTGGTGTGGATCTAGTGTGGGGGGAAGCCCCTTATGTTCCCTCACATTTCTCCACCGAGGACGAGATTTACGATCCCGAAATTGCTTGTAAAGGGAAATCTCTGTCTTCCGCTGATGCAATAATTGGAAATCTTATTCATTTGCTTGGTGTGAGTCTACCTCGAGTAGCTCATTATGTTGACTTACCCATTGCCCTACCTTTCTACTTCTCATCTCTTTTCTTCTACTCCTTTGGGGTTCTAGTTAGAGTAGCGTTGTTTCGTCTTTCATCCAAAAATGAGGACACTATCTTTGACCCCGGTATACGTGTATCGGGTTATTAAAAGTACTCAATGTACTTTTGGACATTGTCTATCATGTAAGCCCCACCAAAAATGACCATACCAAGATTATCCCTAAATGATCACATTTATGGGGATTCGAGTCGAGCTTTTGACTCGGTTATCAAAAACAAGGTGCCTCGTGGGAGATTCTCATGCTTATCCTTGTAAATATTATTGCTTTCTAATTAATTAACGAAGGGACTTGTGCTCTTCCAACCTTTGTTTTGTGGTTGTTTGTGATTGTGATTTATTAGGTTCATCGTCATCATTGAAGCCTCTCGTGTTCGTTTTACGGATCACTCGAGCTTCGATCGTTGCCTTTGGAGATTCCGATATCCAATGATATCCTTTTATGTTCTAACGTTTATCTTATTAGCATATATCATAAACGGCTTTTAGGTTATTCGTTTTACCCTTTCCGTGCTCGAGATTAAGCATTCGACTTCTTCTCTAGTATGGGGGTGTTTTCACCCCTAGACTCGAAACATTGAGGAAAATGTTTAGTTTTAGTATGGGGGGGGGGGGTGAGTAGATACTTCACCTTGCTCATGTCAACATGCAATCCAATTTTCATCTTTTTGTTATCGTTTTGTTACACAATAAGGCTAAAAATGGCCAAATTTTAAATTTTTTTGTATTTTTCATAAGTGTTTAAGACACGAATGTAGGTTTTCCGATGGTGAGAATAAGAGTAATTTTTGACTCGACCGTGCGTGTTGAGCACTTAGCTTCGATTCCTTAACTTTTTAGGCAAAGTCTCTTAAATGAGGACGAGAAATGATAGAGTTATTTATATGTCTCGTAATCTTTCACGATTTCATGCGTAGTAATTATTAGCTTATTCTCCCCACGCTTTTATAATAAATTGTTAATAAATATTGATTTAGCGTTTTGTCACTATTGTTGGTTTCTAATTTGTTTTAGTAGCTTCCATATAATTAAATTGAGAAAACATTAAGGTATCGCCAGCGTCACAGTTTTGAAGTATTGGCACCCGAATAATCGAAAGCTTCACCTAATAATAAGATTTCAAGTGCTCACCTAAATTAAGCAAAAATTTGAAGCTCACAAGGCCGAAAAATCTATACCCAAATTGAAAGTGAATCAAGCCTTAATCTTTGAAGCTTTAAAGATCCAGAATTCGCTTTAGCGTGAGGATATACGTCTTTAGCCATAATAAAACCACCGATGATGGCGGATAATAAAAGGCAAGGCAAGAACGAAGTCATAATAAAAGCTTCATGGCAGAGTTAAATAAAAGATGGAGGTAAACCTATGATAATAAGGCCCTTCCGTTAGGGGGCGTATAAAAGTCTTGGTAATAAGTCTCATGTTCAAAACCGTTATAAAATCGTTTTTATCGATCCTTCTTGTTAACTTAATTTTTTGACATCGTTGTCTATTAGGGTGAATTATTAATTTAATGATTTTGGCTACAACGTTAAAACTCTATTTTTAGACTTAATCTCTATTCACGCATAAGTCGATGATGTATCCTCGTGATCATTAAGACAAAAATAAATTATAAGAGATATCAATTAGGAATAAGGGAGTTTAGGTTCGTAATTAACACTCATGAGATATGATCGTGTTGCTAACTTATAATAACAATGATCTCGTTACACGCTTAGCATGTAATTGGGTGAAAATCGAGGACGACGAAATTATTTTTAACAAAGCATTCACGTGTTCTTGTTCTATGATCCCAAAAGTCACTTTATCGTGATGAAAACAATACATTATGTCAAACACGTGTAGTAGTTTATTTAAGTTTATGTCTTCAATAAATGTCATCATAAAATGAATTTTGGAAGTGCTATGATACTTAATTCTAGCATTACGTGAGGACACGGCAATGGTTTAGTATGGGAGAGTGATGAGACTGCAATTATACATAGTCTCATCATCCAAATCAGGCTTAAAACGCTTAAAATGTCATTAAAATACCATAAAATATGCTTGTGTTTGTTCATTGTGTATTTTAGGTACGGATATCGTGAATTCACCAAAAGATTACAAGAATCAAGCAAAAACGAACACGGGAAACGAAGCCGCACAAAGAACCAGACCCGAATCATGAATTTCCAAAGAAGTCCTTGAAGTTTTGAAGATTGTCAAGATTGGTCCCTCAAGAACTAAAGACTTGTCATTTTATACCCTTATAAAACCTCAAAATTACATATGGGTCCCTAAAATTGCAAGAATGCACAAGAAAATCCCTTGAAGTATGCCAAAGTTGCATGTTTAGTCCTTGGTTGAAGTTAGAAAAGTCATGGTGCCATATTTGACAAGTGCTCAAAAGATGAATTCAAAGGAAAATAGTATCTTAGCTGATGGAACTTTATATTCACATTTTTGCAAACCTTGGGGGTCAATCTTGCCAGACATCCAAACCTCCCCATCCAACCAACAACTGCCACATCACCCATACCCATCCCACGTCAGACCTACACTCACAGATTAATAAATATTAATCTTTTAAACTAATATTTATTAATCATACTCCAAACCACTAAACAACTTCTTTTCACTCTCACCCCTAAATCACACACCCATAAACCCTAATCTCCCATTTTTTATTAACCATGAATTAGGATTAGATCTTTTCCAGTCTGTTAATTAATGATGCATCTAACCCAACCCCACCTCAGTTCTGGTCTCCAGCTCATTGTATAGGCCCTACGTTGAACACCCCATCACCCCTGCTTCACCAAGAATAACAATTTGGGAATCTTACAGCCATCCAATGGCTCCAGTTTCTTTGTTTTCCCCAAAGTAAAACATTCAAGGGGTGTGATCAATCCAAGAGCTGCTACATCACATGGGTCATGAGAATTCATCAGAAATTCAAATTCGGGGATGGCATCTTAGCATATTCGAAAGGAATCAACAAGGGCAGTTTTGGACTTTCTAGTCTTAGGGTTTAGCAATTTTCATTTTTCTAGAATTTTCTTGTAAAGCCTATTTAAGGCAGGTAGCTTTAGCAGTTTGTTCGAGCATTTTCCTTTCTTTGTAATATTTCTAATTTAATTTTATAAAAAAAAAGATTTTGCTGAGTTCCTTTTATATTTTTCTTAGATATAAAATTTATGTTTATGCAATTTAGTGTAGAATTTTATCAAATTTAATTTTGTTCAAAAGAATTTTTGGCAAATTATTTGAGATCCGGATTATGAGTCTACTGTTTTAAACTGTCTGACAAACAATTTTTCAACATATAACTTCATTAATCTGTTAATATTCGTTGGTTAAAATTGGTTTCGTTTGGGAAGTTTTCAAATTGATTGATTTCTAAAAGTAAAAGTCTTTCTAAAAGTTTTTTTTATCACCATTGTTGTTACTTACTGTTCATAAGCTCATTCCAAAGGCTATCTGACTAATAGCTTTTGGAATAAGCTTTTGAGCTTGCATTTGCTTGTTATTTTCTTAACAGGTGAAATCCATTTGGGTGGTTTTGGCTATTGTAAGTCTAACCCAGTTTACTTCTTTCAATAAGCAAATCTTGCTCACCTCGGCATGAATTCCAATCCTACAAATATGGAGATGGCTTTTCAGCTATAGTAGGGTCCGGAAATGGGTCCCACAAGGTATAACTCGGGCTTGAACCCTCTTATTTGCAAACTTGAAGTTTATGTAGTATTTGGTGGATTTGCAGATTTAGTATGAATTGGTATTAGTTTATAGGTTGTGTTGTGTTATTTATCTGTTTCAAATTTGGTATGCTAGATTTAGGTTTATTTGGGTTAGATTTGGAAACTAGTTCTTTGTAAAAATTTGTCAAGAAGTCTATATAGGAGTGTTTGGGTGTGTTTCCTATAGGCTTAAGTTGGAATATTTACTTGATAAAATTTATTCAATCATGCTTAGTAGGGATTAGTAAGGGTGTTTTTTAGCTTTGTATTCAGTTAGTTTAGTTGCTTAGAAGGAATTACATGATGGACTAAAAAATGGATAGAAATCAGTAGGTCTGTGTAGGACTAGTTTTGAGTTTTAAATGGTAAACCTTGTACAACATCTAGGATAGGCTTAATTTTAGAACTATGGAACATTTTAAGTGATGTATGGTTAGGTGATGAGACTGCTTTTATACATAGTCTCATCGTCTAAATAGGGCTTAAAATGCATTAAATATCATCAAAATACCCAAATATATGCTTGTGTTTGTTGCTTGTGTATTTTAGGTACGGATATTGAGAAAATGACAAAAGATCACAAGAATGAAGCAAAAACGAACACGGGAAACGAAGCCGCACAAAGAACCGGACCCGAATCATGAATTTCCTTTGAAGTCCTTGAAGTTTAAAGATTGTACAAGTTTAGTCCCTCATCTTTAGAGATTTGTCAACTTTAGTCCTCCAAGAATCATGATATTGCAAGAAAAGTCCTTTAAGTGTGAAGACTTGTCAAGAAGTACCCTTAAAGAATGGTCAATGTGACATTTATAATCCCTATGAGAAGTTTGCATATTATTTGTGCCAAATTTAGCAAGCCCTCCATACTTATTACAAAGGGAAATGGATAATAAAACTGCCAAACTTAATTTGAAGTTTTTTTAGAAAGTGAGGGTGATAACTGCCAAACCACAAAACCTATCTCACCACTAAGAGTTTGCCACCTCACCATATTTGACCCACTTACCCAAACCCTACTAAAACCCACCCATATCCGGCCCTATAACCCGACCCACAGCCGAATCCTACTGCCAGCTCAATATTCCACTCACCAACATTAAAAATTGTTAAATCGTTTTAAACATGGCGGTAAACACTTTTTCTAATTAAAACCCAATCCAAATCCCCTTTATAATCCTATAAACCCTAGAATCGAAACTCATTTAAATCAAAGGGTTAAGATTCCATGTTTTCCAAATCCTTAATTTACACCATGTTAATCAAACCCCTACTCCCAAAAACATCACCTCACTACCCTGGTCCCCTCCCCACCTCCCCTGACCCATAAGTTCACAAAAAAACAAGCCTTGCCAGGAACATCTATGTCTGTAAAGGATTCCTTGGTCCCCAATGTTATACCAACGTCTAGGATGAGATTTCACCAGCTGGACATTCACATGTCTTGGCAGTTTGTCACGGGCTCAAGTATTGACCAAGATCTTAGGATTCAAATTGGAGGGCTTTTCTGGAAATTTACATGTTAGGGTTTCTCCTTTTTTTAAGCATTCTAGATAGTTCTGTATGCCCATATATATAAGGTAGCATAGGGGTTTTAATTTTCTTGTTCCAATTTTTATAAATTTTTTGTAATAGACGAATTTTTATATCAATTGAGTTCCATTTTACTTTTTATTGCAAGTCTTTAAATTCACAGTCACTTAAATACTGTCATTTACTTTTCTTGCAAAATTTTTTACATTTCCAAGTCCTATTTATCAAAAACAAATCTTTGTTTTTGAGGTTACTGTAGCATAAGCTATTACCTCAGCTTATTGACAACAAGCTAAGTTAGTAGGCGTATAGGTTGGTTACTTTGTTGGTTTCTACTTTTGAAGAATCTGGTTTAGTATAGAAGGCTTATTCCATTTTGGTTCAAGACTTTTGAAGATATTTCCATTTGTTCTCTTTGCTTATTTGAGGACAAGCTGTATATAATCTCTCACAAGCTTAGGCGATCGTTGAGGGAAAGAAAGGGTGAATTGAGGTTACGAGTTAGCGTGTCATAAGTTTGACAAGCTTTGGACCCAATTGTAAGACTTCTTCTTCCTTCTTTCTTTTTACTGTTCCTGCTTATGTGCTTATTTGCTTATTTTTCTTCTTATTTATTTTTTTTGTTTGCGTATTTTTTTTCACTTTGAATATCAATTATTTACTGCTTGTTTGTTTTAATTTTGCTTTTCATTTTGTAAATTTTCATTATCTGTTGAAAAACTTGTGTTTGGCACAAGCTAGAAATACATTACTAGCTTAGGTTTAAGCTTAGGATGTTTAAGCTTAGGATTCAACTGCTTTTGTTATCTAAGGTTAGGAATAGTATTTGCCAACTTTTGTTCTTCATAAATCTCACGTTTATATAAAAAAAGAAAAAAACAAGTAGTTTTTATAAGTTTCTGCGTATAAGAAATTAGGTTGTTAGATCTTGGTCGAATGTGATTTATGTTTTGAATCTTGGCAAGCAAAATGGTCTAGGGTTATTCTAGCACTGAGTGCATACCTACGTGTATGTTGTTGAGGTTGGATTCAAGTTTCGCTTGGTCTAAAACCACCGTGTGGTCACATATTACAGCAAGCCAACACCATTTGTCCGCCAATCTGCATCAGTAGACTAAGAATGCTAATCTGCATCAGTAGACTAAGAATGCTTTGTTTTGCATTATAAGGTTTGTAAGTTGGTTTATATCTAGGATTTAGGTTGATTTAGGTTTAGAATAGCTGGTGCCTACGTTTTGTTGGTTCTTGGTGGCTTATATTAGCTTTGTAGTAACTATATTTCCTTCATAAACACCACAACCTTCATTCTTTCCTGTCCATTTGCATCAGCAGGGTATTGAGGGTTTAGATTTTTGATCCTGCCTATATAAACTTGCTAGAAAGTAGCTTTAGGTTTACTCTAGGGGTTAGCAATCTGGTTGTGCAGTTAGGAAAAATTTTGGAAGCTCTATTATTTTCCTATAGTCCACTGTTGTGCACAAAGACCATCAGAACCCTACTTTCTGTCAATGCACATTAGCAGGTGCGTTTGGTTTGGTTTTTGGTTTTAAGGTGTTCAAATTGATTATACAGTAGTTTTTAAGGGTAGATTGAAGTGTGTTATATCTGGTTGAGGTGTTTGGTAGCCATTTGGGTAGCCTTTGTAGCGTTGAAACCCACTGTAATGCACTCTAAGTCCACAGCCCAATTTTGGTCTTGTTCACTGTTTGAATTTGGATTTGTGCAAGTTATTGTGTGATTGCACTTGTTGTTTGTGTGTGTATCTTGACTCCCCACAACTCAAAGGTTGTGGGGGTGCCGTTTGTGCCCAAAAACGCCAAGAAATAAGCTCAAAACCAAGCAAATCCGAGCAAAAAAAAAGCCCCCTCAGAGAGTGAAAACTGCCTTTCGCGACACTTTTTAACAAAAAAAGTGTCTAGTTTTGGGAGGGAGGAAGACTCTAATTTGTGACAGTTTTGTGACACAAAAAAAGTGTCACATAAGCTTTGGGAGGGAGGAGAACTAGTGTAAAAAAAAAAAAACAGTCATTTAATAGTTTAAAAAAAAATCATTTAATTAGTTTAAATTGTTTTTAATTCATAATAAAAAATATAAAAGTAAAAAATAAATATAATTTTTTTAAAAAAAAAATTTCTTTTAACATATAGGACGTAGGAAAAATAGATTTGCTTTTGTATAGTTTTAATTTCATAATTATCTTTTTTTTATTTCCTAAGATTATTTTCATTTTAAAATTAAAAAAAGTCATAAAAAAATAGAAAAATGTTCAAAAAAATATTTTTAGTTTTTAAATAGCATAAACTAGGTTTGAAAATAATAAAGTTTGAATTTTGTCCTTTTCTTAGTTATTTTATTTTTTAGGATTTTTATTTAACTTTAAAAATTAATATAAATTAATTTAAAAGATTTCAAAATTTTTGGTTTTCATATTTTTCTTAATTAGGTCTTTTAGGATATTTTAGTGATTTTTAATTAATTTTTAGGTTAATTTTTTCGTTGGGTCGCGTTTTCACGTTCGTACGTTCGCGCGTTTCCGACTGTTTTTAGCGTAATTCGTCTACATTTTCTTTTCTTTCTTTCTTTCCAAAACGAAATCACTCGAATTAATAACGTCTAATATTGTTGGCTAAACACCATACCTCCACCGAGAACGAACTCGATTATTCGTCTTTACGTTTTTCCTAAAACGTATTGATTAATACTTACCACGACTTAGCGTTTGCTTACTTTTTCCTAAGGGTAAGTGAAACGACTAAAAATCACAACATCAAAATGGCGCCGCTGCCGGGGAGGTGTGTTTAGCCATACTTATTTATCGTTTTTGTTTGAGTGTTTACGTTTTTTATCGTAAATACTTCTTTTCATTTTTCTATACTATTAGCCATACAAATAAATAGTGTTAAATAGAACTCTATTAACACAAAATCGTTTTCTCGTTTTTATTGTGCATAATATATTGTATTTATATAGAACAATTAACACACAATAATTATCCAAATACGCGAGAAATCGCACCTCAATAGTTGAGCTTCCGGTCACTATTGTTGTATCGAATTCAAACGAAAATCAAAGGCAAAATAGATAAATACTCTTAATTGGTTTAATCTCGATAAATACAAACTATAAGGTGGGTATAAGGCGGTTGTATTTCACGACCTAAGGAAAAAAGGCTCTTAAGTGCTTCGCGCCGCCTCGTTTTCTCCGCTCGCTTGTGCGTATTTTGAAAGTGACGATTAATTAGGGGTTTGCCACATCAAGTATTATTAATCTATTTTTGTGAGTTTTAATTATTGAACCTCGAAACGTTTTGGCGTTCTGCCAACGTTTCAAAGTCGACGAGGGTTTTTACTTCACGTAATTACCTTCATTCTTCTTGGATTCATTAATCGAGACCTTTGATTAGTGGATAGTTTTTGTAGATTAATCTCTACGTAATACACCAAAATTCCAAAAAAATTAAAAAACCAAAAACACAAAAAGATTCTTCGATTTTTCCCTCTATTTTCATAATTCTTTTTCTCAACCCCTCTAAATTTTAATTCTTCATGGATTTTCAATGCCTAGGTTGTGGGAGACGACTGTTTGGTTCCATATCATGTCCATGGTGTATATGCGAAAGGTGCGGAGATTATATCGACTATGTAGATTTTAGATCTCGTCCCTCATGTAATCCGACCAATTGTTTGTATACTTCTAATGAAGAACGTCACATCCATTGCCTATATTGTGGAAGCCCTTCCCATTGGCACTATGAGTGTCCAATTCAATACCCAAATGGTCACAATCACGAGCCTAATCCGAATTTCGTTGACCAATCTTCGCAATACTCACCGTCATGTGAGTATTGTGGAGATGAACCTTACTATGGGTACGATTGTCAACCGATGAACCAAAATACGTATTTCGACAATCAATTTTCCGGTTTTGACGAATCACACGACATGGGTTACAATTGCAACAATTGTGGGGGGCCTCACGATACTTATTCTTGCCAACCAATAGATTATGATGAACCCAATTCATACTATAATTCCGGTTTTGATAATTTTGAGGCCCCACCATACGATCTCGAACACCAAAATTCTCATGAGTCAAGTAACGAGAGACAAAATTCCTTTGCCTCTTTCTTACAAGACCATGAAGAAGAATTCTTGCAAGGTGTGATGGGAATTTTTAGAAGTATAAGGGGAGAGATTGAAATGGAAAAGCAACGATTGCAAGCTTCAAATATAGATACTTATGCCTCTATGTCTCTTGAGATTCCATATGATTACCAATACGACGATGATGATAGCGATGTTTTCAATCTCGACCCTTATCATGGAAAAACTACTCCCATACCCACTACGGAAACCGATGCCTCTCTAAGTATGGGGGAGACGAATCTTAGCACTAATCCTAGTGTCGAGATCCCTATTCCAATCCAAAGTGAGCCTACGGTTTTTTCTGAAGATGAGGTAAGTGATTTTGCTCTCGATGAATTTTTCCACGAAGATTCCAACGAGGCAAATCACAATAGTGAGTGTGAATCAATTTCTTGTGATGATGTCTCTCCCATTGACACTTCGGGGAGAGAATCAACGACTTTTTCGAACCCGCTTTTCAATGACGATGATTTTTCCGCTAGTGATGACGAGTCACTAATCGACGAGGACGTTCAAAATACCGATTCTAAAATCTTTTCAAACCCTTTATTCGAATTTGATGACGCGTTCATTTTTGGTGACATAAATCCTCTCTTTGATGAGACGTTCGAGGACATCGAGAGTGAGGATTCTAAGGATTCTAAACTCGATGAGCCGGATTTGCTAGTCACCCTCCCGACGTCTCTTACGTTTGAGACTCCTCTTTCTACTTTTGATGTTTCCATTCTCGAGGGGTTCACCGATGGACCGCCTCTCGATGAGAGTGAGGATTTTAGTGAGGCTTTTTCCTTTGATCCGGGGGGAAATTTTGAAACTCCTATTATTGACAATTCTTTTTCTATTTTACCTTTGTTTCAAAGTATCCCTACCCATCCCCTCGGATTTGATGATTTTACATACGTTGTGAGGAGTTTTCTTCCTTACAAGACGTATCCTCCGGGTTTGCGTGTTTTATTTTCAACAAAATGTGAGGATACGATCTTCGATCCCGGTATAAAGGCTTTGCCTTTATTCACGGTTGCTTTTGGGCCTTGATTACATGTAAGTCCCACAAAAAATGACCGAACCAAGTATATCCCTAAATGATCACATTTATGGGGATTCGAGTCGAGCTTTTGACTCGGTTAACAAAAACAAGGTGCCTCGTGGGGGAGACCCATGCTTATCCATGTACATATTATTGCTTTCTAATTAGTTTAATGTGAGGGGATTTGTGCCCTTCCAACCTTTGTTTCGTGGTTGTTTGTGATTGTGATTCATTAGGTTCATTATCATCACGATGAAGCATCTCGTGTTCGTTTTACTTGAGCTTCGATCGTTGCTTTGAAGAATTTCTCGATATCCACATGATATATTCTTTGATGTTCTAACCTTAGGTTTTTAGCACACTTCATAAACGGCTATTAATTTAACGGTTACACCCTTTCCATGCTAGATTAAGCATTCGACTACGTCTCTAGTATGGGGGTGTTTGCACCCCTAGACTCGAAACATTGAGGATAATGTTTAGCTTTAGTATGGGGGGGTGAGTAGATACTTCACCTTGCTTACGTCAACACGCAATCCAAAATTTCATCGTTTTGTTATCGTTTTATGCAAAATAAGGCTAAAAATAGCCAGATTTTAAAATTTTTCTTGTTTTTCATAAGTGTTTAAGACACGAATGTAGGTTTTCCGATGGTGAGAATAAGAGTAATTTTTGACTCGACCGTGCGTGTTGAGCACTTAGCTTCGATTCCTTAACTTTTTAGGCTAAGTCTCTTAAATGAGGACGAGAAATGATAGAGTTATTTATAAGTCTCGTAATCGTCACGATCTTATGTGTAGTAATTATTAGCTTTTTCTCCCAACGCTTTTGATAGTAAATTGTTAATAAATATTGATTTAGCGGTTTAGTCACTATTGTTGGTTTCTAATTTGTTTTGGTAGCTTCCATGTAATTAAATTGGGAAGACATTAAGGTATCGCCAGCGTCACGGTTTTGAAGTATTGGCACCCGAATAATCGAAAGCTTCACCCAATAATAAGATTTCAAGTGCTCACCTAAATCTAGCAAACAATTTGAAGCCCCACAAGGCCGAAAAATCTATGCAAAATTGAAAGTTGTTGATCCCAAACTTAGATCGATTAGCTTTATGTATACGAGATTAGATCAAGTAATACACGTAGAGAAACCTTTGTATATGCTTATGAATCTAAGTGTTATGCGGAATTTAACACTTAAACAAGAACACACAAGGATATAAACAAACTTTCACTTTGATTATCAATATCAAACTTGCTTACAATGAAAGTAGTTTACGAATGAAAACTTATATATAAAAACATTAAACCTAAAGGTCTTCTTTTATAGACATAAGAAGCCTTGTACAATAATCTACGTATCAGCTATTCTAGGTAAAAATAAATATAGAAAATACATTATCGTTCCTATCCTTACTAGATGTATTCTAGAATAAAATAAACGTGTAGAATATATCTTCCATCAGTGCTTGTCTTCAATGTGTCAACGCTTGACTTTATCTTGTCAACGCTTGAGCTGTCAGCGCTTGTTTTGTTCTTGTCAACGCTTGTTTTGTTCTTGTCAGCGCTCAAGTGATCTGGCCTTAATTTATTCCCAACAATCCTCCCCTAAACTTGATATCCACTCTTATGATCAAGTTTCTGAATAAGCATTAAGGACTAGGAGGAATCTTACAAACCTTCTCATATTGATAGTGAATAAATCTGATCAAATCTTTTGCCACGTCACTTGAATAATCTATTTCCAGCTGAGTGTCCTTCATCTTTTCCAAAATAGCCTTGGATATGAAATACTGAGCATCCACAAGTAGATACTCAACAAACTTTGTAGAACTCAAATGGTAAACACCAGCAGCTGAATATAACCTCCATTGAAGACCACTGAGGTCATCTTCAAGATCCTTCCAAATTGCAGGATCCTCATCTTTTGGTCCACACATCCTTTTGAATGTGGTCCAAAGTTTTATTCCATTAGCTGAAGTTGGTGCTTCAGCCTCATCGTCTCCAGCAACCTCCAAAGGTCCACCAAGTCTTCTCTATCACAACTTGCAAACAAAGATATGAGAGTGGTAAAAGTGTGTACCTCCTTGCCAAATCTGCCAATCTTCCAAAACCCACATTCATCTTCTTCATAGCTCACAATTGGGTTCCTGGAATCTAATGGTAACACTTGCACCATATCTGAAGCTTCTAAAGGTGAGAGCTTGAGGCTCTTTCTGATGACAGCTTCACTTGGATATAGTGGATCCATATCTTTGGGAAACTCAAATGAAATTCCCTTCTTCACTGGCCTGGGAACAACCATAGCTTTCTTGAGTTCCATTTCTTCTGCAAGTTCCTCCTTTCTTTCATCTGAAAGAAGTCTGAGAGTGTTTGCTTCCTGCACTCTCACCCAAATGGGATAAGCCCTGTTTTCCAACTCATCAAATGTCAAAGCCTTCAACTTCTGATATGTCCATCCAACTCCATGACATCTGAGAAACATAAAGTAGAGCTCCCTTCTATCCCTTTTCAACTCTGAGACAATATTGCTTGCCTTGTGTTTCAAAATTACCTGGCAATCCTTATGAACTCTAAGAAGAAGCTCCAAACCCCATATTTGATCTGAAATGGTCAAGTCTGGATTATCCATGCATCTTTCTTCCCAAGCATTGTACATTTGAACCACCTCTGGCATGTCAAAGTCAACCTGCAATTTCAACTCTCTCAGCTTCTCTTTAGCCAACTCATCCCCATACTCAAGCCTTTCTGGTTCTATAATCATCAAACTTGAGTCTGAGCTAGCTCCATCACTTCCTTCTTCAGAAGTCACAACAAATGGTGACTTTTCCTTTTCATCCTGTTCCATGATTTGTGCAGCCAATCTTCTATCAAATTCAACTTGAGCTGCATCCTTTGGAACAATCTCCTCTACCATTATACCCTTACCCTTATCTGATGGTGCAATGGTTGGTAAGGTAGATGGTAATACCTGAGTAGAAACCTCCTTGATGATAGATGATGACTGGGATACATCACCTTCATGTGCAGGTTTGTCAACGCCCAAATTTGTCCTATCAGCGCCCAAAATACTTCTATCAGCGTCCAAATTTTCCTTGTCAACGCTCAAATATCTTCCCTCAGTGCCTTGTGTAACCTCTCTCAACATAGCTGTAAATGATAAATTTAAGTTGGTGGGAGAGACTAAGGACGTATCAAAACCTGTTTGTTTCTTTAAAGTTGTAAGGGCCTCAGCAACATCCATTGATTGACCATCATGGCTGCCCTTATCACTCAGATTTATTGGATCTTCCTCCCCTTTGGAAGATTCCTCCATACCCCTCCTAGCACGATCACTTTCCAAAACAACAATCCTCTCCCTCAATTGCTTGAGTTCAAGGCCTTGTGAGCTGACTACTTGTACTAAGTCTGCATTTTGCTTTTGCAAGCTTATGTAGACTGCCGTCAATTCCATAAGAGTCATTGGTTCCATTCTGCCCTCTTCTAAAATGGGGATTTGACCTCCCAAGTCAGATTCATTGGGCAAGGATGAGGACTTAATGATGGTGGGACTGCCTTGGCCAGCATCTAAGACAGAACCAATAGTCCCAGCCTCATCCAGGTCACCAGCCACACTTGTGATGGTGGTTCTCTCTGCTACATGGCTAGGACCACCAGAGGAGAACACTCTAGTAGTCCTTTGGCGTTTCATCAACCTATATTCAGGGGGTGTGGAAGATGGTGTGGAAGAATGGGTGGATGTGGGTTGGTTAAGGGGTGTTTGGGTTTGTGAAGGTTGTGTGTCAGCGTTGGAAATAGGCACATCAACACCAACATTTAAGGTATCAGCGTTGAAGGGGTGTTTGGGAAGAGTGGCTATACCATCAGCATCATCAAGATGCAAGGCTTGGCGTACCAAAGCCTCAGTAACCACCCAAGGTCTCCCATGAACAATAGAAGTCAATGTGGTCACTCTATTAACTGTTGAGGAACTGACAGTGTTCCAAAACTGTTTAATATGTGTGACTAGAATGAGTGGTGCATGAGAAAGAGCATACCTTAATAGGGATGCATTCAAATACGCCACCATTTGTGTGTATTGAGGAAACAGAGTATCATCAGCTTCAAGATATGCAATCATGTTGTGTTGAGACCTGAACCTCAATTCCAATTCTGATGGTTTAAACTTGGGTGCCATTGATGAAAGCTGTTAATTTTGAAGTGTAGAAGATGAAGTTGATAAAAGAAAAATGTGTTAGACAAGAATTATAGATACCCTGTTTAAAATAGGAGCCAAATTTATAGGAGAAGTAGATGCATGTGATAGGCCCAAAAATAGGCAAGTATTTTCAAAAATCAATCATGAAAATATTGAAAAAGTTATAAGTTACCTCATGCATTAAATGAAAGTAACAACTCCTAAAATTACGGCCTAGAAATATGTCAAAAAGTAACAACTGGGCAGGCCCCATTGAGTGTCAACGGTCAAAAATAACCTATCAACGCCCAACGGCTATAATCTTGTCAACGTTTGCCCATAGCCATGTCAGCGTCCAATTTGGTCACAACAACGCTTGGAAAATTCTTGTCAGCGTCCAAAAATAAAAATGTTTTAAAAAATGAAAAATGACCTTAACAAGTAATTTATCCTAGAGAAGATAACCAACAGCTGATAATTATTATAGGGCGGCAAGCACTGTCCAGTTATGCACACTTGCATAAGCAAGATAGACATAACAGTCCTCTAGTGTCCCTTGCTAACCAAAACTCTTAACAACCAAGTTACCTTTAAAAATCCTTGTTACTCCCAGGTAAATCCCATATCAAAATCATTCCCAAGTCTCCCAACAGACCACAACCAATTCTAGGCAAAAAATGTCTTGGCAGCATGCATAGTATATCAAC
Organism: Glebionis coronaria; assembly: GCA_025667525.1. Taxonomy (NCBI): domain Eukaryota; kingdom Viridiplantae; phylum Streptophyta; class Magnoliopsida; order Asterales; family Asteraceae; genus Glebionis; species Glebionis coronaria. The sequence continues at coordinate 90,742,994 of CM046875.1, read as the reverse complement.
TTTGCATGCTACAGTGCCTCATGATTTAGTAAAACTAACTCATACTCACCTGTGGACACAATCTAGAATTGTGATAAGAGTATCATATGGATACCCAAATATCCTAAAGGTTCCTAAAACCTCCCCTTAAACTATGATACAAAAGTTTGCTAAAATCATGCATGAACATAAAAAATTTATGTCAAGATAGGAATGAAACATTCCAACCATCATCCATAAATAAAAACTTGTCCAAATGCTTCTCCAATGATCCATAAGCAACTCTGTATCCAATGGTATACTGCTAACACCATCTGCACATTTAGATTGAAAACCACAAAACTAAATTGTTGCTGACAACGCCCCGATAACACATAACATCGTTGAGGGAAGCTTTGTCAGCGTTAGACAATTATATTGCTGACAACGTTGCAAAAACACTTATCAGCGTACAAGCAACCTTTGTCAGTGTTAGAAAAATATAGTGGAAAATCTAAATTATCAATAAGACCAATAACAATGCATCATCCTGTACATACTTTTACAAAAAGACTCCAAAACACATATTATGTGAGATTGACCATTCCAATACTTGTTACCAAGTATTGAAATCTCCCAGCATCAAAAGGTTTAGTTAATAAATCTGACACATTTTCCTCAGTGTCAACCCTATCTGGTTGTATTAAACCTTTCTCAAAGCAATCTCTTATAAAATGGTGTCTAATTTCTATGTGTTTAGTTTTAGAATGATGTACAGGATTCTTAATGATGCATAAAGTACTATTATTGTCAACAAATATCTTGGTATGCATGAAATTATACCCATAGTCCAACAGCTGGTTCTGAATCCACAAAACTTGACCACAACAAGCAGCTGCAGCCACATATTCAGCTTCATTTGTAGAATTAGCCACCACTGTTTGTTTCTTGCATTGCCAAGAGATCAACCTGCTCCCAAGAAACTGACATCCACCAGTTGTGGATTTCCTATCAAATTTATCACCTCCATAATCACTATCTGAATATGCAATCAGCTCCAATGGTGAATCCTTTGGGTACCACAAACCAAGACCAGGATAGCATCTTAGGTACCTAAAGATCCTCTTCACAGCATAAAGGTGACATTCTTTGGGAGTCACTTGATGGCGTGCACAAGCACACACAGCAAACATAATGTCAGGTCTGGAGGCAGTAAGATACATCAAGGATCCAATCATGGATTTATAGTGCCTAACATCAACATCTTTCCCATCTCCAATCTTTCCCCAAGGGTGTTCTCTATCCATAGGAGTAGTAGCCCTCTTTTCATGTGGAGAAAAGCTAAACTTCTTCAAGATCTCAGCAACATATTTATCCTGGGAGATGAAGATACCATCTTCTTTCTGCTGAACTTGTAAACCAAGAAAGAAGTTCATCTCCCCCATAGCACTCATCTTGAATTTGTCTGTCATAAGCTTGGAGAAACCCTCACTCATCTTTGGATCAGTAGACCCAAAAATGATATCAACAACATAGACCTGGACAAGCAACACATCCTTGCCTTTCTTCTTTGTAAATAGTGCTTGATCTATGGTGCCCCTCTTGAATCCATTGTCCACCAAATAGGTAGACAAAGTACCATACCATGCTCTAGGGGCTTGATGAAGGCCATACATAGCCTTTTTGACTCTATATACTTTATTTGGATGCTCTGGATCCTCAAAACCAGGAGGTTGCATTACATATACTTCCTCAACAATGGTGCCATAGAGAAAGGCACTCTTGACATCCATTTGATAGACAGTGAAGCCCATGCAGGATGCGTAAGCTAGAAAAATCCTTATAGCTTCAATCCTTGCAACTGGTGCAAAGACTTCCTCATAGTCTATCCCCTCCTCTTGTGTATAACCTTGAGCCACTAACCTTGCCTTGTTTCTGACCACAATGCCTCTTTCATCTCTTTTGTTCCTGAGAACCCATCTTGTCCCTATAGGTCTGACATATCTAGGACAATCAACCAGCTCCCAAACATCCTGAATTGCAAATTGGTGAAGCTCATCCTGCATTGCTTCCACCCAACTTGGTTCTTTGAGAGCATCAAATATTTTCTTGGGTTCCTCTTGTGACAGAAAACAGGCAAACAAACATGCTTGCACAAGAGGGGTATCAACCTTCTTGTGTATATTAGCAATAAACCCACCAAGACCTTGATGAGACCTTCTAGTCTGAACTAGAGTCATAACATCACCAATGATCTGGGAAGGGGGGGTGATTCTTCATTGTAGAAGTGAGAACTCCTCCTTCAAAAAGTCTGGTGTCCTCAACCTCATTCTCCATATTGCTAATGTCTTCTTCATCAGACTCTCTTCCATCAACATGAGGATGAACCTCTTCATATATATTGGAAGGTTCACCTTGTTCAAAATTGGAAGAGAAAAGATGGGCAGAATTGTTGTCAACGCCTGAACCTTGTTTGTCAGCGCTTGGGCTAACAACGCTTGAAGTGTGGTTGTCAACGTCTGAACCATCAATGTCTGAATTGGTCTTGTCAGCGCTAGATTTGCCTTTGTCAGCGCCTGAAGGACCATGCATGTTTGTATCTTGTAATACTTGGAAACCACCATTATCTTGTCCAGCAGCAGCAGCAGCAGCAAAAGCATCTGTCCAAATGGGAATTGTAACAAATTCTTGAATAGGAGATGTCTTTTCTTCTTGTGATCCAACCTTTTCATGAACCTGTGTACCTGAAACATCAACAACTTGTTCCTCCACAACATTTGAAGTTACCTTCACAATGTCTGGATTAGTGACAGGCATATAATTTAAAGTTCTAGATAAGGGTTCCAGGTCAAACAACCAATTAGGACCACTTTCAGGATCACTAGGTTTATTTTCTAAAAACCTAACATGTACTCTTTCAACTATACGTTTGTCCTCTTTAAGATAAACCCTATAACCCTTGCTCTGGACTGAATACCCCATGAAGTAGCCCTCATCACCTTTTGCACTAAATTTCCCTAAGGCATCACTAGTGTCTAGTACTACTACATGACAACCAAAAGGTCTGAGAAAACCAATATTAGGTTTTCTTCCCCAAAGTAACTCATAAGGTGTTTTGTTCTGAATTTTGTTAACCAATGCTCTATTTTGCACATAGCAAGCTGTATTAACAGCCTCAGCCCAAAAGGCTATAGGAAAGTGAGCATCAGCCAACATTGTTCTGGCTGCTTCAATTAGGGTTCTATTTTTCCTCTCAGCAACCCCATTTTGTTGTGGGGTTCTAGCAATACTAAATTACCTTGTAATTCCTTTCCTGGCACAAAAATCATCTAGCTTCTTATTCCTAAATTCTCCACCATTATCACTCCTAAGCATTTTAACCTCATTGCCAGACCTCTTCTCAATCTGAGTGATAAAATCAATAAGAACATCAGCTGTGTCACTCTTCATAGCTAGAAAGAATGTCCAAGTAAACCTAGAAAAGTCATCTGTGATGACAAAGCAATATGACTTACCATTCAAACTTTCTATATTGGTTGGACCAAAGAGGTCCATGTGTAGCATATGAAGAGGTCTAGAACTAGTGTGCACCTATTTAGACTTGAATGAGACCTTGTGCTGCTTGCCTTTAAGACATGAAACACAAGAGTGGTCATTGTGGAAGGCCTTCTCAGGCAAACCATCAACTAAACCAAGCCTCACAAGTCTATTTATATTTTTAAAATTTATGTGCCCTAGTCTCCTGTGCCACAAATTACTCTCATCTACTGAGGCCTTAGCATAAAAACAAGACATATTATTATTCATTTTAATCCCATTTAAATTAACATTATATATGTCCTTATGCCTAGGTGTTCTATACTCAATATATTTCTCATCAGGGATCTTAAAATCCTTGCTTAACACCAAACACTCAGTATCAGTAAAAAGAACTTTATTCTTGTTATCACAGACTTGTGATACACTAAACAAATTGTAATCAAGTTCTCTTACCAGGAAGACGTTCTCAAAACGCAGATTCTTGGTGAGAAGGGTTCCTTTGCCTGTGATAGTACCATATCCGCCTCCAAAGTATACCTTATCACCATCTTTAATAGGAGAGAAGTTCGTCAGATAGTCTTCCTTTCCTGTCATGTGCTTTGAGCATCCACTATCCCAATATCCATAATCATTGACCTGTCTTTGGATGCCCTGCACATAAAGAAAACAAATTAGTTTTCTTTGGGATCCCATGTCTTAAAAGACTTGGATTCATCTGGTTGTTCAATAAGAACAGACTTAGTTCTCACAACAACCCCATTCTCATCCTTCTTAGGATGAAATACCCAGTTAACCCCAATAGGTTTTGTAATGACCTTTGAAATGTAATTAAATTTGTTGCAGGTCATTGAAATCCCATTATCATTAGGATTCTGATCTTTCTTGGGTCTCCATGTTAAGCTTGAAAAAGCTTTAGACCCCTTACATTGTGGTTGCAAATATGTAGGTCTGGTCACGTTTCTGTCAGCGTTAGAATTTGTCCTGTCAATGCTGAAATTACCCTTGTCAGCGTTGAACCTAGGGTTTGCTACAAAAACCCATTGCCTATTTGACCAGGTGTTTGTCTTCTGAAATGGTCTTTGTCCATAAGTGTTAGACCCTCTAGTAAAGAATGGGGCAGGTCTAATCACTTGTGGACTTTGCTGCACACAAGGTTTGGGTCTGACAACGTTTGACTTCCTAACAACATTGACTTTGTTCCTGTCAGCGCTGAAATTGTTCCTGTCAGCGCTGGATTTAGGAGCGTTGACACACTTGAATGCCAAGTGTGAAAAGCTACCACAAGTGTAACAGGCTTTTCTAGACACAACCTTAGGTCTAGAAGAGAAGAAGCCTGTTCCATGATTTCTAACTTGACTCTTGGGTGACCTAGTATTCCTATACATCTTTGCATATTTAATGCTAGGTTTTCTATAAGTGTTTGAGCCTAGGTCAACAGCTTTACCAATGATTGGGTTAGTAACCTTAATGGGTGTTGACTCATTTGGACTTTCACATAGCAAGCCACCCTTGACAAACAAAGTAGGGTTAGCTTTCTTCCATTCATTCAGGTCAGTCAACTTTTGTTGATACTCTTCAACTGGAGTGACAACTCTTGGTGGAGGAATGAATTCCTCCTCTTGGAGCTCTGGCAAACCAGTCCAAGATAAGTCCCTTTGTTGGACACCATAGAAGTCACCAGCTGGTGGTGGAACCAAAGAGTAATCATTCATCCCAATCCCAGTCATGTCCTTAGGATCCCTTTGTTTAGCTACACAGTCTCCTAGGGTTTGGGTGGCTCTATCAAATCTTTGAATTTTGAGGCCAACATTATCTTTATTCTTAATGGCCTCATCTAACTTAGCCTGTAATTCACCATTAACCCTTTCCATGATGTTTCTAATATCCATACTACCCTCTAACTCATGTTTTAAGATATTGATTTTATCTTTTATTTCAAATTCCATTTTCTTGTATTCAGAAACGGTTTTCTCAGTATCAGTAAGAGCTAGTTGGTAATTAGACAATTTACATCTTTCAGTACTCATATCATCTTTTAATTTTAACACCTCTTTGTTAAGTTTTTCAGTATTTAACCTACAACCTTTGCTACAAAAAGCATCATCATATACCTCATTATCAGATGAAGAGGAGGAGTGTGCCATGAGAGCATATTCAACATGCTCTTCTTCTTCAATATCAGCAACCAAAGCTTTGTCCTCTTCAACATTCTTAGCCAGATAGCTCCAATCCCATCCCATACCATCAATTCCTTGAACTGCAACCATGGCTTTGGAATCTTGAGTTTTAACAACCTGACTTGAGGGTTTACCAGCATCAGATCTTCTAGGAGATCTGCATTCCCTCATGAAGTGCCCCATACGATGGCAGTTGTAGCATTCAACTTTGGATTTGTCAAATCCAGTTGTGTCTTTAGCATTGAAGGTCATTTTCTTCTTAAACCTTCTGTTCCACCTGTTTGCTCTTATACTAGCAAGAGCCATGTTCCACTTGATGTCCATCTCTTCCAAGTGCTCATCACTTATCTTCTCAATATTCTCATATGTAATCACTGAACCATTGGGCAAAGAAGCAATGTAAGCACAAACAGTATCCAAATCTAAACCAGCAGGTTTAACTCTTGGGGAGTCATTCTTGTATGTGTCAGCGTCTGAAAAGGAGACGTTGACAGGACTTGTTCCAGCGCTGACATATGATGATCCAGTAACTGGATGCATGTAAGAGTCCTTCTTATTGAATTGACCTTCACTATGAGAGAAGAAGGCCATGTTGCTGGTGGTAGACTTGCTTCCATGCTCTAAAATAGTTTCATCCTCCAACAGCCTTAGTTTGTTGTAGATGTCATCAAACGAGGAGCTCTTGTAAGTATTGTTGGCAAGAATAGATCTTGCCTCTATCTTCCATGCCTCACCAAGACTTTTAAGAAAGGTAGCATTGATGTCAACATCACCAACTTGTGTCCCCATGAAGGACAACTTGCTTGTAATGTCAAGCAATCTGCTTCTCACACTACTCAGTTTCTCATTGGGTTGAGATTTGAAGACAACATAATCATGCAGAAGTTTCTTTTTATTTTCTTCCTTAGTGTCTGCATTGCCACCATATGCAACTTCAAGAGCTTCCCAAAGATCCTTAGCAGATTCATAGCCTCTATATTTATGCTGGTTTTCTTGTCCCAAAGAGACTTTCAGAATATTTAGGGCTTTCATGTCAACCCTTTTCTTTGCAATGTCATCAGCAGCCACAACTCTACCATCTCCAGGTTTTTCTCTCTTATCCTCTTTAGAACATCCAGCAACAGCTGATCTTTGAGCAATGACATCAAGAATCTTTTGAGCCTTATTGAATGTGTTTCCATATTCAATAATCTCCCAGAGTGTGTAGTCATAGATCCCCAGATATTGTTCAAAGTTGAACTTCCATAAGTCAAAGTTGGTTGCATCAAGCATGGGAATCTTGATGTTTGGTAAAGCTGAGGAAGAGGAGGTTATTGCTTCAGACATGATGTTGTTAGGGTTTTTGAGAAAATTAGGGTTTTGGTGATTTTTAGGGTATCGGTGTTCTTTAAGATCAAAAGTTCCTCAACAAGCTCTGATACCACTTGTTGATCCCAAACTTAGATCGATTAGCTTTATGTATACGAGATTAGATCAAGTAATACACGTAGAGAAACCTTTGTATATGCTTATGAATCTAAGTGTTATGCAGAATTTAACACTTAAACAAGAACATACAAGGATATAAACAAACTTTCTCTTTGATTATCAATATCAAACTTGCTTACAATGAAAGTAGTTTACGAATGAAAACTTATATATCAAACATTAAACCTAAAGGTCTTCTTTTATAGACATAAGAAGCCTTGTACAATAATCTACGTATCAGCTATTCTAGGTAAAGATAAATATAGAAAATACATTATCGTTCCTATCCTTACTAGAAGTATTCTAGAATAAAATAAACGTGTAGAATATATCTTCCATCAGTGCTTGTCTTCAATGTGTCAACGCTTGACTTATTCTTGTCAACGCTTGAGCTGTCAGCGCTTGTTTTGTTCTTGTCAACGCTTGTTTTGTTCTTGTCAGCGCTCAAGTGATCTGGCCTTAATTTATTCCCAACAAAAGTGAATCAAGCCTTAATCTTCGAAGCTTTAAAGATCCAAAATTCGATTTTGCGTGAGGATATACGTCTTTGGCTAATAAAACCACCGATGAGGCGGATAATAAAAGGCAAGGCAAGACCGAAGTCATAATAAAAGCTTCATGGCGAAGTTGAATAAAAGATGGAGGTAAACAAAAGATAATAAGGCCCTTCCGTTAGGGGGCGTATAAAAGTCTTGGTAATAAGTCTCATGTTCAAAACCGTTATAAAACCGTGTTTATCGATCCTTCTTGTTGACTTAATTTTTTGACATCGTTGTCTATTAAGGTGAATTATTAATTTAATGATTTTGGTTAAACCGTTAGAACTCTATTTTTAGACTTAATCTCTATTCACGCATAAGTCAATGATGTATCCTCGTGATCATTAAGACAAAATAAAATATAAGAGATACCAAGTAGGAATAAGGGAGTTTAGGTTCATAATTAACACTCATGAGAAGTGATCGTGTTGCTAACTTATAATGACAATGATCTCGTTACACGCTTAGCATGGAATTAGGGTGAAAATCGAGGACGACGAAATTATTTCTAACGAAGCATTCACGTGTTCTTATTCTATGAACCTAAACGTCCCATTTTGCGATGAAAATCATACATTATGTCTAAAAACTCAAGTAGTAGTAATAGTAGTAGTGTAGCTAGTTTATCATTTCAATAAAGTGAATAAAATGAATTTTGGAGATGCTATGATACTTTATTCTAGCATTGCGTGAGGACACGGCAATGGTTTATTATGGGGGAGTGATGAGACTGCTTTTATACATAGTCTCATCGTCCAAATAGGGCTTAAAATGCATTAAATATCATCAAAATACCCAAATATATGCTTGTGTTTGTTGCTTGTGTATTTTAGGTACGGATATTGAGAAAATGACAAAAGATCACAAGAATGAAGCAAAAACGAACACGGGAAACGAAGCCGCACAAAGAACCGGACCCGAATCATGAATTTCCTTTGAAGTCCTTGAAGTTTGAAGATTGTACAAGTTTGGTCCCTCATCTTTAGAGATTTGTCAACTTTAGTCCTCCAAGAATCATGATATTGCAAGAGAAGTCCTTTAAGTGTGAAGACTTGTCAAGAAATACCCTTAAAGAATGGTCAATGTGACATTTATAATCCCTATGAGAAGTTTGCATATTATTTGTGCCAAATTTAGCAAGCCCTCTATACTTATTACAAAGGGAAATGGATAATAAAGCTGCCAAACTAAATTTGAAGTATTTTTAGAAAGTAAGGGGTGATAACTGCCAAACTACAAAACCTATCTCACCACTAAGAGTTTGCCACCTCACCATATTTGACCCACTTACCCAAACCCTACTAAAACCCACCCATATCCGGCCCTATAACCCGACCCACAGCCCAATCCTACTGCCAGCTCAATATTCCACTCACCACCATTAACAATTGTTAAATCGTTTTAAACATGGCGGTAAACACTTTTTCTAATTAAAACCCAATTCCCCTTTATAATCCTATAAACCCTAGAATCAAAACTCATTTAAATCAAAGGGTTAAGATTCCATGTTTTCCAGATCCTTAATTTACACCATGTTAATAAAAACCCCTACTCCCAAAAACATCACCTCACTACCCTGGTCCCCTCCCCACCTCCCCTGACCCACAAGTTCACAAAAAACAAGCCTTGCCAGGAACATCTATGGCTGTAAAGGATTCCTTGGTCCCCAATGTTATACCAACGTCTAGGATGAGATTTCACCAGCTGGACATTCACATGTCTTGGCAGTTTGTCACAGGCTCAAGTATTGACCAAGATCTTAGGATTCAAATTGGAGGGCTTTTCTGGAAATTGACATGTTAGGGTTTCTCCTTTTTAAGCATTCTAGATACTTCTGTATGCCCATATATATAAGGCAGCATAGGGGTTTTAATTTTCTTGTTCCAATTTTTATAATTTTTTTGTAATATACGAATTTTTATATCAATTGAGTTCCATTTTACTTTTTATTGCAAGTCTTTAAATTCACAGTCACTTAAATACTGTCATTTACTTTTCCTGCAAATTTTTTTACATTTCCAAGTCCTATTTATCAAAAACAAATCTTTGTTTTTGAGGTTACTGTAGCATAAGCTATTACCTCAGCTTTTTGACAACAAGCTGAGTTAGTAGGCTTATAGGTTGGTTACTTTGTTGGTTTCTACTTTTGAAGAATCTGTTTAGTATAGAAGGCTTATTCCATTTTGGTTCAAGACTTTTGAAGATATTTCCATTTGTTCTCTTTGCTTATTTGAGGACAAGCTGTATATAAGCTCTCACAAGCTTAGGCGATCGTTGAGGGAAAGAAAGGGTGAATTGAGGTTACGAGTTAGCGTGTCAGAAGTTTGACAAGCTTTGGACCCAATTGTAAGACTTCTTCTTCCTTCTTTCTTTTTACTGTTCCTGCTTATGTGCTTATTTGCTTATTTTTCTTCTTATTTATTTTTTTGTTTGCGTATTTTTTTCACTTTGAATATCAATTATTTACTGCTTGTTTGTTTTAATCTTGCTTTTCATTTTGTAAATTTTCATTATCTGTTGAAAAACTTGTGTTTGGCACAAGCTAGAAATACATTACTAGCTTAGGTTTAAGCTTAGGATGTTTAAGCTTAGGATTCAACTGCTTTTGTTATCTAAGGTTAGGAATAGTATTTGCCAGCTTTTGTTCTTCATAAATCTCAGGTATACATAAAAAAAAGAAAAAAAACAAGTAGTTTTTATAAGTTTCTGCGTATAAGAAATTAGGTTGTTAGATCTTGGTCGAATGTGATTTATGTTTTGAATCTTGGCAAGCAAAATGGTCTAGGGTTATTCTAGCACTGAGTGCATACCTACGTGTATGTTGTTGAGGTTGGATTCAAGTTTCGCTTGGTCTAAAACCACCTTGTGGTCACATATTACAGCAAGCCAACACCATTTGTCCGCCAATCTGCATCAGTAGACTAAGAATGCTTTGTTTTGCATTATAAGGTTTGTAAGTTGGTTTATATCTAGGATTTAGGTTGATTTAGGTTTAGAATAGCTGGTGCCTACGTTTTGTTGGTTCTTGGTGGCTTATATTAGCTTTGTAGTAACTATATTTCCTTCACAAACACCACAACCTTCATTCTTTCCTGTCCATTTGCATCAGCAGGGTATTGAGAGTTTAGATTTTTGATCCTGCCTATATAAACTTGCTAGAAAGTAGCTTTAGGTTTACTCTAGGGGTTAGCAATCTGGTTGTGCAGTTTGGAAAAATTTTGGAAGCTCTATTATTTTCCTATAGTCCACTGTTGTGCACAAAGACCATCAGAACCCTACTTTCTGTCAATGCACATTAGCAGGTGCGTTTGGTTTGGTTTTTGGTTTTAAGGTGTTCAAATTGATTATATAGTAGTTTTTAGGGTAGATTGAAGTGTGTTATATCTGGTTGAGGTGTTTAGTAGCCATTTGGGTAGCCTTTGTAGCGTTGAAACCCACTGTATTGCACTCTAAGTCCACAGCCCAATTTTGGTCTTGTTCACTGTTTGAATTTGGATTTGTGCAAGTTATTGTGTGATTGCACTTGTTGTTTGTGTGTGTGTGTCTTGACTCCCCACAACTCAAAGGTTGTGGGGGTGCCGTTTGTGCCCAAAAACGCCAAGAAATAAGCTCAACAAAAAGCAAATCCGAGCAAAAAAAAAAAGCCCCCTCAGAGAGTGAACACTGCCTTTCGCGACACTTTTTAACAAAAAAAGTGTCGCTTATAGTTTTGGGAGGGAGGAGGACTCTAATTTGTGACAGTTTTGTGACACAAAAAAAGTGTCACATAAGCTTTGGGAGGGAGGAGAACTAGTGTAAAAAAAAAAAAAAAAAGTCATTCAATACTTTAAAAAAAATCATTTAATTAGTTTAAATTGTTTTTAATTCATAATAAAAAATATAAAAGTAAAAAAAATATATAATTTTTTTTTAAATTTTCTTTTATCATATAGGACGTAGGAAAAATAGATTTGCTTTTGTATAGTTTTAATTTCATAATTATCTTTTTTTTATTTCCTAAGATTATTTTCATTTTAAAATTAAAAAAAGTCATAAAAAATAGAAAAAAGTTTAGAAAAATTTTCAAAAAAATATTTTTAGTTTTTAAATAGCATAAACTAGGTTTGAAAATAATAAAGTTTGAATTTTGTCCTTTTCTTAGTTATTTTATTTTTTAGGATTTTTATTTAAATTTAAAAATTAATATAAATTAATTTAAAAGATTTCAAAATTTTTTGTTTTCATATTTTTCTTAATTAGGTCTTTTAGGATATTTTAGTGATTTTTAATTAATTTTTAGGTTAATTTTTTCGTTGGGTCGCGTTTTTACGTTCGTACGTTCGCGCGTTTCCGACCGTTTTTAGCGTAATTCGTCTACATTTTCTTTTCTTTCTTTCTTTCCAAAACGAAATCACTCGAATTAATAACGTCTAATATTGTTGGCTAAACACCATACCTCCTAATAATTCGTTTTTAGTGTAGTTGTCTTCTCAGCTCGATTCGAATTGATATAACGTTTTCTAGCAAAGACTTAATTGTTCTTGGTTGTAAAAACTTGTTTTGGTATTTAGGCTACTTTGATAAATTTTGACAAATAAAACTCCTAAAAATGTAAAATAATTTCTATACTACGTATACATACTACACTAAAAACATTTAACACGTATTGAAAACAAAACTCATCATACAAAATACAATTTCACAAATTGTATAAAAGTAAATCTACTTTTAAAGAAAACAAATCTTAATAGGAATTAAAGCCGTGACATATACAAAACTCATTACAAGAAATTTATTCAATGAGTTGACTTCAAACCTAGTGGAAACGCTTTAAAGTTTATAAAAACTGATTTTGGAAAAAAGAACTAAAAGAAAATACTCGTGTAATAGTAACCTATGACATCTTATTTCGTTGAAAGGAATTAAAAGAAATTGATGAAGACCTATGACAAGATAAATGCTATGTAGCAGTGGTAAGTCTATATGCACCTAAGCTGCGGGTCATAAGTTCGATTCTAACTAAGTACACTTTTTATTTACTTATAATATTCCATCACAGTTACCTAAACTTACTAATATATCAGTTCCAATCAAAAATTTAAAACATAGAATTCATGAACTTATATTCCTTAGTCAAACAGTATAGCTACAATCAGACAGAAACAATGTAAAAATAACAATCATCACTAACCGACCTAAAGCTTAAGCTAACATATTACTAATCCATCCTAACTGAATTTTAGCTGCCAAATTGACAAAAACTGGATACAAACTTTACATAACAATGACCCTATTTACTACTTAGCTGACATGATGTAAACTTTACTCTATACTACCTGTTCATCAAATTCCTATCATCTAACAGCCTAAGTTCTAAGAATTGAAGATCACGCAGTGTGTACTAATGCCAAACATCCTATAACAGACTTGCTATAACTGGACAGTAACTAATAAAAAAAACAATACGCACAGAATGATAGTAAACAAGCAACTAACTAAGATGAGAATATCAAGCAAGATTACACTAATCTTTATACTACAGAAACGATCTAACAGATTAATTCTAATAAATGCAGAAAATTGAATTCACGCTTGACCTTCACATCCGTAGTCTAGTCCGCTGATGGCGAGGGTTCAGCGCTGAGCTGCCCTTTCTATCTGCTACTGAAATCGAAGCTACTTGAACCACCAGTTACGAATCCTTTCTATCTCCAAATCTGATAACCTGTAAAATCAAAACAAAGCAAAGAAAAACTCGACAGATCCGTCGATTCTGAATCCGCATAAACTCCAAAATACACCTGCAAAATCAGACCGAAAACGAGAAACCAAATGTATGCTATCTACTGCTACTGCTGATATTAAAGGAAAAGAACGAGACAATTGGTATCTACTGTATCCAAAATTGAACTGAACTGAAAATCTTAACGAATTCGATCTACACAAAAAGCAACCTGTATAACCTGCATAACCTGCATAACGAAACCTGCATAAACTATAACAAAGCAATGCACATCACGTGCACAATCTTATCTATTCAAAATTAAGCTCAATCTTAGAAACTACTAAAATTCCTTTCGGATGAACAGTAACTCGATCTAAACTGAAAAATGTTAACAAACTGATTATCAAATCTAAAAAAACTGAACAAGTGCTTCTTAAAAATCTTTTTCAATTGAATAAGAAAATGTAAAAAAAACAAGTAAATCACAAGCTAAATGAGTGAATTTTTTAAACTGAATTACCAAATTCGGAACAACCTTTAAACGAAACTTAAACTGAAATCATCACAAAGCTCAAAACTTATGTAAAACAGTTTAGCTATCTGAGTTACACAACATAAGCTCGGTTAAGAGCTTATGAACACTAAAGTAACAGCTTATAAAAGAAAAGATCAACGCAACTCACGTTTATATAGAAAGATTATCGAAAGGTTTTAGATCAACCTCATAAGCTATTATGAGCTTATAATAGAACTATAAGCTGAAAACAGAATAAGAAGTAAATGAAGGAAGAAAAGCTTGAATTCATTAATGGCAGAAATCAAATTCGGTTACAAACTGAAAACTGAATCTAACTGATTTCTTAACTGAAAATCAAAAAGAACTTTGAGAGAAAATCTAACTAACTATTTCTACTCCGAACTAACTAGGTGAAACTACTCCTATGCTAACCGAATGCAAATGAGAGCTTCATCTTCTTTTTATAGCCAGCGAGTGGATTGATGTGACGTGTTTCATCCAATGAAAAGTGGACACGTGGAAAATACGAGGATAACTCGTTCTTCATCTTCAATCCAAAATTGGGGCTTTCTTCGTTCTTCCTTCTTAATCAAATTCATTGGCATCATCATGAAGAGGAAAGGAAAATGAATGTTTTTGCTGTTATAAGCTTCGCGTGATTCTTCGTAGATCGTTTGTGAATGTGGATTGCAGGTTTTGGAGTGAAGGATATAAACTCTCTCTCTCTTCGTTGGGAAGAAGAAGACGTGTTCTTCTGTTTTGTGTCTTTGACCGGTTTTGGTCAAATGACCAAGTTAAGTAAATCACTTTCCACTTAATTGCTATTTAGTCCCTCTTCTTGTATTTTCTTTCCAAATGTGGTTAAGTACTTTTAGCAAATCTATCTTTTCATCCTTTATCTCATGAAACTTGCAAATTAAGCCCTCCATCTTGGTGAATAATGGCAAATATGGTCCTTGAAAGCATCTTTCGTCTTTTTCTTCGTCTTTTGATCAAATAAGTCCTTGAAAACTCGTGTTTGTCTCAAATGTACCTATATTACCTGAAAATACACAAACACCAAATACACGCGTAATTCTGATAATTAACAGTTTAATATAAGGTATTCGACTGTGTTTTGAGTGGTATTTGGATCATAATTGATGAGTGTTTTCACACTTATCAACTCCCCTCCACTTGACCATTGCCATGTCCTCATGCAATATTATATTTCAAGGCTTAAAAATTTACATTTCCTTCATAATTAATCCACCTTGGCCATATGAGATGCATCTACACTACTCTAAACTAAATGATGCATGATTTTGACTTTTAATAATGCAATGAATCAAAATACAGTTCTTTCTATATCTTTTTGATTTTTCTTAAAATGGTTTTGATGGAAATAACTCATAAAGAATTCAATGACTTGGATTAGGGCTTGGATACCATGGATACTTATCACCCTCAAGTTTCACTTTCCCCATACCAAGCTTATAAATGGGATCATTGCATTCACAAGTAAAAAGTGCATCAACTTATTCATGACAATTAAATGTGGAACCGGTTATTAATTGAGCAAATTGCTTGTGGGCAAATTTGTCATTATTCAAGTGTGAAATATAAGAAGTGTAAAATCCAAAAATAAGGAAGCACGGTTTTAATCCTAAGTAATCTTCTCACCCATTACTTGAAAAACCGCTCACAATTAATATAAGTCCGTATTAAGAGTAATAAGTCATTCGCCTTATGTGTAAAATCCTCATGTCATGCTTTCATAAGTAACTACACACTCGCTAAGGAAAGAAAAATAAAACTCACGCAATAATTTACATCCGCATCTTTTTGAGATTTTGGATCTTAAACCCCGCAACCCGTCAAGGTAATATTGGATTGGAGCAATCTATTGAATCCCTGCAACCCGTCAAGGTAATATTGGAACTCAATAGTCACTATAATTAACACCACAATGCCCCTCTTGGGAGTCTTGCATTATTTTTTTTCTTTTTCTTTTCTTTTTTTTTTCTAGCCACTCATTTTTTTTTCATAAGCCGCTCTTATTTTTCTTTATTCCTCACAAAGAAATTGAAAAGAAGAAAAGGAAAAACACCCGCTAAATATGGAGCATGACATAAGTCTAGTACACATAAAACGTGCTAACTTAGAATCTTAAGACGTACTCATATCAACCATAAATGATTAGCCAAAAATGCATAAGAGATTACGAACCAATTAAAACCGTACTTGACTATTTATTAACAATTATATACAAGCGAAGAAAATAGAGGTCAAGAAGAGAAGGGTTTAGCCACAAGTAATTGCCATGAAGTCTATCTAGCCCTTTTACACTTGTTTCAACTCTATCATTTCCCATTCTCCACAAATTTAAAATTTCAAATAATGAAATTGGTGGAAGCTTAGCCTAATAGACCAATGAAGGACTACATGGTTAAGGATACTAGCTAGAGAGTGCTAAAATAAGCAAACTCGGGTTGAGTCAAAATATCCATGGCGGGCCTAATATGTCAAAGAAGTCTAAACTTGTTAAAACCATGTTTTTATTATTTTTTCTCTTTTTATATATTCTGATGAAAAATAAAGAAGAAATATATACAATGCAAATGTGTTATGCAAATGAAAAAATGATTGATGCAAAAATTATGTATGCATATTTTTGTTGGCCAAAGTAGATCAAAAATTTGAAAAATGTTGAAAAATCAATTTTCAAGTTATCATGAAGTTAAGGCAATGGTCTAGGTAAGGTCACTTCGATAGAAGTCTCCCCTACACTTAAGATAAACATTGTCCTCAATGTTTAAGAGTATTGGAGTGAACTCCCCTACACTTATGACATTGATAACTTTGCTTAACCCAAGTTAAGGAAGAGACAACTAAAGGGTATTCATTTTAAGCACAAGTGTTGAAAATCACAATAGCAAAAACTAATCGAAGTGAACCAGATACACGGGCCTCCTCCTTAAGCTCCAAGCATGAAATGTGAGAGAGCAACCCTTGAAACAAACACCAAAAGAAGAAGAAAGGCACCCCTCCACTTCAACTCTACTATAACATCCTTTTAATTAAACCTAACCTATTGAAAATCTACTCTACGTTTTCTAACCTAGTTATTCAATGCTCGAGTTTTTTTAACCCTAAGTCGCTAGCTCGACTCGGCCCCGAATTAAGTTGTCCTTGGGGAAACCATCATGAAGAATAAAGGATATCCACTTTGAAGCACGTCTCACATGATACACTCAAACTTAGCACGTTGCCATTTACTATAAGATTTACAATATCCGCCTCGATAAATGGAACGGTCCAACGTGTCTCAAGTTTGTCCAACATACGAAATCTCTCAACTATGAAGCACTCCAGGATCAAATACATAATTTCCATCTCGACATTCGAACAACTCCAAAATAGGTAGCATCACCAAAGTAAGCTCATACAAGAAGCGCATATCAATCGAAGGCACACTCTTAAGTGGAGTAAATGAAAACCAATTTGTCTCAAATTTATGTATCCCAGGATCAAAAACCTTTCCCTTCATAGGAAAATAAGAAGATGAACTCGTATCAACCATATAAGATTCCCCCTTAGTGATCAAAGCATCATGAGAAAATGAAGGTGTAGGTATCAAAACATTCATAACAATTATGTCCATATTGGGCTCCTCATCATTATCAAAAGGTGGGTAATCTTCCATAGAAGGCATAGAAAAAGGAGGATCAAGATGAATAGTGTCTTGTGAATGAGGTGTAATCTCTATGTTCCCAAAAAGCAAGCTCTCACTAAGACGTATATCTTCTTCCCAATTAGAATCACTATCATCAACCTCAATATCAATATTAGCCAGATAAGCCTCTATGGTGTCATCAATATCCATATGAGAATCCATATCAAAGGTTTTGGGTTCTAAAGGTGCCATAGGTGAAAAAGGATCAATCTCTAAGAGTATAGGATCTTCATCAATAACCAACTTCAAGGGTGGAAGGGTGGGAATAGAAGGCTCAAAAGAAGGTATATTGAGAGAATCACTCAAAGGGATGATATCATCATGAAAGTCAATAGGTGCAACCTCAAAAACCGGTGAAGAAATGTCAATGAAAGGTTCTTCTTGTATGGACTCATCATTATGGTTTTCATTCAAAGCTTCAATCGAAGAGATAAGATTATAGACGTTTGATAAAACCTCTCGAATATGAACATCTTCCACTTCTTGTATATGATCAACATCATCATCCAAATTGGGAAAGTCATCTTGACATGAAAAGTCCTCGGATAATATATCATAAGATGCCTCACTAGAATCACAATCATCATCCTCTACTTGTGGAAAATCTTGCATAAACTCTTCCTCAATCTCATTATCCCTTTCTTTGAACAATTCATCAAGATCAAAATCACCAAAATCACTAGTAGTAGCATGAAAGTCAACATGTGATGAAATCTCAATGTGATCATGAGGAGAAGTATCAATAGAAAGCTCATCACATGGTTCAATGGAAATACCCTCAAACTCTCTTTGGATTGGGATAAGGTTCTCAACACTAGAAGCGGTTAATTCTTCTAAATTGGTGTTTGTATTAGTGCTAAGATGCTCGTCCCCCATGGTTAAAGAGTCGGTGGGTTCCACGTGAGGTAAAGGTGATGAAGGTGTGTCATCATTAAGTGTCATACAACTCGAAGGTTCCTCAGCATCTTCATCTAATAATGGATCAGGCCTACGAGTAAAAGTAGTCATGTATTGTCCGTCTTCCTCGATTATAAGAGTCTTAAGGAATAAATCATTTGAATATTTTCTGAGGCGACAAGAAAAATTGTTCAACGATTCACGATACAAATCACCGAATTCCTTATCAAAATATTGCCGAGACTCAATTTCCTCTTCCTCAGTAGAGTTAATTAGTTCCTTTAACCATCGATGCGTGTCTTTCATTTCCTTGTAGCTCATGTTTTTCATACCATCAAGCATCTTATAAACGTCATCGTACGACTTGTTCATTTTCTCAAGTAAAGAATGAAACTTCTTGACATTATCAAGGACATAGGATGGCGGATCCCTCGGTCTACAATCATAACCATAATGGGGTGCGTTCCCACAAAACTCACATGAATAAGTCGAAGAATATGGTGGAGGCGGATTTCCATAATTAGGTGGATTATAGGTTTGAAAAGAGTCTTGATTGTGAAAATTCTCATGATTGTAACCTTGAAAATTCCCTTCATTTTGAAAACCCTCATAATGTGAAAATCCTTGATTTTGAAAAGTATCTTGATTATAGCATGGAAAATTTTCATCATTATTTTGAAAGCCTTCATTGTTTGAAAATCCTTGATTATGAAAGGTTTCTTGATTATAGCCTTGAAAATTTTCATTGTTTTGAAAACCTTCATAATTAGAAAATCCTTGGTTGTGGTATGGCACATTAAAGGTTTGATCATGAAATGATGGTGGAGGTTGTGATGAAAAACCGGAATAGCCCATATAGTCATTACAAGTGTAGTCCATTTGAGTGTTAGGTTGAAAATTAGGGTTCTCGGTTCCATTGTAAGCATATCCCTCCCCATAATAACCATTGTTTTGATCACATAAATAAGTATCGTGTGGACCACCACAAGTCGAACAAGGCGAATAATTAGCGTTGGCGGATCGTTGTTGCAAAATCTCCAACATGGAACGAGTATCCATGTGTAACAAGGTGGCCGAATGAATATACAAGTATAATGACGTTTAAAAGCTTCCTCAAGGAAGGAAGTAATACACCAAAGGTGGTATGTTTACACGTGTGCGAGTACACGTGTAAGTAAACACGAGGAATGAGGGAGTAGCCCTCGGTCGACTTTTGAAGGAGAAGAGATTATCTCCCTCGAGTTTCGATATGAAATATCCACAAGAAAGTATATATATAATTACTACTTGGGTGCAAGACCTCCAATTAAGCCTTCCTTCTTAGAATACGCACTAGTGAACGGGGGGTTAGGTGGCGCGAAGCACTTAAGTACCTATTGACCCTTAGACGGCATTTTATAGCACGTCGCCTATCTATTCACTTTGTAGTTTGTATTCTTCGAATTATTGCCAATTGGAAGTATTTATCTATTCTTGCTTAATTAAATTGTATCGATACGCGTGTCAAGGACCGGAACGCCCCTCAACACGGTGTATTGCCTCGGCAATACTTATGGAGATAGGTAACTTGGTTGTTCTTATATACGTATACTTATTTACATATAATAATATATCAAAAATATTTTTGTATTTATTTGATTTTTTAAGAAAAATACTATATGTACGTAAAAAGCGATGAAAACGATATAATATATATTTTTGGGTGTAATCTTTTAGGAAAAAGATTACTTTTTGGATTTTTTTATTTTTTGGTTCAATTCTTTAGGAAAAGAATTGATTTTGTGATTTTTTATTTTTTTGTATTTTTATCTTTTTGATTTTTTTTATCTTTTTGATTTATAATACGTAAAAAATAACGTTCACAAAGTGAACGGATCCCAAAATCCAATCGTCTTACTCGAAATCGTTAATCTTCACGAAAAGAACCGG
The DNA here is from genome assembly GCA_025667525.1 of Glebionis coronaria. Classification (NCBI taxonomy): domain Eukaryota; kingdom Viridiplantae; phylum Streptophyta; class Magnoliopsida; order Asterales; family Asteraceae; genus Glebionis; species Glebionis coronaria. The sequence continues at coordinate 90,722,551 of CM046875.1, read as the reverse complement.
CAGCGGCGCCATTTAATAATTCGTTTTTAGTGTAGTTGTCTTCTCAGCTCGATTCGAATTGATATAACGTTTTCTAGCAAAGACTTAATTGTTCTTGGTTGTAAAAACTTGTTTTGGTATTTAGGCTACTTTGATAAATTTTGACAAATAAAACTCCGAAAAATGTAAAATAATTTCTATACTACGTATACATACTACACTAAAAACATTTAACACGTATTGAAAACAAAACTCATCATACAAAATACAATTTCACAAATTGTATAAAAGTAAATCTACTTTTAAAGAAAACAAATCTTAATAGGAATTAAAGCCGTGACATATACAAAACTCATTACAAGAAATTTATTCAATGAGTTGACTTCAAACCTAGTGGAAACGCTTTAAAGTTTATAAAAACTGATTTTGGAAAAAAGAACTAAAAGAAAATGCTCGTGTAATAGTAACCTATGACATCTTATTTCGTTGAAAGGAATTAAAAGAAATTGATGAAGACCTATGACAAGATAAATGCTATGTAGCAGTGGTAAGTCTATATGCACCTAAGCTGCGGGTCATAAGTTCGATTCTAACTAAGTACACTTTTTATTTACTTATAATATTCCATCACAGTTACCTAAACTTACTAATATATCAGTTCCAATCAAAAATTTAAAACATAGAATTCATGAACTTATATTCCTTAGTCAAACAGTATAGCTACAATCAGACAGAAACAATGTAAAAATAACAATCATCACTAACCGACCTAAAGCTTAAGCTAACCTATTACTAATCCATCCTAACTGAATTTTAGCTGCCAAATTGACAAAAACTGGATACAAACTTTACATAACAATGACCCTATTTACTACTTAGCTGACATGATGTAAACTTTACTCTATACTACCTGTTCATCAAATTCCTATCATCTAACAGCCTAAGTTCTAAGAATTGAAGATCACGCAGTGTGTACTAATGCCAAACATCCTATAACAGACTTGCTATAACTGGACAGTAACTAATAAAAAAAACAATACGCACAGAATGATAGTAAACAAGCAACTAACTAAGATGAGAATATCAAGCAAGATTACACTAATCTTTATACTACAGAAACGATCTAACAGATTAATTCTAATAAATGCAGAAAATTGAATTCACGCTTGACCTTCACATCCGTAGTCTAGTCCGCTGATGGCGAGGGTTCAGCGCTGAGCTGCCCTTTCTATCTGCTACTGAAATCGAAGCTACTTGAACCACCAGTTACGAATCCTTTCTATCTCCAAATCTGATAACCTGTAAAATCAAAACAAAGCAAAGAAAAACTCGACAGATCCGTCGATTCTGAATCCGCATAAACTCCAAAATACACCTGCAAAATCAGACCGAAAACGAGAAACCAAATGTATGCTATCTACTGCTACTGCTGATATTAAAGGAAAAGAACGAGACAATTGGTATCTACTGTATCCAAAATTGAACTGAACTGAAAATCTTAACGAATTCGATCTACACAAAAAGCAACCTGTATAACCTGCATAACCTGCATAACGAAACCTGCATAAACTATAACAAAGCAATGCACATCACGTGCACAATCTTATCTATTCAAAATTAAGCTCAATCTTAGAAACTACTAAAATTCCTTTCGGATGAACAGTAACTCGATCTAAACTGAAAAATGTTAACAAACAGATTATCAAATCTAAAAAAACTGAATAAGTGCTTCTTAAAAATCTTTTTCAATTGAATAAGAAAATGTAAAAAAAACAAGTAAATCACAAGCTAAATGAGTGAATTTTTTAAACTGAATTACCAAATTCGGAACAACCTTTAAACGAAACTTAAACTGAAATCATCACAAAGCTCAAAACTTATGTAAAACAGTTTAGCTATCTGAGTTACACAACATAAGCTCGGTTAAGAGCTTATGAACACTAAAGTAACAGCTTATAAAAGAAAAGATCAACGCAACTCACGTTTATATAGAAAGATTATCGAAAGGTTTTAGATCAACCTCATAAGCTATTATGAGCTTATAATAGAACTATAAGCTGAAAACAGAATAAGAAGTAAATGAAGGAAGAAAAGCTTGAATTCATTAATGGCAGAAATCAAATTCGGTTACAAACTGAAAACTGAATCTAACTGATTTCTTAACTGAAAATCAAAAAGAACTTTGAGAGAAAATCTAACTAACTATTTCTACTCCTAACTAACTAGGTGAAACTACTCCTATGCTAACCGAATGCAAATGAGAGCTTCATCTTCTTTTTATAGCCAGCGAGTGGATTGATGTGACGTGTTTCATCCAATGAAAAGTGGACACGTGAAAATACGAGGATAACTCGTTCTTCATCTTCAATCCAAAATTGGGGCTTTCTTCGTTCTTCCTTCTTGATCAAATTCATTGGCATCATCATGAAGAGGAAAGGAAAATGAATGTTTTTGCTGTTATAAGCTTTGCGTGATTCTTCGTAGATCGTTTGTGAATGTGGATTGCAGGTTTTGGAGTGAAGGATATAAACTCTCTCTCTCTTCGTTGGGAAGAAGAAGACGTGTTCTTCTGTTTTGTGTCTTTGACCGGTTTTGGTCAAATGACCAAGTTAAGTAAATCACTTTCCACTTAATTGCTATTTAGTCCCTCTTCTTGTATTTTCTTTCCAAATGTGGTTAAGTACTTTTAGCAAATCTATCTTTTCATCCTTTATCTCATGAAACTTGCAAATTAAGCCCTCCATCTTGGTGAATAATGGCAAATATGGTCCTTGAAAGCATCTTTCGTCTTTTTCTTCGTCTTTTGATCAAATAAGTCCTTGAAAACTCGTGTTTGTCTCAAATGTACCTATATTACCTGAAAATACACAAACACCAAATACACGCGTAATTCTGATAATTAACAGTTTAATATAAGGTATTCGACTGTGTTTTGAGTGGTATTTAGATCATAATTGATGAGTGTTTTCACACTTATCACCTCCACCGAGAACGAACTCGATTATTCGTCTTTACGTTTTTCCTAAAACGTATTGATTAATACTTACCACGACTTAGCGTTTGCTTACTTTTTCCTAAGGGTAAGTGAAACGACTAAAAATCACAACATCATTAGGCCAAAATCGAAATTTGGTGGTTTAAATTTCACATAGAGGTAAAGTAGATCAGCTAATACCCTTTCTCTACCTGCAGTTCATATCAGCAAGTTCATATCAGCAGATGCATAGGGGTTTCATTTAGGGTCTTAATGTTTGGAATTGGGTAGGACAACTTGTATTTGGGTAGTATTAGATCTAAATCACTTGTAATATGAGTCATTAGCCTTTAGAATGCTTTCATCGAGCCTATAGCACACTGTGACCCATCAGACCCCTTCTTTTGGCATCACAGTAGCTGATTCCATCGATTGGTGCTTTTTTTGTGTTATAACCGTGTGTTTTTTGCTTTATATCGACTCCCCACACTCCACTGAGTGTGGGGGTGCTTGTTGTGCCCAAAAATACTAACAAACGAGCAAAATACAACCAAATCCGAGCTCCAAAAAGACCCTGACCACAGAGAGTGAAACAGCCTTTCGCGACACTTTTTTACAAAAAAAGTGTCGCTTATAGTTTTGGGAGGGAGGAGGACTTTAATTTGTGACAGTTTTTGTGACACAAAAAGTGTCACATAAAGAACTGGCAGGAAGGAGTACTTAAAAAAAAGTTTTTTTTTAAAAATCATTTATTATTTCTTTTTAATCATTTAATTACTTTAAATTGTTTTAATTCATAAAAAATTATTAAAAAGTCAAAAAAAAAATTAATTTTTTTTTTCTTTTATCATTTCGGACTTAAGAAAATATATTTTTATTTTTAGGTTTTAATTTTATAGTTTTTAGAATTAGTTGCAAATTTAACTAGTTTTTATTAAATTGTTTTTTGTCTTTTAGTGCAAAAAGTTTATATTTTTTAGTTTTAAAATTTTTGTTAGTTTAAGAAAAGTATTTTAAGATGACTAGTTTAAAAAGTTTCACTATTCACTCTTTTTAAGTATTTTTTATATTTAATTTAAGTTTAATTAGGATTTAATTAAAATTGTTTTGTCTTTTAGTGTAAAAAATTATTATTTTCAACTTTTTAAATTTTTCTACTGTTTAATAATATAAATTAGGATTTTCAAACAGTAAGATTAATTTTAGCATTATTCTATTATTTTTAATCATTATTTTAGTTTAAAAATTGTTTTTAGCCTTTAAAAAATAGAAAAATAGTTTTAAAAATTTAGGGAAAATACTTTTTAGTCTTTAAATAATATAAGTGATTTATTAGTTCAATAAAAAAATATTTTGGGCTTTTTCTTAATTATATTTAATTTTAGGGCTTTAATTAGCATTTAAAATTAAATATTTAATTAATAAAAGGTTTTAAAACTTATTAATTGAATTTCTATTCTTATTTATATTATTTTAGACTTAGTTTTAATTTTTAATTAATTTTAGGTTTAATTTTTAATTTTGTCACGTTTTACGTATTTACGTTCGCGTTTTACGTCAAATCGTCGTAGTGTAATCGTAGTCGTAGCTCGTCTTTACTTTTTCTCTCTTAAACCAAGAACGACACTAATCCAAACTATAATTTTACATATTGGCACTCTTAATCACACACCTCCTTCGAGAACGAACCCGCATTTAATCGACTTGTCGGTTTTCCTAAATCGTCGAGTTTAATACTTGCCGCTAATACGTGTTTTTCCTAAAACGTGTATGATTTACCTACACAAATACTAATCTACAAGAGTCATTAGGTGTCCACATGTCCCGGAAGATCCATCGGTCCGAATTCAGAAGAAGATTTCTTCAATTTATTTCTTGGACACTGGGCATCCTCGTCATTGGACAATGACCTAGGAACAACCCTTAACACGAACCAGCAATCATTTAAAACCTTATAATTCAATCACAGGACTCAACAACTTCTCCTTAACAATCTCGTATTCAATACGAGTTAAATTTGACTTTATTCAAGTTTCAACCAACTTATACTCAATGCGACATCCTACCCCATTCTCCAATACTTTCAACCTTATTCTTCGGCTTTGGAAAGGCAATAAAAGCTCGACATGAACAACACTTAATTTCCAATTCTATAGCTCTTATAACAATAATTATCAAATGAGTCACGAGTAGGAAATGACTCACACATTCAGTTAGACTTCTCGGAAAGGCACAAGTGGCATGAGGCTTTTGGGTAAGGGTTCCAGTGACAGCCTCAACTGCAACATTTACCTTTTCGATTTCAAATTTAAGAATTGGGTGACACCGAATCCGATGACACATTTCTAGGTGGTGAGGTTTTGTCAAACTCCACTCTATAAGGAATGATCGTCATGACATCGATATCAGATTTAATATCGACAATTCATCTTCAATATCACAATCAACTAATATCAACATTTCTTGGAATATCAACCATTTCGTTGGGATCATAAACATCCACAACTTGGTTTAGATCTGGAATAGCTAGAATTCCTACAGAAATAGCTTCGATTGATTTGCTAGAAGAGTTAGGGTTCCTTGTGACAATCTACGTCGCATAAATATCTCGTATAAGTATTAGAATAATCATTAAACAATCATGTAATCAAATTATTCATATTTCGAATCAGTGGAAGAGTCGTTAGTGTTACGGGATAGCACATTACTCAAATCATAGACAATACTTAAAAATCGCGTCGTTTAATAATAAAGCATTTTCCATTCATAAATATCAAATTACATAGGTCCTCAGGTCAAAGTATGTCTTACAAATTTAGAAATCATTTGAATGAAAAATTTTATTTAAATGCGGGCCATAAACTCTTGTTGTCTTCCCGAGAATTACCTTGAAGTACCTGAGATAAAACATGTTAAAAGTCAGCGAAACGCTGAGCGAGTCCATAGAGTTTAATAATAACTATTAACATGAAACCGGTATATAATCATTACCGAAAAGAATTTTGTGCAATTCTTGGTTGTAGACCATAATATAGGCCAAAAACATTTTATACGAATCATTGTCGTAAATCATGACATAGGCCTAAACATGTTTATACGAATCATTGTCGTAAATCATACAATACGTTTTATAACGTTGTTTAAAGTACCAAAAAACCGTTATATAATTCAGTTATGTAAAACCAGAACACATGTATAATAATAAATAAGACCCCATATAGCCGCATGACATTGTTACCTTTTTATAATATATATCGGGTAGCTAGCCTGAAACTCATTTGCCCATCTAAAATAGCGTGTCGTCACAAAAATCAAGCTAAATATGTCCCTCTCATACATAAACTCGCTTGCCAATCAATGTGACACAATGGGGATCAGCCGTCAAGACGCGAACTGGGGTGATCTTCCCCCAAATAGTACTATTATATGCATAAGCGTCTACCTACTCCTGGTAGTTCACATTTCATGCTAATGGGACTCATAGTGACATAATCTAACTAATAATAATCCATTTCAATCATTCATTGGGTCATCAAATCAATCGGGTGCATATCAATAAGCATACAATCGGGACCAATTGTGTTCTATTTTTGTTAAGACTAGCATGTTATCTCCCTCGCAGGTTTATAAAACATTTCATAAAAATTTAAAAGAGTGCGAGGCTATGAACTCACGTTGGTTGGGAAAGGCGGGTTATCGGCAGTTAGGATGTACGGTGCGTGCCTCGATCACGGAAAACCTAAACAAATAATACTCGATCTTAGACTATGTTGAATAATATTTATAAAAAGTTGTTATGTATATGTAATGATTTCATAGACATGATGATCAAGTGGCATTTTATCACCTTATACAACATTATTAGTTGCTAAGTATATTGTTAACTTAGCCTAATTATACTAGTTTTAGCCCATGTATATGTTAAGGCCCAATAGGCCCATTAAGAGTCCAATATGTTTTTATTAGTTCATTTATTCATTTAGGACCAGGCATATACTCACATGTTAGGCCCAAGTGGGTTGAGCCCATGAGCAAGTCCAAGAATGCTAAGCCAAACTAGTTGGACCTAGTGGTCCAACGAGGCAATTTTGGTCCATTATGTGTCCATATGTTACAAAGCTCGGGTTTGTCGATTTTTACTTGTTAGATGTGTTTACATATCAGTATATGTTTTATAAAAATGTTTCATTAGACAGGTCCGGCCATCTAAGTTTTATTTGGCGAAAACGGCATCCTTTCGGTTTTAGCCGAAAAGACGTAAAAATCATATGTATAGTTTGTAGTTAGAAAACCATTTGAGTTTTATTTTTACAAAATGTGATACTTATTTATTATAGTATATAAACATATTTTATAATAGTCATTAACATTTATTTACTTTTATATACTTATTTTATATATTAATTACTTCAAGTGGCCTTTTAATATTATATAACTTTGTGTAAAATCTAATGTCAAAAGTCAAATTCACTATTTTTATCATATCTTGAGTTCTAAAAGGAGTTAGAACCCCAAATTTTTACTGCATAAACTACATGATATGTGCTACAAATAACTATTTTATGGCTTCTGCTCAAACAACATCTAAGTATCAGTAATAATTCGTCCAAAACAGATTAGTCAGATTATTACCTCAAAAGTGTTTTGGCCATATCTTGCTCATTTTTAACGTTCTATTGTGTGGCCAATTTACCACTTATGTAAAAATCAGTTATCTATCATTATATCAAATAATCTAATCCATTTAATCAAGTAAAAATATTGAAGGTTACTGTTTATTACAGCCTACATAACTAGTTAAGATTTTATCAACTTTTACTTGTAGTTTTAGCCTTTTTAACCTAATCTAGTGACACAAAATCCCCATGAAATATATTGGTCATCATTTATCACCATCATACATATACATTTTGAAGAAAATAGATGAATACATTTACAAAATTAATAAGATGATAGAAAGAAACAATCTTTATACCAACCAATATGATGAAAAAGATGAGATTTTGGATGAACAAGGCTTGATCTTGTTACCAAATCTTTAACTTAGCAAGACAACTTTTTGAAATCTTCAAATGCATGAACACCTTCTTGAAAATCAACCCTATGACTCCATGAATACTTCTTTTCACAAGTAGCAATCACCTCCAAACAACCTCCTTCTAAGTAGCTATCAACATATGTTGATTATAGCTTAAGTTTATGGTTAAAATTTGATGAAGATGGGTGTATGGTGATGGTGGTGGACGGCACAAAGAGGGAGAGGGAAAGAGATTTGAGAAACTTTCTTGTTAAGCTTGCGTGTGTGTGAGATGTGTGAGAGAAAATGAGGGTTTTGTATCTTGCATGTTATGAGACAAGTGTCTCTAGCAAGCTTAAAAATTTGACAACAAAGGATGTGGTGCCCTTGTTGTGTCTGCCCCTATTAGGGGTGGGACAAGTGTTAAACTTGTCTCATCCCTAATAATTTACGGGTACTCCTCGATTATATTTTCCTCGATTTACGTGCCCTCGGGTCGATTTACGAAAAACGTTTTTGCAAATTATGAAATTACGACACAAAACGATTCTAATAAAAATTGTCTCATAAAAAACAGAGCACAAAAGCGTAAATACGTAAACCTAGGGTTCCCGGTTTAATCGTAAAAGACGTTAATTTAGGCACGTAAGCCCTAATTTCATCCCGTAAATATGTGAGTTCATGTACCAACACAAACATAAATTAAAAAATAATATACGAGAATAAATTTACCACCTGAAAATGTCAGACTGTCACAAAAGGGAGTATGTAAATGTAAACACGTAACGTAGAGCTCTCTTGTTTAGACGTAGACGATGCCAATTTAAGACGTAAACCCTAATTTCTTCCCAAAAGTGAGCGAGTTCATAAACTAACAATAAAATAATGATTATAAATAATACTTGAGAATAAATAACGACCTCAAATTGACGGATTGTCACACAACTCTTCACCCTAGTTATGTTTTATGGCCCAACATAACAAACCTTGTGTTTTATGGCCTAAACACATAAACCATATAGATCAAAGTACTCACCACTTAGATCTATGACTCTAACACTATATCCAAGTATTATCAAACTTGGATCTACACAACTAACACCTAATCCAAGGATGCCCATCACTTGTATCTTCTACCCTTACAAACACATCCAAGTGAACCCAACACTTGGATCTTCTACATATATATAGTAGGAAAACAATGACTTGATCTAGAAGGAGAGATCTTCATCATGTTATGAACCCAACAGTTCATGGTAATGAAAGTGTTTTCCTTTTACACTTGAGAGGATGAGAGGATGGAGGATAGAAACACATCTTAAACAAGATTAATCAAAACTAACTAATCAAGGAATTTAAAGATGTTTTGAAGAAACTGTGCAAAAAGGGTTGAAAGAAAAGGTAGAAATGATCCACTATTTATAGGGCAAGAGTGCAACGATCAAAAACACCCGTGGTTCCTTAAGTGCCCCCGCGTTTCCTTATCAATAAGGAACCGCGGGTTCCTTTAAGGAAGCCCCGGCTTGGAGACCGTGCATTTTTGTCCTTTAGTGGGGAAATACCATTTATACCCTCAAAGGATATTCCTTTGGCATTTGGAATATGCCAAATTCAAATTAAAGAATATTCTTTGCAATATACCTTAGAGAATATTCTTTGGAATATTCCAAATTCAAATTTCCATTTTCTTTTTATTAAAACATTTTCTTAAAAATAAAGGTTATTAAAATATTTTGTCACATTTGATTAAATGTGAGTTTTAAGAAAATATTAATCCTTGATCACTTAGTTAGGTTAATGACATGTTTATTCATACCTTGAGTGATTCATGCCGGATGTGATCATGGAGGTGTCGAGAGAAGTATACAAATGTATTCTTGAGTGATTACGAGAACCTTAACATTTTACATAATGTATTGCGAGTTATACGTTTGTCATCAACAAACACAAAGAGATTATATCGATAAAACACCGTAATGATTGCACTAACATATTGGGTTATCCTGCTAACCAAGTTTTGAACTTATTAAAAGATTCTTTGGAATTAAAACATATTAATAAAGATTTACCTTGTGATGTTTGTCATAAGGCAAAACATATTAGAGAATCTTTTCCTCTAAGTGAACATAAATCTAAGAGTTTTGGTGAACTTGTTCATCTTGATGTTTGGGGACCTTATAAGGTGGTTAGAAGGGATGGGTTTAAGTATTTTTTGACCATTGTTGATGATTTTAGTAGGTCTGTGTGGGTGTATATTCTCAAGTCTAAAGATGAAGTTCTTCAAATGTTTGTTACATTTTATAACTTGGTATTAACCGAGTCTAATAAATAGATTAAGATTCTAAGATCTGATAATGGTACTAAGTTTTTAAATAAGAATATGGGGGATTTTTTTAATACTATGGGAATTGTTCATCAAACTACTTGTGCATATACTCCATAGCAGAATGGTATTGCTGAAAGGAAACATAAGCATTTGCTCAATGTACCAAGGAGCCTTATGTTTCAGGGGGGATTCCTCTTATGTTTTGGTCTGATTGTGTTTTGACTGCTGCTTATTGGATTAACAAACTTCCTTCTTCTGTTTTAAATGGTAAATCTCCTTTCTGTCTTGTGTATGGTAGATAACCTAACCTTTCTCACTTGAGAAGTTTAGGATGTTTGTTTTATGCTACTGTTTTGAAAGGAAATGATAAGTTTTCTGAAAAGTCTGAAAATGTGTTTTACTTGGGTATGCTAGTGGAAAAAAGGCTTATAAGTTGTTTGGTCTTGAAAATAGACGAGTTATATACTCTAGAGATGTTAAGTTTTATGAAAATGTTTTTCCTTACAAAATGAATAATGAAGATGTTGGTCTTGAGTCTTCTACTAGTAAAATTTGTACTTCAAATTTTTTTGATTATTTTGAGTATGATGATACATCCAAAACTTCAAGACCCAATGATGATAAGGAAGGGGATACTCCTTTGTGTAGAGATGGTGGTAACTCTACTACTGAGGATATGGCTGATAACCATAATAGTCAACCAAATATTGTTCATGCTAGAGATGACTTAGTTATTAGCTTACCAAGTAGTAGTGGTACTTTAACTGCAACTCCCATAGGAGAAACATATAGTTCTGAGGGTAATTTTGATTTAAATAATGAGGTTCTTGAAAATTTGTTTAACAATGAGACAGGGGAGGTTGGACAGAGGAAGTCTAATAGGGTTATTAAGTTTCCTACTAAAATAAATGATTATGTGCTTAATACTTCTCTGAGATATGGTTTGTATAAGTTTTTTAATCATGCTATGCTTGATGTGAAGAATTTTGGTTTTACATCTAGTCTTAACAAGAATTATGAACCTACTTGTTATGAAGATGCTTGTAGTGATCAAAACTGGATTAATGCTATGAATCTTGAAATGCAAGCTTTATATTAAAATGGTACTTGGGATCTTGTTGACCTTCCTTTGGGTAGAAAGCGTATCAAGTCTAAATGAGTGTATAGAATAAAATATCTTCCAACTGGTGAAATTGAGAGATATAAAGCAAGACGTATGGCTAAGGGTTGTAATCAAAGGGAGGGTATAGACTCTGAGGAAACTTTTAGTCCAGTAGTTAAAATGAGTAATGTTAGGTGTTTGATTGATGTATCTGTTTAAATGGTTGGAATTTATACCAAATGGCTATTAATAATGCTTTTCTGTATGGAGACTTGAGTGAAGAAGTTTTTATGATTCCACCTCCAATTTATTCTAAACTTGGAGATAATAAGGTTTGTAAACTTAAGAAGTCTTTATATGGTCTTAAGTAAGCTCCTAGGCAATGGAATAACAAACTTTCTGAAACATTGCTTGATGCTGGTTTTGTTCAATCTAAAAATGATCATTCTTTGTATATCAAAACTGATGGCAAAATAAAGTTGTTCTTGCTTGTCTATGTGGATGATCTTGTTTTAACTGGAAATTCTGAAGTTGAAATTGATAAGTTCAAAAAGTTTTTGAATAATAGATTTAAAATCAAAGATCTTGGAGAACTTAAATATTCTTGGGAATTGAAGTTCTTAAAACTGAGAAAGGATTGTGTTTAAGTCAGAGAAAGTATTGTTTAGAACTGCTAAATGAGTATGGTTTGTTGGCTTGTAGACCTGTTGTTACACCTTTGCCAGAAAATGTTGTACTTGCTCAAAATGAATCTAATGGTGATAGTTATTTGATTAATATTACTAACTATAAAAGTTGGTTGGAAAGTTAATCTACTTAACTTTAATTAGACTTGATATTTCTTATGCAGTACATTGTTTAAGCCAATATATGCATGCTCCTTTACAATCACATTTTGATTTTGGTTTGAGAGTGCTTAAGTATTTGAAACTTGCACCTCGAAGTGGTATTAGTTTCAATTAAAAGTTCTGAAGGGTACAAAATCATTGCATATTCAGATTCTGATTAGGCTAAGTGTCCTGTTACTAGAAGGTCTGTTTTTGGTTATTGTGTTTATGTGAATGGTAATCTGATTATCTGGAAAAGCAAGAAGCAAGTTACCTTGTCTAAATCTTCAGCTGAAGCTGAATATAGGGCAATGGCAACTCTACTTGTGAAGTTATGTGGGTTGTTAAACTTTTAAGTGACTTTGGTAACACAATTACTTCCAGTGAGCTTATGTTGTGACAATAAGTCTGCTATTCAGATAGCTGCCAACCCTGTTATGCATGAAAAAACTAAACACTTTGACATTGATGTTCATCTTGTTAGAGAGAAGGTGAATTCTGGGCTTATTAGAACTATGAAGGTTGATTCTAAAAATCAACTTGCAGATATTCTAACTAAAGCTTTGAGCTCATATCAGCATGCCTTCTTGGTAAAAAAACTTGGTATGGTTAATTTATTTGGTTTACAAGGTTGTGGGAGGGTGTTAAAAGTTTGATATCTTTTTGTGATAAGCTTGTGAGTTGAGGGGTCTAATTGTAACTTTTGTATATTGTGCAAGTTTTGTTTATTTTTGTGATGTGCAGGGACTCAAGTGAAATAATGTTTTGGGCTTGAGTATTTAAGATGGAAAGTGGTTAGCTGGTTCATTCATTCATTCATACTTCACACACACAACTCTCTCAATCATTCGTTTACGACTTTGAGGTTTCATCTGGTTTTCTGTTAAGATCTTCTTGATCTTGTTTTAGTATAGTTTGGTTAGGATTGTAAGTGTGAGTGAATGTATAGTAGATAGGATCCACCTGGTGGGGACTATCTTGATTTCTGATTGTATTCGTTTTGTGAACATATGTGTTAGGGACTCATCTACTTGTGTATATTGTTTTAATAAAAGTAATCACTAAGGGTGGTTGGTTGAGTGATTAGATCTTGATCTGGTTGATTTTGATACCATTTTTACAATATGAAAGTGGGGCAAACAAACTGGCTTAGCTCAGTTGGCCTCCAAGGTTCCACTAAGGCACTAAGTGGTTTCCTTGGGGAGGATACCTGGAAGTTTTGGGTTCAAGACTTGCCAAGAGTCTTTCAGTCGAAGCGGATAAGGAGTCTAACATAACTAGGCGAAGGTTCGAAGAAGACATTCTTCCGCTTGGTTGTCATTGCACGACTCGACCGACTAACCACTAACATTTGTCGTTCTAAAAAAAATATATGAAAGTGGGGCAATGCAGACTATATATTGTTGATGTCAGGTCAAATGGGTATATGTATAGTTCAAATAGTAATTGAAAAATGGTTATGGACTTTAGTGTTGCTGACATACTCAAATAAGTAAATATATACAATCTTTGCAAAGTTATTGTATCACTAATATCTTTGCTATCATATGTTCAAATAAGTCTTGGTAGGCCGACCAAGCTTGTTTTATTCGTCCCAAAGGTTTACAGTTTTGATTCAAACTTGTATTGACCCGTTACCCAAACAACCTTGTTTGCCACTACTGTCATGAGCATCGTGAAGGTTATTAATTTATAGAGAGTACTATATATGTGATATGGGTAGCCAAGCTTCTTCTTACAGTTCATTATGAAGGGTACCTGTATAAACTACTTCCCGTCTTAATCACCTCGTTACCTTTCACAAAATCATGTTGCAACTTGCATTACCTTTAGCTCAAAGTCTAAAAAGGTGTTTGTCCAAGCTTATAGTCTGGATCTTTTGACGGTTTAGCTTGGCTAATACGCTAGCTTGTGTTTATAAATTAACTAAAATGTAAACTACTAGCTCAAAGCCCTCTATGATAATCAAGCTACAAAAGCTTCTAAAATAAGCTCATAAGCCATCAACTTAAAACTAAAATGAATCTATCTTTAAGCTAACATACACAAATATCAAAACATTGTTCTTGCGACATAACACTTGTTCAAATATGAAGTCAATTAAAGTATTTTGGTTGAAACACCTGAATTTTGAAGCAGAATATCAACCATTGGCACCGACTGATATTATAGCATAGCAATCCTTCATGTTAGCCACTTAGCATAATTTGTTGCATTTGATTTTTGAAAATTTACATGTATTAATCGTTAAGAAGTTTGATTGTGTATTCTCTCAGCAAATATTTAATAAAGTGCCCCTTAGTGTATATATATCAAAATTTAAGAGTTTTTGTGAGGTTTATACTTTTGTTTGTGCAGATCATGATAATAATATTCTTGACAGCAGCTTTGATTCTTCTTATCAGCACAAATGTCAACAATGAAAACCGAAGTATTGTTATCCTCAATCTTCTTCATAGCAGACTCAGTAGTCAAAAGGTACTTCAGAATTTGATACTGGTCCAATTTGTTTCTTGGTGCAGTGCAGTGGTGCACTGATAGAGGATATTTAGGTCCATGTAAGTCTTCAATGTCTTTTGACGATGGAAGGTAACTTTTATTCGGATCTTCGTTGCTTTCTTTTTGAAGGTTGATCTAGTTTTACAGCCTTTGCTGTCTTCAATGTCTCAACCTTTGCATCACCTTTCTTTGCTGATATACAAAACATTTAAAATGTTTGTATGCATAGGAGATACGAACAAAGGCACATTAAAAAACCGTATTAACACAAATGAAGGCAGACATATTTTTGCAGTTACACACTTACGCCTACATTTCTTATAATTATGATGATGTTTCAATGGGACCAATAATATAAACAATATACAGATGAATTCCTCTGTTTAGAGCTGAAGGGAGCCACATTCACCTGATATCCTTTTTTTGTATCAGTTAATAGCTTGAATTGAGAATTTCAGATTATATAAAGGTTGACAATTTATTAATAAACGGATTTGAGTTGATATATTCTAAGAAACCAATAAGTCGATAAGCTTAGCAAATAAGCTAATCCAAGTAGTAGGTAACATTGAACCGGTGCAATTCACCTCTAGTGACACATATCATACGAGACAGGTGCAACTCCATATATAAATTTGTGTCTTGTAACGGGATTAACTACAGTATATATACATGTTATATGCTTGTATACAAGTTCTACTTGACCATCTTAATGTGTTTTTACCAATTTAATAATAATGTAAAGTTATATTCTTATTTTACTTATGTTATAATAAGTGATTGTATAACTTCAGTTGGAAATTTTAACAAAACACCAAAAAAGGAAAGAGACATAAAGGATTAGTCATGTTTGGGTCAACACAATAAAGATTCTAACTTTATAGTCTGTATAAAGTTTATACCACTTCAAAGACAACATACATTGTTAAGACAAATCAAGACAGGCGTTATTTTCAGTTACACACTTACAACCTGCATTTCTTATAATCATGATATTGTTTCAATGCCCAAATTATCACTGACCAATAATATACCGAAAAGCAGATGAAGCTCTACTGTTTAGAGCTGAAGGGATTCACATTCACCTGATATCCTATTTTGTTCAGTTAATAGCTTGAATTGAGAATTTGAGATGATATAGCGGTTGACTATATATTAATAAACGGACTTGAGTTTATATATTCTATAAAACCAATAATCGATAAGCTTAGCAAATAAGCTAATCCAAGTAGTAGGTTAAACTGAACCGATGCATTTCACCTCTAATGGCACAGATTATCTGAGAAACGTGCAACCCGATATATAAAGTTGTGTCTTGTAACGGGATTAATTATAGAATGCATGGTATATGCATGTGATGTTTTACTTGTCCGTCTTAATGTGTTTTTTACCAATATAATGGTACTGTAAAGTTATCTTCTTATTTTACTTATGGTTCTTAATGTGTATGTGATTGTATAATTTCAAAAAACTTATGTTTGGGGAAACACATTTCAATATACTGATGTTTCAGTTGGGAGAATTCAACACAACAAAGATTCTAACTTATATCCTCAATTCTATCTTCAGTGCAAGTTTATCGGTCGTCAATTTTCATCTTGACGGTGCCCACAGGAATGGTTCGGTAAGGGTCACTTCGGTTAGGCCATCTAAGCGAAAGACTCGGTGTCATGGAAAAACATCATCCATGTTAAGACAAATCCAGACAGACATATTTTTTCAGTGACAACATACATTGCTTATAATCATAATGTTGTTTCAATGCCCAAATTATCACTGACCAATAATATACAGAAATGCAGATGAAGCTCCACTGTTTAGAGCTGAAGGGAGCCATAAACGTGCAACCTGATATATAAAGTTGTGTCTTGTAACAGGATTAACTACAGTATACATGTTATATACTTGTATACAAGTTTTACTTGACCATTTTAATGTGTTTTTACCAATATAATGATACTGTAAAGTTATCTTCTTATTTTACTTGTATAATTTCAAAAACTTATGTTTGGGGAAACACATTTCAATATACTGATGTTTCAGTTGGAAATTTTAACAAAACACCAAAAAAGGAAAGAAACATAAAGGATTAGTCATGTTTGGGTCAACACAATAAAGATTCTAACTTTATAGTCTGTATAAAGTTTATACCACTTCAAAGACAAACAAGAAACTTATGAAATTACAAATTTACAATCATAATACAGTGATAGACTTCCTAATCTGAGCAGTATCTGCAAAGCAGCCTTACTTATGACGACTCACTACAACAGACTCATGGCTGGAGGAAAACGAGCCACCGCACCCCTGTCAGGGTTCAAATACTTCGTGTACACTGCGTTGTACTGATTATGTCTTGCACTAGCATGAAAGCTCACCAAACTCTTAGCACAGTCCCTTAGTTGATCTTCCGTATATCCGGTGTAATGTTTGAGTGTTTCAGTCCAAGCAGGTGTCTTATTAAGGGTGCACCTAGCAGCGTACACAGCTGAAGCAGCAAGCATCGAAGGGTTATTTCCTATGGTAATCAAGTAGTCCATCAAACCGAGCTCAGTGAAAAAGAACACCATATTCTCCATCTCACTGTCAGTTGGAAGTGAGGCTTTAGCATAGCGAACAGTGAACACATACTGTGTTGGTACCGTCAGATACCAACCTAAACGACTAAGAATAGCCTTTTCCATAGCAAGAATTTGGTCTCTTGAGTATGTATGTTCACAAATAGTAATCATATCAGTAACAGGTAGTGCCCATATTTGCTCATACTTGGAAGATATAAGTAACGCGGTGGTGCCAACCAATTGAAGCTCGGTTCTTGGAATAGTAGTCAGCGACAAGTATCTATCAACAATATTGATAGTGAGAAAGAGAGTCTCTGGCATCAAGTCATACTGGGCGTGAACTTCTACTAGCCAGTCAAGCAAGATAGTTCGCATTCCAGCATTGATATCATGTTGAAAATACATGTAATCTCTCAAACGTTCTTCGGTCTCTGAGAGCTTGTAAAATTTATAGATTTCCTCCACATATTCAACCTCAGCAAGCTCGTTATTCTTGTCAAACTCGTCAATATTGATGATGGCAGGATCTTTAGGTTTTGTAGTAGATGGGATCCCAGAAGCAGCCTTGCTACGCGCAGTAAGAACAGATGATAGTGACTTGGAAGGCTTTTTGGTTACAACAGTAGGGTTTGGTGCCTTCTTAGTAATTGGTTTATTGACACCTGCTGCTGCAGTCTGAGTAGTAACTTGATTTGTAACGTCACCAAGGGCTCGGCGTCTTATTCTTTCGCCTTGTGCAACAATAGGATGACGATGATCAACAACAGCTGCCATAATATATGCTTCTTGATCTTCAAAAAAAGCCTTTTTCTACGTTCCAAGATCGTAATTCTAAAAATCTAGGCAATGGTTATGATGTGTGGGATGAAGTTGAAAAGGATCTGATTATGGTTTTGATGTTTTGGTATGAAGATGAAATTATGAGCCTCATATTGAGTTATTTATAACGTCGAATTTGATTATGAACTGTTGGATGGATCTATGTCGGTCATCTTATTTAATTACCGTGTAGCACACGCTTTGCTGCTCTCTTTTTTTAATTAATAAGATAACAAAGGGTGAAATGATAATTCCTTCAATTTAATCACTTACTTTAAATTTTGGCCAGTTTTTAACCAATTTTTTTTTTCAAAATAAATTTCTATTAATTCATTATATTTTGAATAATTTGTTAATTCATGTTTATTAAAAATAAATTAGAGACTGAATTTGCATATCTACAAATCACGGGACTATATGTAAAAAAATATTAATTTCATTTTAACCACCTAACAGAAAAATTGGTCAACGACCATTTTTACTTTGATTCAACGTCATTAGTTCTCTATCGTAATAAATTTCTTTTTATCTTTTCAATATTTCATGTTCAAACACCCCTGCTTATTTCCTCAATTAAATAACCGTTTTTTAATACGTTTTTATTTTAAAATAAGTGTCATCAATAAAAAGAACTCAATACAATATCATCAAACAACGTCGCCTTTGAAGGCAGTTTGTTGTCAAAAAGAGTCTTACTACGAAACAACCAGGTATGCCACAGAGAGAATTAATATCAATTCTGCGACGCAAGATGTTGATCCTAGTTGGAAGAGCATTCAATTTAATTTTCGAGTCAAAGACATTCAACTTGATAGGCATATATATCACCCAACGAGTTCTAGACGACATACTTGAGGATCGAGTGTCATCAGTCATTTTCCTAATCGATCTCATAGTAAACTCACCTGTACCGTCTAGGGTCCAAGCATACCTATCCGGCTGAGGCAAGAGATTAACTCGACCAATAAGATCAGTAATAGCATCAAATTGTGACTGCTCTTATCCTCCCAGAACTATACGGCGCAAAGAAGAATCCATGTTAGAATTCACAAGCTTAAATCTGACATTCACCTTTTTGTAAGAATCCACTTGACCTTAACTGGTTCAAGCGTCCTTTGCTCAATACTAGCAAGCTAACCAAAAAACCCTAATATATATGTTGTCTTCTTGAATCCAATCGATGTTGCTGGTGCCTATTCACTACATATGTGGACATGTTTATATCATCTGCCGAAAAAAAAACATTGGACAGACCAGACTAAATATCAAAACAATGTACCTTAACCAATAGTCTAACGTTCATTATTTCAACCAATCCATTCTGCCATTGTAACCCTGCAACACCTAAATGTTTGGCGACCCCACTCTTCGTACGACTTTGGGGTTTCATCTGGTTTTCTGTTAAGATCTTCTTGATCTTCTTTTAGTAAATATAGTTTGGCTAGGTTTGTAAGTGTGAGTGAATGTATAGTAGATAGGATCCGCCTGGTGGGGACTATCTTGATTTCTGATTGTATTTATTTGGTGAGCACCTGTGTTAGGGACTCATCTAGTTATGTATATTGTTAGGTGATATTTTAAAGGTCTTCATATTACTGATTCTCTCACAATTTCGCACCTTTTCTATGCGGACGATGCTGTATTTGTTGTTGAATGGTCTCAGTAGAACTTGGTTAACTTGGTGCGCATTCTGAAGTGTTTTCACCTTGCTTCGGGGTTGAAGATCAATCTCCTAAAAAGCCATGTTATGGGGACTGGGGTTTCGAATGAAGAAGTTAGTTATGGAGCCTCTTTTATTGGCTGCGGAATAATGCAAGCTCCTTTTAAATATCTTGGGGTGCAGGTTGGTAAATCGATGTCCAATATTGCTGCTTGGGACGATATAGTGCGGAAAATTCAGTTTAGGCTTTCTAAATGGAAGTGTAAGACTTTATCGATTGGCGGTCGATTGACCCTCACTAAATCTGTTTTAGGAGCGGCCCCCTTATATTATATGTCGATGTATAAAGTTCCTAATGGGGTCTTGAGTATTCTTGAATCGCTAAGGAGTAAGTTCTTCAACGGTTTTGATATGAAGGATAGAAAAATCACTTAGATTGCTTGGGACAAAATTTTGGCTTCAAAAAAAAGGGAGGTCTCGGTATTTCTAGCCTTTTTGCATTAAATCGAGCTCTCCTTTTTAAGTGAGTGTGGCGCTATATTTCTAATGATGGTTCGTTATGGTCGAGAGTTATCAAGGCTATATATGGTAATTCTTTTGATTTACATTCTTTAAAATTTCAGTCCCCCTGGAGCAACATTCTTCGCGAAGTGCAGGTTTTGGTGGATAAAGGTTTCGATCTCATGTCTCATATCAAGAAACGAGTTGGTAACGGGGCCACTACTAAATTATGGTAGGATTCTTGGATTAGTGGTGTCCCATTATATACGTGTTTCCCTCGGCTATACGCCCTTGAATGTGATAAAGATATTACTGTGGCTGATAAATGGAGTAGTTCAGCTTTAAATTCTTCATTTCGTCGAGATGTCAGAAATGGTGTGGAGCTTCAGCAATGGTCAGACATGCTCTCTTTACTTGAGACTGTAAATCTCTCGCCAGTAGAGGCGGTGGTACAGCGATTTATGTATTGATGGTATGTTTCGTGTTAAAGACATTCGCGAGAGTATAGATGATTTGCTGCTCCCTACTTCGTTGGAAGTTACCCGTTGGTCCAAACTCGTGCCGATTAAAGTTAATGTTTTCGTTTGGCATGCTCGGTTGGATCGCCTTCCAACTAGAAGTAACCTTCTTAGTCGTGGTGTGCAGGTTGAGTCGTTTTTCTGCCCGATTTGTGGTTTAGTGCAAGAAGATATTAATCACATTCTCTTCAAGTGTGATTTAACACTTTCTGTGTCTCGCCGGCTTTGCAAGTGGTGGGATATCGATTACTCTGTTCTTAACTCTTTTGTTGACTGGGACGTTTGGTTCGCGTCGATTCGTCTTCCTTTGAAGACTAAACAACTTTTGGAGGGAACTTTCTGTGTTGCTTGGTGGCGTTTATGGAACTTTCGTAACACATCCATTTTTAACGCGGTTGCCCCTAGGAGGTCGGTGATTTTTGACGATATTATCTCGCGCTCTTTTTTATGGTGTAATAGTAGGAGTTCTATTGTTTTTTCTTGGGAATTTTGGTTAAAAATCCCTACTTGATTTCATTGTAATATTTTCTTTTCTAGCATCTTGATAGTACTAATAAAATTCGACGTTCAATAAAAAAGTAAATATAGTTTGGCTAGGTTTGTAAGTGTGAGTGAGTGTATAGTAGATAAGATCCACCTGGTGGGTACTATCTTAATTTCTGATTATATTTATTTGGTTAGCACCTGTGTTAGGGACTCATCTAGTTGTGTATATTGTTTTAATAAAAGTAATCACTAAGGGGTGGTTGGTTGAGTGATTGGATCTTGATCAGGTTGGTTTTGATATCATTTTTACATGGTATCAGAGCCCTAGGTTGACTCTTGGTGCTCGATTGGTGGTGATTCTTATTATTATGGTTTTATCTTGAAACCCTAATTTTTGGGGGTTTTGATTAATTGGTGGTTTCTGGTGATTCTTGGTTGGTTAATCGTTGATTAACGTGGTTCTTGTTTGTTTCTTGGGGTCAATTTGAAGAAACCCTAATTTTTATTTTTAGGGTTTCTTGATCTGGTTGATCTGTGGTTAATTGGGGATCATTGTTTGTTGATCATGGTATATTCCGCTGCTATATCGCTCTGTAAGTCTTCTTTTACTCTAAAGTGAATCTTTCTTGGTCAACAGGGAGTAAACAGGTTGATTAACATCTTGACCTGCCACCTTTTGAGTGGTTTGGATACCTGCTCTGGTCAGTCCCATTCTTGTTGACAAGATTTGAGGAGCTTGGGTGTGAGTAATATAATGAATTTTGTGTGTATGTCGTTGTTTCGTCTCGATTCAATTCGAATTGATTAAGGTTTAAAGTGGAGCTCAATGGGTTTTGGTTAAGAAAAACGGAAGTTTGGTTTTCTATTTCTACTTAAAAGGTAAAAGCGAAACGTAATAAAAATAAACCAAAAACAAATAACTAATAATAAAAGAGCAAAACAAATAATAAAACGTAAATTAAAGCAAAACCATTAATAAAAATAAAACTAAACGAAGAAATTAACTTTCGACTTGAAAAATAAAATTTACTAAATGAAAAAAGAGAAAATAAAACTATGAGGGTAATTTAAAACTAAATGAGACAAAAACTAAAACGGGTGCTAAATAAAAGATAAAACTTAAACCTTACGAAAAAATATTAATACTAAAATTTGATGCAAAATATAACTAAAAATACGTGACTTTAAGAATTAAAATCAGAACAACTTTCAGATTAAACTAAACGATTACGGAACAATATTATTTAATAAACAAGCAGGCAAGCTACCAGCTCGAGCACGCAGGCAAGCACGTGGAATAATTTACTCGTTCGGGATTTCTTTCATTCGGAATGTTTGGAAATAACTCTTCATTCGGAATTTTTTTACTACAACTCTTCATTCGGAATTTTTTTACTACAACTCTTCATTCGGAATTTTTTTACTACAACTCTTCATTCGGGAAACATTAACTTGGTTCGGGAAAATGAATGCAATTTCAGGAGAGTCGGGAAAATTTATTGGTTCGGGAAATATTGGTTCGGTAAAATTGGTTCGGTAAAATATACTGGTTCGTGAAAAATGAAAAACAATAGTGGGTCAACAACTTGGTTCGGGATTTTTTTGGTTGATTCGGAAAAACAAAAATAACAGGGATTAAAATATATGGAACGAATCAAAAACTTAAGAACACGAATGAATCTAAAATTAACCAAATTAAATCTAAAGGTTATACCAAACTAACCATTAATCATCAACTAACAATAATCAATCAAACCAAATCAATAAAACTAAGAATTAAAACTAAATTAATCAAAACCTACTTAATCAAATATATCAAAAACTCAAGAACACAACCAAATCAAAAACTTTAAATTAACAATTAAAAGAGAGATGGATTAATTAAAACTTGATTAAAGGTAAAGATTCAACAATTAAAAGTAAAGATTAAAATCTTACAAATTTAAAGTGCAAGACAAGGAATTTTAAATTGACAAGAAATTAAATGACATGAAAATAAAGGTGGAAGAACTATTTTGTCAAGATAGCCAACAAGAAACAAATGAGATGAAAACCTAGTGTATATAGGGAAGTTGGTAGGTGGTGGTTGGTGACTTGTCTTCTTTCTTTTCTTTTCTTTGTCGTCTCGTCTTTAAATTAAATTTGACGTTCTCGACTTTGGCTCGGGATTTATCGATAAATAAAACGAACTCGTCTTCTAATTTCTTCTTTTAATATATTTTGGTTCTTCGACTTGTAAATCTTCCGTCTTTGGTCATTTTCTTCAATAAATTCCGAAATAGGCCCGTTTGACTTTCGATCTTTTGCACTTTTGCTCTTTTGACTTCGTATTTTGTCTTTTTCTTCAATAAAACCTCGTGCAATCCCGTGTTTTCTTCCTTTTTCACATTTTTATCCTAAAACACAACAAAAACACAAACCACGCATAATTCCGACTTTTACGACATTAAATACGCGCTTTGGCCTTGTTTTAGATAGCAATAAGTGGTAAAAGGATAGGTACTCATCTACTTGTGTATATGTTTTAATAAAATTAATAACTAAGGGGTGGTTGGTTGAGTGATTGGATCTTGATTAGGTTGGTTTTGATATCATTTTTACATGGTATCAGAGCCCTAGGTTGACTCTTGGTGCTCGATTGGTGGTGATTCTTATTATTAGGGTTTTATCTTGAAACCCTAATTTTTGGGGGTTTTGATTAATTGGTGGTTTCCAGTGATTCTTGGTTGGTTAATCGTTGATTAACGTGGTTCTTGTTTGTTTCTTGGGGTCAATTTGAAGAAACCCTAATTTTTATTTTTAGGGTTTCTTGATCTGGTTGATCTGTGGTTAATTAGGGATCATTGTTTGTTGATCTTGGTATATTCCGCTGCTATATCGCTCTGTAAGTCTTCTTTTACTCTAAAGTGAATCTTTCTTGGTCAACGGGGAGTAAACAGGCTGATTAACATCTTGACCTGCCACCTTTTGAGTGGTTTGGATACCTGCTCTGGTCAGTCCTATTCTTGTTGACAAGATTTAAGGAGCTTGGTTGTGAGTTAGTTTTTTAATTGTTGTTTCTTGTTTTTGTGATATTTTTATACATCCAAACATGAAAATATTTGTTATCAAGCTATTATACGAAGTTTATTTAACATCAAAACTTGTACAAATGAAACAACAAAACACATTTCATAAGTAATCACTCTTCATGAACAATTTGATACAAAGATCGTCTCTATTTTTAAAAAACGTTTACAATTTTAAAAACCATTTGTTTTGAAAAAGAGACCAAAGATTGATCTAATCTTTAAAGTATTATATACTTCAAAGATATTGAATAACCACGCTCTGATACAAATTGTAGAAACTAGAAGGGGGATTGAATTTCTAGTTCATTTTCAAAACATTTCGGTAAAACCCACTGACCGCGGTTCGTTAAACATACCCGTGGTTCGTTATCACTAAAGAACCGCTTGTCCATTTAAGGAAGCGCCTACAGTGGACTTAATCTTTTGTTACATGTTAAACTTTGACAATCCTTGGTATCAAATTCTCGATCAAGCTTGACATATATGAGATGTGTTTGATTGAAATATAAATACTACAAGTAAGAAAACACACAAACACATCAAATCAAGAGTACATCAAGCAATAGTCTAAACACTAAGCACACACGTACTAAGCATAAGATTTTCCGCAACTAAGTTGTTTAGACTAAGTGATGTACACTTGACCATAATCTAAACATGAAGCACACATGTACTAAGCCTTAACTTTTCCGCAACTTCGATGTTTAGATTATGAGATGCACACAACACACAACAACATGTAAATGCATCAATAAGAGTAAAGACATAAATGTAAAGGAAAGTACCGACACGATGATTTATAGTGGTTCGGTCACGAAGCTCCTCTTTGCCCTACTCCACTCCTCGCGTACACCTTAATCGAGAGTTACTTCACTAGTAAACAAACTCCTTAAGGTGGAGAAACCATACACAACGTCACTTATCCAATTTTCGACTCTAAGCTAAAAGTCGAGTCCTAATCTTAGTTAGGACCAATTTACACAACATCGCCTACTTCACCATTTTCTGACACAAGGCTAGATGTCGAGTCCTAATCTTAGGTAGGACCAATCTACACACAACTTACACAACTTCCAAATTGACACACCAATTTGGATCTACACAACTCTTCATAACTATACAACTACCCAACTCTTCACAACTACACAACTACACCACTCTTCACAACTACACAACTACCCGACTCTTCACAACTACACAACTACACAACTCTTCACCCTAGTTATGTTTTATGGCCCAGCATAACAAACCTTGTGTTTTATGGCCTAAACACATAAACCATATAGATCTAAGTACTCACCACTTAGATCTATGACTCTAACACTACATACAAGTATTAACAAACTTGGATCTACACAACTAACACCTAATATAAGGATACCCATCACTTGGATCTTCTACCCTTACAAACACATCCATGTGAACCCAAAATTTGGATCTTCTACATATACATAGTAGGAAAACAATGACTTTTTCTAGAAGGAGAGATCTTCATCATGTTATGAACCCAACACTTCATGGTAATGAAAGTGTTCTTCCCTTTGCACTTAAGAGGATGAGAGGATAGATGATAGAATCACATCTTAAACAAGATTAATCAAAACTAACTAATCAAGGAGTTTAAAGATGTTTTTGAAGAAAGTGTGCAAAAAGGGTTAAGAAAAGCTAGAAATGATCCATTATTTATAGGGCAAGAGTGCAACGGTCAAAAACACCCGTGGTTCCTTAAGTGCCCCCGCGGTTCCTTATCAATAAGGAACCGCGGGTTCCTTTAGGGAACCTCCGGCTTGGAGACCGTGCATTTTTGTCCTTTAGTGGGGAAATACCATTTATACCCTCAAAGGATATTCCTTTGGCATTTGGAATATGCCAAATTCAAATTAAAGAATATTCTTTGGAATATACCTTAGAGAATATTCTTTGGAATATTCCAAATTCAAATTTCCATTTTCTTTTTAATAAAACATTTTCTTAAAAATAAAGTTTATTAAAATCTTTTGTCACATTTGATTAAATGTGAGTTTTAAGAAAATATTAATCCTTGATAACTTAGTTAGGTTAATGACATGTTTATTCATACCTTGAGTGATTCATGCCGAATGTGATCTTGGAGGTGTCGAGAGAAGTATACAAATGTATTCTTGAGTGATTACAAGAACCTTAACATTTTACATAATGTATTGCGAGTTATACGTTTGTCATCAACAAAACACAAAGAGATTATATCGATAAAACATTGTAATGTTTGCACTAACAATCTCCCCCTTTTTGATGATGACAAACAAGTAAACCATAACACATATTAAAATGTATAAGTTACTCGTTTACACTTACTGCTCCCTCTTTTGTCGAATCAAAAATGTAGTCAACGTCTTGAAGAAGAGAAGAGCCAACATCGAGAGAGCACACATCCAAAGTTGAAGTCATCGATAACACGTCATTTGAAGAAGAGAAGAATTGACGTCACGAGAGCTTGCATCCGAAAGGTTGTCTTAATTTGTAGAAGATGAGGATCGGCTTGGAGAGAACGTGCATCCAAAAATCTAATCATCCCTTGTGGTTGTAGGTTAAGAAGCGAGACTCCAAACCGTAGACCTATCATCCAAAGATATTGAGCTTTTGTCATCCCAGTGAAGTCTTCAATCACCATAGGTTAACCAAATCCATGCATAATAATATTCTTATTTTCGAGATCCCATAATTCATTACTTGCAAGATGATCAATGAATGCAATTAAAGTGAGTCAACGATCGCAAATGTAATGACTAGAAATCTTGCAAATGCTCCCCCTTGATATGAGTTCCCCCTTGCTTGAGGCACCAATGAAGCAAGGATAGTGACAAGCTACAAAGAAGGGTTAGAAAAGTCCTACAGAACAAAGTTAGTGGACAAGAGCATATATGAATAGCAATGTCACCCAAGCGGAATTAGCTTTAAACATGTTGAGTACAAAGAGAGGGACTCAAGAGAAAGCTAAAACAATCTTAACTTTTAGAAGTGTCAAAAATATGGCAAGTTAAGAAAAATAAGATGGCTATTAGATAGAAAAGAGAACCTAACTTATTTTGATGACACCAAAAAAATATATATAGAGGACTAAGATAGAAAAGAGATGTCCAATTTATAAAAAAAATATTTTCGAGAGGACATACTCCACTTTAATATATTGGCACGAATACCAAAATAAAGAGAGTATGACAAGGACAATAAAACAATTCCACATAGTCGAAAAGAGAGGAATAATGACTATGAGGAAAAATGAAAACGAGGACGATAAACAAGTCGTTTGCACAAACAATGACAAGCATTGGAGAAAGAAGTGTGCACGCGATGCTATCAATCCAAAGACAAGTCAAAGGAGATGATTTTAACAAGATCAATCCACAATTGTTGGAATAGAGGTTGAGAAGAAACATCCATAACAATTGTAATGATAATATGTCAAAGGGTAAAACGCTTAGAATTTTTGGAATCACCCAAAAAAAATTCAAGATTTAACCAAAATCCTCTCAAAAGGTTAAAAACTTAGAATTGTTGGAATCACCCAATCCAATTGTAAATTTTAACCGTACTCAACTCTCAACAAAGAAGGAAAAAAGAAATCTCAACCTAGATATATTTTTGACCAAAAAAATATATTCCTTTAGAAAGCTCCAACAGCTTTAAGTTGGGAATTTAGGTACAAAAATAAAGGAAAACCAAAAGCAGATAAATCCACGCTTTAAGAAAGATACTAGATATAAGACATTATAGGCAAGGATGCTTATGAATGTCGACACCAAAAAGACGACTCAATGATATTGAGAAAGAGATCAAATAAGCCAAATAATAGAAAGGCCAAGATGGATGGTGTTTAGCATACGATAAACTACATGCTCAAAGTTTCGTAGCTCTTCTCAATCATTGTGAATGTTCAAAGAACAATTACATGACGAGGAAAGGGTGAGGATCGACTCGACTTAGTTTAGAAAGGATAGAAGAGAGAGACACAACTTAGAGAGGTATGATTAAAATAAATCAAAAGAGACTCAACAAACAAGTTAAGGATAACTTCAAAAAATAATTCAAGAATACTATACCTTATTAGGTGATAGTGAAGTCTTGAAAGAAAACGAGAGAATAGACTCAAAAGAGAAGAAAAGAATGAATATTCAAGAAAAATCGTCAATGAGAGAGATAGACCAAAAACGAACAAAAGGGACTCACTGGCTGTGGTTCGTTAAATAGGTCGGTGGTTCATTATCAATAATGAGCCGCTAGGTTACTTGAGGAACCGTGGACAGTGGGTGTCCAAAAACGATTATCGACTCAAAAGAAAATCACTTGGTCAAACAACTTAACATAAGTTGCTAAATGACTTGAAACTCAATGCTTCGGATATGACTTTTAACAATTGCAATTGCAAGTTAAAATTACTTGAATATTTAAAAAAAAATTAAGTTGTCAATCTTACTAGGAGAGGAATTAGATTAAAATCTAACCTTCCATGACAACCGAGTGAGAACATAAAGAAGAAAAGAAAGATCACAAGGACAACGAGATCCAAGACCCAAAGACAAATCATGTTGAAAAACATGAAAGGAAATACAAGAAAATAAATATCATACAAAGATGTATAAAAAACAAGCCTAAAACTTAAGCATAATTTTAATCTAAGTTACACTAGAATTATAAGAGTTGCTTAAATTGGATGTCATAGCAATAAGCAATCCATATGCTTAAAAGAAAGACAAGGTGGTGGCGGAATTTTATGGAGAAGGCCTGGTGATAATCTTGTAATTCAACTCATCATAGATATAAGACATGACAAGATGTTGATATTGACAACAAAGACAATATGTTCCATGATGCATGACATAATCATGTGATGGAGGAAGAACACAAAAGGGAAGTAGTGGAAAGGAGAGTTTTCAAAATCAATTTTCTTAAAATGAGAAAAGATTTGATAAAGTGTATTCTTTGGTGAATTTGGGTTGAAAGAGATTTGAGAAAATTGTGGATAATCAAGGCTTTCATTTTGTGAAAAATACATTTTGTTTTGGTGTGAAAGAGATGGCAAAATGCTTTGGGTTAAAAAGAGAAATCACAAGATATTTTGGGAGTGATCAAAGGTTTGAAGCAAAGATTCCAAAGGGTGTTGGAACAATTGGGAAGTTTTTGAAAACCCGTTTTTGGTTGCTTCTGCCCGCGGTTCCTTATTTCCACTGGCGGTTCCATATCGATATGGAGCCGTGGTCTCTATAAAGAACCGCCCACTGAGGGTGTGTTTAGGAGGATAAAGGAATTTTTCCTAATGTTCTAGTCTAACTTATCATAAAGTTATGCTAAAGAGCAATAAAAACTAGAACACACACAAAGGAAAAACAGATAGGTTCAATTAGCACGTAGGAAGAAGGCTAAGAAAACCTAATGGCTAAAAAACAAAAAGACTCCTAATGAGATACAAAGTTCATCAAAGTAAACTATCATTAGTCATATTTAGGAAGAACCATTTAGCCAATTTAGAGAATGTGTATGAGACTATCACTAGAGGTGCTCAATTAAGGCTAAGCACGATCGTTTTTACGAGTTATATAATAACCCGACTTCCCACATGGATGTAATTCAACCGTTAGTGCATAAATTCTCTAGTAGTCGTTCTCAAGTTAGACAAAATGTAATTCCTACATTTGTCTAATAAAGTGTACCAAGGATGAAAAGTGTATGAAGACACAATGCACAACCTAATGAGGGTAAATAATGCACCATTTGATATCTTGTCAAACAAGTCTAGTTAAGGTTATTTACCTTAGTAGAACTTGAGGCCAATCACTTTGAAGTGTATAAAAAACGTTTACACAAAACAAAGGAACAATCTTGATTGGTCTTTCGGAAAGGACACATTTACATTTCAATGTAAATTACTTGAGTATTTCGGATGAAACATCCAAGTTGTCAAACCGACTCCATTGTGCATTATAAGCAATTATTAAACAAAATATGTCTAATAATTTGAACAAGTAGATTCAATATAGCACCATCAACACAAGTGTGAGTTATGATCCGATGTATATTATTGTTAAACCACATTTATATCTACAGTAAAAAGCATGTCAATTATATTTGATAATGATACCAATCATAGTTTGAATAATGAATTGATATTTAATCAAAATCTTTCTTGATTCCCACAAACACTCCTTTAAGAGAAAATAACTAAGATGTTCAAAGGGTGTTTCATGTTTTATAGTGAGACATTAATCTACTTGAACAAATAACACAATGATCAAGTAAGACGACCCACATCAATAGATTTGACAAGCTCCCAAAGCTTTCAAACCTAAAAGTGTTAAAGAATAGGCCAAGGTGCACAGAATGTTTATGTAACATTTGTAAACCAAGAGATGTGAAACCTATATGCAATGCACACATAAATATACAACTAAGTAACACTACTACCAATAGTAATGATCACTTAAGAATGTCCAAAGACAAAAGAAAAAGCACAAAAGCATTCGTTTTTGTTTTGAGTGTTAGATACACCAAAGTATACATAGCTTGATTTTATTTAAAAAGTTTTCGACCCATTTCAAAATTTAATTAAGTTCAACACTTTATAAATATATCAATTTACAAAGATATATCAACAAGAGATGTCCAACATAATATAATAGAGTAAAACACAAGTTTTACGATAATCCGAGACTCAATACTTTGGACAAAGTATAGAACTTAGAAGACATCCAAAATTTAAAGTTTGAACAAAGGTATGTAAGCATTTATAATAGAAAGGAAATTCAATTACGGTCGAAACGGCGGGTGGCACGACTTCTACGAACTTACGGTTGATTTTATATGATTTTTCAAAGTTTGCAAAAATCTGTGTCGGACTGACTGCGGTTCCTTATTGATAAGGAACCTCGGAGAACAGATAAAGAACCGCAGTCAGTAGGAAAAAATTGAGTTTTTGTCCAAAATCATTTGGCAACATTTTGGAAGGACTTAGGACTCTAAAAAATCATTATAGACACATAGAACTCGTATTTTAGAGTTAATTATGACACAAAAGATGTTTATACTTCCAAACATGAAAAGATTTGTTATCAAGCTATTATACGAAGTTTATTTAACATCAAAACTTGTACAAATGAAACAACCAAACACATTTCATAAGTAATCACTCTTCATAAACAATTTGATACAAAGATCGTCTCTATTTTTAAAAACCGTTTTCAATTTTAAAAACCGTTTGTTTTGAAAAAGAGAGCAAAGATCGATCCAAGCTTTAAAGTATAATATACTTCAAAGAACATGAATAAGCACACTCTGATACCAATTGTAGAAACTAGAAAGGGGGGGGGTTGAATAGTTTCTAGTTCATTTTCAATACATTTCGGTAAAACCCACTGACCGCGGTTCGATAAACATACCCGTGGTTCGTTATCACTAAAGAACCGCGTGTCCATTTAAGGAACCGCCTACAGTGTTTAGACTATTGCTTGATGTACTCTTTTGTTACATGTTAAACTTTGACAATCCTTAGTATCAAATTCTCGATCAAGCTTGACTAGATATGAGATGTGTTTGATTGAAAGATAAATACTACAAGTAAGAAAACACACAAACACATCAAATCAAGAGTACATCAAGCAATAGTCTAAACACTAAGCACACACGTACTAAGCATAAGCTTTTCCGCAACTAAGATGTTTAGACTAAGTGATGTACACTAGACCATAATCTAAACGTGAAGCACACACGTACTAAGCCTTAACTTTTCTGCAACTTTGATGTTTAGATTATGAGATGCACACAACACACAACAACATATAAATGCATCAATATGAGTAAAGACATAAATGTAAAGGAAAGTACCAACACGATGATTTATAGTGGTTCGGTCACGAAGCTCCTCTTCGCCCTACTCCACTCCTCGAGTACACCTTACTCGAGAGTTACTTCACTCGTCAACAAACTCCTTGAGGTGGAGAAACCATACACGACGTTGCTTATCCAATTTTCGACTCTAAGCTAAAAGTTGAGTCCTAATCTTAGCTAGGACCAATCTACACAACGTCGCCTACTTTACCATTTTCCGACACAAGGCTAGATGTCGAGTCCTAATCTTAGGTAGGACCAATCTACACACAACTTACACAACTTCTAAATTGACACACCAACTTGGATCTACACAACTCTTCACAACAACACAACTAGCCAACTCTTCACAACTACACAACTACACCACTCTTCACAACTACACAACTACCAAACTCTTCACAACTACACAAATACACAACTTGTAACACCCCCAAATATTCATATTTCGAATCAACGGAAGAGTCGTTGGTGTTACGGGATAGCACATTACTCAATTCATAGACAACACTTAAAATTGCGTCGTTTAATAATAAAGCATTTTTCATTCATAAATATCAAATTACATAGGTCCTCAGGTCAAAGTATGTCTTAAAAATTTACAAAACATTTGAATGGAAATTTTTATTTAAATTCAAGTACCTGAGATAAACCTTGTTAAAACTCAGCGAAACGCTGAGCGAGTCCATAGAGTTTAATAATAACTGTTCACATAAAACCGGTATATAATCATTACCGCAAAGCATTTTGTGCAATTCTTGGTCGTAGACCATAATATAGGCCAAAAACATTTTATACGAATCATTATCGTAAATCATGACATAGGCCTAAAACATTTTTATGCGAATCATTGTCGTAAATCATACAATACGTTTTATAACGTTGTTTAAAGTATAATAAAAACCGTTAAATAAAACAGTTATGTAAAACCAGAACACATGTATAATAATAAATAAGACCCCATATTGCTAGTCAGACAATATATTATAATTTAAATCATTTATCATACACTATTCCTGAGACCACAGCCTCAGTGTTACCATTATCATTATTATTACCGGATTATTATAGCCGCATAACATTGTTACCTTTCTATAATATGTATCGGGTAGCTAGCCCGAAACTCATTGCCCATCTAAACAGCGTGTCGTCATAAAAATCACGCTAAATATATCCCTCTCATTTATAAATTCGCTTGCCAATCAATGTGACACAACGGGGATCAGCCGTCAAGAAGCGAACTGGGGTGATCTTCCCCAAATATTACTATTATATGCATAAGTGTCTACCAACTACCAGTAGTTCACAATTTATGCTAATGGGACTTATAGTGACATAATCTAACTAATAATAATCCATTTCAATCATTCATTGGGTCATCAAATCAATCAGGTCCATATAAATAAGCATACAATCGGGACCAATTGTGTTTTATTTTTATTAAGACTAGCATGTTATCTCCCTCGCGGGTTTATAAAACATTTCATAAAACATTTAAAAGAGTGCGAGGCTATGAACTCACGTCGGTTGGGAAAGGCGGGTTATCGACAGTTAGGATGTATGGTGCGTGCCTCGATCACAGAAAATATAAACAAATAATACTCGATCTTAGACTATGTCGAATAATATTTATAAAAAGTTATTATGTATATGTAATGATTTCATGGAAATGATGATCAAGTTGGATTTTATCACCTTATACAACATTATTAGTTGTTAAGTATATTGTTAACTTAGCCTAATTATACTAGTTTTAGCCCATGCAT
Source organism: Glebionis coronaria (assembly GCA_025667525.1). NCBI lineage: Eukaryota > Viridiplantae > Streptophyta > Magnoliopsida > Asterales > Asteraceae > Glebionis > Glebionis coronaria. Next base: position 90,688,588 of record CM046875.1, on the reverse strand, counting down.
ATGTTAAGGCCCAGTAGGCCCATTAAGAGTCCAATATATTTTTATTAGTCCATTTATTCATTTAGGACCAGGCTTATACTCATATGTTAGGCCTAAGTGGGTTGAGCCCATGAGCAAGTCCAAGAATGCTAAGCCAAACTAGTTGGGCCTAGTGGTCCAACAAGGCAATTTTGGTCCATTATGTGTCCATATGTTACAAAGCTCGTGTTTGTCGATTTTTACTTGTTAGATGTGTTTACATATCAGTATATGTTTTATAAAAATGTTACATTAGACGGGTCCGACCATCTAAGTTTTATTTGGCGAAAACGCCATCCTTTCGATTTTAGCCGAAAAGACGTAAAAATCATATGTATAGTTTGTAGTTAGAAAACCATTTGAGTTTTATTTTTATAAAATATGATACTTATTTATTATAGTATATAAACATATTTTATAATAGTTATTAACATTTATCTACTTTTATATACTTTTTTATATATTAATTTACTTCAAGTGGCCTTTTAATATTATATAACTTTGTGTAAAATCTGATGTTAAAAGTCAAGTTCACCATTTTTTTCATATCTTGAGTTCTACAAGGAGTTAGAACCTCAAATTTTTATTGCATAAACTAGATGATATGTGCTACAAATAACTCTACTATAGCTTCTGCACAAACAGCTTCTAAGTATCAGTAATAATTCGTCCAAAACAGACCAGTGAGATTAGTACCTCAAAAGTGTTTTGGCCATATCTTGCTCATTTTTAACATTCCATTTTGTGGCCAATTCACCACTTATGTAAAAATCATTTATATATCATTATATAAAATAATCTCATCCATTTAATCAAGTAAAAATATTGAAAGTTACTGTTTATTACAGCCTACATAACTAGTTAAGATTTTATCAACTTTTACTTGTAGTTTTAGCCTTTTTAACCTAATCTAGTGACACAAAATCTCCATGCAATATATTGATCATCATTTATCACCATAATACATATACATTTTGAAGAAAATAGACGTATACATTTACAAAATTAATAGGATGATAGAAAGAAATAATCTTTATACCAACCAATATGATGAAAAAGATGAGATTTTGGATGAACAAGGCTTGATCTTGTTACCTAATCTTTAACTTAGCAAGGCAACTTTTTGAAATCTTCAAATGTATGAACACCTTCTTGAAAATCATCCCTAGGACTCCATGAAAACTTCTTTTCACAAGTAGCAATCACCTCCAAACAACCTCCTTTTAAGTAGCTATCAACATATGTTGATTATAGCTTAAGTTTATGGTTAAAATTTGATGAAGATGGGTGTATGGTGATGGTGGTGGATGGCACAAAGAGGGAGAGGGAGATATTTGGGAAACTTTCTTGTTAAGCTTGCATGTGTGTGAGATGTGTGAGAGAAAATGAGGGTTTTGTATCTTGCATGTTATGAGAAAACTATCTCTAGCAAGCTTAAATTTTTTACAACAAAGGGTGTGGTGCCCTTGTTGTGTCCGCCCCTATTAGTGTGGGACAAGTGTTAAACTTGTCTCATCCCTAATAATTTACGGGTAATCCTCGATTCTAGTTTCCTCGATTTACGTGCCCTCGCGTCGATTTACGAAAAACGTTTTTGCAAATTATGAAACTACAGCACAAAACGATTCTAATAAAAATTGTCTCATAAAAACGGAGCACAAAAGTGTAAATACGTAAACCTAGGGTTCCCGGTTTAATCGTAAAAGACGTTAAATTAGGCACGTAAGCCCTAATTTCATCCCGTAAATATGTGAGTTCATGTACCAACACAAAAATAAAATATAAAAATAATATACAAGAATAATTTACTACCTGAAAATGTCAGACTGTCTCAAAACAGAGTATTAAACGTAAACACGTAACGTAGAGCTCTCCGGCTTAGACGTAGACGATGCCAATTTAAGAAGTAAACCCTAATTTCTTCCCACAAGTGAGTGAGTTCATAAACAAATAATAAAATAATGATTATAAATAATACTTGAGAATAAAATAACGACCTCAAATTGACGGATTGTCATAGCATTTCCCCCTAAAAGGATCTTTGTCCTCAAAGCTCGATTCATCTTATTACTCGATTCTTATAGAGTCAAAGACATGTGGCCATTTTCTCCACATTCGGTCTTTTCGCTTAAGCGTAATTCATCATAATATGCGAGTTTCATCAAACATAACTATGGGAATACGATCATGCTTAAGTTGACTTAGTTTCTCTTTCCATGATGTCCACATGTTTTCGATGAATGCAAATTTTCACCGACCCAAACTTCATTAAAAAATAATCAGATTTTCACTTGATAGACATTTTATCAAGTTTGATATACGGAACATATTTCATGCAGCCTTTGAAGTCCTAGGGTAGTCTACGTTATATGCCTCTCGGACCAATTCTTACATTATCCCAATGGTCTCATACAACGGGGACTTGGCTTCCCACGATCTTTCAGATCATCAATTCACCTTTTCACGATGAAAATTCTCGGCATAACTTTGCTACCCATCCTGCACTTCAAGATCTACATTCATATTCACATAACCTCCTGCCCACAACCGACAGTCAATAATCAGATTTCAACTTCCATAATCATTTCAGGTCTTGCGGGTCGGGTACCTTCATCCCAACTCCCACCTACAGATGCTCTTAAACTTTTCTTTATATAGATCCTCGAAAGGTTCGGTCTCAATCCTAATGCGATAATTATCAATGATAACCTATCCAAAGGAAAGTGCTTATCATGTTCATTACCAAAGGTCAATCATACAAGCATAAAACAAGCCTTCTATTGTCTGTATCGTTCCTTCACCTTGTCCCTCCGATTGGGGGTGGTAAGCAGTACTCATATCAAGATTCGTTCCCAATGACCTCAAAAGGAATCTCTAGAAATTTGATGCGAAGCGAGGATCTTGATAGAGATGATCGATACAGGCACACCATGCTTACACAATCCGTTAAATACAAATGAGCCAACTTCTCCATAAATGAGCAGATTTGGTCAGTCTGTCGATGACTACCCAAATCGAATCAAATCCAGATGATGTCCTTAGAAGGTTTGTGATAAAATCCATGGTGATTCTATCCTACTTCCAAACAGGAATAATAAGCTGTAGAAGTAATCCTGATGGATTTTGGTGTTCAGCCTTGACCTTCGCACAAGTTAGACATTTACTAACATATGTGGCGATGTCGGCTTTCATGTTCGGCCTTCAGTACAACTTCTTAAGATAAAGATAGATGGAATGCATTGTGTACACCATGAAGTTCTTGGGGTAACTCTAATTTATAAGCCACTGGACCAACTCTAGACAAAATCTTGAATGGTCTGATATAGTGGGGATTCAATTTCCCACGCTTTCCAAATTTTATGACGCCTTTCCATGGCGACACTTTCAACATCACATGGTCCCCCACTTCGAACTCCAACGGTTTTCGGCACACATCCGCGTAACTTTTCTATCTACTTCGGGCTGTCAACAACCGTTTCTTAATCTGAACTATCATCTCCGTAGTCCCCCGAATCAATTCCGGTCCAGTGAGCTGGTTATCTCTAACTTCACTCCAACATACAGGAGATCTACACCTTCTACCATATAAAGCTTCAAACGGTGTAGCCTTAATACTAGCATGATAAATGTTATTATATGAAAATTCTGCCAATGGCAAATGTTTATCCTTCTTACAAGCATCGGCCATTTTTGAGTTGCTCGGGCAAATTATTCTGCACGGTCATTACTAAGGAACACATCCTAATTGGTTCTTTAGCCTTTCCACATAATGCGTCAGCAACTCCATTCACCTTCCCCGATGAAATAAAAATCATGACCATAATCACTCAGAAACTCAAACTATTTACACGGCTTCATGTTTAGCTCTTTCTGATCCAAAATATTTTGTAGGCATTTGCGTTTGGTGAATACCGTACACTTAATGCCACACAAATAATGTTTCCATAGTTGAAGAGAAAAAACTGCCGCTCCAAATTCCACGTCATGGGTAATATGGTTTCCTCAATTCCTCCTAGGTTGTCTTGAGGTATACACAAACATCTACTCCTAAGGGAGTTTAGTTAAATAATCTGGGTATGAGGGAATAGTTCCTTAATAATCCTTCGATAAACATCTGTCAAACCCAAACATCTTCGCACTTCCTTTATGGTATAACCCAAAGCCTTAATGGCTTCGATCTTTGAAGATTCAACATAGATTCTACTACTATCAATTACACGGTCAAATAATTTAAAAGATCAAGCCTAAAATCACATGATAAATACTCAGGGTACAGGTTTCCGCTTCTCGGCTAGCTCAGGGTAGTCTACAAATGATTACTAAGCTCCTACTTATTCTTAGAAACAAGCAAATGGTCCCCTATAATAACAAGCATGAATTTAAAGAGATACGGCTTACACACACGATTCATCAAATTCATGAATGCCACATGCGCATTGGTCAATCCAAACGACATCACATGAAACTCATAATGCTCATTACTTGTTCTGGATGTAGTGATTGGAATAGATAATCTTCTTTGCGGACGCGAATTTAAGGATAACCATGCCGTAGATCAAATCTTTCATCTTGGGTAATGGATAACAATTTTGATCGTCAATTTATTCGGTTCACGATAATCAATAAATATATGGAATGATAATACTGTAGCTGTCCATGATGACGAGCTCGGTAGAATAAAATCTTTCTCCGACATATCTCTTAGTTGCACGGTAACTCTTTTGATTCAGATGGTGCTGACGTATGGTGCACATGCCACAGGTGCAGTACCGGAAATATAATAAATATGAAATTCAACTTGCCTTAATGGCGAAAGTCTTGGTAATTCATCAGCAATTACCTTAGAAAGTCTCAGATAACAGGAACATTTTCTTATTTAATTCACCTTAGGTTCTTTCTAGATCGCTAGATCTATGACTAGTTCACAATCATTCATGGTATAAATTCAAGCCCAAATGCAGGATACGGTCACCCATCGAGAATTATTTAGATCACCTTTGTTAATCTACATCTTATCTTTTAGGGGAATTCTACTCGTGTTCCCATCAATTAAGAAAATGACATCATGTCATAATCAACTAATCCATCCTAATGGCACTACCAACTTTCCAGTTTCATTACTATTGATAAGACGAGAACTTCTCAAAGGACTAAGAATAGCTCGTAACCGTTCACAAATCAAGGATATATGGAGACATAGCTAATATTAAAAGAGTAAGGTTAGCGCGTGATTTACGCGAGAGACTGTCAAATCAGATAAAGACGAAAATATTAACGAATATGGATATATTCCATGTTTTCATGATTTGTTTACGCATCCGAAAGCACCTCAGATTGTCACCCATGTCATTCAAATGGAATCTAATTAAAAGAAATGATAGGAACGTCGATACACCCAGTCGGGTATCAACACTCGATAATTATTAAATTTTTCCAAAGAATCTTACTATGAAAGAAATGAACAAGAAGTGTATGTCAATTGTCAAATAAGACAATATCCACAGATGAGTAATTTTGATTCGGAAAAATGGTACGGGCACATATGTAGGTGTCCCTAACAATATGTCCCCATTTTGCACTTCTTGCAGATCTCATAAAAACTTAATCTTTCACAATTACAAAGAAAAATGTAGTGTTTATTAACAATTTCATGGTGACTAGTAATCAGCCTTGCATGGTCCCTTCCAAATTGTACGTAGGCGCGCAACTATGTACAATTTAGGATTAACGATGCAATACTCAGTTCGTCAAAATTTTGTCATCATGTTTAAAATATATATTCATGTTTAATTATGAGATAAAAATAAAAATGATTTGTACTGAAATGTTCATCACTATGAAAGCATTTCCATTTACAAGGTGTTTAATAAAAACTTTATTTCGATAGTTATTACTTAATAGTATCGATTTAAATAACTCATATGAAAATAAGAATTTCATATTTTCCCCAGATGGTATTGTATTACTTATAAAAACAATGAGTGATCTACAAAAGAGTGATGAAGAGTTGTTCACCCAGAACTAATTACGATATGTTAGTAAATGAGCTTAGCCAAATAATCATGAGGTTCATGACATTGATGGCACTCAGGAATACGAACGAATAATTCACAATGCAACTCAAATCGAGATGAGTACTCGTTCAATGGTTGCATCACTAATGCGAACATTAGGAAGAAGCAAGAAAAGATTGATAACAACGATACATGTAGAATAGCAATCGAAGATAGTCTTTTCATTAATCACAAACAAGTCAAAAGTTGTATCGTCACACATTATATGCCATCATGTAATGTTATACAATTCCAAGGAGTCGTCCTACCAACTGATATCTCAGTTAAGTTAGTGATTTTAAAAGATACTACAATGAATACTAATATACAAGAGTCATTAGGTGTTCCACATGTCCCGGAAGATCCATCGGTCCCAATTCAGAAGAAGATTTCTTCAATTTATTTCTTGGACACTGGGCATCCTCGTCATTGGACAATGGACTAGGAACAACCCTTAACACGAACCAACAATCATTTAAAACCTTATAATTCGATCACAGGACTCAACAACTACTCCTTAACAATCTCGTATTCCATACGAGTTAAATTTGACTTTATTCAAGTTTCAACCAACTTATACTCAATGCGACATCCTACCTCATTCTTCAATACTTTCAACCTTATTCTTTGGCTTTGGAAAGGCAATAAAAGCTCGACATGAACAACACTTAATTTCCAATTCTATAGCTCTTATAACAATAATTATCAAATGAGTCACGAGTAGGAAATGACTCACACATTCAATTAGACTTCTCGGAAAGGTACAAGTGGCATGAGGCTTTTGGGTAAGGGTTTCAGTGACAGCCTCAAGTGCAACATTTACCTTTCGATTTCAAATTTAAGAATTGGGTGACACCGAATCAGATGACACATTTCTAGGTGGTGAGGTTTTGTCAAACTCCACTCTATAAGGAATGATCGTCATGACATCGATATCAGATTTAATCTCGACAATTCATCTTCAATATCACAATCAACTAATATTAACATTTCTTGTAATATCAACCATTTCGTTGTGAAATAAACATCCACAACTTGGTTTAGATCTGGAATAGCTAGAATTCCTACAGAAATAGCTTCGATTGATTTGGAAGAAGAGTTAGGTTCCTTGTGACAATCTACGTCGCATAAATATCTCGTATAAATATTAGAATAATCATTAAAATAACACTTCTCAGTCTGGCCTTGTCGGTAACTCGGGAATTCTACGACACCGTTATAGTCAAAAGATTTTTAAACATTTTACTCAAAATATTTATTTAAAAATATTTATGGTTAAAAGATATTTGAAATGTTTTATTCACAACCTTGGTTTTAAAAATCTTTCGTTCTCTATAACGAGAGCTCTGATACCAAACTGTAACACCCCCAAGTAATTATATTTCGAATAAGCGGAAGAGTCGTTGGTGTTATGGGATAGCACATTACTCAAATCATAGACAACGCTTAAAATTCGCGCCGTTTAATAATAAAGCATTTTTCATTCATAAATATCAAATTACACAGGTCCTCAGGTCAAAGTATGTCTTACAAATTTACAAAACATTTGAATGGAAATTTTTATTTAAACGCGGGCCATAAACTCTTGTTGTCTTCCCGAGAATTACCTTCAAGTACCTGAGATAAAACATGTTAAAAGATAGCGAAACGCTGAGCGAGTCCATAGAGTTTAATAATAACTATTAACATAAAACCGGTATATAATCATTACCGAAAAGCATTTTGTGCAATTCTTGGTCGTAGACCATAATATAGGCCAAAAACATTTAATACGAATCATTGTCGTAAATCATGACATAGGCCTAAAACATTTTTATACGAATCATTGTCGTAAATCATACAATATGTTTTATAACATTGTTTAAAGTATAATAAAAACCGTTATATAAAACAGTTATGTAAAACCAGAACACATGTATAATAATAAATAAGACCCCATATTGCTATTCAGGCAATATATTATAATTCAAATCATTTATCATACACTATTCCTGAGACCACAACCTATGTGTTACCATTATCATTATTATTACCGGATTATTATTGCCGCATGACATTGTTACCTTTCTATAATATATATCGGGTAGCTAGCCCAGAACTCATTTGCCCATCTAAAACAGCATGTCGTCACAAAAATCACACTAAATATATCCCTCTCATACATAAATTCGCTTGGCAATCAATGTGACACAACGGGGATCAGTCGTCAAGACGCGAACTGGGGTGATCTTCCCCAAATAGTACTATTATATGCATAAGCGTCTACCAACTCCCGGTAGTTCACAATTCATGCTAATGGGACTTGTAGTGACATAATCTAACTAATAATAATCCATTTCAATCATTCATTGGGTCATCAAATCAATCGGGTCCATATCAATAAGCATACAATCGGGACCAATTGTGTTCTATTTTTATTAAGACTAGCATGTTATCTCCATCGCGGGTTTATAAAACATTTCATAAAACATTTAAAAGAGTGAGAGGCTATGAACTCACGTTGGTTGGGAAAGGCGGGTTATCGGCAGTTAGGATGTACGGTGCGTGCCTCGATCACGAAAAACCTAAGCAAATAATACTCGATCTTAGACTATGTCGAATAATATTTATAAAAAGTTTTTATGTATATGTAATGATTTACTAGACATGATGATCAAGTGGGATTTTATCACCTTAAACAACATTATTAGTTGTTAAGTATATTGTTAACTTAGCCTAATTATACTAGTTTTAGCCCATGTATATGTTGAGGCCCAATAGGCCCATTAAGAGTCCAATATGTTTTTATTAGTTCATTTATTCATTTAGGACCAGTCTTATACTCACATGTTAGGCCCAAGTGGGTTGAGCCCATCAGCAAGTCCAAGAATGCTAGCCAAACTAGTTGGGCCTAGTGTTCCGACAAGACAATTTTGGTCCATTATGTGTCCATATGTTACGAAGCTCGGGTTTGTTGATTTTTACTTTCTAGATGTGTTTACATATTAGTATATGTTTTATAAAAATGTTACATTAGACGGGTCCGACCATCTAAGTTTTATTTGGCGAAAACGCCATCCTTTCGGTTTTAGCCGAAAAGACGTAAAAATCATATGTATAGTTTGTAGTTAGAAAACCATTTGAGTTTTATTTTTATAAAATGTGATACTTATTTATTATAGTATATAAACATATTTTATAATAGTTATTAACATTTATTTACTTTTATATACTTATTTTATATATTAATTTACTTCAAGTGGCCTTTTAATATTATATAACTTTGTGTAAAATCTGATGTCAAAAGTCAAGTTCACCATTTTTATCATATCTTGAGTTTTACAATGAGTTAAAACCCCAAATTTTTACTGCATAAACTACATGATATGCGCTACAAATAACTCTACTATGGCTTCTGATCAAACTGTAACAGCTGGTAATTTTCCCTACTTTGTAAAATGACTATTTTACCGTTTGACTTTTTATTTAGTCACCTATGTGATTTAACTGTGTTGGAACCGGGAGGTTATCCCGCGTTTTCTAAAAAACTGTTTGCTGCCGAGTAATGACTTGACATTGTGCTCAGTCATTATTCTGAACACTTTCTGTGAACATGACCAAAGTGCTGAGACGGTCAATGATTTGACGATAATCCATGAGATTATTCGTTATCTGTGAATTATGTGCTTAACTGTTTAGTTTTTAACAACGTGATCGTATTTTCATGAACAGCGTATTTGAATATTTCTGTATATGTTTATATATGCCTGTATTTTAGTATTTTGCTATTTATAGTAATAAATCGTATTTACTGTGAATATTTAATTAACGTATCGCGTTTTCGTATTTTACGTCGTTTTTACGTTTAACCGTCGTTAGCATGCATAAAATACTTTATAAATTATAAAATATCAGTTTTTGTCGAAAAATCATAAATTTAATATATTTCGTCAAAATTTTAAGTTTTACGTAATTTTAAACTTAACTATATACTTTTTGATATTTACCCAAAACTAACTGACCTTTTTACCTTAAACCTTCTAACTAGTTATCATAGTAAAATTTTTGAATTATTTACCATGTGGGACCTCCCCATAACCGGCCAAAAACCCACCCACATGCAAGATACACCAAATTTTCTACACTTTACCATTTTGAGCTTAACTTACATTTTCCTACACATTTTAACTTATTAACCATTTAACCTCAAAATCACTTCACATTATTTACACATACACTTCACTAAAAAAACACACAACTCTCCCTTCTCTCTCTCTAAAACACACGACACAAACACAACACCATTTCCACCATTGTTGGTTTTCTTGAAGCTTCATTTTAAGAAGATTTGACACAAAATAAAAACATCCTAGGGTTTGTACAAGCTTATAGAAGAATAGGTTTTCTTGGTTTGTAGATTTGAGAAGTTTTGGTTGTATTTTATAGAAGTTGGGTTCTTGTTGATTATTTGTTGGTTAGAGCGTAGATCGGGTTGTCGTGGTTACATAGAGTCGTTACTCAAGGTTATTTCTTAAACCTTTTTCATCTTTTTCATTTTTCATGCATAATCTATGTAGATCTATGCATGCATGTTACTCATCAACTATTTTCTTGAAATAAAATTATAAAAATTTTTTTTGGTCATGAAATATTATAGATCTATGAAAATTATGTGTGGATCTATTAGATCCATGCATGAAATTGGTTTAATTGAAAGACTTGTAAAATATAAAAATGTATACTTTTAGATTTGTGGACTTGAAGATAAATCTTTGATTTTGAGTGTGTTTATTAATAATTAGAGGGAACTAGTAGTGTTACTACTAGTGGGTACGCTTGAAAATGGCGATTGAGAAAGTGTTGAAATTAGGGGTTTTAGGACGAGACTTGAGTACTTACTAGAAATGGCAAATTTTTATGTGACGCTGAAAGGCTGCCGAATTTTCATTAGAAATCGTGTTGGAAAATTTATTAAGACAAATTTGGGTAAATTAAAGTTAACGCCGAAAGGCTGTCGAAATTTCTTCGAGTCAAAAATAAATATTTTTGCCTAAGTATATATACTATAATGTTTATAACGATATGATATTTACAAGTCACGATTTTAACAACAAAATATATATATGATTGATGAGTAACGCACGTGACATACTATTGTGACTTATTTGCTAGCGCCTAAACTATAGTATTATATTTAGGTTGTTGCTAGAGTTGCTCGCTACTATTTGATCATACTTGTGCGGTTTGAATCGTTGCTTGAGGTGAGTTTATAGATCCCTATTAAACTTCTTTCTATTTTAATGTTTTGGGATGTGATAAATGCTTTTGATGCTTGCTTCTGGATGCAAGTAAAACTAGATTTCTGTGAACGTTTTGTGAACACTGTTTATGAGATAGCTTAAGTTGCTTTAGCCGTAGTCCCCACTATCGTGATTCGTTAATTACTTTGCTGGAGTAAGCTCTTATGATATGGATAGATCTATTGAGGGTTGACAACCTCCACTCGGGCATTCTGACGTCGGACGAGTGTATACCATTCGTGTGAACGAAGTTATCTTGGCTAGGTACTCCATTGGGGCAAAATTTATATATACAATCTATTGTATGTACTGGATCATTAGTTTCGATGTCATGAGCTTAGCTATCATAAATATTGTGAACACCCAATTTATCCTACACTTGGCACTATACCTCCTATAGTTGCATGTGTACATGAAATGAAATCTGAAATTGATTTACTATGAATTTTTACTTGAAACCTATATTCTCACCAACTTTATGTTGACCAAATTTAGCATTTATCTCAGGTAATTGATGATGAATTGTATCTGCTGTGTGAAGTACTTTGAGTCCGCATGCATTTCTTGGCTATCTTCGGACATTTATCTACTTATGCTTTTGAACTATTATCTCGTTGCTGTTTAAAACTTTTACACTCCGCTACGCTATCTTTTGAAACTAAGACCTTTCGTACTTTGATGCTTTTATTTAAATTCAACGAGGTATTTTTATAAAACGTCTCATTTAGAGTCGTTCTCTTGTACCTTGAACTATGATACAATGACGTAACAGCCCCCGAGCTTCACCGCTTCCGCATATCACATTTTGGGGTGTTACAGATTTGGTAATCAGAGCCTTGGTTATAGAGAACTAGGTTTGCATCTTAGGCCTAGACTATAACCGATGTGGCTACTTGTTACTCTGTATACATATGTGTACTACGTAATGTATTACGTAGGATAACACTATAAGTAATATGTAATATATATTATATAATACGTAATATGTATTATATACATATGCATTTCGCTGATTTGCATACTTTAATTTCTATACATGATTATTTCATGCATACACTACAACTTCTCTAACGTGTGAATGGGTGGCAGGATATGTCATCGCATACTATCACGTATCATTTCGATTACATCTATAGTCTGATTCTAATCCAATCACCATTTTTGGTGTTATTTTTTGTTTTGTTTTGATCTTTGGTATTTAATCGAAACTCTTATTTTACGACTATGTACTTGATATTTTGATTATGAATGGGAATTTAACTTTATGACTTTGATCAATGACTATCCTTTCTATGTTTGTTGTACTCTTAAATTCTGCATTTTATTTTAGCATAAGAAATATATAACGTGTATATTCGTGCTTGAACCTTATTTGCATTGTTGTCTTAACGTAGAGAAACAATGGTGAACACACGTAACGGAATGACCGACGAACAATTGGAAGAACTGATTACACAACGAGTGACCGCTGCATTGGCAAACATTCAAGCTAACAACAACGTGAAAGAAGCACCATCGAACGATGCTGACAATCGACTGCCTAAGCCGTGTACTTACAAGGACTTTAGGAGTTGTGACCCTTTGAATTTTAATGGTATTGAAGGAGCTGTCGGATTAGCTCGTTGGATTGAAAAGATGGAATCTGTGTTCCGTGTCAGTGGATGTACTGTTGAAAACCAAGTGACTTATTCTACTTGTACTTTAGCTGCTGGAGCGTTGACATGGTGGAACACCCATGTGCAGACGGTTGGAGCCGAGGAGGCGTATGGAATGAGTTGGGAGGAACTTAAGAAGTTGTTGACTAAGGAATACTGTCCTCGTAATGAGATTCAGAAAATGGAAATTGAACTGTGGAACCTGACTGTGAAGAACAATGACATTGGTACGTACACTAGGAGGTTCCAAGAGTTGTGTTTGCTATGTCCTGGGATGGTTCCAGATGAAGAAAAGAAGGTTGAGTGCTAAATTTGGGGTTTACCTGGTAGTGTTCAAGGGAATGTGACATCGTCTGGACCGACAAAAGTTAGTGATGCTATAAGGATGGCTCACAGTCTGATGGACCAAGTTGTTCGAGCAAATGCTGGGAATGCCGCGGACAACAAGAGAAAATGGGGGAATAACCAAAGGAACAACCATGGGAACTATCCGAATAAGAGGCAAGAAACTGTGAAGGCGTACACTGCTGGTACTGGGGAAAAGGGAGTGTACAATGGGACGTTACCTTTGTGCAATCGATGCAAGCGTCACCATAATAGACAATGCAATGTATAATGTCACAACTACAAGAAATCTGGACACTTGCTTTGAATGTCACCACCCAACCCGAAAGCCAACGTCACTTTCTTTCAATGTCAGCAAAAGGGACACTACAGCAATGAGTGCCCAAAGAAAAAGAGTAAGGACCAAGGAAAGATTGCTAAAGCTAGGGAAGCTCATGGAAGGGTCTAGGTGATAGGAGGAGGAGAAGCACAAAAAAACCCCGACGTCGTGACGGGTACGTTTCTTCTCAATGGTCGTTATGCTTCTATTTTATTTAATACTGGAGCCGATAGGAGTTTTGTGTCGACTGTTTTTAGTGTTTTACTTGATGTGACCCCTTCGCCCTTAGACACTAAGTACACTATTGAGTTAGCTAACGGGAAGTTGATAGAAGCCGACACTATACTTCGTGGATGCACTTTAAATCTTCTAGGTCATCCTTTCGTAATAGACCTTATGCTTGTTGAGTTAGGGAGTTTTGACGTAATTATTGGAATGGATTGGTTGACGAGATATCATGCTACGATTATATGTGACGAGAAGATCGTTCGCTTACCATTTGGCGATGAAGTTTTGGAGGTACAAGGGGATAAAAGTAACGGAAAATGGAAGTCACAACTGAACATTATCTCGCGTGTCAAGGCTCAGAAGTTGTTATCGGAAGGTTGCCACGTATTTTTAGCCTGTGTTACTGAAAAGCAGACGGAAGAAAAACGGTTGGAAGATGTACCTATCGTACGGGATTTTCCGGAAGTCTTTCCTGAAGATTTGCCTAGATTACCGCCGGCCAGACAAGTTGAATTCCAGATCGATTTAATACCGGGAGCTGCACCTGTTGCTCGAGCGCCTTACCGTTTAGCACCGTCGGAATTGCAAGAACTAGCGACACAACTACAAGAGTTGACTGATAAATGATTCATAAGACCAACTTCTTCACCTTGGGGAGCTCTAGTCTTATTTGTAAAGAAGAAGGATGGAAGTTTTCGGATGTGTATCGACTATCGTGAGTTGAAAAAACTTACCATCAAGAACCGTTACACGTTACCTAGGATAGATGACCTGTTTGATCAGTTGCAAGGATCGAGCATTTACTTGAAGATTGACTTTAGGTCTGGTTATCACCAATTGAGAGTCAGTGAGGAAGACGTTGCAAAGACTGCTTTTAGGACTAGGTATGGACACTATGAGTTCCAAGTGATGCCATTCGGTTTGACAAACGCACCTGCTGTGTTTATGGACCTCATGAACCGGGTGTGTAAACCGTATTTGGACAAGTTTGTCATTGTGTTCATCGATGATATACTGATTTACTCAAGGAATGAGAAAGAACATGAAGAACATCTTAAGATAATATTGGAATTGCTTAAGAAGGAGGAATTGTACGCTAAGTTCTCGAAGTGTGACTTTTGGTTGCCAAGAGTACAATTTTTAGGTCACGTTATTGATAGCAAGGAGACTTATGTTGATCCTGCCAAGATTGAGTCAATTAGGGAGTGGACTGCTCCTACGACACCGACTGAAATTCGCCAATTCTTAGGACTCGCCGGATATTACTGAAGATTCATCGAGGGATTCTCGAAGATCGCGAAACCATTGACGAAGTTGACTCAAAAGAAGGTGAAATACGAATGGGGAGATAAAGAGGAATTAGCATTCCAGAAGTTGAAACAAATGTTGTGTAGTGCGCCTATTCTATCGTTACCAGAAGGATCGGAAGACTTAGTGGTCTACTGTGATGCATCGGCAAAAGGATTGGGAGCTCTGTTGATGCAGAGGAAGAAAGTTATCGCCTACGCGTCACGACAATTGAAAACGCATGATAAGAACTACACTACGCACGGCTTGGAGCTAGGAGCGGTGGTATTTGCCTTGAAATTGTGGAGACACTACTTGTATGGAACCAAGTGTGTCGTCTATACCGATCACAAGAGTTTACAACATATTCTTAACCAGAAGGAACTGAACATGAGACAACATCGATGGATCGAGTTGCTCAAAGATTATGACTGTGAAATCCGCTACCACCATGGGAAGGCCAATGTAGTGGCAGATGCGCTAAGTAGAAAGGAACAATTGATGACAGGTAGAGTTAGGTCATTAGCTATGGTTATCAATCCGAACATACCTATGCAAATTCGTGAAGCAGAAACCGAAGCCCTTCAGCCTGAATATGTTGAAGCTGAGAAATTAGGAGGAATGGTCACTAAGAAATTAGAGACTAGCACTAATGGGACGCTATGTCTGAATGGTATAAGTTGGTTACCACGGTTTGGGGGACTAAGGGACGTGATTATGCACGAGTCGCATAAATCTAAGTATTCGATTCACCGAGGATCTGACAAAATGTATCAGGATATGAAGAAGCTATATTGGTGGCCAAACATGAAAGCTGAAATCGCTACGTATGTAGGGAAGTGTCTGACTTGCGCTAGAGTGAAAACAGAACACCAAAAACCATCTGGATTGTTGGTTCAACCTATAATTCCTATATGGAAGTAGGAAAACATAACCATGGATTTCATAACTAAGATACCTAAAACGACAAACGGATACGACACAATTTGGGTAATTGTGGATCGACTTACGAAATCTGCACACTTCTTGGCTATGAAGGAAGATGATTCAATGGATAAGCTTACGAGACTTTCCTGAAGGAAGTGGTCGCAAAACATGGAATACCGATCTCGATAATTTCCGATAGAGACGGTAGATTTACTTCAGAGTTCTGGAAATCACTTCAGAAAGCGTTGGGTACGCAATTGGACATGGGTACTGCTTATCACCCGCAGACTGACGGACAGAGTGAGAGGACTATTCAAACGCTGGAGGACATGTTGCGTGCTTGTGTGCTTGAATTTGGGAAGCAATGGGACAGACATTTGCCTTAGTGGAATTCACTTACAACAACAGTTATCATACCAGTATTAAGGCTGCACCGTTTGAAGCGTTGTATGGTCGTAAATGTCACTCGCCTGTGTGTTGGAGTGAGGTTGGGGATAGTCAACTCACTGGCCTTGAACTCATTCGTGAAACAACTGATAAGATTGTTCAAATCAAGAGCCGAATTCAAGCAGTCCGTGATCGTTCAAAGAGTTACGCCGACGTTCGACGTAAGCCTCTCGAATTTCATTTGGGAGACAAAGTGATGCTAAAAGTATCGCCTTGGAAAGGTGTGGTACGTTTTGGCAAGCGAGGAAAGTTGAACCCCCGTTATATTGGACCTTTCAAAATTCTGGCAAAGGTTGGAACCGTAGCCTATCGTCTCGAATTACCACAAGCGTTGAGCCATGTGCACAACACTTTTCATGTGTCAAACTTGAAGAAGTGCCTTTCTGATGAGACACTCGTTATACCATTGGAGGAACTCCGAATAGACGACAAGATGTAATTCGTCGAAGAACCTGTTGAAATCATGGACCGTAAGGTCAAATGATTGAAGCAGAGTCGTATTCCGATCATCAAGGTGAGGTGGAATTCTAAACGTGGACCAGAATTCACTTGGGAGCGTGAGGATCAATTTCGCAAGAAATATCCGCAACTCTTTGACAACTCTAAAACCCGTGACACTCCTAAGCTTTGAGGACAAAGCTTCCCTATCAAGGGGATGATGTAACACCTGGTAACTTTCTCTACTTTGTAAAATGACTATTTTACCCTTTGACTTTTTATTTAGTCACCTATGTGATTTAACTGTGTTGGAACCGGGAGGTTATCCTGCGTTTTTCGAAAAACTGTTTGCTGACAAGTAATGACTTGACACTGTGCTCAGTCATTATTCTGAACACTTTCTGTGAACATGACCAAAGTGCTGAGACGGTCAATGATTTGACGATAATCCATGATATTATTCGTTATCTGTGAATTATGTGCTTAATTGTTTATTTTTTAACAGCGTGATCGTATTTTCATGAACAACATATTTAAATATTTTTGTATATGTTTATATATGCCTGTATTTTAGTATTTTGCTATTTATAGTAATACATCGTATTTAGTGTGAATATTTAATTAACGTGTCGCGTTTTCGTATTTTACGTCGTTTTTACGTTTAACCGTCGTTAGCATGTATAAAATACTTTATAAATTATAAAATATCAGTTTTCGTCGAAAAATCATAAATTTAATATATTTCGTCAAATTTTTAAGTTTTACGTAATTTTAAACTTAACTATATACTTTTCGATATTTACCCAAAACTAACTAACCTTTTTACCTTAAACCTTCTAACTAGTTACCATAGTAAATTTTTTGAATTATTTACCATGTGGGACCTCCCCATAACCGGCCAAAAACCCACCCGCATGCAAGATACACCAAATTTTCTACACTTTACCATTTTGAGCTTAACTTACATTTTCCTACACATTTCAACTTATTAACCATTTAACCTCAAAATCAATTCATATTATTTACACATACACTTCACTAAAAAACACACACAACTCTCCCTTCTCTCTCTCTAAAACACACGGCACAAACACAACACCATTTCCACCATTGTTAATTTTCTTGAAGCTTCATTTTAAGAAGATTTGACACAAAATAAAAACATCCTAGGGTTTGTACAAGCTTATAGAAGAATGGGTTTTCTTGGTTTCCAGATTTGAGAAGTTTTGGTAGTAGTTTATAGAAGTTGGGTTCTTGTTGATTATTTGTTGGTTAGAGCGTAGATCGGGTTGTCGTGGTTACGTAGAGTCGTTACTCAAGGTTATTTCTTAAACCTCTTTCATCTTTTTCATTTTTCATGCATAACTATGTAGATCTATGCATGCATGTTACTCATCAACTATTTTCTTGAAATAAAATGATAAAAATTATTTTTGGTCATGAAATATTTTAGATCTATGAAAATTATGTGTGGATCTATTAGATCCATGCATGAAAACGGTTTAATTGAAAGACTTTTAAAATATAAAAATGTATATTTTTAGATTTGTGTACTTGAAGATAAATCTTTGATTTTGAGTGTGTTTATGAATAATTGGAGGGAACTAGTAGTGTTACTACTAGTGGGTACGCTTGAAAATGGTCGAAAACGAGTTTTTATGAAAAGTGTATAATCTGTCCGATTTTTATAAGAGGCATAGAGGGTCGTAAAAATTGTTTTGACACTAGTTTACTACGATATTATTTAATATAAGTTAATACCTTCGTTTCGATATATTATGGGCTAAAAACGGAGTTAAAATGAGTAAAATATGGTCGTTTAAATTTCGTTGTCGGAAAACTTAATTTTTGTGAAAAACACTATAATGTACTTGCTGTCTAGATTTTTAAAGTGGTCGAAAAGACATTTTCGAGTTAAACGGAGTTGTTTTAAGTGTCGAAATGGATACTAAATGTTGTATATGAATGTTGGACTCGTTTTGTAAAGGGGTATTAGCGCGAAATGTAAATACTTGGTGCATCGTTATAAGTCTGAGCGTTGAAAGTGAAAATTGGTTCTATTGCGGGAAAATGACTTGTTGAAACATTGGCGATTGAGAAAGTGTTGAAATTAGGGGTTTTAGGACGAGATTTGAGTACTTACTAAAAATGGCAAATTTTTATGTGACGCCGAAAGGCTGCCGAATTTTCGTTAGAAATCGTGTTGGAAAATTTATTAAGATAAATTTGGGTAAATTAAAGTTTACGCCGAAAGGCTGTCGAAATTTCGTCGAGTCAAAAATAAATATTTTTGCCTAAGTATATATATACTATAATGTTTATAACGATATGATATTTACAAGTCACGATTTTAACAACAATATATATATATATGATTGATGAGTAACGTACGTGACAAACTATTGTGACTTATTTTCTAGCGCCTAAACTATAGTATTATATTTAGGTTGTTGCTAGAGTTGCTCGCTACTATTTGATCATACTTGTGCGGTTTGAATCGTTGCTTGAGGTGAGTTTATATATCCCTATTAAACTGAATTCTACGTTTAATGTTTTGGGATGTGATAAATGCTTTTGATGCTTGCTTCTGGATGCAAGTAAAACTAGATTTCTGTGAACGTTTTGTGAACACTGTTTATGAGATAGCTTAAGTTGCTTTAGCCATAGTCCCCACTATCGTGAATCGTTAATTACTCTGCTGGAGTAAGCTCTTATGATATGGATAGATCTATTGAGGGTTGACAACCTCCACTCGGGCATTCTGACGCCAGACGAGTGTATACCATTTGTGTGAACGGAGTTATCTTGGCTAGGTACTCCACTGGGGAAAAATTTAATATACAATCTATTGTATGTACTGGATCATTAGTATCGATGTCACGAGCTTAGCTATCATAAATATTGTGAACACCCAATTTATCCTACACTTGGCACTATACCTCATATAGTTGCATGTGTACATGAAATGAAATCTGAAATCGATTTACTATGAATATTTACTTGAAACCTATATTCTCATGTTGACCCAATTTAGTATTTATCTCAGGTAATTGATGATGAATTATATCTGTTGTGTGAAGTACGTGGAGTCCGCATGAATTTCTTGGCTATCTTCGGTCATTTATCTACTTATGCTTTTGAACTATTAACTCGTTGATGTTTAAAACTTTTACATTCCGCTACGCTATCTTTTGAAACTGAGACCTTTTTTATACTTTGATGCTTTTATTTAAATTCAACGAGGTATTTTTATAAAACGTCTCATTTAGAGTCGTTCTCTTGTACCTTGAACTATGATACAATGACGTAACAGCCCCCGAGCTTCACCGCTTCCGCATATCACATTTTAGGGTGTTACATAAACAACCTCTAGTTATCAGTAATAATTCGTCCAAAACAGATCTGTCAGATTAGTACCTCAAAAGTGTTTTGGCCATATCTTGCTCATTTTTAACATTTCATTATGTGGCCAATTCACCACTTATGTAAAAATCATTTATCTATCAATATACAAAATAATCTAATCCATTTAATCAAGTAAAAATATTGAAGGTTACTCTTTATTACAGCCTACATAACTAGTTAAGATTTTATCAACTTTTACTTGTAGTTTTAGCCTTTTTAATCTAATTTAGTGACACAAAATCTCCATGCAATATATTGATCATCATTTATCACCATCATACATATACATTTTGAAGAAAGTAGATGAATACATTTACAAAATTAATAGGATGATAGAAAGAAACAATCTTTATACCAACCAATATGATGAAAAAGATGAGATTTTGGATGAACAAGGCTTGATATTGTTACCAAATCTTTAACTTAGCAAGACAACTTTTTGAAATCTTCAAATGTATGAACACCTTCTTGAAAATCAGCCCTAGGACTCCATGAAAACTTCTTTGCACAAGTAGCAATCACCTCCAAACAACCTCCTTTTAAGTAGCTATCAACATATGTTGATTATAGCTTAAGTTTATGGTTAAAATTTGATTAAGATGGGTGTATGGTGATGGTGGTGGACGGCACAAAGAGGGTGAGGGAGAGAGATTTGGGAAACTTTCTTGTTAAGCTTGCATGTGTGTGAGATGTGTGAGAGAAAATGAGGGTTTTGTATGTTGCATGTTATGAGACAAGTGTCTCTAGCAAGCTTAAAAATTTAACAACAAAGGGTGTGGTGCCCTTGTTGTGTCCGCCCCTATTAGGGGTGGGCCAAGTGTTAAACTTGTCTCATCCCTAATAATTTACGGGTACTCCTCGATTCTAGTTTCCTCGATTTACGTGCCCTCGGGTCGATTTACGAAAAACGTTTTTGAAAATTATGAAACTACGGCACAAAAGGATTCTAATAAAAATTGTCTCATTAAAAACGGAGCACAAAAGCGTAAATACGTAAAACTAGGGTTCCCGGTTTAATCGTAAAAGACGTTAAATTAGGCACGTAAGCCCTAATTTCATCCCGTAAATATGTGAGTTCATGTACCAACACAAAAATAAAATATAATAATAATATACGAGAATAAATTTATGTTGGGTCAAAAAGTTGATGTGGTAGAAACTCAAAAATGAAGAAAACATGAAGACATTTGTCTAAGCGTTGTCAAGAGCAAATCAAGCGTTGACAAGAGCAAATCGGAGGTTGATGGCTCAAGCATTGTCATGTACAATCCAAGCATTGTCATGTACAAACTAAGCATTGACAAAAACGTAGACAAGAAGCCTTTGGAAGCTTCTATTTAGATAAACATGCATGATATATTATGTATAAGTTTATTTAAATAGAAGATTTACATGGTTATTTATTCTTATCTCTTGTAAAACCCTAATCCTTACACTATAAATGGAACCAAGGGTTATTAGGCTTTTCACAACTTTCATATACAAGATGTAAACCTAAAGCGTGTGTAGACAAGACGTAGGATTCAATGTATACACGTCTAGTGGTTGTTGATTATTAATATAATTAGCAACCCAATTGTTTAAATCATGTTCTTTGTGCCTAAACACCTTGTTAATGTGTCATGTTCTAATTCCGCTTTGATTATCTAATCATATGAACATGATGCATTCCTAGTAGCTTAAAAGATCCGGAATCCTAGGATTCCTCAATTGGTATCAGAGCCTCGTGGCTCGTGATGCTAGGACCAACAAAGTGTTCGTGTATCGTGAAGAAGAAGAAAAATCCGTCTAGGGTTTTTCTGGACGTTTTTGTGTGCGCAGCAGTATTCAAAAGGCCATAACTTTTGATTGGATCGTTGGATCGTCACGAAATTTCTTGTGTGTGTTCTATACACACATATATAGACATCCACCGGAGGGATTGTCATGTTTTATCCCCAAGAAAAAGTTATTAATCGTCAAAGTCAGCAGCAGGATGAATGCAGTTTTCTGTGAACAGCCATATTCAAAACACGATGTCTCCTTCGTTAACCGTTGGATCTTCGTGATTTTTGATTTGTAGATTCTTGGCACTTGTGTCTAGAATCTTACCGAAGGGATTTTCGATCTGAACTTTTATCAGAAAGATATTTGAAGTCGAAGTCAACTGTATAATGAGGTATGGAGTTTTTGTCTTAACATAAAATCATGAATTAGGGTTTCCTTCAAACCCTAACTCGATTCAAGACAGCCTCATTCATGATCAGTAAGTGATAAGTGTGTATAAAGGTGCGTGGATCCGGTTATAAACAGCAAAGATGATTTCACCTTGTCACGTGATGTTTGCAGCAGGTTTATTGATTGGATCTCTCCATGAAAACCCTAGATATAATTCGATCAAGAAGCTGCAAATACGTTACTTTTAGGGTTTGGTACCCTAGATCTCTTCACATGTAATAGTCGCAGCAGAAAGAAGAAGAGGATGTGTTTGTTCTATTTATTTTTAGCAAATATATGATGCCTATATAATCTCACGAGGGTTTCATATACAGTTACATGGACCAGATATGGAGGGGATTTTTATTGGTTCTAATTAAAGATGTATATTGCAAGATGTAATGAGTGGTCCCATGTCTGATGTGCTCAAAACGTAATGGTGTAAATCAGATTGAGTTTCACTTTTGGAAGTTATATAAAGGAAGTAAGTAAGTGAATCTCATAAAATTGTCTTCACGTGGGTACACAAGAAAAATGTGAGCAAAAGTCACGTGAAGGAGATTGGATATTAAAGGGACGTGATTTGTTTGGGTTGCTGGCATGGATAAAAGGGAAAAGTAGGCTTTAGAAAGAAGTCATTGGAAGGTAATGTTTTTAGCCACTTACAATGTTTGACGCTGACAAAGTTTTGGTTCGACGCTGATGGGAATAAAGTTAACGCTGATAGAAAGCGTTGACACTTGTTGTCCAATATATGGTTTTTCAAACGCTGTCAAGTGTTGTCCGATATTGGACATCACACAGTGTTGATATCTTGGACAGTGAAGGATATTGGACAACAAAAGGAATAGCTGCTGTTGAGAAAATTGATACGTTTTTAGCACACAAAAAGAGGTATTTACACACGAAGGTACATGGAATCTCCGTTTTTATTTAAAATATCAAGTTGATATTTATGGCTCGGATATTTTTACAAGGAGTAAATGATTTTTAAGTAAGTTCGCAACAATTCATGAAGAATTTGATGGATATTTTAAACTATGTAATCGGGATAGCCTTGTGAAAGAGTTATCCGCCAAAGTCCTTTTACATATGGTATGAAGATGTTATTTCATTAAATTCGTCATGAAGAGGTGTTGGCTTAAGGGGAAGAATTCTTATGGTAAGTTTGATGTTCGAAGAAGATTTCCGCGAGTTTGTGTTCTATCATATCTTTAAAGATGGTGCCTAGTCAACATTATTATTTAAAGGTAACTTGTTCGTGCTTTACATGGGTGGTGACGAAGACTTGTCATAACACTTGAAGGAGTTACATTATCATGCTCAGTGTCTCACAAAGGATTAGAATATTGACAAGGGATCGAGGTCTACTTATATTTTCTTTATTTGGTATAAGTTCTTCATCACATGGATAGTACAAGACATGGAACATAGATTTGGGTTATTCTTCTTCTACATCAAGAATATTATAGTTATTTTTCTTCAAGATCTTTACAAAGAGCCTACATTTGGAGAATCTTCTAGATTGCATACATTGTTTACTTCCCTGTTGATGTGACAAAAAGGGGAAGACATACATGCTACAATTGAGGGGAAGCAATTTGAAGATGATGTACAACTTACAAGAAATACACAAAGAGTTTTGCCGACATTAACTAGGGGAAGATTGCTGGGCCAAAAAGTTGATGTGGCAGAAACTCAAAAATGAAGAAAACATGAAGACATTTGTCTAAGCGTTGTCAAGAGCAAATCAAGCATTGACAAGAGCAAATCGGAGGTTGATGGCTCAAGCATTGTCATGTACAATCCAAGCATTGTCATGTACAAACTAAGCATTGACAGAAACGTAGACAAGAAGCCTTTGGAAGCTTCTATTTTGATAAACATGCAGGATATATTCTGTATAAGTTTATTTAAATAGAAGATTTACATGTTTATTTATTCTTATCTCTTGTAAAACCCTAATCCTTACACTATAAAAGGAACCAAGGGTTATTAGGTTTTTCACAACTTTCATATACAAGATGTAAACCTAAAGCGTGTGTAGACTAGACGTGGGATTCAATGTATACACGTCTAGTGGTTGTTGATTATTAATATAATTAGCAACCCAATTGTTTAAATCATGTTCTTTGTGCCTAAACACCTTGTTAATGTGTCATGTTCTAATTCCGCTTTGGTTATCTAATCATATGAACATGATGCATTCCTAGTAGCTTAAAAGAACCGGAATCCTAGGATTCCTCAATTGGTATCAGAGCCTCGTGGCTCGTGATGCTAGGACTAACAAGGTGTTCGTGTATCGTGAAGAAGAAGAAAAATCCGTCTAGGGTTTTTCTGGACGTTTTTGTGTGCGCAGCAGTATTCAGAAGGCCATAACTTTTGACTGGACCGTTGGATCATCACTAAATTTCTTGTGTGTGTTCTATACACATATATCTAGACATCCACCGGAGGGATTGTCAAGTTTTATCCCCAAGAAAAAGTTATTAAGCGTCAAAGTCAGCAGCAGGATGAATGCAGTTTTCTGTGAACAACCATATTCAAAACACGATCTCTCCTTCGTTAACCGTTGGATCTTCATGATTTTTGAACTGTAGATTCTTGGCACTTGTGTCAAGAATCTTACCGAAGGGATTTTCGATCTGAGCTTTTATGAGAAAGATATTTGAAGTCGAAGTCAACTGTATAATGAGGTATGGAGTTTTTGTCTTAACATAAAATCATGAATTAGGGTTTTCTTCAAACCCTAACTCGATTCAAAACAGCCTCATTCATGATCAGTATGTGATAAGTGTCAATAAAGGTGCGTGGATCCGGTTATAAACAGCAAAGATGATTGCACCTTGTCACGTGATGTTTGCAGCAGGTTTATTGATTGGATCTCTCCAAGAAAACCCTAGATATAATTCGATCAAGAAGCTGCAAATACGTTACTTTTAGGGTTTGGTACCCTAGATCTCTTCACATGTAATAGTCGCAGCAGAAAGAAGAAGAGGATGTGTTTGTTCTATTTTATTTTTAGCAAATATATGATGCCTATATAATCTCACGAGGGTTTCATATACAGTTACATGGACAGGATATGGAGGGGATTTTTATTGGTTCTAATTAAAGACGTATATTGCAAGATGTAATGAGTGGTCTCAGGTCTGATGTGCTCAACACGTAATGGTGTAAATCAGATTGAGTTTCACTTTTGGAAATTATATAAAGGAAGTAAATAAGTGAATCTCATAAAATTGTCTTCACGTGGGTACACAAGAAAAAGGTGAGCAAAAGTCACGTGAAGGAGATTGGATATTAAAGGGACGTGATTTGTTTGGGCTGCTGGCATGGATAAAAGGTAAAAGTGGGCTTTAGAAAGAAGTCATTGATGTTTTTAGCCACTTACAATGTTTGACGCTGACAATGTTTTGGTTCGACGCTGATGGGAATAAAGTTAACGCTGATAGAAAGCGTTGACACTTGTTATCCGATATATGGTTTTTCAAACGCTATCTAGTGTTGTCCGATATTGGACATCACACAGTATTGATATCTTGGACAGTGAAGGATATTGGACAACAAAAGGAATAGCTGCTGTTGAGAAAATTGATACGTTTTTAGCACACAAAAAGAGGTATTTACACACGAAGGTACATGGAATCTCCGTTTTTATTTAAAATATCAAGTTGATATTTATGGCTCAGATATTTTTACAAGGAGTAAATGATTTTTAAGTAAGTTCGCAACAATTCATGGAGAATTTGATGGATATTTTAAACTATGTAATCGGGATAGCCTTGTGAAAGAGTTATCCGCCAAAGTCCTTTTACATATGGAATGAAGATATTATTTCATTAAATTCGTCATGAAGAGGTGTTGGCTTAAGGGGAAGAATTCTTATGGTAAGTTTGATGTTCGAAGAAGATTTTCACGAGTTTGTGTTCTATCATATCGTTAAAGATGGTGCCTAGTCAACATTATTCTTTAAAGGTAACTTGTTCGTGCTTTACATGGGTGGTGACGAAGACTTGTCATAACACTTGAAGGAGTTACATTATCGTGCTCAGTGTCTCACAAAGGATGAGAATATTGACAAAGGATCGAGGTCTACTTATATTTTCTCTATTTGGTATAAGTTCTTCATCACATGGATAGTACAAGACATGGAACATAGGTTTGGGTTATTCTACTTCTACATCAAGAATATTATAGTTATTTTTCTTCAAGATCTTTACAAAGAGCCTACATTTGGAGAATCTTCTAGATTGCATACATTGTTTACTTCCCTGTTGATGTGACAGAAAGGGGAAGACATACATGCTACAATTGAGGGGAAGCAATTTGAAGATGATGTACAACTTACAAGAGATACACAAAGAGTTTTGCCGACATCAACTAGGGGAAGATTGTTGGGTCAAAAAGTTGATGTGGCGGAAACTCAAAAATAAAGAAAACATGAAGACATTTTTCTAAGCGTTGTCAAGAGCAAATCAAGAGTTGACAAGAGCAACTCGGAGGTTGATGGCTCAAGCATTTTCATGTACAATCCAAGCATTGTCATGTACAATCCAAGCATTGTCATGTACAAACTAAGCATTGACAGAAACGTAGACAAGAAGCCTTTGGAAGCTTCTATTTAGATAAACATGCAGGATATATTCTGTATAAGTTTATTTAAATAGAAGATTTACATGTTTATTTATTCTTATCTCTTGTAAAACCCTAATCCTTACACTATAAAAGGAACCAAGGGTTATTAGGTTTTTCACAACTTTCATATACAAGATGTAAACCTAAAGCGTGTGTCGACTAGACGTGGGATTCAATGTATACACGTCTAGTGGTTGTTGATTATTAATATAATTAGCAACCCAATTGTTTAATTCATGTTCTTTGTGCCTAAACACCTTGTTATTGTGTCATGTTCTAATTCCGCTTTGATTATCTAATCATATGAACATGATGCATTCCTACTAGCTTAAAAGATCCGGAATCCTAGGATTCCTCAATTTACTACCTGAAAATGTCAGACTGTCACAAAACGGAGTATGTAAACGTAAACACGTAACGTAGAGCTCTCCGGTTTAGACGTAGACGATGCCAATTTAAGACGTAAACCCTAATTTCTTCCCAAAAGTGAGTGAGTTCATAAACTAACAATAAAATAATGATTATAAATAATACTTGAGAATAAAATAACGACCTCAAATTGACGGATTATCACAGCATTTCCCCTTAAAAAGGATCTTTGTCCTCAAAGATCGATTCATCTTACTACTCGCTTCTTATAGAGTCAAAGACATGTGAGCATTTTCTCCACATTCGGTCTTTTCGCTTAAGCGTAATTCATCATAATACGCGAGTTTCATCAAACATAACTATGGGAATACGATCATGCTTAAGTTGACTTACTTTCTCTTTCCATGATGTCCACGTGTTTTCGATGAATGCAACTTTTCGCCGACCCAAACTTCATTAAGAAATAATCAGATTTTCATTTGATAGAAATTTTATCAAGTTTGATATACGGAACATCTTTCATGCAGCCCTTGAAGTCCTAGGGTAGTCTAGCTTATATGCCTCTCGGACCAATTCTTTACATTATCCCAATGGTCCCATACAACGGGGACTTGGCTTCCTACGATCTTTCAGATCATCAATTCACCTTTTCATGATGAAAATTCTCGGCATAACTTTGCTACCCATTCCGCACTTCAAGATCTACATTCATATTCACATAACCTCTTGCCCACAACCGGCAGTCAATAATCATATTTCAACTTCCATGATCATTTCAGGTCTTGCGGGTCACGTACCTTCATCCCAACTCCCATCTACAGATGCTCTTAAACTATTCTTTATATAGATCCTCGTAAGGTTCGGTTTCAATCCTAATGCGATAATTATCAATGATAACATATCCAAAGGAAAGTGCTTATCCTGTTCATTACCAAAGGTCAATCATACAAGCATAAAACAAGCGTTTTATTGTTTGTATCGTTCCTTCACCTTGTCCCTCCGATTGGGGGTGGTAAGCAGTACTCATATCAAGATTCGTTCCCAATGACCTCTGAAGGAATCTCCAGAAATTCGATGCGAAGCGAGGATCTTGATAGAGATGATCGATATAGGCACACCATGCTTACACAATTCGTTAAATACAAATGAGCCAACTTCTCCATCGAGAATCTATCATTAACGGGAATGAAATGAGCAGATTTGGTCAGTCTGTCGACGATGACCCAAATCGAATCAAATCCAGATGATGTCCTTGGAAGGTTTGTGATAAAATCCATGGTGATTCTATCATACTTCCAAACAGGAATAATAAGCTGTAGAAGCAATCCTGATGGATTTTGGTGTTCAGCCTTGACCTTCGCACAAGTTAGACATTTACTAACGTATGTGGCGATGTCGGCTTTCATGTTCGGCCTTCAGTACAACTTCTTCAGATAAAGATAGATGGAATGCATTGTGTACACCATGAAGTTCTTGGGGTAACTCTAATTTATAAGCCACTTGACCAACTCTAGATAAAATCTTGAATGGTCCGATATAGTGGGGATTCAATTTCCCACGCTTTCCAAATCTTATGACGCCTTTCCATGGCGACACTTTCAACATCACATGGTCCTCCACTTCGAACTCCATCGGTCTCCGGCGCACATCCGCGTAACTTTTATGTCTACTTCGGGCTGTCAACAACCGTTTCTTAATCTGAACTATCATCTCCGTAGTCGCCCGAATCAATTCTGGTCCGGTGAGCTGGGTATCTCCAACTTCACTCCAACATACAGGAGATCTACACTTTCTACCATATAAAGCTTCAAACGGTGTAGCCTTAATACTAGCATGATAATTGTTATTATATGAAAATTCTGCCAATGGCAAATGTTTATCCTTCTTACAAGCATCGGCTATTTCTGAGTTGCTCGGGCAAATTATTCTACACGATCATTACTAAGGAACACATCCTAATTGGTTCTTTACCCTTTCCACATAATGCGTCAGCAACTCCATTCACATTCCCTGATGAAATAAATATCATGACCATAATCACTCAGAAACTCAAACTATTTACACGGCTTCATGTTTAGCTCTTTCTGATCCAAAATATTTTGTAGGCATTTGCGTTTGGTGAATACCGTACACTTAATGCCACACAAATAATGTTTCCATAGTTGAAGAGCAAAAACTGTCGCTCCAAATTCCACGTCATGGGTTATATGGTTTCCTCAATTCCTCCTAGGTTGTCTTGAGGTATACACAAACATCTACTCCTAAGGGAGTTTAGTTAAATAATCTGGGTATGAGGGAATAATCCTTCGATAAACATCTGTCAAACCGAAACATCTTTAAACTTCCTTTATGGTATAACCGAAAGCCTTAATGGCTTCGATCTTTGAAGATTCAACATGGATTCCACTACTATCAATTACACGGTCAAATAATGTGAAGTATCAAGCCTTAAATCACATGATAAATACTCAGGGTACAGGTTTTCGCTTCTCGGCTAGCTCAGGGTAGTCTACAAATGATTACTAAGCTCCTACTTATTCTTAGAAACAAGCAAATGGTCCCCAATAATAACAAGCACGAATTTAAAGAGATACGGCTTACACACACGATTCATCAAATTCATGAATGCCACCTGTGCATTGGTAAATCCAAACGACATCACATGAAACTCATAATGTTCATTACGAGTTCTGGATGTAGTGACTGGAATAGATAATCTTCTTTGCGGGCGCGAATTTGATGATAACCATGCCGTAGATCAAATCTTTCATCTTGAGTAATGGATAACAATTTTAATCGTCAATTTATTCAGTTCACTGTAATCAATAAATATATAGAATGATAATACTGTAGCTCTCCATGATGACGAGCTCGGTAGAATAAAAGCTTTCTCCGACAACTCTCTTAGTTGCACGGTAACTCTTTTGATTCAGATGGTGCTGACGTATGGTGCACATGCCACAGGTGCAGTACTAGAAATATAATCAATATGAAATTCAACTTGCCTTAATGGTGAAAGTCTAGGTAACTCATCAACAATTACCTTAGAAAGTTTCAGATAACAGGAATATTTTCGTATTTAATTCACCTTAGGTTCTTTCTAGATCGCTAGATCTATGACTAGTTCACAATCATTCATGGTATAAATTCAAGCCCAAATGCAGGATACGGTCACCCATCGGGAATTATTTAGATCACCTTTGATAATCTACATCTTATCTTTTAGGGGAATTCTACTCGTGTTCCCATCAATTAAGACAATGATATCATGTCATAATCAACCAATCCATCCTAATGGCACTACCAACTTTCTAGTTTCATTACCGTTGATAAGACGAGAACTTATCAAAGGACTAAGAATAGCTCGTAACCCTTCACAAATCAAGGATATATGGAGACATAGCTAATATTAAAAGAGTAAGGTCAACGCGTGATTTACGCGGGAGAATGTCAAATCAGATAAAGACGAAAATATTAACGAATATGGATATATTCTAAGTTTTCATGATTTGTTTATGCATCCGAAAGCACCTCGGATTGTCATCCATGTCATTCAAATGGAATCTAATTTAAAAGAAATGATAGGAACATCGATACACCTAGTCGGGTATCAACACTCGATAATTAGAAATTTTTTCCAAAGAATCTTACTATGAAAGAAATGAACAAGAAGTGGATGTCAATTGTCAAATAAGACAATATCCACAGATGAGT
Organism: Glebionis coronaria; assembly: GCA_025667525.1. Lineage (NCBI taxonomy): Eukaryota > Viridiplantae > Streptophyta > Magnoliopsida > Asterales > Asteraceae > Glebionis > Glebionis coronaria. Next base: position 90,657,270 of record CM046875.1, on the reverse strand, counting down.
AATTTTGATTCGGAAAAATGGTACGGGCACATATGTAAGTGTCCCTAACAATATGTCCCTATTTTTCACTTCTTGCAGTTCTCATAAAAACTTAATCTTTCAGAATTACAAAGAAAAATGTAGTGTTTATTAATAATTTCATGGTGACTACTAATCAGCCTTGCATGGTCCCTTCCAAATTGTACGTAGGCGCGCAACTATGTACAATTTAGGATTAACGATGCAATACTCAGTTCGTCAAAATTTTGTCATCATGTTTAAAAAATATTTATGTTTAATTATGAAATAAAAATAAAAATGATTTTTACCGAAATGTTCATCACTATCAAAGCATTTCCATTTAGAAGATGTTTAATAAAAACTTTATTTCAATAGTAATTACTTAATAGTACCGATTTAAGTAACTCATATGAAAATAAGAATTTCATATTTTCCCCAGATGGTATTGTATTACTTATAAAAATAATGAGTGATCTACAAAAGAGTGATGAAGAGTTGTTCACCCAGAACTAATTACGATATGATAGTAAATGAGCTTAGCCAAATAATCATGAGGTTCATGACATCGATGGCACTCAGGAATACGAACGAATAATTCACAACGCAACTCAAATCAAGATGAGTACTCGTTCAATGGTTGCATCACTAATGCGAACATTAGGAAGAAGCAAGAAAAGATTGATAACAACGATACATGTAGAATTTAGCAATCGAAGATAGTCTTTTCATTAATCACAAACAAGTCAAAAGTTGTATCTTCACACATTATATGCCATCATGTAATGTTATACAATTCCAAGGAATCGTCTTACCAACTGATATCTTAGTTAAGTTAGTGATTTTAAAAGATACTACAATGAATACTGATGAGAATGCAATTATACATAGTCTCATCGTCTAAATCAGGCTTAAAACCCTTAAAATATCATTAAAATACCATAAAATAAGCTTGTCTTTGTTCATTGTGTATTTTAGGTACGGATATCGTGAATTCACCAAAATATTACAAGAATCAGGCAAAAACAAACACGAGAAACGAAGCCGTACAAAGAACTGGACCCGAATCATGAATTTCCAAAGAAGTCCTTGAAGTTTTGAAGATTGTCAAGATTGGTCCCTCAAGAACTGAAGACTTGTCATTTTATAACCTTATAAAACCTCAAAATTACATATGGGTCCCTAAAATTGCAAGAATGCACAAGAAAATTCCTTAAAGTATGCCAAAGTTGCATGTTTAGTCCTTGGATGAAGTTAGAAAAGTCATGGTGCCATATTTGACAAGTGCTCAAAAGATGAATTCAAAGGAAAATAGTATCTTAGCTGATGGAACTTTATATTCACATTTTTGCAAACCTTGGGGGTCAATCTTGCTAGACATCCAAACCTCCCCATCCAACCAACAACTGCCACATCACCCATACCCATCCCACGTCAGACCTACACTCACAGATTAATAAATATTAATCTTTTAAACTAATATTTATTAATCATACTCCAAACCGCTAAACAACTTTTGTTCACTCTCACCCCCAAATCACACACCCATAAACCCTAATCTCCCATTTTTTATTAACCATGAATTAGGATTAGATCTTTTCCAGTCTGTTAATTAATGATGCATCTAACCCATCCCCACCTTAGTTCTGGTCTCCAGCTCATTGTATGGGCCCTACGTTGAACACCCCATCACCCCTGCTTCACCAAGAATAGCAATTTGGGAATCTTACAGCCATCCAATGGCTCCAGTTTCTTTGTTTTCCCCAAAGTAAAACATTCAAGGGATGTGATCAATCCAAGAGCTGCTACATCACATGGGTCAAGAGAATTCATCATAAATTCAAATTCGGGGATGGCATCTTAGCATATTCGAAAGGAATCAACAAGGGCAGTTTTGGACTTTCTAGTCTTAGGGTTTAGCAATTTTCATTTTTCTAGAATTTTCTTGTAAAGCCTATTTAAGGCAGGTAGCTTTAGCAGTTTGTTCGAGCATTTTCCTTTCTTTGTAATATTTCTAATTTAATTTTATAAAAAAAAGATTTTGCTGAGTTCCTTTTATAGTTTTCTTAGATATAAAATTTATGTTTATGCAATTTAGTGTAGAATTTTATCAAATTTAATTTTGTTCAAAAGAATTTTTGGCAAATTATTTGAGATCCGGATTGTGAGTCTACTGTTTTAAACTGTCTGACAAACAAGTTTTCAACATATAACTTCATTAATCTGTTAATATTCGTTGGTTAAAATTGGTTTCGTTTGGGAAGTTTTCAAATTGATTGATTTTGAAAAGTAAAAGTCTTTCTAAAAGTTTTTTTTATCACCATTGTTGTTACTTACTGTTCATAAGCTCATTCCAAAGGATATCTGACTAATAGCTTTTGGAATAAGCTTTTGAGCTTGCATTTGCTTGTTATTTTCTTAACAGGTGAAATCCATTTGGGTGGTTTTGGCTATTGTAAGTCTAACCCCGTTTACTTCTTTCAATAAGCAAATCTTGCTCACCTCAGCATAAATTCCAATCCTACAAATACGGAGATGGCTTTTCAGCCATAGTGGGGTCCGGAAGTGGGTCCCACAAGGTATAACTCGGGCTTGAACCCTCTTATTTGCAAACTTGAAGTTTATGTGGTATTTGGTGGATTTGCAGATATAGTATGAATTGGTATTAGTTTATAGGTTGTGTTGTGTTATTTAACTGTTTCCAATTTGGTATGCTAGATTTAGGTTTATTTGGGTTAGATTTGGAAACTAGTTCTTTGTAAAAATTTGTCAAGAAGTCTATATAGGAGTGTTTGGGTGTGTTTCCTATAGGCTTAAGTTGGAATATTTACTTGATGAAATTTATTAAATCATGCTCAGTAGGGATTAGTAAGGGTGTTTTAGCTTTGTATTCAGTTAGTTTAGTTGCTTAGAAGGAATTACATGATGGACTAAAAAAATGGATAGAAAGCAGTAGGCCTGTGTAGGACTAGTTTTGAGTTTTAAATGGTAAACCTTGTACAACATCTAGGATAGGCTTAATTTTAGAACTATAGAACATTTTAAGTGATGTATGGTTAGGCCAAAATCGAAATTTGGTGGTTTAAATTTCACATAGAGGTAAAGTAGATCAGGTAATACCCTTTCTCTACCTGCAGTTCATATCAGCAGATACATAGGGGTTTCATTTAGGGTTTTAACGTTTGGAATTGGGTAGGACAACTTGCATTTGGGTAGTATTAGATCTAGGTCACTTGTAATATGAGTCATTAGCCTTTAGAATGCTTTCATCGAGCCTATAGCACACTGTGACCCATCAGACCCCTTCTTTTGGCATCACAATAGCTGATTCCATCGATTGGTGCTTTTTTTGTGTTATAACCGTGTGTTTTTTGCTTTATATCGACTCTCCACACTCCATTGAGTGTGGGGGTGCCTGTTGTGCCCAAAAACACTAACAAACGAGCAAAATACAACCAAATCCGAGCTCCAAAAAGACCCTGACCACAGAGAGTGAAACAGCCTTTCGCGACACTTTTTTACAAAAAAAGTGTCGCTTATAGTTTTGGGAGGGATGAGGACTTTAATTTGTGACAGTTTTTGTGACACAAAAAGTGTCACATAAATAACTGGGAGGAAGGAGTACTTAAATTTTTTTTTTAAAATCATTTATTATTTCTTTTTAATCATTTAATTACTTTAAATTGTTTTAATTCATAAAAAATTACTAAAAAGTCAAAAAAAAATTAATTTTTTTTTCTTTTATCATTTTGGACATAAGAAAATATATTTTTATTTTTAGGTTTTAATTTTATATTTTTTAGAATTAGTTGCAAATTTAACTAGTTTTTATTAAATTATTTTTTGTCTTTTAGTGCAAAAAGTTTATATTTTTTAGTTTTAAAAATTTTGTTAGTTTAAGAAAAGTATTTTAAGATGACTAGTTTAAAAAGTTTTACTATTCACTCTTTTTAAGTATTTTTTAGATTTAATTTATTTTTAATTAGGATTTAATTAAAATTGTTTTGTCTTTTATTGTAAAAAATTATTATTTTCAACTTTTTAAATTTTTCTACTGTTTAATAATATAAATTAGGATTTTTCAAACAGTAAGATTAATTTTAGCATTATTTTATTATTTTTAATCATTATTCTAGTTTTACAATTGTTTTTAGCCTTTAAAAAATAGAAAAGTAGTTTTAGATATTTAGGAAAAATACTTTTTAGTCTTTAAATAATATAAGTGATTTATTAGTTCAATAAAAAAATATTTTGGGCTTTTTCTTAATTATATTTAATTTTAGGGCTTTAATTAGCATTTAAATTGAATATTAAATTAATAAAAGGTTTTAAAACTTATTTATTGAATTTTTATTCTTATTTATATTATTTTAGACTTAGTTTTAATTTTTAATTAGTTTTAGGTTTAATTTTTAATTTTGTCACGTTTTACGTATTTACGTTCGCGTTTTACGTCAGATCGTCGTAGTGTAATCGTAGTCATAGCTCGTCTTTACTTTTTCTCTCTTAAACCAAGAACGACACTAATCCAAACTTTGATTTTATATATTGGCACTCTTAATCACACACCTCCTTCGAGAACGAACCCGTATTTATTCGACTTGTCGGTTTTCCTAAATCGTCGAGTTTAATACTTGCCGCTAATACGCGTTTTTCTTAAAACGTGTACGATTTACCTACACAAATACTAATCTACAAGAGTCATTAGGTGTCCACATGTCCCGGAAGATCCATCGGTCCGAATTCAGAAGAAGATTTCTTCAATTTATTTCTTGGACACTAGGCATCCTCGTCATTGGACAATGACCTAGGAACAACCCTTAACACGAAGCACCAATCATTTAAAACCTTATAATTCAATCACAGGACTCAACAACTTCTTCTTAACAATCTCGTATTCCATACGAGTTAAATTTGACTTTATTCAAGTTTCAACCAACTTATACTCAATGCGACATCCTACCTCATTCTCCAATACTTTCAACCTTATTCTTCGGCTTTGGAAAGGCAATAAAAGCTCGACATGAACAACATTTAATTTCCAATTCTATAGCTCTTATAACAATAATTATCAAATGAGTCACGAGTAGGAAATGACTCACACATTCAGTTAGACTTCTTGGAAAGGTACAAGTGGCATGAGGCTTTTGGGTAAGGGTTCCAGTGACAGCCTCAAGTGCAACATTTACCTTTTCGATTTCAAATTTAAGAATTGGGTGACACCGAATCTGATGACACATTTCTAGGTGGTGAGGTTTTGTCAAACTCCACTCTATAAGGAATGATCCTCATGACATCGATATCAGATTTAATCTCGACAATTCATCTTCAATATCACAATCAACTAATATCAACATTTCTTGGAATATCAACCATTTCGTTGGGATCATAAACATCCACAACTTGGTTTAGATCTGGAATAGCTAGAATTCCTACAGAAATAGCTTCGATTGATTTGCTAGAAGAGTTAGGGTTCCTTGTGACAATCTACGTCGCATAAATATCTCGTATAAGTATTAGAATAATTATTAAACAATCATGTAATCAAATTATTCATATTTCGAATCAGTGGAAGAGTCGTTGGTGTTACGGGATAGCACATTACTCAAATCATAGACAATACTTAAAAATCACGTCGTTTAATAATAAAGCATTTTCCATTCATAAATATCAAATTACATAGGTCCTCAGGTCAAAGTATGTCTTACAAATTTAGAAATCATTTGAATGGAAATTTTTATTTAAATGCGGGCCATAAACTCTTGTTGTCTTCCCGAGAATTACCTTGAAGTACCTGAGATAACACATGTTAAAAGTCAGCGAAACGCTGAGCGAGTCCATAGAGTTTAATAATAACTATTAACATGAAACCGGTATATAATCATTACCGAAAAGCATTTTGTGCAATTCTTGGTCGTAGACCATAATATAGGCCAAAAACATTTTATACGAATCATTGTCGTAAATCATGACATAGGCCTAAACATTTTTATACGAATCATTGTCGTAAATCATACAATACGTTTTATAACGTTGTTTAAAGTACAAAAAAAACGTTATATAATTCAGTTATGTAAAACCAGAACACATGTATAATAATAAATAAGACCCCATATAGCCGCATGACATTGTTACCTTTTTATAATATATATCGGGTAGCTAGCCCGAAACTCATTTGCCCATCTAAAATAGCGTTTCATCACAAAAATCAAGCTAAATATATCAATCTCATATATAAACTCGCTTGCCAATCAATGTGACACAATGGGGATCAGCCGTCAAGACGCGAACTGGGGTGATCTTCCCCAAATAGTACTATTATATGCATAAGCGTCTACCTACTCCTGGTAGTTCACAATTCATGCTAATGGGACTCATAGTGACATAATCTAACTAATAATAATCCATTTCAATCATTCATTGGGTCATCAAATCAATCGGGTCCATATCAATAAGCATACAATCGGGACCAATTGTGTTCTATTTTTGTTAAGCCTAGCATGTTATCTCCCTCGCGGGTTTATAAAACATTTCATAAAACATTTAAAAGAGTGTGAGGCTATGAACTCACGTTGGTTGGGAAAGGCGGGTTATCGACAGTTAGGATGTACGGTGCGTGCCTCGATCACGGAAAACTTAAACAAATAATACTCGATCTTAGACTATGTTGAATAATATTTATAAAAAGTTGTTATGTATATGTAATGATTTCATAGACATGATGATCAAGTGGGATTTTATCACCTTATACAACATTATTAGTTGTTAAGTATATTGTTAACTTAGCCTAATTATACTAGTTTTAGCCCATGTATATGTTAAGGCCCAATAGGCCCATTAAGAGTCCAATATGTTTTTATTAGTTCATTTATTCATTTAGGACCAGGCATATACTCACATGTTGGGCCCAAGTGGGTTGATCCCATGAGCAAGTCCAAGAATGCTAAGCCAAACTAGTTGGGCATAGTGGTCCAACGAGGCAATTTTGGTCCATTATGTGTCCATATGTTACAAAGCTCGGGTTTGTCAATTTTTACTTGTTAGATGTGTTTACATATCAGTATATGTTTTATAAAAATGTTACATTAGACAGGTCCGGCCATCTAAGTTTTATTTGGCGAAAACGACATCCTTTCGGTTTTAGCCGAAAAGACGTAAAAATCATATGTATAGTTTGTAGTTAGAAAACCATTTGAGTTTTATTTTTACAAAATGTGATACTTATTTATTATATTATATAAACATATTTTATAATAGTTATTAACATTTATTTACTTTTATATACTTATTTTATATATTAATTACTTCAAGTGGCCTTTTAATATTATATAACTTTGTGTAAAATCTAATGTCAAAAGTCAAATTCACTATTTTTATCATATCTTGAGTTCTAAAAGGAGTTAGAACCCCAAATTTTTACTACATAAACTACATGATATGTGCTACAAATAACTATTTTATGGCTTCTGCTCAAACAACATCTAAGTATCAGTAATAATTCGTCCAAAACAGATTAGTCAGATTATTACCTCAAAAGTGTTTTGGCCATATCTTGCTCATTTTTAACGTTCTATTGTGTGGCCAATTTACCACTTATGTAAAAATCATTTATCTATCATTATATCAAATAATCTAATCCATTTAATCAAATAAAAATATTGAAGGTTACTGTTTATTACAGCCTACATAACTAGTTAAGATTTTATCAACTTTTACTTGTAGTTTTAGCCTTTTTAACCTAATCTAGTGACACAAAATCCCCATGAAATATATTGATCATCATTTATCACCATCATACATATACATTTTGAAGAAAATAGATGAATACATTTACAAAATTAATAAGATGATAGAAAGAAACAATCTTTATACCAACCAATATGATGAAAAAGATGAGATTTTGGATGAACAAGGCTTGATCTTGTTACCAAATCTTTAACTTAGCAAGACAACTTTTTGAAATCTTCAAATGTATGAACACCTTCTTGAAAATCATCCCTAGGAATCCATGAAAACTTCTTTTCACAAGTAGCAATCACCTCCAAACAACCTCCTTCTAAGTAGCTATCAACATATGTTGATTATAGCTTAAGTTTATGGTTAAAATTTGATGAAGATGGGTGTATGGTGATGGTGGTGGACGGCACAAAGAGGGAGAGGGAGAGAGATTTGAGAAACTTTCTTGTTAAGCTTGCGTGTGTGTGAGATGTGTGAGAGAAAATGAGGGTTTTGTATCTTGCATGTTATGAGACAAGTGTCTCTAGTAAGCTTAAAGATTTGACAACAAAGGGTGTGGTGCCCTTGTTGTGTCTGCCCCTATTAGGGGTGGGACAAGTGTTAAACTTGTCTCATCCCTAATAATTTACAGGTACTCCTCGATTATATTTTCCTCGATTTACATGCCCTCGGGTCGATTTACGAAAAACGTTTTTGCAAATTATGAAATTACGGCACAAAACGATTCTAATAAAAATTGTCTCATAAAAAACGGAGCACAAAAGCGTAAATACGTAAACCTAGGGTTCCCGATTTAATCGTAAAAGATGTTAAATTAGGCACATAAGCCCTAATTTCATCCCATAAATATGTGAGTTCATGTACCAACATAAACATAAAATATAAAAATAATATACGAGAATAAATTTACTACCTGAAAATGTCAGACTGTCACAAAATGGAGTATGTAAATGTAAACACGTAACGTGGAGCTCTCTGGTTTAGACGTAGACGATGCCAATTTAAGACGTAAACCCTAATTTCTTCCCAAAAGTGAGCGAGTTCATAAACTAACAATAAAATAATGATTATAAATAATACTTGAGAATAAATAACGACCTCAAATTGACGGATTGTCACACAACTCTTCACCATAGTTATGTTTTATGGCCCAACATAACAAACCTTGTGTTCTATGGCCTAAACACATAAACCATATAGATCAAAGTACTCACCACTTAGATCTATGACTCTAACACTATATCCAAGTATTATCAAACTTGGATCTACACAACTAACACCTAATCCAAGGATACCCATCACTTGGATCTTCTACCCTTACAAACACATCCAAGTGAACCCAACACTTGGATCTTCTACATATATATAGTAGGAAAACAATGACTTGATCTAGAAGGAGAGATCTTCATCATGTTATGGACCCAACAGTTCATGGTAATGAAAGTGTTCTTCCCTTTACACTTGAGAGTATGGAGGATAGAATCACATCTTAAACAAGATTAATCAAAACTAACTAATCAAGGAGTTTAAAGATGTTTTGAAGAAACTGCGCAAAAAGGGTTGAAAGAAAAGCTAGAAATGATCCACTATTTATAGGGCAAGAGTGCAACGGTCAAAAACACCCGTGGTTCCTTAAGTGCCCCCGCGTTTCCTTATCAATAAGGAACCGCGGGTTCCTTTAAGGAAGCCTCGGCTTGGAGACCGTGCATTTTTGTCCTTTAGTGGGGAAATACCATTTATACCCTCAAAGGATATTCCTTTTCCATTTGGAATATGCCAAATTCAAATTAAAGAATATTCTTTGCAATATACCTTAGAGAATATTCTTTGGAATATTCCAAATTAAAATTTCCATTGTCTTTTTAATAAAACATTTTCTTAAAAATAAAGGTTATTAAAATATTTTGTCACATTTGATTAAATGTGAGTTTTAAGAAAATATTAATCCTTGATCACTTAGTTAGGTTAATGACATGTTTATTCATACCTTGAGTGATTCATGCCGAATGTGATCATGGAGGTGTGGAGAGAAGTATACACTTGTATTCTTGAGTGATTACGAGAACCTTAACATTTTACATAATGTATTGCGAGTTATACGTTTGTCATCAACAAACACAAAGAGATTATATCGATAAAACACCGTAATGATTGCACTAACATATTGGGTTATCCTGCTAACCAAGTTTTGAACTTATTAAAAGATTCTTTGGAATTAAAACATATTAATAAAGATTTACCTTGTGATATTTGTCATAAGGCAAAACATATTAGAGAATCTTTTCCTCTAAGTGAACATAAAACTAAGAGTTTTGGTGAACTTGTTCATCTTGATGTTTGGGGACCTTATAAGGTGGTTAGAAGGGATGGGTTTAAATATTTTTTGACCATTGTTGATGATTTTAGTAGGTCTGTGTGGGTGTATATTCTCAAGTCTAAAGATGAAGTTCTTCAAATGTTTGTTACATTTTATAACTTGGTTTTAACCGAGTCTAATAAATAGATTAAGATTCTAAGATCTGATAATGGTACTAAGTTTTTAAATAAGAATATGGGGGATTTTTTTAATACTATGGGAATTGTTCATCAAACTACTTGTGCATATACTCCATAGCAGAATGGTATTTCTGAAAGGAAACATAGGCATTTGCTCAATGTACCAAGGAGCCTTATGTTTCAGGGGGGATTCCTCTTATGTTTTGGTCTGATTGTGTTTTGACTACTGCTTATTGGATTAACAAGCTTCCTTCTTCTGTTTTAAATGGTAAATCTCCTTTCTGTCTTGTGTATGGTAGAGAACCTAACCTTTCTCACTTGAGAAGTTTAGGATGTTTGTTTTATGCTACTGTTTTGAAAGGAAATGATAAGTTTTCTGAAAAGTCTGAAAATGTGTTTTACTTGGGTATGCTAGTGGAAAAAAGGCTTATAAGTTGTTTGGTCTTAAAAATAGACGAATTATATACTCTAGAGATGTTAAGTTTTATGAAAATGTTTTTACTTACAAAATGAATAATGATGATGTTGGTTTTGAGTCTTCTACTAGTAAAATTTCTACTTCAAATTTTTTTGATTATTTTGAGTATGATGATACATCCAAAACTTCAAGACCCAATGATGATAAGGAAGGGGATACTCCTTTGTGTAGAGATGGTGGTAACTCTACTACTGAGGATATGGCTGATAACCATAATAGTCAACCACATATTGTTCATGCTAGAGATGACTTAGTTATTAGCTTACCAAGTAGTAGTGGTACTTTAACTGCAACTCCCATAGGAGAAACAGATAGTTCTGAGGGTAATTTTGATTTAAATAATGAGGTTCTTGAAAATTTGTTTAACAATGAGACAAGGGAGGTTGGACAGAGGAAGTCTAATAGGGTTATTAAGTTTCCTACTAAAATAAATGATTATGTGCTTAATACTTCTCTGAGATATGGTTTGTATAAGTTTTGTAATCATGCTATGCTTGATGTGAAGAATTTTGGTTTTACATCTAGTCTTAACAAGAATTATGAACCTACTTGTTATAAAGATGCTTGTAGTGATCAAAACTGGATTAATGCTATGAATCTTGAAATGCAAGCTTTATATTAAAATGGTACTTGGGATCTTGTTGACCTTCCTATGGGTAGAAAGCGTATCAAGTCTAAATGAGTGTATAGAGTAAAATATCTTCCAACTGGTGAAATTGAGAGATATAAAGCGAGACTTATGGCTAAGGGTTCTAATCAAAGGGAGGGTATAGACTATGAGGAAACTTTTAGTCCAGTAGTTAAAATGAGTACTGTTAGGTGTTTGATTGATGTATCTGTTTAAATGGTTGGAATTTATACCAAATGGCTATTAATAATGCTTTTCTGTATGGAGACTTGAGTGAAGAAGTTTTTATGATTCCACGTCCAGGTTATTCAAAACCTGGAGATAATAAGGTTTGTAAACTTAAGAAGTCTTTATATGGTCTTAAGTAAGCTCCTAGAAAACGGAATAACAAACTTTCTGAAACATTGCTTGATGCTGGTTTTGTTCAATCTAAAAATGATCATTCTTTGTATATCAAAACTGATGGCAAAATAAAGTTGTTCTTGCTTGTCTATGTGGATGATCTTGTTTTAACTGGCAATTCTGAAGTTGAAATTGATAAGTTCAAAAAGTTTTTGAATAATAGATTTAAAATCAAAGATATTGGAGAACTTAAATATTTTTGGGAATTGAAGTTCTTAAAACTGAGAAAGGATTGTGTTTAAGTCAGAGAAAGTATTGTTTAGAACTGCTAAATGAGTATGGTTTGTTGGCTTGTAGACCTGTTGTTACACCTTTGCCAGAAAATGTTGTACTTGCTCAAAAGGAATCTAATGGTGATAGTTATTTGATTAATATTACTAACTATCAAAAGTTGGTTGGAAAGTTAATCTACTTAACTTTAATTAGACTTGATATTTCTTATGCAGTACATTGTTTAAGCCAATATATGCATGCTCCTTTATAATCACATTTTGATTTTGGTTTGAGAGTGCTTAAGTATTTGAAACTTGCACCTGGAAGTGGTATTAGTTTCAATTAAAAGTTCTGAAGGGTAGAAAATCATTGCATATTGAGATTCTGATTAGGCTAAGTGTCCTGTTACTAGAAGGTCTGTTTTTGGTTATTGTGTTTATGTGAATGGTAATCTGATTATCTGGAAAAGCAAGAAGCAAGTTACCTTGTCTAAATCTTCAGCTGAAGCTGAATATAGGGCAATGGCAACTCTACTTGTGAAGTTATGTGGGTTGTTAAACTTTTAAGTGACTTTGGTAACATAATTACTTCCAGTGAGCTTATGTTGTGACAATAAGTCTGCTATTCAGATAAGTCTGCTATTCAGATAGCTGCCAACCCTGTTATGCATGAAAAAACTAAACACTTTGACATTGATGTTCATCTTGTTAGAGAGAAGGTGAATTCTGGGGTTATTAGAACTGTGAAGGTTGATTCTAAAAATCAACTTGCAGATATTCTAACTAAAGCTTTGAGCTCATATCAGCATGCCTTCTTGGTAAAAACACTTGGTATGGTTAATTTATTTGGTTTACAAGGTTGTGGGAGGGTGTTAAAAGTTTGAAATCCTTTTGTGACAAGCTTGTAAGTTGAGGGGTCTAATTGTAACTTTTGTATATTGTGCAAGTTTTGTTTATTTTTGTGATGTGCAGGGACTCAAGTGAAATAATGTTTTGGGCTTGAGTATTTAAGATGGAAAGTGGGTAGCTGGTTCATTCATTCATTCATACTTCACACACACAACTCTCTCAATCATTCGTTTACGACTTTGAGGTTTCATCTGGTTTTCTGTTAAGATCTTCTTGATCTTGTTTTAGTATAGTTTGGTTAGGATTGTAAGTGTGAGTGAATGTATAGTAGATAGGATCCACCTGGTGGGGACTATCTTGATTTCTGATTGTATTCGTTTTGTGAACACATGTGTTACGTACTCATCTACTTGTGTATATTGTTTTAATAAAAGTAATCACTAAGGGGTGGTTGGTTGAGTGATTAGATCTTGATCTGGTTGATTTTGATACCATTTTTACAATATGAAAGTGGGGGCAAACAAACTGGCTTAGCTCAGTTGGCCTCCAAGGTTCCACTAAGGCACTAAGTGGTTTCCTTGGGGAGGATACCTGGAAGTTTTGGGTTCAAGACTTGCCAAGAGTCTTTCAGTCGAAGCGGATAAGGAGTCTAACATAACTAGGCGAAGGTTCGAAGAAGACATTCTTCCGCTTGGTTGTCATTGCACGACTCGACCGACTAACCACTAACATTTGTCGTTCTAAAAAAAATATATGAAAGTGGGGCAATTCAGACTATATATTGTTGATGTCAGGTCAAATGGGTATATGTATAGTTCAAATAGTAATTGAAAAATGGTTATGGACTTTAGTGTTGCTGACATACTCAAATAGGTAAATATATACAATCTTTGCAAAGTTATTGTATCACTAATATCTTTGCTATCATATGTCCAAATAAGTCTTGGTAGGCCGACCAAGCTTGTTTTATTCGTCCCAAAGGTTTACAGTTTTGATTCAAACTTGTATTGACCCGTTACCCAAACAACCTCGTTTGCCACTACTGTCATGAGCATCGTGAAGGTTATTAATTTATAGAGAGTACTATGTAATATGGGTAGCCAAGCTTCTTCTTACAGTTCATTATGAAGGGTACCTGTATAAACTACTTCCCGTCTTAATCACCTCGTTACCTTTCACAAAATCATGTTGCAACTTGCATTACCTTTAGCTCAAAGTCTAAAAAGGTGTTTGTCCAAGCTTATAGTCTGGATCTTTTGACTGTTTAGCTTGGCTAATACGCTAGCTTGTGTTTATAAATTAACTAAAATGTAAACTACTAGCTCAAATCCCTCTATGATAATCAAGCTACAAAAGCTTCTAAAATAAGTTCATAAGCCATCAACTTAAAACTAAAATGAATCTATGTTTAAGCTAACATACACAAATATCAAAACATTGTTCTTGCGACATAACACTTGTTCAAATATGAAGTCAATTAAAGTATTTTGGTTGAAACACCTGAATTTTGAAGCAGAATATCAACCATTGGCACCGACTGATATTATAGCATAGCAATCCTTCATGTTAGCCACTTAGCATAATTTGTTGCATTTGATTTTTGAAAATTTACATGTATTAATTGTTAAGAAGTTTGATTGTGTATTCTCTCAGCAAATATTTAATAAAGTGCCCCTTAGTGTATATATATCAAAATTTAAAAGTTTTTGTGAGGTTTATACTTTTGTTTGTGCAGATCATGATAATAATATTCTTGACAGCAGCTTTGATTCTTCTTATCAGCACAAATGTCAACAATGAAAACCGAAGTATTGTTATCCTCAATCTTCTTCATAGCAGACTCAGTAGTCAAAAGGTACTTCAGAATCTGATACTGGTCCAATTTGTTTCTCGGTGCAGTGGTGCACTGATACGAGGATATTTAGGTCCATGTAAGTCTTCAATGTCTTTTGACGATGGAAGGTAACTTTTATTCGGATCTTCGTTGCTTTCTTTTTGAAGGTTGATCTAGTTTTACAGCCTTTGCTGTCTTCAATGTCTCAACCTTTGCATCACCTTTCTTTGCTGATATACAAAACATTTAAAATGTTTGTATGCATAGGAGATACGAACAAAGGCACATTAAAAAACCGTATTAACACAAATGAAGGCAGACATATTTTTGCAGTCACACACTTACGCCTACATTTCTTATAATTATGATGATGTTTCAATGGGACCAATAATATAGATAATATACAGATGAATTCCTCTGTTTAGAGCTGAAGGGAGCCACATTCACCTGATATCCTTTTTTGTATCAGTTAATAGCTTGAATTGATAATTTCAGATTATATAAAGGTTGACAATTTATTAATAAACGGATTTGAGTTGATATATTCTAAGAAACCAATAAGTCGATAAGCTTAGCAAATAAGCTAATCCAAGTAGTAGGTAACATTGAACCGGTGCAATTCACCTCTAGTGACACATATCATACGAGACAGGTGCAACTCCATATATAAAGTTGTGTCTTGTAACGGGATTAACTACAGTATATATACATGTTATATGCTTGTATACAAGTTCTACTTGACCATCTTAATGTGTTTTTACCAATTTAATAATAATGTAAAGTTATATTCTTATTTTACTTATGTTATAATAAGTGATTGTATAACTTCAGTTGGAAATTTTAACAAAACACCAAAAAAGGAAAGAGACATAAAGGATTAGTCATGTTTGGGTCAACACAATAAAGATTCTAACTTTATAGTCTGTATAAAGTTTATACCACTTCAAAGACAACATACATTGTTAAGACAAATCACGACAGGCGTTATTTTCAGTTACACACTTACAACCTGCATTTCTTATAATCATGATATTGTTTCAATGCCCAAATTATCACTGACCAATAATATACCGAAAAGCAGATGAAGCTCTACTGTTTAGAGCTGAAGGGATTCACATTCACCTGATATCCTATTTTGTTCAGTTAATAGCTTGAATTGAGAATTTGAGATGATATAGCGGTTGACTATATATTAATAAACGGACTTGAGTTTATATATTATATAAAACCAATAATCGATAAGCTTAGCAAATAAACTAATCCAAGTAGTAGGTTAAACTGAACCGATGCATTTCACCTCTAATGGCACAGATTATCTGAGAAACGTGCAACCCGATATATAAAGTTGTTTCTTGTAACGGGATTAATTATAGAATACATGGTATATGCCTGTGATGTTTTACTTGTCCGTCTTAATGTGTTTTTTACCAATATAATGGTACTGTAAAGTTATCTTCTTATTTTACTTATGGTTCTTAATGTGTATGTGATTGTATAATTTCAAAAAACTTATGTTTGGGGAAACACATTTCAATATACTGATGTTTCAGTTGGGAGAAGTCAACACAACAAAGATTCTAACTTATATCCTCAATTCTATCTTCAGTGCAAGTTTATCGGTCGTCAATTTTCATCTTGACGGTAAGGGTCACTTCGGTTAGGCCATCTAAGCGAAAGACTCGGCGTCATGGAAAAACATCATCCATGTTAAGACAAATCCAGACAGACATATTTTTTCAGTGACAACATACATTGCTTATAATCATAATGTTGTTTCAATGCCCAAATTATCACTGACCAATAATATACAGAAATGCAGATGAAGCTCCACTGTTTAGAGCTGAAGGGAGCCATAAACGTGCAACCTGATATATAAAGTTGTGTCTTGTAACAGGATTAACTACAGTATACATGTTATATACTTGTATACAAGTTTTACTTGACCATTTTAATGTGTTTTTACCAATATAGTGATACTGTAAAGTTATCTTCTTATTTTACTTGTATAATTTCAAAAACTTATGTTTGGGGAAACACATTTCAATATACTGATGTTTCAGTTGGAAATTTTAACAAAACACCAAAAAAGGAAAGAAAATAAAGGATTAGTCATGTTTGGGTCAACACAATAAAGATTCTAACTTTATAGTCTGTATAAAGTTTATACCACTTCAAAGACAAACAAGAAACTTATGAAATTACAAATTTACAATCATAATACAGTGATAGACTTCCTAATCTGAGCAGTATCTGCAAAGCAGCCATACTTATGACGATTCACTACAACAGACTCATGGCTGGAGGAAAACGAGCCACCGCACCCCTGTCAGGGTTCAAATACTTCGTGTACACTGCGTTGTACTGATTATGTCTTGCACTAGCATGAAAGCTCACCAAACTCTTAGCACAGTCCCTTAGTTGATCTTCCGTATATCCGGTGTAATGTTTGAGTGTTTCAGTCCAAGCAGGTGTCTTATTAAGGGTGCACCTAGCAGTGTACACAGCTGAAGCAGCAAGCATCGAAGGGTTATTTCCTATGGTAATCAAGTAGTCCATCAAACCGAGCTCAGTGAAAAAGAACACCATATTCTCTATCTCACTGTCAGTTGGAAGTGAGGCTTTAGCATAGCGAACAGTGAACACATACGGTGTTGGTACCGTCAGATACCAACCTAAACGACTAAGAATAGCCTTTTCCATAGCAAGAATTTGGTCTCTTGAGTATGTATGTTCACAAATAGTAATCATATCAGTAACGGGTAGTGCCCATATTTGCTCATACTTGGAAGATATAAGCAACGCGGTGGTGCCAACCAATTGAAGCTCGGTTCTTGGAACAGTAGTCAGCGACAAGTATCTATCAACAATATTGATAGTGAGAAAGAGAGTCTCTGGCATCAAGTCATACTGGGCGTGAACTTCTACTAGCCAGTCAAGCAAGATAGTTCGCATTCCAGCATTGATATCATGTTGAAAATACATGTAATCTCTCAAACGTTCTTCGGTCTCGGAGAGCTTGTAAAATTTATAGATGTCCTCCACATATTCAACCTCAGCAAGCTCGTTATTCTTGTCAAACTCGTCAATATTGATGATGGCAGGATCTTTAGGTTTTGTAGTAGATGGGATCCCAGAAGCAGCCTTGCTACGCGCAGTAAGAACAGATGATAGTGACTTGGAAGGCTTTTTGGTTACAACAGTAGGGTTTGGTGCCTTCTTAGTAATTGGTTTATTGACACCTGCTGCTGCTGCAGTCTGAGTAGTGACTTGATTTGTAACGTCACCAAGGGCTCGGCGTTTTATTCTTTCGCCTTGTGCAACAATAGGATGACGATGATCAACCACAGCTGCCATAATATATGCTTCTTGATCTTCAAAAAAAGCCTTTTTCTACGTTCCAAGATCGTAATTCTAAAAATCTAGGCAATGGTTATGATGTGTGGGATGAAGTTGAAAAGGATCTGATTATGGTTTTGATGTTTTGGTATGAAGATGAAATTATGAGCCTGATATTGAGTTATTTATAACGTCGAATTTGATGATGAACCGTTGGATGGATCTATGTCGGTCATCTTATTTAATGTAGCACACGCTTTGCTGCTCTCTTTTTTTAATTAATAAGATAACAAAGGGTTAAATGATAATTCCTTCAATTTAATCACTTACTTTAAATTTTGGCCAGTTTTTAACCAATTTTTTTTTTCAAAATAAATTTCTATTAATTCATTATATTTTGAATAATTTGTTAATTCGTGTTTATTAAAAATAAATTAGAGACTGAATTTGTATATCTACAAATCACGGGACTATATGTAAAAAAAATATTAATTTCATTTTAACCACCTAATAGAAAAATTGGTCAACGACCATTTTTACTTTGATTCAACGTCATTAGTTCTCTATCGTAATAAATTTCTTTTTATCTTTTCAATATTTCATGTTCAAACACCCCTGCTTATTTCCTAGATTAAATAACCGTTTTTTAATACGTTTTCATTTTAAAATAAGTGTCATCAATAAAAAGAACTCAATACAATATCATCAAACAACGTCGCCTTTGAAGGCAGTTTGTTGTCAAAAAGAGTCTTATTGCGAAACAACCAGGTATGCCACAGAGAGAATTAATATCAATTCTGCGACGCAAGATGTTGATCCTAGTTGGAAGAGCATTCAATTTAATTTTCGAGTCAAAGACATTCAACTTGATAGGCATATATATCACCCAACGAGTTCTAGACGACATACTTGAGGATCGAGTGTCATCAGTCATTTTCCTAATCGATCTCATAGTAAACTCACCTGTACCGTCTAGGGTCCAAGCATACCTATCCGGCTGAGGCAAGAGATTAACTCCACCAATAAGATCAGTAATAGCATCAAATTGTGACTTCTCTTATCCTCCCAGAACTATACGGCGCAAAGAAGAATCCATGTTAGAATTCACAAGCTTAAATCTGACATTCACCTTTTTGTAAGAATCCACTTGACCTTAACTCGTTCAAGCGTCCTTTGCTCAATACTAGCAAGCCAACCAAAAAACCCTAATATATATGTTGTCTTCTTGAATCCAATCGATGTTGATGGTGCTTATTCACTAGATATGTGGACATGTTTATATCATCTGCCGAAAAAAAAACATTGGACAGACCAGACTAAATGTCAAAACAATGTACCTTAACCAATAGTCTAACGTTCATTATTTCAACCAATCCATTCTGCTATTGTAACCCTGCAACACCTAAATGTTTGGCGACCCCACTCTTCGTACGACTTTGGGGTTTCATCTGGTTTTCTGTTAAGATCTTCTTGATCTTGTTTTAGTAAATAAAGTTTGGCTAGGTTTGTAAGTGTGAGTGAATGTATAGTAGATAGGATCCACCTGGTGGAGACTATCTTGATTTCTGATTGTATTTATTTGGTGAGCACCTGTGTTAGGGACTCATCTAGTTGTGTATATTGTTAGGTGGTATTTTTAAAGGTCTTCATATTACTGATTCTCTCACAATTTCGCACCTTTTCTATGCGGACGATGCTGTATTTGTTAGTGAATGGTCTCAGGAGAACTTGGTTAACTTGGTGCGCATCATGAAGTGTTTTCACCTTGCTTCGGGGTTGAAGATCAATCTCCTAAAAAGCCATGTTATGGGGACTGGGGTTTCGAATGAAGAAGTTAGTTATGGAGCCTCTTTTATTGGCTGCGGAATAATGCAAGCTCCTTTTAAATATCTTGGGGTGTAGGTTGGCAAATCGATGTCCAATATTGTTGCTTGGGACGATATAGTGCGGAAATTTCAGTTTAGGCTTTCTAAATGGAAGTGTAAGACTTTATCGATTGGCGGTCGATTGACCCTCACTAAATCTGTTTTAGGAGCGGCCCCCTTATATTATATGTCGATGTATAAAGTTCCTAAAGGGGTCTTGAGTATTCTTGAATCGCTAAGGAGAGTTCTTCAACGGTTTTGATATGAAGGATAGAAAAATGACTTGGATTGCTTGGGACAAAATTTTGACTTCAAAAAAAAAGGGAGGTCTCGGTATTTCTAGCCTTTTTGCATTAAATCAAGCTCTCCTTTTTAAGTGAGTGTGGCGCTATATTTCTAATGATGGTTCGTTATGGTCGAGAGTTATCAAGGCTATATATGGTAATTCTTTTGATTTACATTCTTTAAAATTTCAGTCCCCCTGGAGCAACATTCTTCGCGAAGTGCAGGTTTTGGTGGATAAAGGTTTCAATCTCATGTCTCATATCAAGAAACGAGTTGGTAACGGGGCCACTACTAAATTATGGTAGGATTCTTGGATTGGTGGTGTCCCGTTATATACGCGTTTCCCTCGGTTATACGCCCTTGAATGTGATAAAGATATTACTGTGGCTGATAAATGGAGTAGTTCAGCTTTAAATTCTTCGTTTCGTCGAGATGTCAGAAATGGTGTGGAGCTTCAGCAATGGTCAGACATGCTCTCTTTACTTGAGACTGTAAATCTCTCGCCAGTAGAGGCGGTGGTACAGTGATTTATGTAGTGATGGTATGTTTCGTGTTAAAGACATTCGCGAGAGTATAGATGATTTGCTGCTCCCTACTTCGTTGGAAGTTACCCATTGGTCCAAACTCGGTGAACTCCCGTGCTAGACTTAAATCCCAGTGGGTTGCTAAAATCAAACCCGTTGGTAAAATGTGGCGCCCCACTGGTAGAACTTTCACTCTTGTAGGAAACGAGTGCCCTTTAACTAGGATAGTCTCTGATTCTACGAAGACTACTAGGGAGGAAATTGCAAAGGATGATACATCACTTAAGCCTGAACTTAAGGTTTTCTATAAAAGGAAACGTTTACCAACTAAGACAAGTGAATCATTCCCTCAGGCCACCTCTGACACAAGAAAAGAAAACCGTGAACCCCCATGTGCTTCTAAAATAGATATCTCTAACCCATGCAAAAGTATACAAACTCCTAATGAGAATGCAGGTACCAAAGTTGATGTTCCAAAAGAACGAAGCGGTCCAATCGTTGTATACCATTCAACTAAGGACACTCTTAGAGTTTGGTTGCTGAAGAAACAGATATCGGAGAAACTAGTATCTCAGGGGATTCATGGTTAAAGCTTACACAAGGACTTATAGTCACATCACAGACTATAACTCGCTCTTCAAAGAAAGGAAAGTTTATCGCCGATGGTAAACTTATCCTAACAACGAGAAATTAATTTTTCTCGGGCATGAGCTTATATCAAAAAACATTCCAAGTTTTTAAGCTCATGCACTAATGGCTCCTCGTTAAATGACAGACGACGACCCGGACTTCAGAGACAGGGAAGTTTATCTACGCAACGATAACTTACCCTTTTAACAAGAAATTAAGTTTTCTTGGACACGAGCTTATCCTAAAACCATTCAAAGGTTTTAAGCTCGTGTATTTGGTTCATCATTAAATAACAGATGATGACCCGTTCTTCAAATAAAGGAAAGTTTATCGCCGATGGTAAACTTATCCTCATTAACGAGAAATTAAATTTTCTCGGACACGAGCTTACGTTAAAACCATTCAAAGGTTTTAAGCTCGTGTACATGGCTTACAGTTAAATGTTAGACTTTAACTCGAACTTCAAATAAAGGAAAGATTATCTTTTATGATAACTTGTCCTCTTAACGAGAAATTCACCTTTCTCGGTCATGAGCTTGTATTAAAACATTCGAAGTTTTAAGCTCAGAAAGGAAAGTGTATCTTTTAAATAAGAGAACTTTTCCTCATAACGAGAAATTAACCTTTCTCGGTCATGAGCTTTCCGTTAAAACAGTCAAAGTTTTCAAGCTCATGAAAAACGACTTCTAATTAAATGTCAGCTTAGGACTCGTCCTTCAGATAAAAGGAAAGTTTATCGACGATGGTAACTTATCCTTAACAACGGGAAGTTCACAACTTCTCGGACTTGAGCTCGCTTTTAAGATATTCAACATCTTAAGCTCAAGTAATTGTTTTTCAAAACTTTGAACACAATTTTTCAAGAATTTCTCAAAAGGTTTTTCTAAATCTTTCAAAATTGTGTGTTCAAAAACGTTTTGATAAAACGAGCATGTCTTCTGGAATCGATAATATTTACGAACCTAGAAATGTCATTCAATAATGACACGGGGTTGTAAATAAAGTTCGAGCAGAAGTTTAAAATTTTTTAAAACATGCTCCATTATGGTTTGCTATTATTTCCGATAGTAACCCGCTTTTCACTTTGAAGTCAAGCATTTCACCGGAAAGCTTTGACTTCAGAATCCGAAGTTATCATCTCCACCAACCGTAGAAACTTACGATTGATATCTACATACTCGACGATGCGACTACTCAAACGGTGACTACAGCTCTTTCAATAGAACACGGGTCAACAATTGAGGGGGAGCAATTGTCCAGCATTCAGAATCCTTGATGCCGAGAGTGCCAAGTTCACATATTGGTGTTAAGACAACGATATCAATCATACACATGGAGTCAAGAGGTAACTTCAGAAGTTACGAGGAAGACCAACATTCGTGAACAAGAACCATGTTCTTCTTTCATATGATGTTCTCCATCATTCAGGTCCAACCTCGTAAATTGCTAATATTGTGAATTCATTATCATATATGATCTTTGTACGAGATAAATACCTTACACTTGTGTTTAAAAGGTATTTAATTTACGTTTCAAGTACACCCTCATTAATTTGAGGGGGAGCTTGTGTAATTCATGAAGATAATTGGATTTGCATTTTTCTTCCCAAATTTTCTTAAAATGCTATTAAATCAATTGATATTAAAAACATCGATTGGGTTAATATTTTTAATATGGGGGAGAAAATGTGATTTAATATGGGATATGATGAATCATAAATGGTTTGACTTAACGTGATAGCTTATCCCGACATGTGCAAAATGTTTTCGGATATTCGTAGCATATGTTAAGGGGGAGCAAAATGGATTTGCACTTCAAAATGGATTTCATGGTGACATACACTTACCCAAAACATCTCTATTCACGATGATGAAGATTGTGGTGACAAAAGAATGGTAGGATAGGTTAAAGTCCAACGATTCCTCTAGAACCGGAGGAATCTTCCCAAGGACATTCCATAGCTAGAAATAGTAGTCCTTAGGAAAGTTGGAGAAATATTGTGAACGTAGCTGAATGCCGACCAAGTACTTAAGTTAGCACTGGAACAATCACAACAAGGTGCTAGTGATGATGTATTGGTAAGCATTGAAGGGGTTGAAGAATGAAAAAGAACTGTAAAGATAAAGGGTGTAAAGAAAGAAGCCCTCCTTACAACCTTAGACAGAAACCGGGTCAATTCATATGATATTGAGATCATTTTTTAATGATTCTTGATATTGAAGAAAGACATCATGGACCCTGTGATGCAATGCACAACCCTTCCCAGCTAACTCAAATATCTCTCAAAAGGTATTTGTTATAATCACACGGAGATCAACACATTATCTATTGGTTTATTCACTCCGAATAAATTGGTATTGAAAAGGTGGCACTCCTCTCCAGCCTCCGATCACTAAAATCCAAAATGCACGATCGAGTCTAGAGCCATTTGAGATCATCAAATATCTCATTAGGACACACTTTCATATTTCCTTGCTTTTTCACACACTGTGAAAAGTAAGAAAGATCTTAAGAGTCCTACGCAAAATCTTCATGATCTTGCCTGAACATCGGAGTAATACGAAATTATTTACAATGAAGATGGATATCCTTCTTGAGCGAATATCAAAAAGCTCATGGTAGGTGACTTGTGCGATTCTTTATGAATCAAACTTGTGATAACTGGAAAGCAACAGTGGTTTAATTCTTAAATGAATTTAAACACGTTCCAGGCCTCTACGTAATATCTTAGTGATCTTGCCAGAACATTAAGAGTAATACTATTAAGTATTTACAGTGACGAATGGAAATCCTTCTAGTGTTAACATCAAACAGCACTTGGTAGGTAACTTGCAAGATTCTATATGAATCAAGCTAGTGACAACTGGAAAGCAACGATGGTGCAGTTCTTAATTGAACTTCACTTGTTCCAGGAACATGAATTGACGGCTTCAAATCATGCGGATAATATTATCCAAATGATTCACTCTTTACGTTCGCAGTCAGCTTTGGACGGTCGAGTAAAGAGAACGGGTTTACCCGCGAAATCTTGTCAAGGAGGTTCTTTATTGAAACTACCTGCCACAAGTACGATATTTAATATCGTCCAACGGTCTTCACCGACCGGAGGTAAAATGCTACCGAATTAGAATGAAATGTTCAAGGCCATTTCATCCGTGTATATTGTTTGTTGCTAACTGTCTTATGCAGCGTAACAAGAAGGTGGCATTGCGGTGTACAATCCAGAAGAAGTCGTCACCACATGCTTATACTACATACAATTAGTACTTCAACAAATTCAAGAAAGCCTGAAGGTCAAGTCTTCCGCTGTATCAAACTCTGAAGCTTTCAAGAATTTAAAAGTATAAGTATGTGGAACATGAAGTCACGAAGAGGCAAATATCACAAGTGAAGAATGCACAAGGTCAAGGCAAGGAAACATGCTCAAGACTAAAGTCAAAGATCACATCAAGCATATTCACAAGAACAAGATCGAAGACTCAAGCATAGATGCTAGGTTTAAGATTTTGTAAAAAGATGTGACCTCCCTTAGGGGAGATTGTTGGAAATACGTTTTTCCCAATAAAGTCTCGGTCACATCTTAGTTAGCATAGATCACGAGTTATAGACTATTTAGAACTTTGTTTCTTGGAGCGACCTCCCTTAGGGGGAGATTGTTGGAAATACGTTTTACGTATTTATGAAGGATCGGTCGCTCCAACGATAATTATGTAATGGGCTCGTGATCCATTTAGTTTATGTATAGTCCATATAGCCCACATGTAGGGTGGGCTATATATATCCCCTCCTAGCATGTTAGGAGGGGTTGTTGGTTGTTCATTTCACACTTTTAATTATTCCATCTTTATTTTCTCTCTCCAACTTTTCTCCCTTCTCTCCTTTCTCTCTCTACTCCTTCATCTCTTTCCTTCATCTTTCTTTATATTTATCATTTAATCAACCATCCAAATCCATCAAATCCATCATGTAGAATAGGCCAATAATCTCGTAGACCTTCACTCGTGCCGATTAAAGTTAATGTTTTCGTTTGGTGTGCTCGGTTGGATCGCCTTCCAACTAGAAGTAACCTTCTTACACTACTACACAAAACGCTAAAGAGACCCCCTTAAAAAGACTGGTTATGAAAAAACATGTCTCTATGACCAAAAATGGTGGGAAGGGAATGCATAGAAACTGGTTTTCTTGAAAAAAACCAGTCTCCATAATGTGAATTCTAAAGAAACCAGTTTTTAAGATGCAACCAGTCTTTTTTATAAAAGTAAAGACACTGGTTTTTACGTAACAACATGTCTCTATGTGTTTGTTTTATGGAAACAATTTTTTATAAAAAAAACCAGTGTTTTTACACATTTTAAGACACTGGTTTTTAAAAAACCAGTCTTGTTTTATTTTAATAGATTGTGGTTAATTTTTTTAACTTAAAATGATAAGGACTAAACGGTACATACTTGTTTTTATAACATATTATGTTTTTAGAATTTATAAAGTATATATATGATTAAAGTATAAGGACCATTAATCTATTTACACTATATGAGTCGATAGGGTATCGTTATACATGATATGTGTCGACAGGGTATCGTTGTACATAATAAGAGCCGATACGGTATCCTTGCACACGATATGAGTTGATTCGACATTGTTGTACATGATAAGAGTCGATACGGTATCCTTGCACACGATATGAGTCGATTGGGCATGAGATTGAGTCATCGGATCATGAGATTGACCAATGGTCAATCCGACCGAGTCACGGGTCACAGGTTCGACTATCGGGTCAACATGGTCAAAGTCATCAGTTCATAGGATCGAACACCGGCTTAACCGACCAATGTGTCGGAAATCAGATTAACTGAATCGAACAAATTAAAGTTAAAATTTTTAATGATATGTTTTTAAATTAGTTTTATATAACATTAATTTTTTTGATAACAATTATATATTGATTTAAGTTCATTTGGATACCAAACAATCATTTGAATACTAAGGGATCAATCCTCACCTCCCATTTACATTTGATCTAACGTTCAATATTAAATACACATTTTATAAAATATTATGAAACAATTGTCAAGTTAATACTCATTTTTATAGGAAAAATTATTTCGAACACAATGGCAAAAATTTTGTGTCTTGAGTCACCTGTTAACTATCATAAATGAGCCCCGAACTATTATTAAAAGAAAGCTATAAGAAAAGTTACAGTTTTAACCCTGAACTATGTAAACCTTACACTTTTACTTAAATATAAATAGAAAATATATTTTTATTTCATTTCATTTTCATTTAACACAAACCCTACACACACAAACCCTAACATAACTATCCCTCTCTCCCTTTAACTGGCCGCCGTCGCCGGGATCTAGTCCAGCCGACCGCCGGAAATACATCACCGCCACCACTACTCAATAAGACTGCCACCATCTATGTCGTTTCCACCTACTACGACCAACAGATCCACAAAACTCGTCTGTCGTCGCATCACCACCCCATCACTGGCTCACCGCCGCCATCTGACCACCACATAACCACCTCCACTAATAACCATCACCTACATCATCAAACCCACCATCCATACTCCACCAGCCGTCACCATCGTGACTACAAACTCCAACCCAATACCCCTCTATTTTAGCTGTATCTGATATCCATATTATCAAGATAATTTTGGCTCTTGAATGGCAGGAGAAAGTCACAGAGGACCTGCCAATGCCTCCACTCTTTCAGTTCCTTACCTTATTGGGGTTGAAGATATTTTTTTTCTAAAAAGGTATGTCTGTACATCGAGAAAATGAATCTCCCATCGATAGTTTTTTTCAGACTCCAAGTAGGTTTGAAGAACCCACCGAAGTAAATTTGCTTAATTATAAAAAAGCCAGTAACATTAATCCAAGGTCTAGTACCCCAAACACCCTTGCTGCTACACCTCATTCCTCCTCCAACACTTTCACCATATCTTTTAGAGATATAAAGGCTAAAGAAGAGATCCCTCCATCTGATGATTCACTCGGTTATGAATCTGCTGGTACTGGAAAGACTCCGATCACTACCAGGACTCCATCTGATGATTCACTCGGTTAGTGTCTTACTTCTATCTTAAGCTTTTTCTGATGTCTTGTCTATTATATTGACACTCGAACAAACAGTGTGGATATTACTTCATGTTTCATGAAATGGATGTGCAGAATCAGCTATATATGTACGGTACATTAGTATTGCGTCAAGATTACTACATCTAAGATTAAGGCATATCTTATGTTATGATACCAATTTGTTCTCTTATCAGTTTGAAGCGAGTGATGATCCACTTGAAAAAGTAACAACAGCAGAAGCAATCCGAGCTCTTACTGATTACTATCGTACCTCTCAGTATTGTTATGCCGCAAGTGAAAAAGTAGAGGGGATGTCAAAGATTGTAAGTACTATTGGTTAACATACAGACAATCAATATTTCCAGGTTTTATTAAGAGATTATATGGTGGAATGCAGAAAGGTACTGTTCTGGATTCCGGTGACAGTCAGGCTAGTTTCTTCATGCAGTCGTTTATGTTGACCAAACGTTCGTTTGTCAACATGTCAAGGGACTTTGGGTATTACTGGTTGCGGCTTGTGATCTATGTCTTGGTTACGGTTTGCATTGGAAGCATTTATTTTAATGTGGGCACGGGATAAAACTCTATACTGGCAAGAGGAGCGTGTGCCTCATTTGTATTTGGTTTTGTTACATTTATGTCAATCGGAGGGTTTCCTTCGTTTATGGAAGATATGAAGGTGAGTTTTATGATATACTTTTTTTTATGTTTTTATATGGTACAAGAAGCAAAAAAACTTTGCATTAAACGGGCTGAACGCCAATTTCAGTAACCTATAAAATTTGTTCGGGTCAAAACGGGTAAAGTTTACTTACATGTCAACGGGGTTGGGTTGCATTAACACACTACCATTTTTGTCCCCAGAAATGTGAATCTGTAAATTGCTGATATAATAATTTTTATTAACAAAATTTAAATCAACACCTTAATAATGTGGCTGTCTTAAGTTTTTTTTTAAACGGCCTTAAGTACGAACGATATAGAAGTCTGAATGATTTTGAATACACTTTAGGTGATTTTCTACTAATTCAGCGATTCATCCGTCTTCTTTAAGCTTTTCTTTTCTAAGTTTTACGAATAATCAATAAAAATGCAATCTGAATTGGTTAAATTATGTGTATTTGAGATAATCATGTCTGGTTTGGTTTGTCCGTAGGGGCGGACCTAGGAAATAGGGATAGGGATAGGGTGTGCACTATTAATTTTTTTTTTCTCAATCAGCTTTTCGGGTTGGATTTTTGAGATTCGGGTTATGCATGATTAGTCGTGTTTTATGAATCCGAGCTTTAAAAGTGCATTTTTTTACCAAGTTTGTGCTATTGTAATTCGAGCTTTAAAACTACAATTTTTTACCAAGTTTGTGCTATATTAAACTGAACTTTCTTTCAGATTCATACACATTTATACAAGCTGACTTGATTTCAATACGAAACGAAACAAAATATCTCCGTGTCATATTAACTTATAATGTACTACTGTAATATATTTCAAAGTGGGGTTGGGCCTAGGATATGCTTATATTTCAAGTGGGCTTTGTTTATGAAAGGGAAAAGTGTCTCAAAACATTTAAACCCTTCTTCAAGAGTGCACCATACACTTTAGTTGCAGACTTGCAGAGTTGCAGGCGACGGGTATTTCTTTTCTTTCATTTTTTGTGTATCTTTTAAATCATTTACAGAATTGAACAATGGCTAAATGAATTAGGGTATGCATCCCAGTTTTCCTGGGTATGCACTCTTTCATATTCCATTGAAAAAATCTTAAAACTATTTTTTTTACACTACAAGAAGAAATCACAGGGTATGCAAGTGCATACCCCTGTGTGGCTGTATGTCCGCCCATGTATGTACCTTAACTGATTTTCAATTGGTATACCTAGTTCTATTTAACTTATTGTTTTGTTGTAGCACTATGGCATCTTTACAAATAGGTTAAACCCTCTTGCGCTCATGTATACCTATTTTCATGGAAGGTATCATGGCATGCCTTTTATTTGTTGTCTTGTAAATTTTCAGGATAAGAGACAAGTTGAAATGTGGAGAAGAATATTGGGCTCTAGAAAGAAAGGTTTGTCGCATTGACAAGTAAAGAAAATGTATAACTAATAAGACCTAATGACGATGTATGTCTTCTCTTCCAAAAATTGCAATCATTATAAGGCTAGTTACGTTGCTATCTAGCTCATCATTTCTCACCAAATGATTGCATGGCTTACAGGAATCACGACAGCGACTATCCAAAGGCTGATTCTAGATTCACATGAAGACGGAGAGGTAACAAACGTACTTTTGTAGGCCATTAAACTTATTATTTTGGTTTATCGATACGGCCTTGTGCACCATCAGGTTGATCATTCATATTGTTGAGAAATGTGAAATCTTGATCCCTACTTTCCCATCTTTTTACTTTTCTCTAATCTTATACCTATATATATCAAGGAAATTGTTTTTTCATGAACAGTTAGGAGATTAGTTTTGGCTGGAATACGAATAACAAATATTTGTTATTTGTTTTTGCAGGTGGAAGCTAAAAAAAGAAAAGGAAATAATAAATGACCGTGTTTTCATAAATAGGTAGAATTTTGCGACCAAGTGTGTTAGTTTCGTATATGTTGAATTCTAGTGTCCTAGAAGTTTGTTGATTTCTTTCAGTGGTGAATTTGGTTTCGATGATAATTGATGTAGTGTGTTAATTTAGTTTTTTTTTATAGAATTCTTGTATTTATATTATTTTATTGTAGAGGGTTAAATTTGTAAAATTTGGAATTTAATAAAAATTCTAATTTTTTTTAAAAAAATTAATTAAAAAGAGACTGGTTTTTAGAAAAAAACACATTTTTTTACTCCATAAAAAGACTGGTTAGATACTCTTAAAAATACTGCTTTCTAGAGATTAGTATGGAGACCAATCTCTAAACAGACTTGTTTTTATGAAGATAACCAGTGTTGATTCTTTTAATAGAGACTGGTTTAAAAACCAGTCTCTTTATGTTTCGAGCAAGGAGATCCTCCACATAGAGACGTCCTACAAAACCAGTCTCCATAGCCTTTTTGGACCACTCTTCATGGACTTTTTTGTAGTAGTGTTAGTCGTGGTGTGCAGGTTGAGTCGTTTTTCTGCCCGATTTGTGGTTTAGTGCAAGAAGATATTAATCACATTCTCTTCAAGTGTGATTTAACGCTTTCTGTGTCTCGACGGCTTTGCAAGTGGTGGGATATCGATTACTCTGTTCTTAACTCTTTTGCTGACTGGGACGTTTGGTTCGCGTCGATTCGTCTTCCTTTGAAGACTAAACAGCTTTTGGAGGGAACTTTCTGTGTTGCTTGGTGGCATTTATGGAACTTTCGTAACACATCCATTTTTAACGCGGTTGCCCCTAGGAGGTCGGTGATTTTTGACGATATTATCTCGCGCTCTTTTTTATGGTGTAATAGTAGGAGTTCTATTATTTTTTCTTTGGAATTTTGGTTAAAAATCCCTACTTGATTTCATTGTAATATTTTCTTTTCTAGCATCTTGCTAGTACTACTAAAATTCGCCGTTCAATAAAAAAGTAAATATAGTTTGGCTAGGTTTGTAAGTGTGAGTGAGTGTATAGTAGATAAGATCCACCTGGTGGGTACTATCTTGATTTCTGATTATATTTATTTGGTGAGCACCTGTGTTAGGGACTCATCTAGTTGTGTATATTGTTTTAATAAAAGTAATCACTAAGGGGTGGTTGGTTGAGTGATTGGATCTTGATCAGGTTGGTTTTGATATCATTTTTACATGGTATTAGAGCCCTAGGTTGACTCTTGGTGCTCGATTGGTGGTGATTCTTATTATTAGGGTTTTATCTTGAAACCCCAATTTTTGGGGGTTTTGATTAATTGGTGGTTTCCGGTGATTCTTGGTTGGTTAATCGTTGATTAACGTGGTTCTTGTTTGTTTCTTGGGGTCAATTTGAAGAAACCCTAATTTTTATTTTTAGGGTTTCTTGATCTGGTTGATCTGTGGTTAATTGGGGATCATTGTTTGTTGATCATGGTATATTCCGCTGCTATATCGCTCTGTAAGTCTTCTTTTACTCTAAAGTGAATCTTTCTTGGTTAACAGGGAGTAAACAGGCTGATTAACATCTTGACCTGCCACCTTTTTAGTGGTTTGGATACCTGCTCTGGTCAGTCCCATTCTTGTTGACAAGATTTGAGGAGCTTGGGTGTGAGTAATATAATGAATTTTGTGTGTATGTCGTCGTTTCGTCTCGATTCAATTCGAATTGATTAAGGTTTAAAGTGGAGCTCAATGGGTTTTGGTTAAGAAAAAGGGAAGTTTGGTTTTCTATTTCTACTTAAAAGGTAAAAGCGAAACGTAATAAAAATAAACCAAAAACAAATAACTAATAATAAAAGAGCAAAACAAATAATAACGTAAATTAAAGCAAAACAATTAATAAAAATAAAACTAAACGAAGAAATTAACTTTCGACTTGAAAATAAAATTTACTAAATGAAAAAAGAGAAAATAAAACTATGAGGGTAATTTAAAACTAAATGAGACAAAAACTAAAACGGGTGCTAAATAAAAGATAAAACTTAAACCTTACGAAAAATATTAATACTAAAATTTGATGAAAAATATAACTAAAAATACGTGACTTTCAGAATTAAAATCAGAACAACTTTCAGATTAAACTAAACGATTACGGAACAATATTACTTAATAAACAAGCAGGCAAGCTACCAGCTTGAGCACGCAGGCAAGCAGGTGGAATAATTTACTCGTTCGGGATTTCTTTTATTCGGAATGTTTGGAAATAACTCTTCATTCGGAATTTTTTACTACAACTCTTCATTCGGAATTTTTTTTCTACAACTCTTCATTCGGGAAACATTAACTTGGTTCGGGAAAATGAATGCAATTTCAGGAGAGTCGAGAAAAATTATTGGTTCTGGAAATATTGGTTCGGTAAAATATAGTGGATCGTGAAAGATGAAAAACAATAGTGGGTCAACAACTTGGTTCGGGATTTTTTTGGTTGATTCGGAAAAACAAAAATAACAGGGATTAAAATATATGGAACGAATCAAAAACTTAAGAACACGAATGAATCTAAAATTAACCAAATTAAATCTAAAGGTTATACCAAACTAACCATTAATCATCAACTAACAATAATCAATCAAACCAAATCAATAAAACTAATAATTAAAACTAAATTATCAAAACCCACTTAATCAAATCTATCAAAAACTCAAGAACACAACCAAAACAAAAACTTTAAATCAACTATTAAAAGAGAGATAGATTAATTAAAACTTGATTAAAGGTAAAGAATCAACAATTAAAAGTAAAGATTAAAAACTTACAAATTTAAAGTGCAAGACAAGGAATTTTAAATTGACAAGAAATTAAATGACATGAAAATAAAGGTGGAAGAACTATTTTGTCAAGATAGCCTACAAGAAACAAATGAGATGAAAACCTAGTGTATATAGGGAAGTTGGTAGGTGGTGGTTGGTGACTTGTCTTCTTTCTTTTCTTTTCTTTGTCGTCTCGTCTTTAAATTAAATTTGCCGTTTTCGACTTTGGCTCGGGATTTATCGATAAATAAAACGAACCCGTCTTCTAATTTCTTCTTTTAATAGATTTTGGTTCTTCGACTTGTAAATCTTCCGTCTTTGGTCCTTTTCTTCAATAAATTCCGAAATAGGCCCGTTTGACTTTCGATCTTTTGCACTTTTGCTCTTTTGACTTCGTCTTTTGTCTTTTTCTTCAATAAAACCTCGTGCAATCCCGTGTTTTCTTCCTTTTTCACATTTTTATCCTAAAACACAACAAAAACACAAACCACGCATAATTCCGACTTTTACGACATTAAATACGCGCTTTGGCCTTGTTTTAGATAGCAATAAGTGGTAAAAGGATAGGTAATCATCTACTTGTATATATGTTTTAATAAAATTAATCACTAAGGGGTGGTTGGTTGAGTGATTGGATCTTGATCAGGTTGGTTTTGATATCATTTTTACATGGTATCAGAGCCCTAGGTTGACTCTTGGTGCTCGATTGGTGGTGATTCTTATTATTAGGGTTTTATCTTGAAACCCTAATTTCTGGGGGTTTTGATTAATTGGTGGTTTCCGGTGATTCTTGGTTGGTTAATCGTTGATTAACGTGGTTCTTGTTTGTTTCTTGGGGTCAATTTGAAGAAACCCTAATTTTTATTTTTAGGGTTTCTTGATCTGGTTAATCTGTGGTTAATTAGGGATCATTGTTTGTTGATCTTGGTATATTCCGCTACTATATCGCTATGTAAGTCTTCTTTTACTCTAAAGTGAATCTTTCTTGGTCAACGGGGAGTAAACAGGCAGATTAACATCTTGACCTGCCACCTTTTGAGTGGTTTGGATACCTGCTCTGGTCAGTCCTATTCTTGTTGACAAGATTTGAGGATCTTGGGTGTGAGTTAGTTTTTTAATTGTTGTTTCTTGTTTTTGTGATATTTTTATACTTCCAAACATGAAAATATTTGTTATCAAGCTATTATACGAAGTTTATTTAACATCAAAACTTGTACAAATGAAACAACAAAACGCATTTCATAAGTAATCACTCTTCATGAACAATTTGATACAAAGATCGTCTCTATTTTTAAAAACCATTTACAATTTTAAAAACCATTTGTTTTGAAAAAGAGACCAAAGATCGATCCAAGCTTTAATGTATAATATACTTCAAAGATATTGAATAACCACGCTCTGATACAAATTGTAGAAACTAGAAGGGGGGTTGAATAGTTTCTAGTTCATTTTCAAAACATTTCGGTAAAACCCACTGACCGCGGTTTGTTAAACATACCCGTGGTTCGTTATCACTAAAGAACCGCTTGTCCATTTAAGGAAGCGCCTACAGTGGACTTAATCTTTTGTTACATTTAAACTTTGACAATCCTTGGTATCAAATTCTCGATCAAGCTTGACAGATATGAGATGTGTTTGATTGAAAGATAAATACTACAAGTAAGAAAACACACAAACACATCAAATCAAGAGTACATCAAGCAATAGTCTAAACACTAAGCACACACGTACTAAGCATAAGCTTTTCCGCAACTAAGATGTTTAGACTAAGTGATGTACACTTGACCATAATCTAAACATGAAACACACACGTACTAAGCCTTACCTTTTCCGCAACTTCGATGTTTAGATTATGAGATGCACACAACACACAACAACATATAAATGCATCAATAAGAGTAAAGACATAAATGTAAAGGAAAGTACCGACACGATGATTTATAGTGGTTCGGTCACGAAGCTCCTCTTTGCCCTACTCCACTCCTCGCGTACACCTTAATTGAGAGTTACTTCACTAGTAAACAAACTCCTTAAGGTGGAGAAACCATACACAACGTCACTTATCCAATTTTCGACTCTAAGCTAAAAGTCGAGTCCTAATCATAGTTAGGACCAATTTACACAACATCGCCTACTTCACCATTTTCTGACACAAGGCTAGATGTCGAGTCCTAATCTTAGGTAGGACCAATCTACACACAACTTACACAACTTCCAAATTGACACACCAATTTGGATCTACACAACTCTTCATAACTACACAACTACCCAACTCTTCACAACTACACAACTACACCACTCTTCACAACTACACAACTACCCAACTCTTCACAACTACACAACTACACAACTCTTCACCCTAGTTATGTTTTATGGCCCAACATAACAAACCTTGTGTTTTATGGCCTAAACACATAAACCATATAGATCTAAGTACTCACCACTTAGATCTATGACTCTAACACTATATACAAGTATTAACAAACTTGGATCTACACAACTAACACCTAATCCAAGGATACCCATCTCTTGGATCTTCTACCCTTACAAACACATCTAAGTGAACCCAAAATTTGGATATT
Source organism: Glebionis coronaria (assembly GCA_025667525.1). Taxonomy (NCBI): domain Eukaryota; kingdom Viridiplantae; phylum Streptophyta; class Magnoliopsida; order Asterales; family Asteraceae; genus Glebionis; species Glebionis coronaria. The sequence continues at coordinate 90,621,978 of CM046875.1, read as the reverse complement.
CTACATATACATAGTAGGAAAACAATGACTTGATCTAGAAGGAGAGATCTTCATCATGTTATGAACCCAACACTTCATGGTAATGAAAGTGTTCTTCCCTTTGCACTTGAGAGGATGAGAGGATGGAGGATAGAATCACATCTTAAACAAGATTAATCAAAACTAACTAATCAAGGAGTTTAAAGATGTTTTTGAATAAAGTGTGCAAAAAGGGTTAAGAAAAGCTAGAAATGATCCATTATTTATAGGGCAAGAGTGCAACGGTCAAAAACACCCGCTGTTCCTTAAGTGCCCCCGCGGTTCCTTATCAATAAGGAACCGTGGGTTCCTTTAAGGAACCTCCGGCTTGGAGACCGTGCATTTTTGTCCTTTAGTGGGGAAATACCATTTTTACCCTCAAAGGATATTCCTTTGGCATTTGGAATATGCCAAATTCAAATTAAAGAATATTCTTTGGAATATACCTTAGAGAATATTCTTCGGAATATTCCAAATTCAAATTTCCATTTTTTTAATAAAACATTTTCTTAAAAATAAAGTTTATTAAAATCTTTTGTCACATTTGATTAAATGTGAGTTTTAAGAAAATATTAATCCTTGATCACTGAATTAGGTTAATGACATGTTTATTCATACCTTGAGTGATTCATGCCGAATGTGATCTTGGAGGTTTCGAGAGAAGTATACAAATGTATTCTTGAGTGATTACAAGAACCTTAACATTTTACTTAATGTATTACGAGTTATACGTTTGTCATCAACAAAACACAAAGAGATTATATCGATAAAACATTGTAATGTTTGCACTAACAATCTCCCCCTTTTTGATGATGACAAACAAGTAAACCATAACACATATTAAAATGTATAAGTTACTCGTTTACACTTACTGCTCCCCCTTTTGTCGAATCAAAAATGTAGTCAACGTCTTGAAGAAGAGAAGAGCCAACGTCGAGAGAGCACACATCCAAAGTTGTAGTCATCGATAACACGTCATTTTAAGAAGAGAAGAATTGACGTCACGAGAGCTTGCATCCGAAAGGTAGTCTTAATTTGTAAAAGATGAGGATCAACTTGGAGAGAACGTGCATCCAAAAATCTAATCATCCATTGTGGTTGTAGGTTAAGAAGCGAGAATCCAAACCGTAGACCTATCATCCAAAGATATTGAGCTTGTGTCATCCTAGTGAAGTCTTCAATCACCATAGGTTAACCAAATCCATGCATAATAATATGCTTATTTTCGAGATCCCATAATTCATTACTTGCAAGATGTTCAATGAATGCAATTAAAGTGAGTCAACGATCGCAAATGTAATGACTAGAAATCTTACAAATGCTCCCCCTTGATATGAGTTTCCCCTTGCTTGAGGCACCAATGAAGCAAGGATAGTGACAAGCTACAAAGAAGGGTTAGAAAAGTCCTACAGAAGAAAGTTAGTGGACAAGAGCATATATGAATAGAAATGTCACCCAAGCGGAATTAACTTTAAACATGTTGAGTACAAAGAGAGGGACTCAAGAGAAAGCTAAAACAATCTTAACTTTTAGAGTGTCAAAAATATGGCAAGTTAAGAAAAATAAGAGGGCTATTAGATAGAAAAGAGAACCTAACTTATTTTGATGACACCAAAAAAATATATACAGAGGACTAAGATAGAAAAGAGATGTCCAATTTATAAAAAAAATATTGTCGAGAGGACATACTCCACTTTAATATATTGGCACGAATACCAAATTAAAGAGAGTATGACAAGGACAATAAAACAATTCCACATAGTCGAAAAGAGAGGAAAAATGACTATGAGGAAAAATGAAAACGAGGACGATAAACAAGTCGTTTGCACAAACAATGACAAGCATTGGAGAAAGAAGTGTGCACGTGATGCTATCAATCCAAAGACAAGTCAAAGGAGATGATTTTAACAAGATCAATCCACAATTGTTGGAATAGAGGTTGAGAAGAAACATCCATAACAATTGTAATGATAATATGTCAAAGGGTAAAACACTTAGAATTTTTGGAATCACCCAAAAAAATTCAAGATTTAACCAAAATCCTCTCAAAAGGTTAAAAACTTAGAATTGTTGGAATCACCCAATCCAATTGTAAATTTTAACCGTACTCAACTCTCAACAAAGAAGGAAAAAAGAAATCTCAACCTAGAGATATTTTTGACCAAAAAAATATATTCCTTTAGAAAGCTCCAACAGCTTTAAGTTGGGAATTAAGGTACAAAAATAAAGGAAAACCAAAAGCAGATAAATCTACACTTTAAGAAAGATACTAGATATAAGACATTATAGGCAAGGATGCTTATGAATGTCGACACCAAAAAGACGACTCAATGATATTGAGAAAGAGATCAAATAAGCCAAAGAATAGAAAGGCCAAGATGGATGGTGTTTAGCATACGATAAACTACATGCTCAAAGTTTCGTAGCTCTTCTCAATCATTGTGAATGTTCAAAGAACAATTACATGACGAGGAAAGGGTGAGGCTCGACTCGACTTAGTTTAGAAAGGATAGAAGAGAGAGACACAACTTAGAGAGGCATGATTAAAATAAATCAAAAGAGACTCAACAAACAAGTTAAGGATAACTTCAAAAAATAATTCAAGAATACTATACCTTATTAGGTGATAGTGAAGTCTTGAAAGAAAACGAGAGAATAGACTCAAAAGAGAAGAAAAGAAGGAATATTCAAGAAAAATCGTCAATGAGAGAGATAGACCAAAAACAAACAAAAGGGACTCACTGGCTGTGGTTCGTTAAATAGGTCGGCGGTTCATTATCAATAATGAGCCGCTAGGTTATTTGAGGAACCGTGAACAGTGGGTGTCCAAAAACGATTATTGACTCAAAAGAAAATCACTTGGTCAAACAACTTAACATAAGTTGCTAAATGACTTGAAACTCAATGCTTCGGATATGACTTTTAACAATTGCAATTGCAAGTTAAAATTACTTGAATATTTCAAAAAAAATTAAGTTGTCAATCTTACTAGGAGAGGAATTAGATTAAAATCTAACCTTCCTTGACAACCGAGTGAGAACATAAAGAAGAAAAGAAAGATCACAAGGACAACGAGATCCAAGACCCAAAGACAAATCATGTTGAAAAACATGAAAGGAAATACAAGAAAATAAATATCATACAAAGATGTATGAAACACAAGCCTAAAACTTAAGCATAATTTTAATCTAAGTTACACTAGAATTATAAGAGTTGCTTAAATTGGATGTCATAGCAATAAGCAATCCATATGCTTAAAAGAAAGACAAGGTGGTGGCGGAATTTTATGGAGAATGCCTGGTGATAATCTTGTAATTCAACTCATCATAGATATAAGACATGACAAGATGTTAATATTGACAACAAAGACAATATGTTCCATGATGCATGACATAATCATGTGATGGAGGAAGAACATAAAAGGGAAGTGGTGGAAAGGAGAGTTTTCAAAATCAATTTTCTTAAAATGAGAAAAGATTTGATAAAGTGTGTTCTTTGGTGAATTTGGGTTGAAAGAGATTTGAGAAAATTGTGGATAATCAAGGCTTTCATTTTGTGAAAAATACATTTTGCTTTGGTGTGAAAGAGATGGCAAAATGCTTTGGGTTAAAAAGAGAAATCACAAGATATTTTGGGAGTGATCAAAGGTTTGAAGCAAAGATTCCAAAGGGTGTTGGAACAATTGGGAAGTTTTTGAAAACCCTTTTTTGGTTGCTTCTGCCCGCGGTTCCTTATTTCCACCGGCGGTTCCATATCGATATGAAGACGTGGTCTCCATAAAGAACCGCCCACTGAGGGTGTGTTTAGGAGGATAAAGGAATTTTTCCAATTCGGCAAATCCTAATGTTCTAGTCTAACTTATCATAAAGTTATGCTAAAGAGCAATAAAAACTAGAACACACACAAAGGAAAAACAGATAGGTTTAATTATCACGTAGGAAGAAGGCTAAGAAAACCTAATGGCTAAAAAAGAAAACGACTCCTAATGACATACAAAGTTCATCAAAGTAAACTATCATTAGTCATATTTAGGAAGAACCATTTAGCCAATTTAGAGAATGAGTATGAGACTATCACTAGAGGTGCTCAATTAAGGCTAAGCACGATCGTTTTTACGAGTTATATAATAACCCGACTTCCCACATGGATGTAATTCAACCGTTAGTGCATAAATTCTCTAGTAGTCATTCTCAAGTTAGACAAAATGTAATTCCTACATTTGTCTAATAAAGTGTACCAAGGATGAAAAGTGTATGACGACACAATGCACAACCTAATTAGGGTAAATAATGCACCATTTCATATCTTCTCAAACAAGTCTAGTTAAGGTTATTTACCTTAGTAGAACTTGAGGCCAATCACTTTGAAGTGTATAAAAAACGTTTACACAAAACAAAGGAACAATCTTGATTGGTCTTTCGGAAAGGACACATTTACATTGCAATGTAAATTACTTGAGTATTTCGGATGAAACATCCAAGTTGTCAAACCGACTCCATTGTGCATTATAAGCAATTATTAAAAAAAATATGTCTAATAATTTGAACAAGTAGATTCAATATAGCACCATCAACACAAGTGTGAGTTATGATCCGATTTATATTATTGATAAACCACATTTATATCTACAGTAAAAAGCATGTCAATTATATTCGATAATGATACCAATCATAGTTTGAATAATGAATTGATATTTAATCAAAATCTTTCTTGATTCCCACAAACACTCCTTTAAGAAAAAATAACTAAGATTTTCAAAGGGTGTTTCATGTTTTATAGTGAGACATTAATCTACTTGAACAAATAACACAATGATCGAGTAAGAGGACCCACATCAATAGATTTGACAAGCTCCCAAAGCTTTCAAACCTAAAAGTGTTAAAGAACATGCCAAGGTGCACAGAATGTTTATGTAACATTTGTAAACCAAGAGATGTTAAACCTATATGCAATGCACACATAAATATACAACTAAGTAACACTACTACCAATATTAATGATCACTTAAGAATGTCCAAAGACAAAAGAAAAAGCACAAAAGCATTCGTTTTTGTTTTGAGTGTTAGATACACCAAAGTATACATAGCTTGATTTTATTTAAAAAGTTTTCGACCCATTTGAAAATTTAATTAAGTTCAACACTTTATAAATATATGAATTTACAAAGATATATCAACAAGAGATGTCCAACTTAATATAATAGAGTAAAACACAAGTTTTACGACAATCCGAGACTCAATACTTTGGACAAAGTATAGAACTTAGAAGACATCCAAAATTTAAAGTTTGAACAAAGGATTGGAAACATTTATAATAGAAAGGAAATTCAATTACGGTCCAAACGGCGGGTGGCACGACTTCTACAAACTTACGGTTGATTTTATATGATTTTTCAAAATTTGCAAAAATCTGTGTCGGACTGACTGCAGTTCCTTATTGATAAGGAACCTCGGGGAACAGATAAAGAACCGTAGTCAGTAGGAAAAAATTGATTTTTTGGCCAAAATCATTTGGCAACATTTTGGAAGGACTTAGGACTCTAAAAAATCATTATAGACACATAGAACTCGTATTTTAGTTAATTATGACACAAAAGATGTTTATACTTCCAAACATGAAAAGATTTGTTATCAAGCTATTATACGAAGTTTATTTAACATCAAAACTTGTACAAATGAAACAACTAAACACATTTCATAAGTAATCACTCTCCATAAACAATTTGATACAAAGATCGTCTCTATTTTTAAAAATCGTTTTCAATTTTAAAAACCATTTGTTTTGAAAAAGAGAGCAAAGATCGATCCAAACTTTAAAGTACAATATACTTCAAAGATTATGAATAACCACACTCTGATACCAATTGTAGAAACTAGAGGGGGGGGGTGAATAGTTTCTAGTTCATTTTCAATACATTTCGGTAAAACCCACTGACCGCGTTTCGATAAACATACCCGTGGTTCGTTATCACTAAAGAACCGCGTGTCCATTTAAGGAACCGCCTACAGTGTTTAGAATATTGCTTGATGTACTCTTTTGTTACATGTTAAACTTTGACAATCCTTGGTATCAAATTCTCAATCAAGCTTGACTAGATATGAGATGTGTTTGATTGAAAGATAAATACTACAAGTAAGAAAACACACAAACACATCAAATCAAGAGTACATCAAGCAATAGTCTAAACACTAAGCACACACGTACTAAGCATAAGCTTTTCCGCAACTAAGATGTTTAGACTAAGTGATGTACACTTGACCATAATCTAAACGTGAAGCACACACTTACTAAGCCTTAACTTTTCTGCAACTTCGATGTTTAGATTATGAGATGCACACAACACACAACATTTAAATGCATCAATATGAGTAAAGACATAAATGTAAAGGAAAGTACCGACACGATGATTTATAGTGGTTCGGTCACGAAGCTCCTCTTCGCCCTACTCCACTCCTCGAGTACACCTTACTCGAGAGTTACTTCATTAGTCAACAAACTCCTTGAGGTGGAGAAACCATACACGACGTTGCTTATCCAATTTTCGACTCTAAGCTAAAAGTTGAGTCCTAATCTTAGCTAGGACAAATCTACACAACGTCGCCTACTTTACCATTTTCCGACACAAGGCTAGATGTCGAGTCCTAATCTTAGGTAGGACCAATGTACACACAACTTACACAACTTCCAAATTGACACACCAATTTGGATCTACACAACTCTTCACAACTACATAACTAGCCAACTCTTCACAACTACACAACTACACCACTCTTCACAACTACACAACTACCAAACTCTTCACAACTACACAACTACACAAATACACAACTTGTAACACCCCCAATTATTCATATTTCGAATCAGCGGAAGAGTCGTTGGTGTTACGGGATAACACATTACTCAATTCATAGACAACACTTAAAAATTGTGTCGTTTAATAATAAAGCATTTTTCATTCATAAAGATCAAATTACATAGGTCCTCAGGTCAAAGTATGTCTTACAAATTTACAAAACATTTGAATGGAAATTTTTATTTAAATTCAAGTACCTGAGATAAAACATGTTAAAAGTCAGCGAAACGCTGAGCGAGTCCGTAGAGTTTAATAATAACTATAAACATAAAACCGGTATATAATCATTACCGCAAAGCATTTTGTGCAATTCTTGGTCGTAGACCATAATATAGGCCAAAAACATTTTATACGAATCATTATCGTAAATCATGACATAGGCCTAAAACATTTTTATACGAATCATTGTCGTAAATCATACAATACGTTTTATAACGTTGTTTAAAGTATAATAAAAACCGTTATATAAAACAGTTATGTAAAACCAGAACACATGTATAATAATAAATAAGACCCCGTATTGCTAGTCAGGCAATATATTATAATTTAAATCATTTATCATACACTATTCCTGAGACCACAGCCTCAGTATTACCATTATCATTATTATTACCGGATTATTATAGCCGCATGACATTGTTACCTTTCTATAATATATATCGGGTAGCTAGCCCGGAACTCATTGCCCATCTAAACAGCGTGTCGTCACAAAAATCACGCTAAATATATCCCTCTCATTTATAAATTCGCTTGCCAATCAATGTGACACAACGGGGATCAGCCGTCAAGACGCGAACTGGGGTGATCTTCCCCAAATAGTACTATTATATGCATAAGCGTCTACCAACTCTCAGTAGTTCACAATTTATGATAATGGGACTTATAGTGACATAATCTAACTAATAATAATCCATTTCAATCATTCATTGGGTCATCAAATCAATCAGGTCCATATCAAAAAGCATACAATCGGGACCAATTGTGTTTTATTTTTATTAAGACTAGCATGTTATCTCCCTCGGGGGTTTATAAAACATTTCATAAAACATTTAAAAGAGTGCAAGGCTATGAACTCACGTCGGTTGGGAAAGGTGGGTTATCGACAGTTAGGATGTATGGTGCTTGCCTCGATCACGGAAAATATAAACAAATAATACTCGATCTTAGACTATGTCAAATAATATTTATAAAAAGTTGTTATGTATATGTAATGATTTCATGGACATGATGATCAAGTTGGATTTTATCACCTTATACAACATTATTAATTGTTAAGTATATTGTTAACTTAGCCTAATTATACTAGTTTTAGCCCATTAAGAGTCCAATATGTTTTTATTAGTCCATTTATTCATTTAGGACCAGGCTTATACTCATATGTTGGGCCCAAGTGGGTTGAGCCCATGAGCAAGTCCAAAAATGCTAAGCCAAACTAGTTGGGCCTAGTGGTCCAACAAGGCAATTTTGGTCCATTATGTGTCCATATGTTACAAAGCTCGTGTTTGTCGATTTTTACTTGTTAGATGTGTTTACGTATCAGTATATGTTTTATAAAAATGTTACATTAGACGGGTCCGACCATCTAAGTTTTATTTGGCGAAAACGCCATCCTTTCGATTTTAGCCGAAAAGACGTAAAAATCACATGTATAGTCTATAGTTAGAAAACCATTTGAGTTTTATTTTTATAAAATATGATACTTATTTATTATAGTATATAAACATATTTTATAATAGTTATTAACATTTATCTACTTTTATATACTTTTTTTATATATTAATTTACTTCAAGTGGCCTTTTAATATTATATAACTTTGTGTAAAATCTGATGTTAAAAGTCAAGTTCACCATTTTTATCATATCTTGAGTTCTACAAGGAGTTAGAACCCCAAATTTTTACTGCATAAACTACATGATATGTGCTACAAATAACTCTTCTATGGCTCCTACATAACTAGTTAAGATTTTATCAACTTTTACTTGTAGTTTTAGCCTTTTTAACCTAATCTAGTGACACAAAATCTCCATGCAATATATTGATCATCATTTATCACCATAATACATATACATTTTGAAGAAAATAGACGTATACATTTACAAAATTAATAGGATGATAGAAAGAAATAATCTTTATAACAACCAATATTATGAAAAAGATGAGATTTTGGATGAACAAGGCTTGATCTTGTTACCAAATCTTTAACTTAGCAAGACAACTTTTTGAAATCTTCAAATGTATGAACACCTTCTTGAAAATCATCCCTAGGACTCCATGAAAACTTCTTTTCACAAGTAGCAATCACCTCCAAACAACCTCCTTTTAAGTAGCTATCAACATATGTTGATTATAGCTTAAGTTTATGGTTAAAATTTGATGAAGATGGGTGTATAGTGATGGTGGTGGATGGAACAAAGAGGGAGAGGGAGATATTTGGGAAACTTTCTTGTTAAGCTTGCATGTGTGTGAGATGTGTGAGAGAAAATGAGGGTTTTGTATCTTGCATGTTATGAGAAAACTGTCTCTAGCAAGCTTAAATTTTTTACAACAAAGGGTGTGGTGCCCTTGTTGTGTCCGCCCCTATTAGTGTGGGACAAGTGTTAAACTTGTCTCATCCCTAATAATTTACGGGTACTCCTCGATTCTAGTTTCCTCGATTTACGTGCCCTCGGGTCGATTTACGAAAAACGTTTTTGCAAATTATGAAACTATGGCACACAACGATTCTAATAAAAATTGTCTCATAAAAAACGGAGCACAAAAGTGTAAATACGTAAACCTAGGGTTCCCGGTTTAATCGTAAAAGACATTAAATTAGGCACGTAAGCCCTAATTTCATCCCGTAAATATGTGAGTTCATGTACCAACACAAAAATAAAATATAAAAATAATATACGAGAATAAATTTACTACCTGAAAATGTTAGACTGTCTCAAAACAGAGTATGTAAACGTAAACACGTAACGTAGAGCTCTCCGGTTTAGACGTAGACGATGCCAATTTAAGAAGTAAACCTAATTTCTTCCCACAAGTGAGTGAGTTCATAAACTAACAATAAAATAATGATTATAAATAATACTTGAGAATAAAATAACGACCTCAAATTGACGAATTGTCATAGCATTTCCCCCTAAAAAGGATCTTTTTCCTCAAAGCTCGATTCATCTTATTACTCGATTCTTATAGAGTCAAAGACATGTGGGCATTTTCTCCACATTCGGTCTTTTCGCTTAAGCGTAATTCATCATAATACGCGAGTTTCATCAAACATAACTATGGGAATACGATCATGCTTAAGTTGACTTAGTTTCTCTTTCCATGATGTCCACATGTTTTCGATGAATGCAAATTTTCACCGACCCAAACTTCATTAAAACATAATCAGATTTTCACTTGATAGACATTTTATCAAGTTTGATATACGGAACATATTTCATGCAGCCTTTGAAGTCCTAGGGTAGTCTACGTTATATGCCTCTCGGACCAATTCTTTACATTATCCCAATGGTCTCATACAACGGGGACTTGGCTTCCCACGATCTTTCAGATCATCAATTCACCTTTTCACGATGAAAATTCTCAGCATAACTTTGCTACCCATCCTGCACATCAAGATCTACATTCATATTCACATAACCTCGTGCCCACAACCGGCAGTCAATAATCAGATTTCAACTTCCATAATCATTTCAGGTCTTGCGGGTCGGGTACCTTCATCCCAACTCCCACCTACAGATGCTCTTAAAATTTTCTTTATAAAGATCCTCGCAAGGTTCAGCCTCAATCCTAATGCGATAATTATCAATGATAACCTATCCAAAGGAAACTGCTTATCATGTTCATTACCAAAGGTCAATCATACAAGCATAAAACAAGCCTTCTATTGTCTGTATCGTTCCTTCACCTTGTCCCTCCGATTGGGGGTGGTAAGCAGTACTCATATCAAGATTCGTTCCCAATGACCTCTAAAGGAATCTCTAGAAATTTGATGCGAAGCGAGGATCTTGATAGAGATGATCGATACAGGCACACCATGCTTACACAATTCGTTAAATACAAATGAACCAACTTCTCCATCGAGAATCTATCATTAACGAGAATGAAATGAGCAGATTTGGTCAGTCTGTCGACGACGACCCAAATCGAATCAAATCCAGATGATGTCCTTAGAAGGTTTGTGATAAAATCCATGGTGATTCTATCCTACTTCCAAACAGGAATAATAAGCTGTAGAAGCAATCTTGATGGATTTTGGTGTTCAACCTTGACCTTCGCACAAGTTAGACATTTACTAACATATGTGGCGATGTCGGCTTTCATGTTCGGCCTTCAGTACAACTTCTTCAGATAAAGATAAATGGAATGCATTGTGTACACCATGAAGTTCTTGGGGTAACTCTAATTTATAAGCCACTGGACCAACTCTAGATAAAATCTTGAATGGTCTGATATAGTGGGGATTCAATTTCCCACGCTTTCCAAATCTTATGACGCCTTTCCATGGCGACACTTTCAACATCACATGGTCCCCCACTTCGAACTCCATCGGTTTCCGGCACACATCCGCGTAAATTTTCTGTCTACTTCGGGCTGTCAACAACCGTTTCTTAATCTGAACTATCATCTCCGTAGTCCCCCGAATCAATTCCGGTCCAGTGAGCTGGGTGTCTCTAACTTCACTCCAACATACAGGATATCTACACCTTCTACCATATAAAGTTTCAAACGGTGTAGCCTTAATACTAGCATGATGAATGTTATTGTATGAAAATTCTGCCAATGGCAAATGTTTATCCTTCTTACAAGCATCGGCTATTTCTGAGTTACTCGGGCAAATTATTCTGCACGGTCATTACTAAGGAACACATCCTAATTGGTTCTTTACCCTTTCCACATAATGCGTCAGCAACTCCATTCACCTTCCCCGATGAAATAAAAATCATGACCATAATCACTCAGAAACTCAAACTATTTACACGGCTTCATGTTTAGCTCTTTCTGATCCAAAATATTTTGTAGGCATTTGCGTTTGGTGAATACCGTACACTTAATGCCACACAAATAATGTTTCCATAGTTGAAGAGCAAAAACTACCGCTCCAAATTCCACGTCATAGGTAATATGGTTTCCTCAATTCCTCCTAGGTTGTCTTGAGGTATACACAAACATCTACTCCTAAGGGATTTTAGTTAAATAATCTGGGTATGAGGGAATAGTTCCTTAATAATCCTTCGATAAACATCCGTCAAACCCAAACATCTTCGCACTTCCTTTATGGTATAACCCAAAGCCTTAATGGCTTCGATCTTTGAAGATTCAACATAGATTCCACTACTATCAATTACACGGTCAAATAATGTAAAGGATCAAGCCTAAAATCACATGATAAATACTCAGGGTACAGGTTTTCGCTTCTCGGCTAGCTTAGGGTAGTCTACAAATGATTACTAAGCTCCTACATATTCTTAGAAACAAGCAAATGGTCCCCTATAATAACAAGCATGAATTTAAAGAGATACGACTTACACAACGATTCATCAAATTCATGAATGCCACCTGTGAATTGGTCAATCCAAACGACATCACATGAAACTCATAATGCTCATTACTTGTTCTGGATGTAGTGATTGGAATAGATAATCTTCTTTGCGGACGCGAATTTGATGATAACCATGCCGTAGATCAAATCTTTCATGTTGGGTAATGGATAACAATTTTGATCGTCAATTTATTCGGTTCACGGTAATCAATAAATATATGGAATGATAATACTGTAGCTGTCCATGATGACGAGCTCGGTAGATTAAAATCTTTCTCCGACAACTCTCTTAGTTGCACGGTAAATCTTTTGATTCAGATGGTGCTGACCTATGGTGCACATGCCACAGGTGCAGTACCGGAAATATAATCAATATGAAATTCAACTTGCCTTAATGGCGAAAGTCTTGGTAATTCATCAGCAATTACCTTAGAAAGTCTCAGATAACAGGAACATTTTCTTATTTAATTCACCTTAGGTTCTTTCTAGATCGCTAGATCTATGACTAGTTCACAGTCATTCATGGTATAAATTCAAGCCCAAATGCAGGATACGGTCACCCATCGAGAATTATTTAGATCACCTTTGATAATCTACATCTTATCTTTTAGGGGAATTCTACTCGTGTTCCCATCAATTAAGACAATGACATCATGTCATAATCAACCAATCCATCCTAATGGCACTACCAACTTTCCAGTTTCATTACTATTGATAAGACGAGAACTTCTCAAAGGACTAAGAATAGCTCGTAACCCTTCACAAATCAAGGATATATGGAGACATAGCTAATATTAAAAGAGTAAGGTTAACGCGTGATTTACGCGAGAGAATGTCAAATCAGATAAAGACGAAAATATTAACGAATATGGATATATTCCATGTTTTCATGATTTTTTTACGCATCCGAAAGAACCTCCGATTGTCACCCATGTCATTCAAATGGAATCTAATTAAAAGAAATGATAGGAACGTCGATACACCCAGTCGGGTATCAACACTCGATAATTAGTAAATTTTTCCAAAGAATCTTACTATGAAAGAAATGAACAAGAAGTGTATGTCAATTGTCAAATAAGACAATATCCACAGATGAGTAATTTCGATTCGGAAAAATGGTACGGTCACATATGTAGGTGTCCCTAACAATATGTCCCTATTTTGCACTTCTTGCAGATCTCATAAAAACTTAATCTTTCACAATTACAAAGAAAAATGTAGTGTTTATTAACAATTTCATGGTGACTAGTAATCAGCCTTGCATGGTCCCTTCCAAATTGTACGTAGGCGCGCAACTATGTACAATTTAGGATTAACGATGCAATACTCAGTTTGTCAAAATTTTGTCATCATGTTTAAAATATATATTCATGTTTAATTATGAAATAAAAATAAAAATGATTTTTACCGAAATGTTCATCACTATGAAAGCATTTCCATTTACAAGATGTTTAATAAAAACTTTATTTCGATAGTAATTACTTAATAGTATCGATTTAAATAACTCATATGAAAATAAGAATTTCATATTTTCCCTAGATGGTATTGTATTACATATAAAAACAATGAGTGATCTACAAAAGAGTGATGAAGAGTTGTTCACCCAGAACTAATTACGATATGTTAGTAAATGAGCTTAGCCAAATAATCATGAGGTTCATGACATTGATGGCACTCAGGAATACGAACGAATAATTCACAATGCAACTCAAATCGAGATGAGTACTCGTTTAATGGTTGCATCGCTAATGCGAACATTAGGAAGAAGCAAGAAAAGATTGATAACAACGATACATGTAGAATAGCAATCGAAAATAGTCTTTTCATTAATCACAAACAAGTCAAAAGTTGTATCGTCACACATTATATGCCATCATGTAATGTTATACAATTCCAAGGAGTCGTCCTACCAACTGATATCTCAGTTAAGTTAGTGATTTTAAAAGATACTACAATGAATACTAATATACAAGAGTCATTAGGTGTTCCACATATCCCGGAAGATCCATCGGTCCCAATTCAGAAGAAGATTTCTTCAATTTATTTCTTGGACACTGGGCATCCTCGTCATTGGACAATGGACTAGGAACAACCCTTAACACGAACCAACAATCATTTAAAACCTTATAATTCGATCAAAGGACTCAACAACTACTCCTTAACAATCTCGTATTCCATACGAGTTAAATTTGACTTTATTCAAGTTTCAACCAACTTATACTCAATGCGACATCCTACCTCATTTTCCAATACTTTCAACCTTATTTTTTGGCTTTGGAAAGGCAATAAAAGCTCGACATGAACAACACTTAATTTCCAATTCTATAGCTCTTATAACAATAATTATCAAATGAGTCACGAGTAGGAAATGACTCACACATTCAATTAGACTTCTCAGAAAGGTACAAGTGGCATGAGGCTTTTGGGTAAGGGTTTCAGTGACAGCCTCAAGTGCAACATTTACCTTTCGATTTCAAATTTAAGAATTGGGTGACACCGAATCAGATGACACATTTCTAGGTGGTGAGGTTTTGTCAAACTCCTCTATAAGGAATGATCGTCATGACATCGATATCAGATTTAATCTCGACAATTCATCTTCAATATCACAATCAACTAATATCAACATTTCTTGTAATATCAACCATTTCGTTGTGAAATAAACATCCATAACTTGGTTTAAATCTGGAATGTAGTAACCCGAACATTAAAATCAACATTTAGACTAAGTTCTAATACTATTTATAATATTCGGATCAATATTTATTAATCGACTTTTATTTGTCATGATTATTTGACAAATATTATCAAATTCTTGACTAGCCGGCATGGTTAAGGCTTTAATATATCAAATACATGTCAATTATTATTTATTGGCAAGTCTATGTCCGTTATCGACCGTAAATATTCTCATTATGAAATAGAAATATTTTCTATTGTCATCATTTTAATTTCTCGTTTTACGAGCAATTTTCATAATTTGCGTTAAGCCTTTAGGCGTCATTCGTCTATACGACGCGTTAACGTATATTAAATTATAATCCCTCGTTTATTTATTGAAATATCAATGTTATCCGAATCTCGACGTTTTTAATTTATATTGAGCGTTTATTTTTCATGTTTTACGCCTAACTTTTAAATTGCATAATTTTAAAAATATCGGATCTCGTTAATACCCGCTTTTCCAAATTGTGGGATAAAATCTTATAACACTTCACCGCATATCTTTGTCCATTTTATTTGTTAAATATGTGTCTTATTAAGACATTACTTAGAGACACCTGTCTCATTTGTTTTCCATGTTGATCAACATCTGTTATACTTACATAACCAACAAATGAAAATGCATTTCATTATTTTTTTTCTCTTTGATCTACAATTCACATAACTCGGCCAAACATTTCACCATTTCGATGTTTGCTAATCTCTTGATATACTTTCATTATAAAGACTTCAAATCGTCATATATAGAATAATTGGGGCTGAGATTAAGATGTACTTGGAAGGATTGTTATTGGTTGGGATATATAAGCAAGGATCTCTTTTGGTTAGATCATCCTATTTCTTGTAAGATTTATAACATGTCATGATAAAATTATTTATTTCATGTCATATATTTTATTTTGATCTTCTAATATATATTAATCTCTGAGATTAATAAAGTAATAGTTTATTTTTGATTTTGGACATTGTATATGAGTTTGAGACATCAAAATGCAAGTTTAACAAGCCTCGATTACAAGTTAGGTTGGGTAAATTGTAGGTCAGTAGCAAAACGTGAGTGTTGGCCATATTCAGTAAATTTTTAGCCTTGGATAATTATATAGAGTTATAGGCCTTTGTTTTGTGGCGATTTGACCGGGTCACTCGTCTCGTAATGATACTCGATGAATTATATATGGCCAAAACGATAAAAAGTACCAAAAATTGAACATGCTGTATAAACCGACTGAAAACTCTAATAAGAACTCAAAACCATTGAAAAAGGTAAGACTACAGATTGTAGATAAAAATATGAGGAACTAGAATCAATTGGATGGTCCACCATTTCTATACGGTTTGGAAATGGCGGCCAAAACGGTGAAAACGAGACTGGCAGCCAAAAACAGCCAATTCCTCTAAGTGATAAAATGGGTAAATGAGGTATAATAAATATTAATTAGGGACAATTAAACTTATAATAAGTAAACTACATAAGTTAGGAATGACTTTGGTAAATATAACTCATTTATATTTTTTACGGGTTAAGAGAAACAGTATAATTAACGAGACATGTCGTGAACATTGTAAAAATCAAACTATATTAAATTATGGTAAAACGTGACGATTTTTATAAAACCGAAGTGGTATGACCCACCTTTCAAGAATTGTAGACTCATTTATATGTTGATATTTATAAAACCCGAGACCCTACCAACATGAGATATTAATTCGGCAACGCTTGGAGGCGTTTTTGAACCCGAAAAGCTTATAAAGTGGATTTGAGCCACAAAAATCCAACATACAAAGGTAATGGATATTTGGCCATTATTGGGCCTAAGATTAATAATAAGTCTAGAATTCAATATTGACTTTGAAATAAACTAAAGTCACATGAAATTGTAATGGGCCACTAAAGGGTTTTAATAGGCTTAATTGTCATAATAGGATAATTCATGATAAATTGTTATGAAAGGTTTTATAAAAAGTTTTATAAAACTTATACAATGTCCAAACTTACCAAAGTGAACTATTTACATACATATATGAATTATGTATAGTCTCGAGCCTAAGATGCGTCTCGTTATATTAGGTCTCGTTCGGTCATATGTCGACCGTTGGGCATCTCATTCTCGATCAACGAGCGATTGATATCTCGTGAAGTCGCGTATCAACTATTGGATGTTTGTTAATTGATCGACGTGTAATATCTATATCAGGTGAGTTCATAGCCTCGCTTTTACTTCTTTATATGTGTTTATAAACACGCGAGGGGGAATACATGCTCTTGGTATAAAATATACATTGTTTATATATATAGTTCTGAGAGGATACATGTTTATGAATAAACATGTGAGGTTTGACTATATGCTTTGAACGAATACAAGTTGTTGTAAATGAATGTAAGATGTTTGATTAAATGCTTTTGAAAGTTGAACACAAGCGTTGATTATATTGATTGTGAATCGCTATTTCCTAAGTGCTGTATTGCCAAAATTTGGAAAGTCCCTATAAACCCATGAACCGTTAACTACCCTTGATGGGTAGGCGCTGGTACAGACGGATGGATCCATCGGGGATGACCCCCACCTGGGCAGGTCGCACCTGTGGGTTGGAGGCTCAGCCAGGTGTGTTGTATTAGAAGTAAGGGGGTATTCGGCAAAATACCTGACTAGGGCATTATTATACTTAAGGCTTCGATGTCATGGCTTAGAAGAATAGCGTGGACTTTGGGTATTGCATGTGTTGCACTATCGACAGTGGATGAGATTCTTGTGTTCAAAAGCTTTATGGTTTATTTCAAACCCCATTATTGTTTATTTAAAAACCTATGAATTCACTCAACCGTTGTGTTGACTGTTTAGCATGTATTCTCAGGTGTATAGGTTTATGATCAGCTAGAGCATGGAGCCACGCGGGATAATGTAAAGGCAAAACAAACAATTTCCGTTCGATACTTTTGACAAACTTTTATATTTATTAAGGTTTGTATAAACTGTTGGGACCTCTTTTATTGAACTCTGATTTTGTCGAATGGTTTATTTTATAAAACGTCTCTTTTGAGGTCGTTTTCTATCACTATGTGTGATGTGCTATGAAGTAACACCCAATGTTGATATTCCGCTGCCTTGTGAAATTGGGGATGTTACAGATTGGTATCAGAGCACTAGTTATAGCGAACTAGGTCATTTTTAAAACCTAGACTATAACTGCTCTTTCGTAAAATTGTTTGATTGCCTTACAAAGTATCCGCGCGCTCATGGCTCCTAGAAACTAATGCTTGGTTGTGATAATGTGATCCTATGTGTATGTAGAAATTTTTGTATGTATATGAATGTATATACTATGGTATTTAAGGGTATTGTGCATGAAGCAATGGTCCTTGCGTGATTATCGTACATTTTATGATACGGTTTTATAAAGAGTTTGGCCTCGCCGCCAATCACCGTTCTCGATAATTTGTTTATTATCCGAATGCGAGTATGGAACTTGTTTGATATTTTGAGTACATATATATTATTTCATAATATATCGCATATCGACTAATTTAAGCTCGATTGTTATCATCGCATCGTGATGTGCCAATTTAGGACATCTCTTTTTGAAACGTAATTGATAAACATATTATTTTATTTATGTACTTCTTATGATTTTGAATAATCATTTCTTCAAGGAGACATCTTCTACGTAATAACACGTTTAATTTATTGTGTTTGATTACGTTTTGTTGGCGAAAAGGAGGATGCCAGTGTTGGACCTAAAATATATATATACCCAATCAACTATATATAATTTGGGTATAAAAAAAAGATATGCTCATAGTAGTCATTAGTTGAGCAACTTAAAAATTTGTATTTAAATGGAATGGGACATCTAAATATAGAGATTTTAAATCGCCCAACTATGTGTCGTTTAAGGTTCTCTTATGGAAATGGATTGGGACATTTGAATAAGAAAGTTTTAAACCACTGGACCTTAGATTGTCAATGGTTTCTTTATTCAAATGGTATGGGACGTTTGAATACGGAAATCATGGAGTAAGTTTGACACCCTATACTTTTCTTGGCATTTAATTTGGTTATGATATCGTATTATGTGACGGTATTACCTGAGTAGGATGATTTATAATCATCTTGTTGAAATAAATCAGGACGCCTTTTTATTTGAACAAGAAAGTTATAAGTTCCCGAACCATAAATTTATAATTTTTGTTTACATGGATTGGGACGCCTTTGGATGTAAACAACGATTTATAAATAAGTGGACTCAAGAGTGCTTGACTTGGTTTGTGATTATTTTTGTATACGGATGTACTTCTTCGACTCATGTTTCGTTGGTACGAATCGTTCGTTTTCGTCGTCATTATGGTTATTATTCATGATCGTCTATGTACGAGTAACCCGTTAGTCTTCTATCGAGTTATAATTTGTTTCTATAGACCATTTCTAATGTGTCCTAACAATCGCGAGCATTATAAGCTAATCCTTAAGAACCATTACCTGTTCTGAGAACAGATGACTTGTTTAATCGACACTAGTTGTGTACTTGTGGATTGACTGAGGATTGAGTTAGCAACACAACTCATCGTGAATGAAAAGATCTTGAGATTCTTTCTTGTTATTATGGATGGTTCATCGAAGAATTTTTCAAACATAACGAGAAAATATTTTGGGTACGGATCCGTTTGTGAGCACCCCGTAATATCTATTGGGTATGGATCTGTTTGTGAGCACCCTGCAATGTCATTTGGGTATAGATCCGTGTGTGAGCACCCTCTGATGACGAAAATATTGTTCTATATGCACCTATGCAATCAATATTGTGAACATCCTTTAACTTGCAAACTTTCCTTTGACTGGACTCATATGAAAATCCTATCAGATATTCATTTTATCATGTCTTGACTATTTAGCAAGCATGAGTTAACTTGATTGAACTTTTTGATTTGGCATGGCTTGGCTATTTTGCAAGCATGTCGTAATGTGATTATATGTGCCTAGTGATGGCTTTTGTATTTAATTTGGATCATAGTCCCTTTGATAGAGTATTTTATACTCCGAACGATTTCTGTGTCGATAAATTTGATTTTGAAGAAATAGGTTTGCATGTTTGAGATCATGCAACTTGATGATTTTGTGCGACTCGTAATAATTGCCTCGTCATGAATATTCTGTAACGTTTTCCATGGATTTATGGGTGATCCATACGATTTTCTTTTATGGGGTATTTTTTTTTATGAAACCCGTGAACCATATGTGTTTCGATTTGATCGATGTGATCATCGATAGTTTTGAATTAATTCTCGCATTGAAGATTTTTCAAATGCGCCTAATTCTTTCAACTCTTCACTTGTCAAGTGGAATTTTTCGAACTTATATCGACCGCCACATGCTTTATAAGCTAGTAGTAATGTACCTTGAAGCACTTTCAAAAATTGACAGCTTGTTAATTTTTCGCTTTCAATGGCTTCTCCTTCGAGTTATGTATTATTATTTACTTATAAGGGTTAAAGCTACATTTAAAACGTTCATTCATGGTTGTTATATATACTCGTTGCTTTGAATTTTGTTCATTTAACATTCGTTAGAAACCTCAACAATGACTCGTCTATCTCTCACCCCTTCGCCCTTTAACCGAAGACTATTGAGACGAATTAAGCGATGGGACATCGCTTCCTAAAGAGGTAGATGATGTAGTAACCCGAACATTAAAATCAACATTTAGACTAAGTTCTAATACTATTTATAATATTCGGATCAATATTTATTAATCGACTTTTATTTGTCATGATTATTTGACAAATATTATCAAATTCTTGACTAGCCGGCATGGTTAAGGCTTCAATATATCAAATATATGTCAATTATTATTTATTGGCAAGTCTATGTCCGTTATCGACCGTAAATATTCTCATTATGAAATAGAAATATTTTCTATTGTCATCATTTTAATTTCTCGTTTTACGAGCAATTTTCATAATTTGCGTTAAGCCTTTAGGCGTCATTCGTCTATACGACGCGTTAACGTATATTAAATTATAATTCCTCGTTTATTTATTGAAATATCAATGTTATCCGAATCTCGACGTTTTTAATTTATATTGAGCGTTTATTTTTCATGTTTTACGCCTAACTTTTAAATTGCATAATTTTAAAAATATCGGATCTCGTTAATACCCGCTTTTCCAAATTGTGGGATAAAATCTTATAACACTTCACCACATATCTTTGTCCATTTTATTTGTTAAATATGTGTCTTATTAAGACATTACTTAGAGACACGTGTCTCATTTGTTTTCCATGTTGATCAACATCTGTTATACTTACATAACCAACAAATGAAAATGCATTTCATTATTTTTTTTCTCTTTGATCTACAATTCACATAACTCGGCCAAACATTTCACCATTTCGATGTTTGCTAATCTCTTGATATACTTTCATTATAAAGACTTCAAATCGTCATATATAGAATAATTGGGGCTGAGATTAAGATGTACTTGGAAGGATTGTTATTGGTTGGGATATATAAGCAAGGATCTCTTTTGGTTAGATCATCCTATTTCTTGTAAGATTTATAACATGTCATGATAAAATTATTTATTTCATGTCATATATTTTATTTTGATCTTCTAATATATATTAATCTCTGAGATTAATAAAGTAATAGTTTATTTTTGATTTTGGACATTGTATATGAGTTTGAGACATCAAAATGCAAGTTTAACAAGCCTCGATTACAAGTTAGGTTGGGTAAATTGTAGGTCAGTAGCAAAACGTGAGTGTTGGCCATATTCAGTAAATTTTTAGCCTTGGATAATTATATAGAGTTATAGGCCTTTGTTTTGTGGCGATTTGGCCGGGTCACTCGTCTCGTAATGATACTCGATGAATTATATATGGCCAAAACGATAAAAAGTACCAAAAATTGAACATGCTGTATAAACCGACTGAAAACTCTAATAAGAACTCAAAACCATTGAAAAAGGTAAGACTACAGATTGTAGATAAAAATATGAGGAACTAGAATCAATTGGATGGTCCACCATTTCTATACGGTTTGGAAATGGCGACCAAAACGGTAAAAACGAGACTGGCAGCCAAAAACAGCCAATTCCTCTAAGTGATAAAATGGGTAAATGAGGTATAATATATATTAATTAGGGACAATTAAACTTATAATAAGTAAACTACATAAGTTAGGAATGACTTTGGTAAATATAACTCATTTATATTTTTTACGGGTTAAGAGAAACAGTATAATTAACGAGACATGTCGTGAACATTGTAAAAATCAGACTATATTAAATTATGGTAAAACGTGACGATTTTTATAAAACCGAAGTGGTATGACCCACCTTTCAAGAATTGTAGACTCATTTATATGTTGATATTTATAAAACCCGAGACCCTACCAACATGAGATATTAATTCGACAACGCTTGGAGGCGTTTTTGAACCCGAAAAGCTTATAAAGTGGATTTGAGCCACAAAAATCCAACATACACAGGTAATGGCTATTTGGCCATTATTGGGCCTAAGATTAATAATAAGTCTAGAATTCAATATTGACTTTGAAATAAACTAAAGTCACATGAAATTGTAATGGGCCACTAATGGGTTTTAATAGGCTTAATTGTCATAATAGGATAATTCATGATAAATTGTTATGAAAGGTTTTATAAAAAGTTTTATAAAACTTATACAATGTCCAAACTTACCAAAGTGAACTATTTACATACATATATGAATTATGTATAGTCTCGAGCCTAAGATGCGTCTCGTTATATTAGGTCTCGTTCGGTCATATGTCGACCGTTGGGCATCTCATTCTCGATCAACGAGCGATTGATATCTCGTGAAGTCGCGTATCAACTATTGGATGTTTGTTACTTGATCGACGTGTAATATCTATATCAGGTGAGTTCATAGCCTCGCTTTTACTGCTTTATATGTGTTTATAAACACGCGAGGGGGAATACATGCTCTTGGTATAAAATATACGTTGTTTATATATATAGTTCTGAGAGGATACATGTTTATGAATAAACATGTGAGGTTTGACTATATGCTATGAACGAATACAAGTTGTTGTAAATGAATGTAAGATGTTTGATTAAATGCTTTTGAAAGTTGAACACAAGCGTTGATTGTATTGATTGTGAATCGCTATTTCCTAAGTGCTGTATTGCCAAAATTTGGAAAGTCCCTATAAACCCATGAACCGTTAACTACCCTTGATGGGTAGGCGCTGGTACAGACGGATGGATCCATCAGGGATGACCCCCACCTGGGCAGGTCGCATCTGTGGGTTGGAGGCTCAGCCAGGTGTGTTGTATTAGAAGTAAGGGGGTATTCGGCAAAATACCTGACTAGGGCATTATTATACATAAGGCTTCGGTGTCATGGCTTAGAAGAATAGCGTGGACTTTGGGTATTGCATGTGTTGCACTATCGACAGTGGATGAGATTCTTGTGTTCAAAAGCTTTATGGTTTATTTCAAACCCCATTATTGTTTATTTAAAAACCTATGAATTCACTCAACCATTGTGTTGACTGTTTATCATGTATTCTCAGGTGTATAGGTTTATGATCAGCTAGAGCATGGAGCCACGCGGGATAATGTAAAGGCAAAACAAACAATTTCCGTTCGATACTTTTGACAAACTTTTATATTTATTAAGGTTTGTATAAACTGTTGGGACCTCTTTTATTGAACTCTGATTTTGTCGAATGGTTTATTTTATAAAACGTCTCTTTTGAGGTCGTTTTCTATCACTATGTGTGATGTGCTATGAAGTAACACCCAATGTTGATATTCCGCTGCCTTGTGAAATTGGGGATGTTACATGGAATAGCTAGAATTCCTACAGACATAGCTTCGATTGATTTGGAAGAAGAGTTAGGTTCCTTGTGACAATCTACGTCGCATAAATATCTCGTATAAATATTAGAATAATAATTAAACAATCGTGTAATCAAATTACAACATATATATAATCCAAGTTATATATATGTTAAAATAACACTTCTCAGTCTGGCCTTGTCAGTAACTCGGGAATTCTACGGCACCGTTATAGTCAAAAGATTTTTAAACATTTAACTCAAAATATTTATTTAAAAATGTTTATGGTTAAAAGATATTTGAAATGTTTTATTCACAACCTTGGTTTTAAAAATCTTTCGTTCTCTATAACGAGAGCTCTGATACCAAACTGTAACACCCCCAAGTAATCATATTTCGAATAAGCGGAAGAGTCGTTGGTGTTATGGGATAGCACATTACTCAAATCATATACAACGCTTAAAAATCGTGCCGTTTAATAACAAAGCATTTTCCATTCATAAATATCAAATTACATAGGTCCTCAGGTCAAAGTATGTCTTACAAATTTACAAAACATTTGAATGGAAATTTTTATTTAAATGCGGGCCATAAACTCTTGTTGTCTTCCCGAGAATTACCTTCAAGTACCTGAGATAAAACATGTTAAAAGACAGCGAAACGCTGAGCGAGTCCATAGAGTTTAGTAATAACTATTAACATAAAACCGGTATATAATCATTACCGAAAAGCATTTTGTGCAATTCTTGGTCGTAGATCATAATATAGGCCAAAAACATTTAATACGAATCATTGTCGTAAATCATGACATAGGCCTAAAACATTTATATACGAATCATTGTCGTAAATCATACAATACGTTTTATAACGTTGTTTAAAGTATAATAAAAACCGTTATATAAAACAGTTATGTAAAACCAGAACACATGTATAATAATAAATAAGACCCCATATTGCTATTCAGGCAATATATTATAATTCAAATCATTTATCATACACTATTCCTGAGACCGCAACCTCAGTGTTACCATTATCATTATTATTACCGGATTATTATAGCCGCATGACTTTGTTACCTTTCTATAATATATATCGGGTAGCTAGCCCGGAACTCATTCGCCCATCTAAAACAACATATCGTCACAAAAATCACACTAAATATATCCCTCTCATACATAAATTCGCTTGCCAATCAATGTGACACAACGGGGATCAGCCGTCAAGACGCGAACTGGGGTGATCTTCCCCAAATAGTACTATTATATGCATAAGCGTCTACCAACTCCCGGTAGTTCACAATTCATGCTAATGGGACTTGTAGTGACATAATCTAACTAATAATAATCCATTTCAATCATTCATTGGGTCATCAAATCAATCGGGTCCATATCAATAAGCATACAATCGGGACCAATTGTGTTCTATTTTTATTAAGACTAGCATGTTATCTCCATCACGGGTTTATAAAACATTTCATAAAACATTTAAAAGAGTGAGAGGCTATGAACTCACGTTGGTTGGGAAAGGCGGGTTATCGGCAGTTAGGATGTACGGTGCGTACCTCGATCACGAAAAACCTAAACAAATAATACTCGATCTTAGACTATGTCGAATAATATTTATAAAAAGTTTTTATGTATATGTAATGATTTACTAGACATGATGATCAAGTGGGATTTTATCACCTTAAACAACATTATTAGTTGTTAAGTATATTGTTAACTTAGCCTAATTATACTAGTTTTAGCCCATGTATATGTTAAGGCCCAATAGGCCCATTAAGAGTCCAATATGTTTTTATTAGTTCATTTATTCATTTAGGACGAGTCTTATACTCACATGTTAGGCCCAAGTGGGTTGAGCCCATCAGCAAGTCCAAGAATGCTAGCCAAACTAGTTGGGCCTAGTGGTCCGACAAGACAATTTTGGTCCATTATGTGTCCATATGTTACAAAGCTCGAGTTTGTCGATTTTTACTTTCTAGATGTGTTTACATATCAGTATATGTTTTATAAAAATTTTACATTAGACGGGTCCGACCATCTAAGTTTTATTTGGCGAAAACGCCATCCTTTCGGTTTTAGCCAAAAAGACGTAAAAATCATATGTATAGTTTGTAGTTAGAAAACCATTTGAGTTTTATTTTTATAAAATGTGATACTTATTTATTATAGTATATAAACATATTTTATAATAGTTATTAACATTTATTTACTTTTATATACTTATTTTATATATTAATTTACTTCAAGTGTCCTTTTAATATTATATAACTTTGTGTAAAATCTGATGTCAAAAGTCAAGTTCATCATTTTTATCATTCAAGTGTCCTACAAATAACTCTACTATGGCTTCTGCTCAAACTGTAACACCTGGTAATTTTCCCTACTTTGTAAAATGACTATTTTACCCTTTGACTTTTTATTTAGTCACCTATGTGATTTAACTGTGTTGGAACCAGGAGGTTATCCCGCGTTTTCTGAAAAACTGTTTGCTAACGAGTAATGACTTGACACTGTGCTCAGTCATTATTCTGAACACTTTCTGTGAACATGACCAAAGTGCTGAGACGGTCAATGAATTGACGATAATCCATGAGATTATTCGTTATCTGTGAATTATGTGCTTAACTGTTTAGTTTTTAACAGCGTGATCGTATTTTCATGAACAACGTATTTGAATATTTCTGTATATGTTTATATATGCCTGTATTTTAGTATTTTGCTATTTATAGTAATAAATCGTATTTACTGTGAATATTTAATTAACGTATCGCGTTTTCGTATTTTACGTCGTTTTTACGTTTAACCGTCGTTAGCATGCATAAAATACTTTATAAATTATAAAATATCAGTTTTCGTCGAAAAATCATAAATTTAATATATTTTGTCAAATTTTTAAGTTTTACGTAATTTTAAACTTAACTATATACTTTTCGATATTTACCCAAAACTAACTAACCTTTTTACCTTAAACCTTCTAACTAGTTACCATAGTAAAATTTTTGAATTATTTACCATGTGGGACCTCCCCATAACCGGCCAAAAACCCACCCACATGCAAGATACACCAAATTTTCTACACTTTACCATTTTGAGCTTAACTTACATTTTCCTACACATTTTAACTTATTAACCATTTAACCTCAAAATCACTTCACATTATTTACACATACACTTCACTAAAAAAACACACAACTCTCCCTTCTCTCTCTCTAAAACACACGGCACAAACACAACACCATTTTCACCATTGTTGGTT
This sequence comes from Glebionis coronaria, assembly GCA_025667525.1. NCBI lineage: Eukaryota > Viridiplantae > Streptophyta > Magnoliopsida > Asterales > Asteraceae > Glebionis > Glebionis coronaria. The sequence goes on along the minus strand of CM046875.1, from coordinate 90,594,764 downwards.
TTCTTGAAGCTTCATTTTAAGAAGATTTTACACAAAATAAAAACATCCTAGGGTTTGTACAAGCTTATAGAAGAATGGGTTTTCTTGGTTTGTAGATTTGAGAAGTTTTGGTTGTATTTTATAGAAGTTGGGTTCTTGTTGATTATTTGTTGGTTAGAGCGTAGATCGGGTTGTCGTGATTACGTAGAGTCGTTACTCAAGGTTATTTCTTAAACCTTTTTTATCTTTTTCATTTTTCATGCATAATCTATGTAGATCTATGCATGCATGTTACTCATCAACTATTTTCTTGAAATAAAATTATAAAAATTATTTTTGGTCATGAAATATTTTAGATCTATGAAAATTATGTGTCGATCTATTAGATCCATGCATGAAAATGGTTTAATTGAAAGACTTGTAAAATATTAAAATGTATATTTTTAGATTTGTGGACTTGAAGATAAATCTTTGATTTTGAGTGTGTTTATGAATAATTAGAGGGAACTAGTAGTGTTACTACTAGTGGGTACGCTTGAAAATGGCGATTGAGAAAGTGTTGAAATTAGGGGTTTTAGGACGAGACTTGAGTACTTACTAAAAATGGCAAATTTTTATGTGACGCCGAAAGGCTGCCGAATTTTCATTAGAAATCGTGTTAGAAAATTTATTAAGACAAATTTGGGTAAATTAAAGTTTACGCCGAAAGGCTGTCGAAATTTCTTCGAGTCAAAAATAAATATTTTTGCCTAAGTATATATACTATAATGTTTATAACGATATGATATTTACAAGTCACAATTTTAACAACAAAATATATATATGATTGATGAGTAAAACGCACGTGACATACTATTGTGACTTATTTGCTAGCGCCTAAACTATACTATTATATTTAGGTTGTTGCTAGAGTTGCTCGCTACTATTTGATCATACTTGTGCGGTTTGAATCGTTGCTTGAGGTGAGTTTATAGATCCATATTAAACTGCTTTCTATGTTTAATGTTTTGGGATGTGATAAATGCTTTTGATGCTTGCTTCTGGATGCAAGTAAAACTAGATTTCTGTGAACATTTTGTGAACACTGTTTATGAGATAGCTTAAGTTGCTTTAGCCGTAGTCCCCACTATCGTGAATCGTTAATTACTCTGCTGGAGTAAGCTCTTATGATATGGATAGATCTATTGAGGGTTGACAACCTCCACTCGGGCATTCTGACGCCGGACGAGTGTATACCATTCGTATGAACGAAGTTATCTTGGCTAGGTACTCCATTGGGGCAAAATTTATATATACAATCTATTGTATGTACTGGATCATTAGTTTCGATGTCACGAGCTTATCTATCATAAATATTGAGAACACCCAATTTATCCTACACTTGGCACTATACCTCCTATAGTTGCATGTGTACATGAAATGAAATCTAAAATCGATTTACTATGAATTTTTACTTGAAACCTATATTCTCACCAACTTTATGTTGACCAAATTTAGCATTTATCTCAGGTAATTGATGATGAATTGTATCTGTTGTGTGAAGTACTTTGAGTCCGCATGCATTTCTTGGCTATCTTCGGACATTTATCTACTTATGCTTTTGAACTATTATCTCGTTGATGTTTAAAACTTTTACATTCGGCTACGCTATCTTTTGAAACTAAGAGCTTTCGTACTTTGATGCTTTTATTTAAATTCAACGAGGTATTTTTATAAAACGTCTCATTTAGAGTCGTTCTCTTATACCTTGAACTATGATACAATGACGTAACAGCCCCCGAGCTTCACCGCTTCCGCATATTACATTTTGGGGTGTTACAGATTTGGTAATCAGAGCCTTGGTTATAGAGAACTAGGTTTGCATCGTAGGCCTAGACTATAACCGATGCGGCTACTTGTTACTCTGTATACATATGTGTACTACGTAATGTATTACGTAGGATAACACTATAAGTAATATGTAATATATATTATGTAATACGTAATATGTATTATATACATATGCATTTTGCTGATTTGCATACTTTAATTTCTATACATGATTATTTCATGCATATCCTACAACTTCTCTAACGCGTGAATGGGTGGCAGGATATGTCATCGCATACTATCACGTATCATTTCGATTACATCTATAGTCTGATTCTAATCCAATCACCATTTTTGGTGTTATTTTTTGTTTTGTTTTGATCTTTGGTATTTAATCGAAACTCTTATTTTACGACTATGTACTTGATATTTTGATTATGAATGGGAATTTAACTTTATGACTTTGATCAATGACTATCCTTTCTATGTTTGTTGTACTGTTAAATTCTGCATTTTATTTTAGCATAAGAAATATATAACGTGTATATTCGTGCTTGAACCTTATTTGCATTGTTGTCTTAACGTAGAGAAACAATGGTGAACACACGTAACGGAATGACCGACGAACAATTGGAAGAACAGATTACACAACGAGTGACCGCTGCATTGGCAAACATTCAAGCTAACAACAACGTGAACGAAGCACCACCAAACGATGCTGACAATCGACCGCCTAAGCCGTGTACTTACAAGGACTTTAGGAGTTGTGACCCTTTGAATTTTAATGGTACTGAAGGAGCTGTCGGATTAGCTCGTTGGGTTGAAAAGATGGAATCTGTGTTCTGTGTCAGTGGATGTACTGTTGAAAACCAAGTGACTTATTCTACTTGTACTTTAGCTGCTGGAGCGTTGACATGGTGGAACACCCATGTGCAGACGGTTGGAGCCGAGGAGGCGTATGGAATGAGTTGGGAGGAACTTAAGAAGTTGTTGACTAAGGAATACTGTCCTTGTAATGAGATTCAGAAAATGGAAATTGAACTGTGGAACCTGACTGTGAAGAACAATGACATTGGTACGTACACTAGGAGGTTCCAAGAGTTGTGTTTGCTATGTCCTGGGATGGTTCCAGATGAAGAAAAGAAGGTTGAGCGCTACATTTGGGGTTTACCTGGTAGAGTTCAAGGGAATGTGACATCGTCTGGACCGACAAAAGTTAGTGATTCTATAAGGATGGCTCACAGTCTGATGGACCAAGTTGTTCGAGCAAATGCTGGGAATGCCGCGGAAAACAAGAGAAAATGGGGGAATAACCAAAGGAACAACCATGGGAACTATCCGAATAAGAGGCAAGAAACTGTGAAGGCGTACACTGCTGGTACTGGGGAAAAGGGAGTGTACAATGGGACGTTACCTTTGTGCAATCGATGCAAGCATCACCATAATGGACAATGCAATGTATAATGTCACAACTATAAGAAAACTGGACACATTACTAGAGACTGTAAGTCACCACCCAACCCGAAAGCCAACGTCACTTGCTTTGAATGTCAGCAAAAGGGACACTACAGCAATGAGTGCCCAAAGGAAAAAAGTAAGGACCAAGGAAAGATTGCTAAAGCTAGGGAAGCTCATGGAAGGGTCTATGTGATAGGAGGAGGAGAAGCACAAAAAAACCCCGACGTCGTGACGGGTACGTTTCTTCTCAATGGTCGTTATGCTTCTATTTTATTTGATATTGGAGCCGATAGGAGTTTTGTGTCGACTGTTTTTAGTGTTTTACTTGATGTGACCCCTTCGCTCTTAGACACTAAGTACACTATTGAGTTAGCTAATGGGAAGTTGATAGAAGCCGACACTATACTTCGTGGATGCACTTTAAATCTTCTAGGTCATCCTTTCGTAATAGACCTTATGCCTGTTGAGTTAGGGAGTTTTGACGTAACTATTGGAATGGATTGGTTGACGAGATATCATGCTACGATTGTATGTGACGAGAAGATCGTTCGCTTACCATTTGGCGATGAAGTTTTGGAGGTACAAGGGGATACAAGTAACGGAAAATGGAAGTCACAACTGAACATTATCTCGCGTGTCAAGGCTCAGAAGTTGTTATCGGAAGGTTGCCACGTATTTTTAGCCTGTGTTACTGAAAAGCAGACAGAAAAAAAACGGTTGGAAGATGTACCTATCGTACGGGATTTTCCGAAAGTCTTTCCTGAAGATTTGCCTAGATTACCGCCGGCCAGACAAGTTGAATTCCAGATCGATTTAATACCGGGAGCTGCACCTGTTGCTCGAGCGCCTTACCGTTTAGCACCTCGAAATTGCAAGAACTAGCGACACAACTACAAGAGTTGACTGATAAAGGATTCATAAGACCAACTTCTTCACCTTGGGGAGCTCCAGTCTTATTTGTAAAGAAGAAGGATGGAAGTTTTCGGATGTGTATCGACTATCGTGAGTTGAACAAACTTACCATCAAGAACCGTTACCCGTTACCTAGGATAGATGACCTATTTGATCAGTTGCAAGGATCGAGCGTTTACTCGAAGCTTGACTTTAGGTCTGGTTATCACCAATTGAGAATCCGTGAGGAAGATGTTGCAAAGACTGCTTTTAGGACTAGGTATGGACACTATGAGTTCCAAGTGATGCCATTCGGTTTGACAAACGCACCTGCTGTGTTTATGGACCTCATGAACCGGGTGTGTAAACCGTATTTGGACAAGTTTGTCATTGTGTTCATCGATGACATTCTGATTTACTCAAGGAATGAGAAAGAACATGAGGAACATCTTAAGATAATATTGGAATTGCTTAAGAAGGAGGAATTGTACGCTAAGTTCTCGAAGTGTGACTTTTGGTTGCCAAGAGTACAATTTTTAGGTCACGTTATTTATAGCAAGGGGATTCATGTTGATCCTGCCAAGATTGAGTCAATTAGGGAGTGGACTGCTCCTAGGACACCGACTGAAATTCGCAAATTCTTAGGACTCGCCGGATATTACTGAAGATTCATCGAGGGATTCTCAAAGATCGCGAAACCATTGACGAAGTTGACTCAAAAGAAGGTGAAATACGAATGGGGAGATAAAGAGGAATTAACATTCCAGAAGTTGAAACAAATGTTGTGTAGTGCGCCTATTCTATCGTTACCAGAAGGATCAGAAGACTTAGTGGTCTACTGTGATGCATCGGCAAAAGGATTGGGAGCTCTGTTGATGCAGAGGAAGAAAGTTATCGCCTACGCGTCACGACAATTGAAAACGCATGAGAAGAACTACACTACGCACGACTTGCAGCTAGGAGCGGTGGTATTTGCCTTGAAATTGTGGAGACACTACTTGTATGGAACCAAGTGTGTCGTCTATACCGATCACAAGAGTTTACAACATATTCTTAACCAGAAGGGAACATGAGACAACGTCGATGGATCGAGTTGCTCAACGATTATGACTGTGAAATCCGCTACCACCATGGGAAGGCCAATGTAGTGGCAGATGCGCTAAGTAGAAAGGAACAATTGATGACACGTAGAGTTAGGTCATTAGCTATGGTTATCAATCCAAACTTACCTGTGCAATTTCGAGAAGCAAAAACCGAAGCTCTTAAGCCTGAACATGTTGAAGCTGAGAAATTAGGAGGAATGGTCACTAAGAAATTGGAGACTAGCACTAATGGGACGCTATGTCTGAATGGTAGAAGTTGGTTACCACGGTTTGGGGGACTAAGGGACGTGATTATGCACGAGTCGCATAATTCTAAGTATTCGATTCACCTAGGATCTGACAAAATGTATCAGGATATGAAGAAGCTATATTGGTGGCCAAACATGAAAGCTGAAATCGCTACGTATGTAGGGAAGTGTCTGACTTGCGCTAGAGTGAAAACAGAACACCAAAAACCATTTGGATTGTTGGTTCAACCTATAATTCCTATATGGAAGTGGGAAAACATAACCATGGATTTCATAACTAAGATAACTAAAAAGACAAACGGATACGACACAATTTGGGTAATTGTGGATCGACTTACGAAATCTGCACACTTCTTGGCTATGAAGGAAGATGATTCAATGGATAAGCTTACGAGACTTTACATGAAGGAAGTGGTCGCAAAACATGGAATACCGATCTCGATAATTTCCGATAGAGACGGTAGATTTACTTCATAGTTCTGGAAATCACTTCAGAAAGCGTTGGGTACGCAATTGGACATGAGTACTGCTTATCACCCGCAGACTGACGGACAGAGTGAGAGGACTATTCAAATGCTGGAGGACATGTTGCGTGCTTGTGTGCTTGAATTTGGGGAGCAATGGGACAGACATTTGCCTCTAGTGGAATTCACTTACAACAACAGTTATCATACCAGTATTAAGGCTGCACCGTTTGAAGCGTTGTATGGTCGTAAATGTCACTCGCCTGTGTGTTGGAGTGAGGTTGGGGATAGTCAACTCACTGGCCTTGAACTCATTCGTGAAACAACTGATAAGATTGCTCAAATCAAGAGCCGAATTCAAGCAGCCCGTGATCGTTAAAAGAGTTACGCCGACGTTCGACGTAAGCCTCTCGAATTTCAAGTGGGAGACAAAGTGATGCTAAAAGTATCGCCTTGGAAAGGTGTGGTACGTTTTGGCAAGCGAGGAAAGCTGAACCCCCGTTATATTGGACCTTTCAAAATTCTGGCAAAGGTTGGAACCGTAGCCTATCGTCTCGAATTACCACAAGTGTTGAGCCGTGTGCACAACACTTTTCATGTGTCAAACTTGAAGAAGTGCCTTTCTGATGAGACACTCGTTATACCATTGGAGGAACTCCGAATCGACGACAAGATGTAATTCATCAAAGAACCTGTTGAAATCATGGACCGTGAGGTCAAACGATTGAAGCAGAGTCGTATTCCGATCATCAAGGTGAGGTGGAATTCTAAACGTGGACCAGAATTCACTTGGGAGCGTGAGGATCAATTTTCGCAAGAAATATCCGCAACTCTTTGACAACTCTAAAACCCGTGACACTCCTAAGCTTTGAGGACAAAGCTTCTCTATCAAGGGGATGATGTAACACCTGGTAATTTTCCCTACTTTGTAAAATGACTATTTTACCCTTTGACTTTTTATTTAGTCACCTATGTGATTTAACTGTGTTGGAACCGGGAGGTTATCCCGCGTTTTCTGAAAAACTATTTGCTGACAAGTAATGACTTGACACTGTGCTCAGTCATTATTCTGAACACTTTCTGTGAACATGACCAAAGTGCTGAGACGGTCAATGAATTGAGGATAATCCATGATATTATTTGTTATCTGTGAATTATGTGCTTAACTGTTTATTTTTTAACAGCGTGATTGTATTTTCATGAACAACATATTTAAATATTTTTGTATATGTTTATATATGCCTGTATTTTAGTATTTTGCTATTTATAGTAATAAATCGTATTTACTGTGAATATTTAATTAACGTATCGCGTTTTCGTATTTTACGTCGTTTTTACGTTTAACCGTCGTTAGCATGTATAAAATACTTTATAAATTACAAAATATCAGTTTTCGTCGAAAAATCATAAATTTAATATATTTCGTCAAATTTTTAAGTTTTACGTAATTTTAAACTTAAGTATATACTTTTCGATATTTACCAAAAACTAACTAACCTTTTTACCTTAAACCTTCTAACTAGTTACCATAATAAATTTTTTGAATTATTTACCATGTGGGACCTCCCCATAACCGGCCAAAAACCCACCCACATGCAAGATACACCAAATTTTCTACACTTTACCATTTTGAGCTTAACTTACATTTTCCTACACATTTTAACTTATTAACCATTTAACCTCAAAATCAATTCATATTATTTACACATACACTTCACTAAAAAAAACACACAACTCTCCCTTCTCTCGCTCTAAAACACACGGCACAAACACAACACCATTTCCACCATTGTTGATTTTCTTGAAGCTTCATTTTAAGAAGATTTGACACAAAATAAAAACATCCTAGGGTTTGTACAAGCTTATAGAAGAATGGGTTTTCTTGGTTTGTAGATTTGAGAAGTTTTGGTTGTAGTTTATAGAAGTTGGGTTCTTGTTGATTATTTGTTGGTTAGAGCATAGATCGGGTTGTCGTGGTTACGTAGAGTCGTTACTCAAGGTTATTTCTTAAACCTCTTTCATCTTTTTCATTTTTCATGCATAACTATGTAGATCTATGCATGCATGTTACTCATCAACTATTTTCTTGAAATAAAATGATAAAAACTATTTTTGGTCATGAAATATTTTAGATCTATGAAAATTATGTGTGGATCTATTAGATCCATGCATGAAAATGGTTTAATTGAAAGACTTTTAAAATATAAAAATGTATATTTTTAGATTTGTGTACTTGAAGATAAATCTTTTATTTTGAGTGTGTTTATGAATAATTGGAGGGAACTAGTAGTGTTACTACTAGTGGGTACGCTTGAAAATGGTCGAAAACGAGTTTTACGAAAAGTGTATAATCTGTCCGATTTTTATAAGAGGCATAGAGGGTCGTAAAAATTGTTTTGACACTAGTTTACTACGATATTATTTAATATAAGTTAATACCTTCGTTTCGATATATTATGGGCTAAAAACGGAGCTAAAATGAGTAAGATATGGTCATTTAAATTTCGTTGTCGGAAAACTTAATTTTTGTGAAAAACACTATAATGTACTTGCTGTCTAGATTTTTAAAGTGGTCGAAACGACATTTTCGAGTTAAACGGAGTTGTTTTAAGTGTCGAAATGGTTACTAAATGTTGTATATGAATGTTGGACTCGTTTTGTAAAGGGGTATTAGCGCGAAATGTAAATACTTGGTGCATCGTTATAAGTTTGAGCGTTGAAAGTGAAAATTGGTTCTATTGCGGGAAAACGACTTGTTGAAACATTGGCGATTGAGAAAGTGTTGAAATTAGGGGTTTTAGGACGAGATTTGAGTACTTACTAAAAGTGGCAAATTATTATGTGACGCTGAAAGGCTGCCGAATTTTCGTTAGAAATCGTGTTGGAAAATTTATTAAGATAAATTTGGGTAAATTAAAGTTTACGCCGAAAGGCTGTCGAAATTTCGTCGAGTCAAAAATAAATATTTTTGCCTAAGTATATATATACTATAATGTTTATAACGATATGATATTTACAAGTCACGATTTTAACAACAATATATATATATGATTGATGAGTAACGTACGTGACGAACTATTGTGACTTATTTTCTAGCGCCTAAACTATAGTATTATATTTAGGTTGTTGCTAGAGTTGCTCGCTACTATTTGATCATACTTGTGCGGTTTGAATCGTTGCTTGAGGTGAGTTTATAGATCCCTATTAAACTGCTTTCTATGTTTAATGTTTTGGGATGTGATAAATGCTTTTGATGCTTGCTTCTGGACGCAAGTAAAACTAGATTTCTGTGAACGTTTTGTGAACACTGTTTATGAGATAGCTTAAGTTGCTTTAGCCATAGTCCCCAATATCGTGAATCGTTAATTACTCTGCTGGAGTAAGCTCTTATGATATGGATAGATCTATTGAGGGTTGACAACCTCCACTCGGGCATTCTGACGCCAGACGAGTGTATACCATTTGTGTGAACGGAGTTATCTTGGCTAGGTACTCCATTGGGGCAAAATTTATATATATAATCTATTGTATGTACTGGATCATTAGTTTCGATGTCACGAGCTTAGATATCATAATATTGTGAACACCCAATTTATCCTACACTTGGCACTATACCTCCTATAGTTGCATGTGTACATGAAATGAAATCTGAAATCGATTTACTATGAATATTTACTTGAAACCTATATTCTCATGTTGACCCAATTTAGCATTTATCTTAGGTAATTGATGATGAATTGTATCTGCTGTGTGAAGTACTTGGAGTCCGCATGCATTTCTTGGCTATCTTCGGACATTTATCTACTTATGCTTTTGAACTATTATCTCGTTGATGTTTAAAACTTTTACATTCCGCTACGTTATCTTTTGAAACTGAGACCTTTTGTACTTTGATGCTTTTATTTAAATTCAACGAGGTATTTTTATAAAACGTCTCATTTAGAGTCGTTCTCTTGTACCTTGAACTATTATACAATGACGTAACAGCCCCCGAGCTTCACCGCTTCCGCGTATCACATTTTAGGGTGTTACACAAACAGCCTCTAGTTATCAGTAATAATTCGTCCAAAACAGATCAGTCAGATTAGTACCTCAAAAGTGTTTTGGCCATATCTTGCTCATTTTTAACATTTCATTGTGTGGCCAATTCACCTTTTATGTAAAAATCATTTATCTATCAATATATAAAATAATCTAATCCATTTAATCAAGTAAAAATATTTAAGGTTACTCTTTATTACAACCTACATAACTAGTTAAGATTTTATCAACTTTTACTTGTAGCTTTAGCCTTTTTAATCTAATTTAGTGACACAAAATCTCCATGCAATATATTGATCATCATTTATCACAATCATACATATACATTTTGAAGAAAGTAGATGAATACATTTACAAAATTAATAGGATGATAGAAAGAAACAATCTTTATACCAACCAATATGATGAAAAAGATGAGATTTTGGATGAACAAGGCTTGATCTTGTTACCAAATCTTTAACTTAGCAAGACAGCTTTTTGAAATATTCAAATGTATGAACACCTTCTTGAAAATCAGCCCTAGGACTCCATGAAAACTTCTTTTCACAAGTAGCAATCACCTCCAAACAACCTCCTTTTAAGTAGCTATCAACATATGTTGATTATAGCTTAAGTTTATGGTTAAAATTTGATGAAGATGGGTGTATGGTGATGGTGGTGGACGGCTCAAAGAGGGAGAGGGAGAGAGATTTGGGAAACTTTCTTGTTAAGCTTGCATGTGTGTGAGATGTGTGAGAGAAAATGAGGGTTTTGTATGTTGCATGTTATGAGACAAGTGTCTCTAGCAAACTTAAAAATTTAACAACAAAGGGTGTGGTGCCCTTGTTGTGTCCGCCCTTATTAGGGGTGGGACAAGTGTTAAACTTGTCTCATCCCTAATAATTTACGGGTACTCCTCGATTCTAGTTTCCTCGATTTACGTGCCCTCGGGTCGATTTACGAAAAACGTTTTTGCAATTTATGAAACTACGGCACAAAACGATTCTAATAAAAATTGTCTCATAAAAAACGGAGCACAAAAGCGTAAATACGTAAACCTAGGGTTCCCGGTTTAATCGTAAAAGACGTTAAATTAGGCACGTAAGCCCTAATTTCATCCCGTAAATATGTGAGTTCATGTACCAACACAAAAATAAAATATAATAATAATATACGAGAATAAATTTATGTTGGGTCAAAAAGTTGATGTGGTAGAAACTCAAAAATGAAGAAAACATGAAGACATTTGTCTAAGCGTTGTCAAGAGCAAATCAAGCGTTGACTAGAGCAAATCGGAGGTTGATGGCTCAAGCATTGTCATATACAATCCAAGCATTGTCATGTACAAACTAAGCATTGACAGAAACGTAGACAAGAAGCCTTTGGAAGCTTCTATTTAAATAAACATGCATGATATATTCTGTATAAGTTTTTTTAAATAGAAGATTTACATGTTTATTTATTCTTATCTCTTGTAAAACCCTAATCCTTACACTATAAAAGGAACCAAGGGTTATTAGGTTTTTCACAACTTTCATATACAAGATGTAAACCTAAAGCGTGTGTAGACAAGACGTGGGATTCAATGTATACACGTCTAGTGGTTGTTGATTATTAATATAATTAGCAACCCAATTGTTTAAATCATGTTCTTTGTGCCTAAACACCTTGTTAATGTGTCATGTTCTAATTCCGCTTTGATTATCTAATCATATGAACATGATGCATTCCTAGTAGCTTAAAAGATACGGAATCCTAGGATTCCTTAATTGGTATCAGAGCCTCGTGGCTCGTGTTGCTAGGACCAACAAGGTGTTCGTGTATCGTGAAGAAGAAGAAAAATCCGTCTAGGTTTTTTCTGGACGTTTTTGTGTGCGCAGCAGTATTCAGAAGGCCATAACTTTTGATTGGATCGTTGGATCGTCACGAAATTTCTTGTGTGTTTTCTATACACATATATATAGACATCCACCGGAGGGATTCTCAAGTTTTATCCCCAAAAAAAGTTATTAAGCGTCAAAGTCAGCAGCAGGATGAATGTGGTTTTCTGTGAACAGCCATATTCAAAACATGATCTCTCCTTCGTTAACCGTTGGATCTGCGTGATTTTTGAACTGTAGATTCTTGGCACTTGTGTCTAGAATCTTACCGAAGGGATTTTTGATCTGAGCTTTTATCAGAAAGATATTTGAAATCGAAGTCAACTGTATAATGAGGTATGGAGTTTTTGTCTTAACATAAAATCATGAATTAGGGTTTCCTTCAAACCCTAACTCGATTCAAGACGGCCTCAACCATGATCAGTACATGATAAGTGTGTATAAAGGTGCGTGGATCCGGTTATAAACAGCAAAGATGATTTCACCTTGTCACGTGATGTTTGCAGCAGGTTTATTGATTTGATCTCTCCATGAAAACACTAGATATAATTCGATCAAGAAGCTGCAAATACGTTACTTTTAGGGTTTGGTACCCTAGATCTCTTCACATGTAATAGTCGCAGCAGAAAGAAGAAGAGGATGTGTTTGTTCTGTTTTATTTTTAGCAAATATATGATGCCTATATAATCTCACGAGGGTTTCATATACAGTTACATGGACCAGATATGGAGGGGATTTTTATTGGTTCTAATTAAAGACGTATATTGCAAGATGTAATGAGTGGTCCCAGGTCTGATGTGCTCAACACGTAATGGTGTAAATCAGATTGAGTTTCACTTTTGGAAGTTATATAAAGGAAGTAAATAAGTGAATCTCATAAAATTGTCTTCACGTGGGTACACAAGAAAAAGGTGAGCAAAAGTCACGTGAAGGATATTGGATATTAAAGGGACGTGATTTATTTGGGTTGCTGGCATGAATAAAAAGTAAAAGTGGGATTTAGAAAGAATTCATTGGAAGGTAATGTTTTTAGCCACTTACAATGTCTGACGCTGACAAAGATTTGGTTCGACGCTGATGGGAATAAAGTTAACGCTGATAGAAAGCGTTGACACTTGTTGTCCGATATATGGTTTTTCAAACGCTGTCAAGTGTTGTCCGATATTGTAAATCACACAGTGTTGACATCTTGGACAGTGAATGATATTGGACAACAAAAGGAATAGCTGCTGTTGAGAAAATTGATACGTTTTTAGCACACAAAAAGAGGTATTTACACACGAAGGTACATGGAATCTCCGTTTTTATTTAAAATATCAAGTTGATATTTATGGCTCGGATATTTTTACAAGGAGTAAATGATTTTTAAGTTAGTTCGCAACAATTCATGGAGAATTTGATTGATATTTTAAACTATGTAATCGGGATAGCCTTGTGAAAGAGTTATCCGCCAAAGTCCTTTTACATATGGTATGAAGATGTTATTTCATTAAATTCGTCATGAAGAGGTGTTGGCCTAAGGGGAAGAATTCTTATGGTAAGTTTGATGTTCGAAGAAGATTTTCGCGAGTTTGTGTTCTATCATATCTTTAAAGATGGTGCCTAGTCAACATTATTCTTTAAAGGTAACTTGTTCGTGCTTTACATGGGTGGTGACGAAGACTTGTCATAACACTTGAAGGAGTTACATTATCGTGCTCAGTGTCTCACAAAGGATGAGAATATTGACAAGGGATCGAGGTCTACTTATATTTTCTCTATTTGGTATAAGTTCTTCATCACATGGATAGTACAAGACATGGAACATAGGTTTGGGTTATTCTACTTCTACATCAAGAATATTATAGTTATTTTTCTTCAAGATCATTACAAAGAGCCTACATTTGGAGAATCTTCAAGATTGCATACATTGTTTACTTCCCTGTTGATGTGACAAAAAGGGGAAGACATACATGCTACAATTGAGGGGAAGCAATTTGAAGATGATGTACAACTTACAAGAGATACACAAAGAGTTTTGCCGACATCAACTAGGGGAAGATTGTTGGGTCAAAAAGTTGATGTGGTGGAAACTTAAAAATGAAGAAAACATGAATACATTTGTCTAAGCGTTGTCAAGAGCAAATCAAGCGTTGACTAGAGCAAATCGGAGGTTGATGGCTCAAGCATTGTCATGTACAATCCAAGCATTGTCATGTAAAAACTAAGCATTGACATAAACGTAGACAAGAAGCCTTTGGAAGCTTCTATTTAGATAAACATGCAGGATATATTCTGTATAAGTTTATTTAAATAGAAGATTTACATGTTTATTTATTCTTATCTCTTGTAAAACCCTAATCCTTACACTATAAAAGGAACCAAGGGTTATTAGGTTTTTCACAACTTTCATATACAAGATGTAAACTAAAGCGTGTGTAGACTAGACGTGGGATTCAATGTATACACGTCTAGTGGTTGTTGATTGTTAATATAATTAGCAACCCAATTGTTTAATTCATGTTCTTTGTGCCTAAACACCTTGTTAATGTGTCATGTTCTAATTCCGCTTTGATTATCTAATCATATGAACATGATGCATTCCTAGTAGCTTAAAAGATCCGGAATCCTAGGATTCCTCAGTTGGTGTCAGAGCCTCGTGGCTCGTGATGCTAGGACTAACAAGGTGTTCGTGTATCGTGAAGAAGAAGAAAAATCCGTCTAGGGTTTTTCTGGACGTTTTTGTGTGCGCAGCAGTATTCAGAAGACCATAACTTTTGATTGGACCGTTGGATCGTCACGAAATTTCTTGTGTGTGTTCTATACACATATATCTTTCCACCGGAGGGATTGTCTTGTTTTATCCCCAAGAAAAAGTTATTAAGCGTCAAAGTCAGCAGCAGGATGAATGTAGTTTTTTGTGAACAGCCATATTCAAAACACGATCTCTCCTTCGTTAACCGTTGGATCTTCGTGATTTTTGAACTGTAGATTCTTTGTACTTGTGTCAAGAATCTTACCGAAGGGATTTTCGATCTGATCTTTTATCAGAAAGATATTTGAAGTCGAAGTCAACTGTATAATGAGGTATGGAGTTTTTGTCTTAACATAAAATCATGAATTAGGGTTTTCTTCAAACCCTAACTCGATTCAAAACAGCCTCATTCATGATCAGTACGTGATAAGTGTGTATAAAGGTACGTGGATCCGGTTATAAACAGCAAAGATGATTGCACCTTGTCACGTGATGTTTGCAGCAGGTTTATTGATTGGATCTCTCCATGAAAACCCTAGATATAATTCGATCAAGAAGCTGCAAATACGTTACTTTTAGGGTTTGGTACCCTAGATCTCTTCACATGTAATAGTCGCAGCAGAAAGAAGAAGAGTATGTGTTTGTTCTGTTTTATTTTTAGCAAATTTATGATGCCTATATAATCTTATGAGGGTTTCATATACAGTTACATGGACCAGATATGGAGGGGATTTTTATTGGTTCTAATTAAAGACGTATATTGCAAGATGTAATGAGTGGTCCCAGGTCTGATGTGCTTAACACGTAATGGTGTAAATCAGATTGAGTTTCACTTTTGGAAGTTATATAAAGGAAGTAAATAAGTGAATCTCATAAAATTTTCTTCACGTGGGTACACAAGAAAAAGGTGAGCAAAAGTCACGTGAAGGAGATTGGATATTAAAGGGACGTGATTTGTTTGGGCTGCTGGCATGGATAAAAGGTAAAAGTGGGCTTTAGAAAGAAGTCATTGGAAGGTAATGTTTTTAGCCACTTACAAAGTTTGACACTGACAAAGTTTTGGTTCGACACTGATGGGAATAAAGTTAACACTGATAGAAAGCGTTGACACTTGTTGTCTGATATATGGTTTTTCAAACGCTGTCAAGTGTTGTCCGATATTGGACATCACACAGTGTTGATATCTTGGACAGTGAAGGATATTGGACAACAAAAGGAATAGCTGTTGTTGAGAAAATTGATACGTTTTTAGCACACAAAAAGAGGTATTTACACACGAAGGTACATGGAATCTCCGTTTTTATTTAAAATATCAAGTTGATATTTATGGCTCGGATATTTTTACAAGGAGTAAATGATTTTTAAGTAAGTTCGCATCAATTCATGGAGTATTTGATGGATATTTTAAACTATGTAATCGGGATAGCCTTGTGAAAGAGTTATCCGCCAAAGTCCTTTTACATATGGTATGAAGATGTTATTTCATTAAATTCGTCATGAAGAAGTGTTGGCTTAAGGGGAAGAATTCTTATGGTAAGTTTGATGTTCGAAGAAGATTTTCGCGAGTTTGTGTTCTATCATATCTTTAAAGATGGTGCCTAGTCAACATTATTCTTTAAAGGTAACTTGTTCGTGCTTTACATGGGAGGTGACGAAGACTTGTCATAACACTTGAAGGAGTTACATTATCGTGCTCAGTGTCTCACAAAGGATGAGAATATTGACAAAGGATCGAGGTCTACTTATATTTTCTCTATTTGGTATAAGTTCTTCATCACATGGATAGTACAAGACATGGAACATAGGTTTGGGTTATTCTACTTCTACATCAAGAATATTATAGTTATTTTTCTTCAAGATCATTACAAAGAGCCTACATTTGGAGAATCTTCAAGATTGCATACATTGTTTACTTCCCTGTTGATGTGACAAAAAGGGGATGACATACATGCTACAATTAAGGGGAAGCAATTTGAAGATGATGTACAACTTACAAGAGATACACAAAGAGTTTTGCAGACATCAACTAGGGGAAGATTGTTGGGTCAAAAATTGATGTGGCAGAAACTTAAAAATGAAGAAAACATGAAGATATTTGTCTAAGCGTTGTCAAGAGCAAATCAAGCGTTGACAAGAGCAAATCAGAGGTTGATGGCTCAATCATTTTCATGTACAATCCAAGCATTGTCATGTACAATCCAAGCATTGTCATGTACAAACTAAGCATTGACAGAAACGTAGACAAGAAGCCTTTGGAAGCTTCTATTTAGATAAACATGCAGGATATATTCTGTATAAGTTTATTTAAATAGAAGATTTACATGTTTATTTATTCTTATCTCTTGTAAAACCCTAATCCTTACACTATAAAAGGAACCAAGGGTTATTAGGTTTTTCACAACTTTCATATACAAGATGTAAACCTAAAGCGTGTGTCGACTAGACGTGGGATTCAATGTATAAACGTCTAGTGGTTGTTGATTATTAATATAATTAGCAACCCAATTGTTTAATTCATGTTCTTTGTGCCTAAACACCTTGTTAATGTGTCATGTTCTAATTCCGCTTTGATTATCTAATCATATGAACATGATGCATTCCTACTAGCTTAAAAGATCCGGAATCCTAGGATTCCTCAATTTACTACCTGAAAATGTCAGACTGTCACAAAACGGAGTATGTAAATGTAAACACGTAACGTAGAGCTCTCCGGTTTAGACGTAGACGATGCCAATTTAAGACGTAAACCCTAATTTGTTCCCAAAAGTGAGTGAGTTCATAAACTAACAATTAAATAATGATTATAAATAATACTTGAGAATAAAATAACGACCTCAATTGACGGATTGTCACAGCATTTCCCCTTAAAAAGGATCTTTGTCCTCAAAGATCGATTCATCTTACTACTCGCTTCTTATAGAGTCAAAGACATGTGAGCATTTCTCCACATTCGGTCTTTTCGCTTAAGCGTAATACATCATAATACGCGAGTTTCATCAAACATAAATATGGGAATACGATCATGCTTAAGTTGACTTACTTTCTCTTTCCATGATGTCCACGGGTTTTCGATGAATGCAACTTTTCGCCGACCCAAACTTCATTAAGAAATAATCAGATTTTCATTTGATAGAAATTTTATCAAGTTTGATATACGGAACATATTTCATGCAACCCTTGAAGTCCTAGGGTAGTCTAGCTTATATGCCTCTCGGACCAATTCTTTACATTATCCCAATGGTCCCATACAACGGGGACTTGGCTTCCTACGATCTTTCAGATCATCAATTCACCTTTTCATGATGAAAATTCTCGGCATAACTTTGCTACCCATCCCGCACTTCAAGATCTACATTCATATTCACATAACCTCTTGCCCATAACCGGCAGTCAATAATCATATTTCAACTTCCATAATCATTTCAGGTCTTGCGGGTCACGTACCTTCATCCCAACTCCCACCTACAGATGCTCTTAAACTATTCTTTATATAGATCCTCGCAAGGTTCGGTTTCAACCCTAATGCGATAATTATCAATGATAACCTATCCAAAGGAAAGTGCTTATCCTGTTCATTACCAAAGGTCAATCATACAAGCATAAAACAAGTGTTTTATTGTTTGTATCGTTCCTTCACCTTGTCCCTCTGATTGGGGGTGGTAAGCAGTACTCATATCAAGATTCGTTCCCAATGACCTCTGAAGGAATCTCCATAAATTCGATGCGAAGCGAGGATCTTGATAGAGATGATCGATATAGGCACACCATGCTTACATAATTCGTTAAATACAAATGAGCCAACTTCTCCGTCGAGAATCTATCATTAACGGGAATGAAATGAGCAGATTTGGTCAGTCTGTCGACGATGACCCAAATCGAATCAAATCCAGATGATGTCCTTGGAAGGTTTGTGATAAAATCCATGGTGATTCTATCATACTTCCAAACAGGAATAATAAGCTGTAGAAGCAATCCTGATGGATTTTGGTGTTCATCCTTGACCTTCGCACAAGTTAGACATTTACTAACGTATGTGGCGATGTCGGCTTTCATGTTCGGCCTTCAGTACAACTTCTTCAGATAAAGATAGATGGAATGCATTGTGTACACCATGAAGTTCTTGGGGTAACTCTAATTTATAAGCCACTTGACCAACTCTAGATAAAATCTTGAATGGTCCGATATAGTGGGGATTCAATTTCCCACGCTTTCCAAATCTTATGACGCCTTTCCATGGCGACACTTTCAACATCACATGGTCCTCCACTTCGAACTCCATCGGTCTCCGGCGCACATTCGCGTATCTTTTCTGTCTACTTCGGGCTGTCAACAACCGTTTCTTAATCTGAACTATCATCTCCGTAGTCTCCCGAATCAATTCCGGTCCGGTGAGCTGGGTATCTCCAACTACACTCCAACATACAGGAGATCTACACTTTCTACCATATAAATCTTCGAACAGTGTAGCCTTAATACTAGCATGATAATTGTTATTATATGAAAATTCTGCCAATGGCAAATGTTTATCCTTCTTACAAGCATCGGCTATTTCTGAGTTGCTCGGGCAAATTATTCTGCACGATCATTACTAAGGAACACATCCTAATTGGTTCTTTACCCTTTCCACATAATGCGTCAGCAACTCCATTCACCTTCCCTGATGAAATAAATATCATGACCATAATCACTCAGAAACTCAAACTATTTACACGGCTTCATGTTTAGCTCTTTCTGATCCAAAATATTTTGTAGGCATTTGCGTTTGGTGAATACCGTACACTTAATGCCACACAAATAATGTTTGCATAGTTGAAGAGCAAAAACACGTCATGGGTTATATGGTTTCCTCAATTCCTTCTAGGTTGTCTTAAGGTATACATAAAAATCTACTCCTAAGGGAGTTTAGTTAAATAATCTGGGTATGAGGGAATAATCCTTCGATAAACATCTGTCAAACCCAAACATCTTTACACTTCCTTTATGGTATAACCGAAAGCCTTAATGGCTTCGATCTTTGAAGATTCAACATGGATTCCACTACTATCAACTACACGCTCAAATAATGTAGAGTATCAAGCCTTAAATCACATGATAAATACTCAGGGTACAGGTTTTCGCTTCTCGGCTAGCTCAGGGTAGTCTACAAATGATTACTAAGCTCCTACTTATTCTTAGAAACAAGCAAATGGTCCCCAATAATAACAAGCACGAATTTAAAGAGATACGGCTTACACACACGATTCATCAAATTCATGAATGCCACCTGTGAATTGGTCAATCCAAACGACATCACATGAAACTCATAATGTTCATTACGAGTTCTGGATGTAGTGATTGGAATAGATAATCTTCTTTGCGGGCGCGAATTTGATGATAACCATGCCGTAGATCAAATCTTTCATCTTGAGTAATGGATAACAATTTTAATCGTCAATTTATTCAGTTCACGGTAATCAATAAATATATTGAATGATAATACTGTAGCTCTCCATGATGACGAGCTTGGTAGAATAAAAGCTTTCTCCGACAACTCTCTTAGTTGCACGGTAACTCTTTTGATTCAGATGGTGCACATGCCACAGGTGCAGTACTGGAAATATAATCAATATGAAATTCAACTTGCCTTAATGGTGAAAGTATAGGTAACTCATCAACAATTACCTTAGAAAGTCTCAAATAACAGGAACATTTTCTTATTTAATTCACCTTAGGTTCTTTCTAGATCGCTAGATCTATGACTAGTTCACAATCATTCATGGTATAAATTCAAGCCCAAATGCAGGATACGGTCACCCATCGGGAATTATTTAGATCACCTTTGATAATCTACATCTTATCTTTTAGGGGAATTCTACTCGTGTTCCCATCAATTAAGACAATGATATCATGTCATAATCAACCAATCCATCCTAATGGCACTACCAACTTTCTAGTTTCATTACCGTTGATAAGACGAGAACTTATCAAAGGACTAAGAATAGCTCGTAACCCTTCACAAATCAAGGATATATGGAGACATAGCTAATATTAAAAGAGTAAGGTCAACGCGTGATTTACGCGGGAGAATGTCAAATCAGATAAAGACGAAAATATTAACGAATATGGATATATTCTAAGTTTTCATGATTAGTTTACGCATCTGAAAGCACCTCGGATCGTCATCCATGTCATTCAAATGGAATCAAATTTAAAAGAAATGATAGGAACATCGATACACCTAGTCGGGTATCAACACTCGATAATTAGAAATTTTTTCCAAAGAATCTTACTATGAAAGAAATGAACAAGAAGTGGATGTCAATTGTCAAATAAGACAATATCCACAGATGAGTAATTTTGATTCGGAAAAATGGTACGGGCACATATGTAGGTGTCCCTAACAATATGTCCCTATTTTTCACTTCTTGCAGTTCTCATAAAAACTTAATCTTTCAGAATTACAAAGAAAAATGTAGTGTTTATTAACAATTTCATGGTGACTACTAATCAGCCTTTCACGGTCCCTTCCAAATTGTACGTAGGCGCGCAACTATGTACAATTTAGGATTAACGATGCAATACCCAGTTCGTCAAAATTTTGTCATCATGTTTAAAAAATATTTATTTTTAATTATGAAATAAAAATAAAAATGATTTTTACCGAAATGTTCATCACTATCAAAGCATTTCCATTTACAAGATGTTTAATAAAAACTTTATTTCAATAGTAATTACTTAATAGTACCAATTTAAGTAACTCATATGAAAATAAGAATTTCATATTTTCCCCAGATGGTATTGTATTACTTATAAAAACAATGAGTGATCTACAAAAGAGTGATGAAGAGTTGTTCACCCAGAACTAATTACGATATGTTAGTAAATGAGCTTAGCCAAATAATCATGAGGTTCATGACATCGATGGCACTCAGGAATACGAACGAATAATTCACAACGCAACTCAAATCAAGATGAGTACTCGTTCAATGGTAGCATCACAAATGCGAACATTAGGAAGAAGCAAGAAAAGATTGATAACAACGATACATGTAGAAGTTAGCAATCGAAGATAGTCTTTTAATTAATCACAAACAAGTCAAAAGTTGTATCGTCACACATTATATGCCATCATGTAATGTTATACAATTCCAAGGAATCGTCTTACCAACTGATATCTTAGTTAAGTTAGTAATTTTAAAAGAAACTACAATGAATACTGATGAGAATGCAATTATACATAGTCTCATCGTCCAAATCGGGCTTAAAACCCTTAAAATATCATTAAAATACCATAAAATAAGCTTGTCTTTGTTCATTGTGTATTTTAGGTACGGATATCGTGAATTCACCAAAATATTACAAGAATCAAGCAAAAACGAACACGGGAAACGAAGCCGCACAAAGAATTGGACCCGAATCATGAATTTCCAAAGAAGTCCTTGAAGTTTTGAAGATTGTCAAGATTGGTCCCTCAAGAACTGAAGACTTGTCATTTTATACCCTTATAAAACCTCAAAATTACATATGGGTCCCTAAAATTGCAAGAATGCACAAGAAAATCCCTTGAAGTATGCCAAAGTTGCATGTTTAGTCCTTGGTTGAAGTTAGAAAAGTCATGGTGCCATATTTGACAAGTGCTCAAAAGATGAATTCAAAGGAAAATAGTATCTTAGCTGATGGAACTTTATATTCACATTTTTGCAAACCTTGGGGGTCAATCTTGCCAGACATCTAAACCTCCCCATCCAACCAACAACTGCCACATCACCCATACCCATCCCACGTCAGACCTACACTCACAGATTAATAAATATTAATCTTTTAAACTAATATTTATTAATCTTTTAAACTAATATTTATTAATCATACTCCAAACCGCTAAACAGCTTCTGTTCACTCTCACCCCCAAATCACACACCCATAAACCCTAATCTCCTATTTTTTATTAACCATGAATTAGGATTAGATCTTTTCCAGTCTGTTCATTAATGATGCATCTAACCCAACCCCACCTCAGTTCTGGTCTCCAGCTCATTGTATGGGCCCTACGTTGATCACCCCATCACCCCTGCTTTACCAAGAATAACAATTTGGGAATCTTACAGCCATCCAATGGCTCCAGTTTCTTTGTTTTCCCCAAAGTAAAACATTCAAGGGATGTGATCAATCCAAAAGCTGCTACATCACATGGGTCATGCGAATTCATCAGAAATTCAAATTCGGGGAGGGCATCTTAGCATATTCGAAAGGAATCAACAAGGGCAGTTTTGGACTTTCTAGTATTAGGGTTTAGCAATTTTCATTTTTCTAGAATTTTCTTGTAAAGCCTATTTAAGGCAGGTAGCTTTAGCAGTATAGTTTGTTCCAGCATTTTCCTTTCTTTTAATATTTCTAATTTAAATTTATAAAAAAAAAGATCTTGCTGAGTTCCTTTTATAGTTTTCTTAGATATAAAATTTATTTTTATGCAATTTAGTGTAGAATTTTATCAAATTTAATTTTGTTCAAAAGAATTTTTGGCAAATTATTTGAGATCCGGATTGTGAGTCTACTGTTTTAAACTGTCTGACAAACAAGTTTTCAACATATAACTTCATTAATCTGTTAATATTCGTTGGTTAAAATTGGTTTCGTTTGGGAAGTTTTCAAATTGATTGATTTCGAAAAGTAAAAGTCTTTCTAAATATCACCATTGTTGTTACTTACTGTTCATAAGCTCATTCCAAAGGCTATCTAACTAATAGCTTTTGGAATAAGCTTTTGAGCTTGCATTTGCTTGTTATTTTCTTAACAGGTGAAATCCATTTGGGTGGTTTTGGCTATTGTAAGTCTACCCCCGTTTACTTCTTTCAGTCAGCAAATCTTGCTCACCTCAGCATGAATTCCAATCCTACAAATACGGAGATGGCTTTTCAGCCATAGTGGGGTCCAGAAGTGGGTCCCACAAGGTATAACTCGGGCTTGAACCCTCTTATTTGCAAACTTGAAGTTTATGTGGTATTTGGTGGATTTGCAGATTTAGTATGAATTGGTATTAGTTTATAGGTTGTGTTGTGTTATTTATCTGTTTCCAATTTGGTATGATAGATTCAGGTTTATTTGGGTTAGATTTGGAAACTAGTTCTTTGTAAAAATCAATCAAGAAGTCTATATAGGAGTGTTTGGGTGTGTTTCCTATAGGCTTAGGTTGGAATATTTTCTTGATAAAATTTATTCAATCATGCTCAGTAGGGATTAGTAAGGGTGTTTTTAGCTTTGTATTCAGTTAGTTTAGTTACTTAGAAGGAATTACATGATGGACTAAAAAAATGGATAGAAAGCAGTAGGCCTGTGTAGGACTAGTTTTGAGTTTTAAATGGTAAACCTTGTACAACGTCTAGGATAGGATTAGTTTTAGAACTATGGAACATTTTAAGTGATGTATGGTTAGGCCAAAATCTAAATTTGGTGGTTTAAATTTCACATAGAGGTAAAGTAGATCAGCTAATACCCTTTCTCTACCTGCAGTTCATATCAGCAGATACATAGGGGTTTCATTTAGGGTTTTAATGTTTGGAATTGGGTAGGACAGCTTGTATTTGGGTAGTATTAGATCTAGGTCACTTGTAATCTGAGTCATTAGCCTTTAGAATGCTTTCATCGAGCCTATAGCACACTATGACCCATCAGACCCCTTCTTTTGGCATCACACTATCTGATTCCATCGGTTGGTGCTTTTTTGTGTTATAGCCGTGTGTTTTTTGCTTTATATCGACTCTGAGTGTGGGGGTGCCTGTTGTGCCCAAAAACGCTAACAAACGAGCAAAATACAACCAAATCCGAGCTCCAAAAAGACCCTGACCCTAGAGAGTGAAACAGCCTTTCGCGACACTTTTTGAAAAAAAAGTGTCGCTTACAGTTTTGGGAGGGAGGAGGACTTTAATTTGTGACAGTTTTTGTGACACAAAAAGTGTCACATAAAGACTTGGGAGGAAGAAGTACTTAAAAAAAGTTTTTTTTAAATCATTTATTATTTCTTTTTAATCATTTAATTACTTTAAATTGTTTTAATTCATAAAAAATTATTAAAAAGTAAAAAAAAAAAATTAAAAAAAAAATTTCTTTTATCGTTTTGGACTTAAGAAAATGTATTTTTATTTTTAGGTTTTAAATTTATAGTTTTTAGAATTAGTTGCAAATTTAACTAGTTTTTATTAAATTGTTTTTTGTCTTTTAGTGCAAAAAGTTTATATTTTTTAGTTTTAAAAATTTTGTTAGTTTAAGAAAAGTATTTTAAGATGATTAGTTTAAAAAGTTTTACTATTCACTCTTTTTAAGTATTTTTTAGATTTAATTTAAGTTTAATTACGATTTAATTAAAATTGTTTTGTCTTTTAGTGTAAAAAAGTTATTATTTTCAAATTTTTAAATTTTTCTACTGTTTAGTAATATAAATTAGGATTTTTCAAACAGTAAAATTAATTTTAGCATTATTTTATTATTTTTAATCATTATTTTAGTTTAAAAATTGTTTTTAGCCTTTAAAAAATAGAAAAATAGTTTTAAAAACTGAGGAAAAATACTTTTTAGTCGTTAAATAATAGAAGTGATTTATTAGTTCAATAAAATAATATTTTGGGCTTTTCCTTAATTATATTTAATTTTAGGGCTTTAATTAGCATTTAAAATTGAATATTTAATTAATAAAAGGTTTTAAAATTTATTTATTGAATTCTTATTCTTATTTATATTATTTTAGACTTAGTTTTAATTTTTAATTAATTTTTAGGTTTAATTTTTAATTTTGTCATGTTTTACGTCAAATCGTCGTAGTGTAATCGTAGTCGTAGCTCGTCTTTACTTTTTCTCTCTTAAACCAAGAACGACACTAATCCAAACTTTGATTTTACATATTGGCACTCTTAATCACACACCTCCTTCGAGAACGAACCCGCATTTATTCGACTTGTCAGTTTTCCTAAATCGTCGAGTTTAATACTTGTCGCTCATACGTGTTTTTCCTAAAACGTGTACGATTTACCTACATCAATTTTTGGCACCGCTGCCGGGGAGGTGTTTTTAGTGTGCCATTATTACTATCGTGTTTGTGTGAGTAGTGCGTTTTTGCTTTTCATTTTTGGAAAGCGTAAATAACGTCATACTCATTTTTGTTATTTTTCCTTATTATATTATTGTATCCAAATAAATCGTGTTTAATTTTCCTAAACTAAACACAAACAAATCATTTTACTATATTGTAGATATCCCATTATCGTTTTCGTTTTCTTTGTGAATATATTACTATATTGTACCTACGTAGAACAATAAATATACAAGTACTCCAAAAGCGTGAAAACGCAACCTTGATTCGGGATTTCATCACTCGGTCATTGTATTCGAATCTAAAGCAAAAAGTTTAAAGGAAAAATAGATAAATACTTTCGTGAGGCTTAATTTCAATTTACACAAACTATAAGGTGGGTATAAGGCGGGTATTATAAAATATACCCTAAGGAAAAAGGCTCTTAAGTGCTTCGCGCCGCCTCGTTTCCCCGCTTGCTTGTGCGTGTTTTGAGAAAGAGGGCTAATCGAGGGTTTGCCGCCCAAGTATTATCTACGTATACTATATTTGCTTGTGTTTTCAAGATTAAACCCTCTTGAACGTTTTGGTGTTCCACCAACGTTCTAAAGTCATCGAAGGCGTTCACTCCACGTGATCGTTTTCATTCTTTGAGGCTCCTTTAATCGAGAAATCGATTCGAGGAGAGATTGTAGATTTGAGTCTACGTAATACACAAAAATCCAAAGAAAAATAAAAAAACAATCAAAAACCAAAAAAATTGAAAAATCGAAAAATCCCAAAAAGAATCTTCTTTGCTACCCCCATTCTACGCTTAGTGCATGCGCACTCGATCGAAGGATTATTCTAATTCTAGCGACGCTTCGAATCGACGCAATCGTAATCGAAGGAATCGACGACGTAGACGAGATTTAGAAACCGACGTTCCTAATATCGTTGTTGAAGAAACCGTAGAGGAGATGGCCGACAATCGTTCGATGATGGAATTGCTCCAAGCACCCACCGAGGGTTATGGAGACGCGATCGTAATTCCTGCTATCGAAGCGGAGAATTTTGATATTAAGAGCGGAATGCTTTCATTAATCCAAGCTACGAAGTTCCGAGGTCGTGAAGCCGATAATCCTCACGACCATATTCGGAATTTCGATCGTCTTTTAGCCACGAGCAAGTTTAAGAACGTCGACACCGATGTTGTCAAGCTTATGATTTTTCCGTACTCGCTCGATGGTGCCGCCAAGGATTGGTACGAGAAAGAGTCACCTAATTCGATAATTACGTGGAAGGATCTCGTTTCCAAATTCGTTAATCATTTTTTCCCACCGTCTAAGACAACATTTTTCAAAAATGAAATTACGAGATTTGAGCAAAAACGGAATGAATCTTTTAGAGACGCGTGGGATCGTTTTAAGGAATTACTTAGTTTTCAAGAACAAGTTCGTTGAATTCCGTCGCCGGTGGCAACTTTTTGTGTAAAACTCCGAAAGATGCATTAATGATTATCGAGAATCGATCCATGGTTTACCAACTCCGCAACGCACCGAGTGTTGCCAATGTCGCTAATGTTAGTAATTCTAATCGCGACATTGAGAGGGTTGATGCGAAAGTCGATAAGTTGACGAATGTGTTCACATCTTATCTCATTGAAATGCAAAATAAAGACGCTCCCGCTACGGGGAAAGCGGTTGAGACTTCGTGTACGTTTTGTGGTGGACCATATAATTATTACGATTGTACGGCTACGGATGGCCAAACGTCGAATGTGAGTGCGTTAAATGGAAAAAACAATTTTCAAAATCAAAATAACGCGGGTCCATCACAACAAGGCAATTATAACCAAGGCAACAATTTTTCGAATCAAAATCGTAACAATTTTCAAGGAAATAATCAACAAGGAAATTTTTCGAATCAAAATCAATGTTATAATCAAGGACGAAATTTGAATTGGCAAAATCGAGACAATAATCAAAACTCAAATTTCTCAAACAACAACAATCAAGGAAACAAGTTTTCGAGTGGTAATCAAAACAATTTTCAAAGAAACAATCAAAACCAAGGGAACTTTAATTCAAATCAAAATAGTTCATCAAACGATTTTCAAAATTACATGAAAACAAATGAGGCTAATATGAGACGATTAGAGGGAGAAATTGGTACTTTGAAAAACGACTTTACTAATACTTTGAAACTTCAAAACACGAAGATTGAGCAAGGACAAATTGACTTTAAAAATGTTTTCGGCTATTATGAACAAAGCCTCGGGTGCTTCATCGAGTTTGTTACCTAGTGACACCGTTGCAAATCCGAAGGAACAATGTAAAGCCGCCTCGTATCGTGAGAAAGGTCGTGTGATTACCCCTAACCTTGAAGGATTTCGAGTTGTTTATTCTCCTCAACCCTCGACTTCTAAGACGTCTTCTTGTTCTAAATTCGAGGGGATGAACGTGGTGACCAAGGAAAAGAGTGCACACCCTCGTGTACCTCAAATTCCATCCACGGTTCAAAAAGAGAGTTTTATTGACCTTACCAAAGTAACCCTTGAAGAAACTTGTGCATCGATCCTTCTTAAAAAACCCAAAAGGCGTATGCCGAGAAAGGAAGAGGATCCGGGCCAATTTCTATTACCTTGTGATTTTTCCGAGATTGAGGGATGTTTAGCCCTTGCCGATTTAGGTGCTAGCATCAATCTCATGCTTCATTCTCTTTGGAAATTGATGAGATTGCCTAGACTTACCCCCACGAACATGACAATCGAGCTTGCAAATTGTAAACCACTTATACCAATTGGAATAGCCGAGGATGTATATGTTAAAATTGGAAAGTTTTTTTTTCCCGCGGATTTAGTCTTATCCGATTACGAGTGTGACCCTAAATGTCCCATTATTTTAGGCCGACCATTTTTATCGACGGCTCGAACCGTAATCGAAGTTCACGAGGGGAGACTTACTATGAGATATGGGGATGACAAAATGGACTTTTTCGTAAGAAAATCCCAAGTGTTTAATGATCATGAAAAACCCGAGGTTTCAAAAACTAATGTTTCAAATTCTAATGATTTCAAAATGTTTACTTTAGCGGAAAGAATGAGGCTTAATGCATGTTTTGAAAGAATTAATAAAAACGGTTTTAAAGATGATGATTTTAACGATAAAGAATACGTGTACCTAACTCAAAAGGGGATGCGTAAATTTATGGATGAAAAATCACTGTGGGATGTATTTAGTGAAAAAAGTGAAACACCAATTCCGAAGGGCGACGTTAGTGCCATCACGACAATGACCAAAATGGACTCATCTTCACCACCTTCGAAGGACAACGTCTTTGAGGCTTAAACTTCTAACTTCATCGAAGTGCCTCCTTTTCCTAGCCCAACACCCGTTGAGGCGAAAGGTTTTATCGACATCGATCCTCACGTCTTAGAAAAGTCACCTAAGCATAGTCATTCGACTTGTAAAACCATGGTTGTGAGTGCTCACATCGACTCTTTCTTTGACGATGACGATGGCGATTTTGCCGAGCTTGATCACGTACTTCGAAATCCACATGCAATTTTTTATTCTGCTAAAAAGAAACATGTGAAGTACGATGATTACGAGTTTGATCCCGAGATCGAGGAAATCATTGAACGAGATCTAGCTCTTTTGCCTCCATTTCTACCTACAAGTGAGGTCGAGCTTTCCAAAATCGAGGATGAACTAAATGAGTTGGAACATCTTATTTTCAATGACGAACCAACTCATGTGACCACCCAAAATCCAATTCTCGAGGAGTTACCTAATCAACACTCCTCAAATGAGAATTACGTTTACCACATTCGTGAGGATTTAACTTATCAACGATCCCCACAAAAGAATGATGGTTTCATGCTTGATCGTGATCTCTTCAAGAGAGTTTCTAAAATCATCAAAGAAGGGAATGACAAACCATGGTTTGACAAGCCTATCTATGACGAAGAAATCGATGAGATCGATGTTTATGAGGATGACGAGTATGTAGACCCCGAGGGGGCGGTGTTCTTTATTGATCGACGTTTTGAGAACTTATATAATCCGCCACCCCTAACCGCGACTTAAATGTGAGGATTTTTAGCGCGACTAATTTTGAATTTGACACGCCAAATATTTTTGACATTATCAAATCGGGTTTTCATAAATAGTTTTTAAATGATGAAAAAGGAAAAGATTTTAAATGTGATTTGAAAGATTTTTCTACATTGCTAATTCCGTCATCACTACGTTTTATGAGTGATACCACCTCGTCTACTCCTTTTGACGACGGTTGGTGTGGATCTAGTGTAGGGGGAAGCCCCTTATGTTCCCTCACATTTCTCCACCGAGGACGAGATTTACGATCCCGAAATTGCTTGTAAAGGGAAATCTCGGTCTTCCGCTGATGCAATAATTGGAAATCTTATTCATTTGATTGGTGTGAGTCTACCTCGAGTAGCTCATTATGTTGACTTACCCATTGCCCCACCTTTCTACTTCTCATCTCTTTTCTTCTACTCCTTTGGGGTTCTAGTTAGAGTGGCGTTGTTTCGCCTTTCATCCGAAAATGAGGACGCTATCTTTGACCCCGGTATACGTGTATCGGGTTTTTAAAAGTACTCCATGTACTTTTCGGCATTGTCTATCATGTAAGCCCCACCAAAAATGACCATACCAATATTATCCCTAAATGATCACATTTATGGGGATTCGAGTCGAGCTTTTGACTCGGTTATCAAAAACAAGGTGCCTCGTGGGGGATTCTCATGCTTATCCTTATAAATAATATTGCTTTCTAATTAGTTAACGAGGGGACTTGTGCTCTTCCAACCTTTGTTTCGTGGTTGTTTGTGATTGTGATTTATTAGGTTCATCGTCATCATTGAAGCCTCTCGTGTTCGTTTTACGGATCACTCGAGCTTCGATCGTTGCCTTTGGAGATTCCGATATCCAATGATATCCTTTTATGTTCTGACGTTTATCTTATTAGCATAATTCATAAACGGCTTTTAGGTTATTCGTTTTACCCTTTCCATGCTCGAGATTAAGCATTCGACTTCGTCTCTAGTATGGGGGTGTTTTCACCCCTAGACTCAAAACATTGAGGACAATGTTTAGTTTTAGTATTGGGGGGGGGGGGGGGGGGTGAGTAGATACTTCACCTTGCTCATGTCAACATGCAATCCAATTTTCATCTTTTTGTTATCGTTTTGTTGCACAATAAGGCCAAAAATGGCCAAATTTTAAATTTTTTTATATTTTTCATAAGTGTTTAAGACACGAATGTAGGTTTTCCGATGGTGAGAATAAGAGTAATTTTTGACTCGACCGTGCGTGTTGAGCACTTAGCTTCGATTCCTTAACTTTTTAGGCTAAGTCTCTTAAATGAGGACGAGAAATGATAGAGTTATTTATAAGTCTCGTAATCTTTCACGATCTCATGCGTAGTAATTATTAGCTTATTCTCCCTACGCTTTTATAATAAATTGTTAATAAATATTGATTTAGCATTTTGTCACTATTGTTGGTTTCTAATTTGTTTTAGTAGCTTCCATGTAATTAAATTGAGAAAACAATAAGGTATCGCCAGCGTCACGGTTTTGAAGTATTGGCACCCGAATAATCGAAATCTTCACCTAATAATAAGATTTCAAGTGCTCACCTAAATTAAGCAAAAATTTGAAGCTCACAAGGCCGAAAAATCTATGCCCAAATTGAAAGTGAATCAAGCCTTAATCTTTGAAGCTTTAAAGATCCAAAATTCGCTTTAGCGTGAGGATATACGTCTTTAGCCATAATAAAACCACCGATGATGGCGGATAATAAAAGGCAAGGCAAAAACGAAGTCATAATAAAAGCTCCATGGCAGAGTTGAATAAAAAATGGAGGTAAACCTATGATAATAAGGCCCTTCCGTTAAGGGGCGTATAAAAGTCTTGGTAATAAGTCTCATGTTCAAAACCGTTATAAAATCGTGTTTATCGATCCTTCTTGTTAACTTAATTTTTTGACATCGTTGTCTATTAGGGTGAATTATTAATTTAATGATTTTGGCTACAGCGTTAAAACTCTATTTTTAGACTTAATCTCTATTCACGCATAAGTCGATGATGTATCCTCGTGATCATTAAGACAAAAATAAAATATAAGAGATATCAATTAGGAATAAGGGAGTTTAGGTTCGTAATTAACACTCATGAGATATGATCGTGTTGCTAACTTATAATAACAATGATCTCGTTACACGCTTTGCATGGAATTGGGTGAAAATCGAGGAAGACGAAATTATTTCTAACGAAGCATTCACGTGTTCTTGTTCTATGATCCCAAAAGTCACTTTATCGTGATGAAAACAATAAATTATATCTAAAACACGTGTAGTAGTTTATTTAAGTTTATGTCTTCAATAAATGTCATCATAAAATGAATTTTGGAAGTGCAATGATACTTAATTCTAGCATTGCGTGAGGACACGGCAATGGTTTAGTATGGGAGAGTGATGAGACTGCAATTATACATAGTCTCATCATCCAAATCGGGCTTAAAACGCTTAAAATGTCATTAAAATACCATAAAATATGCTTGTGTTTGTTCATTGTGTATTTTAGGTACGAATATCGTGAATTCACCAAAAGATTACAAGAATCAAGCAAAAACGAACACGGGAAACGAAACCGCACAAAGAACCAGACCCGAATCATGAATTTCCAAAGAAGTCCTTGAAGTTTTGAAGATTGTCAAGATTGGTCCCTCAAGAACTAAAGACTTGTCATTTTATACCCTTATAAAACCTCAAAATTACATATGGGTCCCTAAAATTGCAAGAATGCACAAGAAAATCCCTTGAAGTATGCCAAAGTTGCATGTTTAGTCCTTGGTTGAAGTTAGAAAAGTCATGGTGCCATATTTGACAAGTGCTCAAAAGATGAATTCAAAGGAAAATAGTATCTTAGCTGATGGAACTTTATATTCACATTTTTGCAAACCTTGGGGGTTAATCTTGCTAGACATCCAAACCTCCCCATCCAACCAACAACTGCCACATCACCCATACCCATCCCCCACGTCAGACCTACACTCACAGATTAATAAATATTAATCTTTTAAACTAATATTTATTAATCATACTCCAAACCGCTAAACAACGTTCACTCTCACCCCCAAATTACACACCCATAAACCCTAATCTCCCATTTTTTATTAACCATGAATTAGGATTAGATCTTTTCCAGTCTGTTAATTAATGATGCATCTAACCCAACCCCACCTCAGTTCTGGTCTCCAGCTCATTGTATGGGCCCTACGTTGAACACCCCATCACCCCTGCTTCACCAAGAATAGCAATTTGGGAATCTTACAGCCATCCAATGGCTCCAGTTTCTTTGTTTTCCCCAAAGTAAAACATTCAAGGGATGTGATCAATCCAAGAGCTGCTACATCACATGGGTCAAGAGAATTCATCAGAAATTCAAATTCGGGGATGGCATCTTAGCATATTCGTAAGGAATCAACAAGGGCAGTTTTGGACTTTCTAGTCTTAGGGTTTAGCAATTTTCATTTTTCTAGAATTTTCTTGTAAAGCCTACTTAAGGCAGGTAGCTTTAGTTTGTTCGAGCATTTTCCTTTCTTTGTAATATTTCTAATTTAATTTTATAAAAAAAAAGATTTTGCTGAGTTCCTTTTATAGTTTTCTTAGATATAAAATTTATGTTTATGTAATTTAGTGTAGAATTTTATCAAATTTAATTTTGTTCAAAAGAATTTTTGGCAAATTATTTGAGATCCGGATTGTGAGTCTACTGTTTTAAACTGTCTGACAAACAAGTTTTCAACATATAACTTCATTAATCTGTTAATATTCGTTGGTTAAAATTGGTTTCGTTTGGGAAGTTTTCAAATTGATTGATTTCGAAAAGTAAGTCTTTCTAAAAGTTTTTTTATCACCATTGTTGTTACTTACTGTTCATAAGCTCATTCCAAAGGCTATCTGACTAATAGCTTTTGGAATAAGCTTTTGAGCTTGCATTTGCTTGTTATTTTCTTAACAGGTGAAATCCATTTGGGTGGTTTTGGCTATTGTAAGTCTACCCCAGTTTACTTCTTTCAGTAAGCAAATCTTGCTCACCTCAACATGAATTCCAATCCTGCAAATACGGAGATGGCTTTTCAGCCATAGTGGGGTCCAGAAGTGGGTCCCACAAGGTATAACTCGGGCTTGAACCCTCTTAATTGCAAACTTGAAGTTTATGTGGTATTTGGTGGATTTGCAGATTTAGTATGAATTGGTATTAGTTTATAGGTTGTGTTGTGTTATTTATCTGTTTCCAATTTGGTATGCTAGATTTAGGTTTATTTGGGTTAGATTTGGAAACTAGTTCTTTGTAAAAATTTGTCAAGAAGTCTATATAGGAGTGTTTGGGTGTGTTTCCTATAGGTTTATGTTGGAATATTTACTTGATAAAATTTACTCAATCATGCTCAGTAGGGATTAGTAAGGGTGTTTTTAGCTTTGTATTCAGTTAGTTTAGTTGCTTAGAAGGAATTACATGATGGACTAAAAAAATGGATAGAAAGCAGTAGGCCTGTGTAGGACTAGTTTTGAGTTTTAAATGGTAAACCTTGTACAACATCTAGGATAGGCTTAATTTTAGAACTATGAAACATTTTAAGTGATGTATGGTTAGGCCAAAATCGAAATTTGGTGGTTTCAATTTCACATAGAGGTAAAGTAGATCAGCTAATACCCTTTCTCTACCTGCAGTTCATATCAGCAGATACATAGGGGTTTCATTTAGGGTTTTAATGTTTGGAATTGGGTAGGACAACTTGTATTTGGGTAGAATTAGATCTAGGTTACTTGTAATATGAGTCATTAGCCTTTAGAATGCTTTCATCGAGCCTATAGCACACTGTGACCCATCAGACCCCTTCTTTTGGCATCACAGTAGCTGATTCCATCGATTGGTGCTTTTTTGTGTTATAACCGTGTGTTTTTTGCTTTATATCGACTCCCCACACTCCACTGAGTGTGGGGGTGCCTGTTGTGCCCAAAAACACTAACAAACGAGCAAAATACAACCAAATCCGAGCTCCAAAAAGACCCTGACCACAGAGAGTGAAACAGCCTTTCGCGACAGTTTTTTACAAAAAAAGTGTCGCTTATAGTTTTGGGAGGGAGGAGGACTTTAATTTGTGACAGTTTTTGTGACACAGAAAGTGTCACATAAAGAACTGGGAGGAAGGAGTACTTAAAAAAAAGTTTTTTTTTTTAAAATCATTTATTATTTCTTTTTAATCATGTAATTACTTTAAATTGTTTTAATTCATAAAAAATTATTAAAAAGTCAAAAAAAAATTAATTTTTTTTCTTTTATCATTTCGGACTTAAGGAAATATATTTTTATTTTTAGGTTTTAATTTTATAGTTTTTAGAATTAGTTGCAAATTTAACTAGTTTTTATTAAATTGTTTTTTGTCTTTTAGTGCAAAAAGTTTATATTTTTTAGTTTTAAAAATTTTGTTAGTTTAAGAAAAGTATTTTAAGATGACTAGTTTAAAAAGTTTTACTATTCACTCTTTTAAAGTATTTTTTAGATTTAATTTAAGTTTAATTAGGATTTAATTAAAATTGTTTTGTCTTTTAGTGTAAAAAATTATTATTTTCAACTTTTTAAAATTTTATACTGTTTAATAATATAAATTAGGATTTTTCAAACAGTAAGATTAATTTTAGCATTATTTTATTATTTTTAATCATTATTTTAGTTTAAAAATTATTTTTAGCCTTTAAAAAATAGAAAAATAGTTTTAAAAATTTAGGAAAAATACTTTTTAGTCTTTAAATAATATAAGTGATTTATTAGTTCAATAAAAAAATATTTTGGGCTTTTTCTTAATTATATTTATTTTTAGGGCTTTAATTAGCATTTAAAATTGAATATTTAATTAATAAAAGGTTTTAAAACTTATTTACTGAATTTTTATTCTTATTTATATTATTTTAGACTTAGTTTTATTTTTTAATTAATTTTAGGTTTAATTTTTAATTTTGTCACATTTTACGTATTTACGTTCGCGTTTTACGTCAAATCGTCGTAGTGTAATCGTAGTCGTAGCTCGTCTTTACTTTTTCTCTCTTAAACCAAGAACGACACTAATCCAAACTTTGATTTTACATATTGGCACTCTTAATCACACACCTCCTTCGAGAACGAACCCGCATTTATTCGACTTGTCGGTTTTCCTAAATCGTCGAGTTTAATACTTGCCGCTAATACGCGTTTTTCCTAAAACGTGTACAATTTACCTACACAAATACTAATCTACAAGAGTCATTAGGTGTCCACATGTCCCGGAAGATCCATCGGTCCGAATTCAGAAGAAGATTTCTTCAATTTATTTCTTGGACACTCGGCATCCTCGTCATTGGACAATGACCTAGGAACAACCCTTAACACGAACCAACAATCATTTAAAACCTTATAATTCAATCACAGGACTCAACAACTTCTCCTTAACAATCTCGTATTCCATACGAGTTAAATTTGACTTTATTCAAGTTTCAACCAACTTATACTCAATGCGACATCCTACCTCATTCTCCAATACTTTCAACCTTATTCTTCGGCTTTTGAAAGGCAATAAAAGCTCGACATGAACAACACTTAATTTCCAATTATATAGCTCTTATAACAATAATTATCAAATGAGTCACGAGTAGGAAATGACTCACACATTCAGTTAGACTTCTCGGAAAGGTACAAGTGGCATGAGGCTTTTGGGTAAGGGTTCCAGTGACAGCCTCAAGTGCAACATTTACCTTTTCGATTTCAAATTTAAGAATTGGGTGACACCGAATCCGATGACACATTTCTAGGTGGTGAGGTTTTGTCAAACTCCACTCTATAAGGAATGATCGTCATGACATCGATATCAGATTTAATCTCGACAATTCATCTTCAATATCACAATCAACTAATATCAACATTTCTTGGAATATCAACCATTTCGTTGGGATCATAAACATCCACAACTTGGTTTAGATCTGGAATAGCTAGAATTCCTACAGAAATAGTTTCGATTGATTTGCTAGAAGAGTTAGGGTTCCTTGTGACAATCTACGTCGCATAAATATCTCGTATAAGTATTAGAATAATCATTAAACAATCATGTAATCAAATTATTCATATTTCGAATCAGTGGAAGAGTCGTTGGTGTTACGGGATAGCACATTACTCAAATCATAGACAATACTTAAAAATTGCGTCATTTAATAATAAAGCATTTTCCATTCATAAATATCAAATTACATAGGTCCTCAGGTCAAAGTATGTCTTACAAATTTAGAAATCATTTGAATGGAAATTTTTATTTAAATGCGGGCCATAAACTTTTGTTGTCTTCCCGAGAATTACCTTGAAGTACCTGAGATAAAACATGTTAAAAGTCAGCGAAAGCTGAGCGAGTCCATAGAGTTTAATAATAACTATTAACATGAAACCGGTATATAATCATTACCAGAAAGCATTTTGTGCAATTCTTGGTCGTAGACCATAATATAGGCCAAAAACATTTTATACGAATCATTGTCGTAAATCATGACATAGGCCTAAACATTTTTATACGAATCATTGTCGTAAATCATACAATACGTTTTATAACGTTGTTTAAAGTACAAAAAAACCATTATATAATTTAGTTATGTAAAACCAGAACACATGTATAATAATAAATAAGACCCCATATAGCCGCATGACATTGTTACCTTTTTATAATATATATCGGGTAGCTAGCCCGAAACTCATTTGCCCATCTAAAATAGCGTGTCGTTACAAAAATCAAGCTAAATATATCCCTCTCATACATAAACTCGCTTGCCAATCAATGTGACACAATGGGGATCAGCCGTCAAGACGCGAACTGGGGTGATCTTCCCTAAATAGTACTATTATATGCATAAGCGTCTACCTACTCCTGGTAGTTAACAATTCATGCTAATGGGACTCATAGTGACATAATCTAACTAATAATAATCCATTTCAATCATTCATTGGGTCATCAAATCAATCGGGTCCATATCAATAAGCATACAATCGGGGCCAATTGTGTTCTATTTTTGTTAAGACTAGCATGTTATCTCCCTCGCGGGTTTATAAAACATTTCATAAAACATTTAAAAGAGTGCGAGGCTATGAACTCACGTTGGTTGGGAAAGGCGGGTTATCGGCAGTTAGGATGTACGGTGTGTGCCTCGATCACGGAAAACCTAAACAGATAATACTCGATCTTAGACTATGTTGAATAATATTTATAAAAAGTTGTTATGTATATGTAATGATTTCATAGACATGATGATCAAGTGGGATTTTATCACCTTATACAATATTATTAGTTGTTAAGTATATTGTTAACTAAACTAGCCCATGTATATGTTAAGGCCCAATAGGCCTATTAAGAGTCCAATATGTTTTTATTAGTTCATTTATTCATTTAGGACCAGGCATATACTCACATGTTGGGCCCAAGTGGGTTGAGCCCATGAGCAAGTCCAAGAATGCTAAGCCAAACTAGTTGGGCCTAGTGGTCCAACGAGGCAATTTTGGTCCATTATGTGTCCATATGTTACAAAGCTCGGGTTTGTCGATTTTTACTTGTTATGTGTTTACTTATCAGTATATGTTTTATAAAAATGTTACATTAGACAGGTCCGGCCATCTAAGTTTTATTTGGCGAAAACGA
The DNA here is from genome assembly GCA_025667525.1 of Glebionis coronaria. Lineage (NCBI taxonomy): Eukaryota > Viridiplantae > Streptophyta > Magnoliopsida > Asterales > Asteraceae > Glebionis > Glebionis coronaria. The sequence goes on along the minus strand of CM046875.1, from coordinate 90,556,418 downwards.
CATCCTTTCGGTTTTAGCCGAAAAGACGTAAAAATCATATGTATAGTTTGTAGTTAGAAAACCATTTGAGTTTTATTTTTACAAAATGTGATACTTATTTATTATAGTATATAAACATATTTTATAATAGTTATTAACATTTATTTACTTTTATATACTTATTTTATATATTAATTTACTTCAAGTGGCCTTTTAATATTATATAACTTTGTGTAAAATCGAATGTCAAAAGTCAAATTCACTATTTTTATCATATCTTGAGTTCTAAAAGGAGTTAGAACCCCAAATTTTTACTGCATAAACTAAATGATATGTGCTACAAATAACTATTCTATGGCTTCTGCTCAAACAACATCTAAGTATCAGTAATAATTCGTCCAAAACAGATTAGTCAGATTATTACCTCAAAAGTGTTTTGGCCATATCTTGCTCATTTTTAACGTTCTATTGTGTGGCCAATTTACCACTTATGTAAAAATCATTTATCTATCATTATATCAAATAATCTAATCCATTTAATCAAGTAAAAATATTGAAGGTTACTGTTTATTACAGCCTACATAACTAGTTAAGATTTTATCAACTTTTACTTGTAGTTTTAGCCTTTTTAACCTAATCTAGTGACACAAAATCCCCATGAAATATATTGATCATCATTTATCACCATCATACATATACATTTTGAAGAAAATAGATGAATACATTTATAAAATTAATAAGATGATAGAAAGAAACAGTCTTTATACCAACCAATATGATGAAAAAGATGAGATTTTGGATGAACAAGGCTTGATCTTGTTACCAAATCTTTAACTTAGCAAGACAACTTTTTGAAATCTTCAAATGTATGAACAACTTCTTGAAAATAATCCCTAGGACTCCATGAAAACTTCTTTTCACAAGTAGCAATCACCTCCAAACAACCTCCTTCTAAGTAGCTATCAACATATGTTGATTATAGCTTAAGTTTATGGTTAAAACTTGATGAAGATGGGTGTATGGTGATGGTGGTGGACGGCACAAAGAGGGAGAGGGAGAGAGATTTGAGAAACTTTCTTGTTAAGCTTGCGTGTGTGTGAGATGTCTGAGAGAAAATGAGGGTTTTGTATCTTGCATGTTATGAGACAAGTGTCTCTAGCAAGCTTAAAAATTTGACAACAAAGGGTGTGGTGCCCTTGTTGTGTCTGCCCCTATTAGGGGTGGGACAAGTGTTAAACTTGCCTCATCCCTAATAATTTACGGGTACTCCTCGATTATATTTTCCTCGATTTACGTGCCCTCGGGTCGATTTACGAAAAACGTTTTTGCAAATTATGAAATTACGGCACAAAACGATTCTAATAAAAATTGTATCATAAAAAACGGAGCACAAAAGCGTAAATACGTAAACCTAGGGTTCCCGGTTTAATCGTAAAAGACGTTAAATTAGGCACGTAAGCCCTAATTTCATCCCGTAAATATGTGAGTTCATGTACCAACACAAACATAAAATATAAAAATAATATACGAGAATAAATTTACTACCTGAAAATGTCAGACTGTCACAAAACGGAGTATGTAAATGTAAACACGTAACGTAGAGCTCTCTGGTTTAGACGTAGACGATGCCAATTTAAGACGTAAACCCTAATTTCTTCCCAAAAGTGAGGGAGTTCATAAACTAACAATAAAATAATGATTATAAATAATACCTGAGAATAAATAACAACCTCAAATTGACGGATTGTCACACAACTCTTCACCCTAGTTATGTTTTATGGCCCAACATAACAAACCTTGTGTTCTATGGCCTATACACATAAACCATATAGATCAAAGTACTCACCACTTAGATCTATGACTCTAACACTATATCCAAGTATTATCAAACTTGGATCTACACAACTAACACCTAATCCAAGGATACCCATCACTTGGATCTTCTACCCTTACAAACACATCCAAGTGAACCCAATACTTGGATCTTCTACATATATATAGTAGGAAAACAATGACTTGATCTAGAAGGAGAGATCTTCATCATGTTATGAACCCAACAGTTCATGGTAATGAAAGTGTTCTTCCCTTTACACTTGAGAGGATGAGAGGATGGAGGATAGAATCACATCTTAAACAAGATTAATCAAAACTAACTAATCAAGGAGTTTAAAGATGTTTTAAAGAAACTGTGCAAAAAGGGTTGAAAGAAAAGCTAGAAATGATCCACTATTTATAGGGCAAGAGTGCAACGGTCAAAAACACCCGTGGTTCCTTAAGTGCCCCCGCGTTTCCTTATCAATAAGGAACCGTGGGTTCCTTTAAGGAAGCCCCGGCTTGGAGACCGTTCATTTTTGTCCTTTAGTGGGGAAATACCATTTATACCCTCAAAGGATATTCCTTTGGCATTTGGAATATGCCAAATTCAAATTAAAGAATATTCTTTGCAATATACCTTAGAGAATTTTCTTTGGAATATTCCAAATTCAAATTTCCATTTTCTTTTTAATAAAATATTTTCTTAATAATAAAGGTTATTAAAATATTTTGTCACATTTGATTAAATGTGAGTTTTAAGAAAATATTAATCCTTGATCACTTAGTTAGGTTAATGACATGTTTATTCATACCTTGAGTGATTCATGCCGAATGTGATCATGGAGGTGTCGAGAGAAGTATACAAATGTATTCTTGAGTGATTACGAGAACCTTAACATTTTACATAATGTATTGCGAGTTATACGTTTGTCATCAACAAACACAAAGAGATTATATCGATAAAACACCGTATTGATTGCACTAACATATTGGGTTATCCTGCTAACCAAGTTTTGAACATATTAAAAGATTCTTTGGAATTAAAACATATTAATAAAATTTACCTTGTGATGTTTGTCATAAGGCAAAACATATTAGAGAGTCTTTTCCTCTAAGTGAACATAAATCTATGAGTTTTGGTGAACTTGTTCATCTTGATGTTTGGGGACCTTATAAGGTGGTTAGAAGGGATGGGTTTAAGTATTTTTTGACCAGTGTTGATGATTTTAGTAGGTCTGTGTGGGTGTATATTCTCAAGTCTAAAGATGAAGTTCTTCAAATGTTTGTTACATTTTATAACTTGGTTTTAACCGAGTCTAATAAATAGATTAAGATTCTAAGATCTGATAATGGTACTAAGTTTTTAAATAAGAATATGGGGGATTTTTTTAATACTATGGGAATTGTTCATCAAACTAATTGTACATATACTCCATAGCAGAATGGTATTGCTGAAAGGAAACATAGGCATTTGCTCAATGTACAAAGGAGCCTTATGTTTCAGGGGGGATTCCTCTTATGTTTTGGTCTGATTGTGTTTTGACTGCTGCTTATTGGATTAACAAGCTTCCTTCTTCTGTTTTAAATGGTAAATCTCCTTTCTGTCTTGTGTATGGTAGAGAACCTAACCTTTCTCACTTAAGAAGTTTAGGATGTTTGTTTTATGCTACTGTTTTGAAAGGAAATGATAAGTTTTCTGAAAAGTCTGAAAATGTGTTTTACTTGGGTATGCTAGTGGAAAAAAGGCTTATAAGTTGTTTGGTCTTGAAAATAGACGAGTTATATACTCTAGAGATGTTAAGTTTTATGAAAATGTTTTCCTTACAAAATGAATAATGATGATGTTGGTTTTGAGTCTTCTACTAGTAAAATTTCTACTTCAAATTTTTTTGATTATTTTGAGTATGATGATACATCCAAAACTTCAAGACCCAATGATGATAAGGAAGGGGATACTCCTTTGTGTAGAGATGGTGGTAACTCTACTACTGAGGATATGGCTGATAACCATAATAGTCAACCAAATATTGTTCATGCTAGAGATCACTTAGTTATTAGCTTACCAAGTAGCAGTGGTACTTTAACTGCAACTCCCATAGGAGAAACAGATAGTTATGAGGGTAATTTTGATTTAAATAATGAGGTTCTTGAAAATTTGTTTAACAATGAGACAGGAGAGGTTGGACAGAGGAAGTCTAATAGGGTTATTAAGTTTCCTACTAAAATAAATGATTATGTGCTTAATACTTCTCTGAGATATGGTTTGTATAAGTTTTGTAATCATGCTATGCTTGATGTGAAGAATTTTGGTTTTACATCTAGTCTTAACAAGAATTATGAACCTACTTGTTATGAAGATGCTTGTAGTGATCAAAACTGGATTAATGCTATGAATCTTGAAATGCAAGCTTTATATTAAAATGGTACCTGGGATCTTGTTGACCTTCCTATGGGTAGAAAGCGTATCAAGTCTAAATGAGTGTATAGAATAAAATATCTTCCAACTGGTGAAATTGAGAGATATAAAGCAAGACTTATGGCTAAGGGTTGTAATCAAATGGAGGGTATAGACTATGAGGAAACTTTTAGTCCAGTAGTTAAAATGAGTATTGTTAGGTGTTTGATTGATGTATCTGTTTAAATGGTTGGAATTTATACCAAATGGCTATTAATAATGCTTTTCTGTATGGAGACTTGAGTGAAGAAGTTTTTATGATTCCACCTCCAGGTTATTCTAAACCTGGAGATAATAAGGTTTGTAAACTTAAGAAGTCTTTATATGGTCTTAAGTAAGCTCCTAGACAATGGAATAACAAACTTTCTGAAACATTGCTTGATGCTGGTTTTGTTCAATCTAAAAATGATCATTCTTTGTATATCAAAACTGATGGAAAAATAAAGTTGTTCTTGCTTGTCTATGTGGATGATCTTGTTTTAACTGGCAATTCTGAAGTTGAAATTGATAAGTTCAAAAAGTTTTTGAATAATAGATTTAAAATCAAAGATCTTGGAGAACTTAAATATTTTTGGGAATTGAAGTTCTTAAAACTGAGAAAGGATTGTGTTTAAGTCAGAGAAAGTATTGTTTAGAACTGCTAAATGAGTATGGTTTGTTGGCTTGTAGACCTGTTGTTACACCTTTGCCAGAAAATGTTGTACTTGCTCAAAAGGAATCTAATGGTGATAGTTATTTGATTAATATTACTAACTATCAAAAGTTGGTTGGAAAGTGAATCTACTTAACTTTAATTAAACTTGATATTTCTTATGCGGTACATTGTTTAAGCCAGTATATGCATGCTCCTTTACAATCACATTTTGATTTTGGTTTGAGAGTGCTTAAGTATTTGAAACTTGCACCTGGAAGTGGTATTAGTTTCAATTAAAAGTTCTGAAGGGTAAAAATCATTGCATATTCAGATTCTGATTAGGCTAAGTGTCCTGTTACTAGAAGGTCTGTTTTTGGTTATTGTGTTTATGTGAATGGTAATCTGATTATCTGGAAAAGCAAGAAGCAAGTTACCTTGTCTAAATCTTTAGCTGAAGCTGAATATAGGGAAATGGCAACTCTACTTGTGAAGTTATGTGGGTTGTTAAACTTTTAAGTGACTTCGGTAACACAATTACTTCCAGTGAGCTTATGTTATGAAAATAAGTCGGCTATTCAGATAGCTGCCAACCCTGTTATGCATGAAAAAACTAAACACTTTGACATTGATGTTCATCTTGTTAGAGAGAAGGTGAATTCTGGGCTTATTAGAACTGTGAAGGTTGATTCTAAAAATCAACTTGCAGATATTCTAACTAAAGCTTTGAGCTCATATCAGCATGCCTTCTTGGTAAAAAAAACTTGGTATGGTTAATTTATTTGGTTTACAAGGTTGTGGGAGGGTGTTAAAAGTTTGATATCCTTTTGTGACAAGCTTGTAAGTTGAGGGGTCTAATTGTAACTTTTGTATATTGTGCAAGTTTTGTTTATTTTTGTCATGTGCAGGGACTCAAGTGAAATAATGTTTTGGGCTTGAGTATTTAAGATGGAAAGTGGTTAGCTGGTTCATTCGTTCATTCATACTTCACACACACAACTCTCTCAATCATTCGTTTACGACTTTGAGGTTTCATCTGGTTTTCTGTTAAGATCTTCTTGATCTTGTTTTAGTATAGTTTGGTTAGGATTGTAAGTGTGAGTGAATGTATAGTAGATAGGATCCACCTGGTGGGGACTATCTTGATTTCTGATTGTATTCGTTTTGTGAACACATGTGTTAGGGGCTCATCTAATTGTGTATATTGTTTTAATAAAAGTAATCACTAAGGGGTGGTTGGTTGAGTGATTAGATCTTGATCTGGTTGATTTTGATACCATTTTTACAATATGAAAGTGGGGCAAACAAACTGGCTTAGCTCAGTTGGCCTCCAAGGTTCCACTAAGGCACTAAGTGGTTTCCTTGGGAGGATACCTGGAAGTTTTGGGTTCAAGACTTGCCAAGAGTCTTTCAGGCGAAGCGGATAAGGAGTCTAACATAACTAGGCGAAGGTTCGAAGAAGACATTCTTCCGCTTGGTTGTCATTGCACGACTCGACCGACTAACCACTAACATTTGTCGTTCTAAAAAAAATATATGAAAGTGGGGCAATTCAGACTATATATTGTTGATGTCAGGTCAAATGGGTATATGTATAGTTCAAATAGTAATTGAAAAATGGTTATGGACTTTAGTGTTGCTGACATACTCAAATAGGTAAATATATACAATCTTTGCAAAGTTATTGTATCACTAATATCTTTGCTATCATATGTTCAAATAAGTCTTGGTAGGCCGACCAAGCTTGTTTTATTCGTCCCAAAGGTTTACAGTTTTGATTCAAACTTGTATTGACCCGTTACCCAAACAACCTCGTTTGCCACTACTGTCATGAGCATCGTGAAGGTTATTAATTTATAGAGAGTACTATGTGATATGGGTAGCCAAGCTTCTTCTTACAGTTCATTATGAAGGGTACCTGTATAAACTACTTCCCGTCTTAATCACCTCGTTACCTTTCACAAAATCATGTTGCAACTTGCATTACCTTTAGCTCAAAGTCTAAAAAGGTGTTTGTCCAAGCTTATAGTCTGGATCTTTTGATTGTTTAGCTTGGCTAATACGCTAGCTTGTGTTTATAAATTAACTAAAATGTAAACTACTAGCTCAAAGCCCTCTATGATAATCAAGCTACAAAAGCTTCTAAAATAAGCTCATAAGCCATCAACTTAAAACTAAAATGAATCTATGTTTAAGCTAACATACACAAATATCAAAACATTGTTCTTGCGACAAAACACTTGTTCAAATATGAAGTCAATTAAAGTATTTTGGTTGAAACACCTGAATTTTGAAGCAAAATATCAACCATTGGCACCGACTGATATTATAGCATAGCAATCCTTCATGTTAGCCACTTAGCATAATTTGTTGCATTTGATTTTTGAAAATTTACATGTATTAATAGTTAAGAAGTTTGATTGTGTATTCTCTCAGCAAATATTTAATAAAGTGCCCCTTAGTGTATATATATCAAAATTTAAGAGTTTTTGTGAGGTTTATACTTTTGTTTGTGCAGATCATGATAATAATATTCTTGACAGCAGCTTTGATTCTTCTTATCAGCACAAATGTCAACAATGAAAACCGAAGTATTGTTATCCTCAATCTTCTTCATAGCAGACTCAGTAGTCAAAAGGTACTTCAGAATCTGATACTGGTCCAATTTGTTTCTCGGTGCAGTGGTGCACTGATACGAGGATATTTAGGTCCATGTAAGTCTTCAATGTCTTTTGACGATGGAAGGTAACTTTTATTCGGATCTTCGTTGCTTTCTTTTTGAAGGTTGATCTAGTTTTACAGCCTTTGCTGTCTTCAATGTCTCAACCTTTGCATCACCTTTCTTTGCTGATATACAAAACATTTAAAATGTTTGTATGCATAGGAGATACGAACAAAGGCACATTAAAAAACCGTATTAACACAAATGAAGGCAGACATATTTTTGCAGTTACACACTTACGCCTACATTTCTTATAATTATGATGATGTTTCAATGGGACCAATAATATAAATAATATACAGATGAATTCCTCTGTTTAGAGCTGAAGGGAGCCACATTCACCTGATATCCTTTTTTTGTATCAGTTAATAGCTTGAATTGATAATTTCAGATTATATAAAGGTTGACAATTTATTAATAAACGGATTTGAGTTGATATATTCTAAGAAACCAATAAGTCGATAAGCTTAGCAAATAAGCTAATCCAAGTAGTAGGTAACATTGAACCGGTGCAATTCACCTCTAGTGACACATATCATACGAGACAGGTGCAACTCCATATATAAAGTTGTGTCTTGTAACGGGATTAACTACAGTATATATACATGTTATATGCCTGTATACAAGTTCTACTTGACCATCTTAATGTGTTTTTACCAATTTAATAATAATGTAAAGTTATCTTCTTATTTTACTTATGTTATAATAAGTGATTGTATAACTTCAGTTGGAAATTTTAACAAAACACCAAAAAAGGAAAGAGACATAAAGGATTAGTCATGTTTGGGTCAACACAATAAAGATTCTAACTTTATAGTCTGTATAAAGTTTATACCACTTCAAAGACAACATACATTGTTAAGACAAATCAAGACAGGCGTTATTTTCAGTTACACACTTACAACCTGCATTTCTTATAATCATGATATTGTTTCAATGCCCAAATTATCACTGACCAATAATATACCGAAAAGCAGATGAAGCTCTACTGTTTAGAGCTGAAGGGATGCACATTCACCTGATATCCTATTTTGTTCAGTTAATAGCTTGAATTGTGAATTTGAGATGATATAGCGGTTGACTATATATTAATAAACGGACTTGAGTTTATATATTCTATAAAACCAATAACTCGATAAGCTTAGCAAATAAGCTAATCCAATAGGTTAAACTGAACCGATGCATTTCACCTCTAATGGCACAGATTATCTGAGAAACGTGCAACCCGATATATAAAGTTGTGTCTTGTAACGGGATTAATTATAGAATACATGGTATATGCCTGTGATGTTTTACTTGTCCGTCTTAATGTGTTTTTTACCAATATAATGGTACTGTAAAGTTATCTTCTGATACGAACTTGCTGATGATTTTATTAATAATGAAGAAAAACAGAAAACAAAGAACAATAAACCCTAATCTAAAGCTGTTCCAAGTCCGAAGACCGGTCCTATTCCCTTCTCCCCCAACTGATAGACTCCTAACCCTATATAAAGACTCAGTAATCTTGTTCAACAAGATAACTTAAACAAGGAAAGCACTTAATAACTTAGAAAGTAAATAAATATATAAAACTAAATATTCCAGCAGATTTTATATTTATCTCTTAGACCCCTGAGTTCGTATCAGTACTCCGGCCCCCAAAAACACCTTGTCCTCAAGGTGTTGCTCCAAAATCTTGCCTCACGTGATTCCGGGATCCCATGTTCTTCGTTGTATCCCCGTTGCGTGCTTCAAGAGCAAGCAGTAGTCTTGATATATTCTTTTGAGCTTTCTTACGCATACTTGTAATTGTTCATGTGAATCCAATCTTTCAGATCCATTACCAAGCGAGGTAAATAGCTCTCTAGGTTTTCTAGTTTGGACACATGCAACCACAAACTTTTTCCAAAACAACCTTGCCTTCACCTTCCTGTTAGGACTTCGTTGATTTAGTTGGACCTTCATTGAATTCATTGAATGAACTTGTCCTTCATGGATTATCTCTTCCTTTACTGCCGCTTTTAATGATCTGTAAAACTTCTCAGTTGCCACTGAGATATCTTGGCGCGCCTGTCTAAATTCCTCCTTCATCTTTGACTGGAACAGAGCTAACCTTTCGTCTAATTTAGAAAATCTTTCCTTCCAATCAGAGTGAAACTGTTCCAGCATCTCTGCAACTTCAATTAGCCGGTCTTCACAGATCATCTTGAGAATTTTAAGGTTACTGTCTTGTGAACAGTAACTTTCTGACCAATGAACAGTAGCCGATGAATAGTAACATATCCGTGAACAGTAACCGTGAAAGAATGTTTTGGCCCAGATCTTGCTCTGATACCAATTTGATACGAACTTGCTGATGATTTTATTAATAATGAAGAAAAACAGAAAACAAAGAACAATAAACCCTAATCTAAAGCTGTTCCAAGTCCGAAGACCGGTCCTATTCCCTTCTCCCCCAACTGATAGACTCCTAACCCTATATAAAGACTCAGTAATCTTGTTCAACAAGATAACTTAAACAAGGAAAGCACTTAATAACTTAGAAAGTAAATAAATATATAAAACTAAATATTCCAGCAGATTTTATATTTATCTCTTAGACCCCTGAGTTCGTATCATCTTCTTATTTTACTTATGGTTCTTAATGTGTATGTGATTGTATAATTTCAAAAAACTTATGTTTGGGGAAACACATTTCAATATACTGATGTTTCAGTTGGGAGAAGTCAACACAACAAAGATTCTAACTTATATCCTCAATTCTATCTTCAGTGCAAGTTTATCGGTCGTCAATTTTCATCTTGACGGTGCCCACAGGAATGGTTCGGTAAGGGTCACTTCGGTTAGGCCATCTAAGCGAAAGACTCGGCGTCATGGAAAAACATCATCCATGTTAAGACAAATCCAGACAGACATATTTTTTCAGTGACAACATACATTGCTTATAATCATAATGTTGTTTCAATGCCCAAATTATCACTGACCAATAATATACAGAAATGCAGATGAAGCTCCACTGTTTAGAGCTGAAGGGAGCCATAAACGTGCAACCTGATATATAAAGTTGTGTCTTGTAACAGGATTAACTACAGTATACACATGTTATATACTTGTATACAAGTTTTACTTGACTATTTTAATGTGTTTTTACCAATATAATAATACTGTAAAGTTATCTTCTTATTTTACTTGTATAATTTCAAAAACTTATGTTTGGGGAAACACATTTCAATATACTGATGTTTCAGTTGGAAATTTTAACAAAACACCAAAAAAGGAAAGAAACATAAAGGATTAGTCATGTTTGGGTCAACACAATAAAGATTCTAACTTTATAGTCTGTATAAAGTTTATACCACTTCAAAGACAAACAAGAAACTTATGAAATTACAAATTTACAATCATAATACAGTGATAGACTTCCTAATCTGAGCAGTATCTGCAAAGCAGCCTTACTTATGATGATTCACTACAACAGACTCATGGCTTGAGGAAAACGAGCCACCGCACCCCTGTCAGGGTTCAAATACTTCGTGTACACTGCGTTGTACTGATTATGTCTTGCACTAGCATGAAAGCTCACCAAACTCTTAGCACAGTCCCTTAGTTGATCTTCCGTATATCCGGTGTAATGTTTGAGTGTTTCAGTCCAAGCAGGTGTCTTATTAAGGGTGCACCTAGCAGCGTACACAGCTGAAGCAGCAAGCATCGAAGGGTTATTTCCTATGGTAATCAAGTAGTCCATCAAACCGAGCTCAGTGAAAAAGAACACCATATTCTCCATCTCACTGTCAGTTGGAAGTGAGGCTTTAGCATAGCGAACAGTGAACACATACGGTGTTGGTACCGTCAGATACCAACCTAAACGACTAAGAATAGCCTTTTCCATAGCAAGAATTTGGTCTCTTGAGTATGTATGTTCACAAATAGTAATCATATCAGTAACGGGTAGTGCCCATATTTGCCCATACTTGGAAGATATAAGCAACGCGGTGGTGCCAACCAATTGAAGCTCGGTCCTTGGAACAGTAGTCAGCGACAAGTATCTATCAACAATATTGATAGTGAGAAAGAGAGTCTCTGGCATCAAGTCATACTGGGCGTGAACTTCTACTAGCCAGTCAAGCAAGATAGTTCGCATTCCAGCATTGATATCATGTTGAAAATACATGTAATCTCTCAAATGTTCTTCGGTCTCGGAGAGCTTGTAAAATTTATAGATGTCCTCCACATATTCAACCTCAGCAAGCTCGTTATTCTTGTCAAACTCGTCAATATTGATGATGGCAGGATCTTTAGGTTTTGTAGTAGATGGGATCCCAGAAGCAGCCTTGCTACGCGCAGTAAGAACAGATGATAGTGACTTGGAAGGCTTTTTGGTTACAACAGTAGGGTTTGGTGCCTTCTTAGTAATTGGTTTATTGACACCTGCTGCTGCTGCAGTCTGAGTAGTGACTTGATTTGTAACGTCACCAAGGGCTCGGCGTCTTATTCTTTCGCCTTGTGCAACAATAGGATGACGATGATCAACAACAGCTGCCATAATATATGCTTCTTGATCTTCAAAAAAAGCCTTTTTCTACGTTCCAATATCGTAATTCTAAAAATCTAGGCAATGGTTATGATGTGTGGGATGAAGTTGAAAAGGATCTGATTATGGTTTTGATGTTTTGGTATGAAGATGAAATTATGAGCCTGATATTGAGTTATTTATAACGTCGAATTTGATTATGAACCGTTGGATGGATCTATGTCGGTCATCTTATTTAATTACCGTGTAGCACACTCTTTGCTGCTCTCTTTTTTTAATTAATAAGATAACAAAGGGTTAAATGATAATTCCTTCAATTTAATCACTTACTTTAAATTTTGGCCAGTTTTTAACCAATTTTTTTTTTCAAAATAAATTTCTATTAATTCATTATATTCGATTAAGTAACCGTTTTTTAATACGTTTTCATTTTAAAATAAGTGTCATCAATAAAAAGAACTCAATACAATATCATCAAACAACGTCGCCTTTGAAGGCAGTTTGTTGTCAAAAAGAGTCTTATTGCGAAACAACCAGGTATGCCACAGAGAGAATTAATATCAACGTCGCCTTTGAATGAGGTTTGGAAGCATTTATAATAGAAAGGAAATTCAATTACGGTAGAAACGGCGGGTGGCATGACTTCTACGAACTTACGGTTGATTTTATATGATTTTTCAAAGTTTGCAAAAATCTGTGTCGGACTGACTGCGGTTCCTTATTGATAAGCAACCTCGGGGAACAAATAAAGAACCGCAGTCAGTAGGAAAAAATTGAGTTTTCGGCCAAAATCATTTGGCAACATTTTGGAAGGACTTAGGACTCTAAATAATCATTATAGACAGATAGAACTCGTATTTTAGAGTTAATTATGACACAAAAGATGTTTATACTTCCAAACATAAAAAGATTTGTTATCAAGCTATTATACGAAGTTTATTTAACATCAAAACTTGTACAAATGAAACAACAAAACACATTTCATAAGTAATCACTCTTCATGAACAATTTGATACAAAGATCGTCTCTATTTTTAAAAACTGTTTTCAATTTTAAAAACCATTTGTTTTGAAAAGGAGAGCAAAGATCGATCCAAGCTTTAAAGTACAATATACTTCAAAGATCTTGAATAACCACGCTCTGATACAAATTGTAGAAACTAGAAGGGGGGGGGGGGTTGAATAGTTTCTAGTTCATTTTCAAAATATTTTGGTAAAACCCACTGACCGCGGTTCGTTAAACATACCCGTGATTCGTTATCACTAAAGAACCGCGTGTCCATTTAAGGAACCGCCTACAGTGGACTTAATCTTTTGTTACATGTTAAACTTTGACAATCCTTGGTATCAAATTCTCGATCAAGCTTGACAGATATGAGATGTGTTTGATTGAAAGATAAATACTACAAGTAGGAAAACACACAAACACATCAAATCAAGAGTACATCAAGCAATAGTCTAAACACTAAACACACACGTACTAAGCATAAGCTTTTCCGCAACTAAGATGTTTAGACTAAGTGATGTACACTTGACCATAATCTAAAGTAACATGAAGCACACACGTACTAATCCTTAAATTTTCCGCAACTTCGATGTTTAGATTATGAGATGCACACAACACACAACAACATATAAATGCATCAATAAGAGTAAAGACATAAATGTAAAGGAAAGTGCCGACACGATGATTTATAGTGGTTCGGTCATGAAGCTCCTCTTCACCCTAATCCACTCCTCGAGTACACCTTACTCGAGAGTTACTTCACTAGTAAACAAACTCCTTAAGGTGGAGAAACCATACACAACGTCGCTTATCCAATTTTCAACTCTAAGCTAAAAGTCGAGTCCTAATCTTAGTTAGGACCAATCTACACAACGTCGCCTACTTCACCATTTTCCGACACAAGGCTAGATGTCGAGTCCTAATCTTAGGTAGGGCCAATCTACACACAACTTACACAACTTCCAAATTGACACACCAATTTGGATCTACACAACTCTTCATAACTACACAACTACCCAACTCTTCACAACTACACAACTACACCACTCTTCACAACTACACAACTACCCAACTCTTCACAACTACACAACTACACAACTCTTCACCCTAGTTATGTTTTATGACCCAACATAACAAACCTTATGTTTTATGGCCTAAACACATAAACCATATAGATCTAAGTACTCACCACTTAGATATATGACTCAAACACTATATCCAAGTATTAACAAACTTGGATCTACACAACTAACACCTAATCCAAGGATACCCATCACTTGGATCTTCTACCCTTACAAACACATCCAAGTGAACCCAAAACTTAGATCTTCTACATATACATAGTAGGAAAACAATGACTTGATCTAGAAGGAGAGATCTTCATCATGTTATGAACCCAACACTTCATGGTAATGAAAGTGTTCTTCCATTTGCACTTGAGAGGATCAGAGGATGGAGGATAGAATCACATCTTACACAAGATTAATCAAAACTAACTAATCAAGGAGTTTAAAGTTGTTTTTGAAGAAACTTTGCAAAAAGGGTTAAGAAAAGCTGGAAATGATCCACTATTTATAGGGCAAGAGTGAAAGGTTAAAAACACCTGTGGTTCCTTAAGTGCCCACGTGGTTCCTTATCAATAAGGAACCGCGGGTTCCGTTAGGGAACCTCCGGCTTTGAGACCGTGCATTTTTGTCCTTTAGTGGGGAAAAACCATTTATATGCTCAAAGGATATTCCTTTGGCATTTGGAATATGCCAAATTCTAATTAAAGAATATTCTTTGGAATATACCTTAGAGAATATTCTTTGGAATATTCCAAATTCAAATATCCATTTTCTTTTTAATAAAACATTTTCTTAAAAATAAAGTTTATTAAATTTTTTTGTCACATTTGATTAAATGTGAGTTTTAAGAAAATATTATTCCTTGATCACTTAGTTAGGTTAATGACATGTTTATTCATACCTTGAGTGATTCATGCCGAATGTGATCTTGGAGGTGTCGAGAGAAGTATACAAATGTATTCTTGAGTGATTACAAGAACCTTAACATTTTACATAATGTATTGCGAGTTATACGTTTGTCATCAACAAAACACAAAGAGATTATATCGATAAAACATCGTAATGTTTGCACTAACAATCTCCCCTTTTTTGATGATGACAAACAAGTAAACCATAACACATATTAAAATGTATAAGTTACTCGTTTACACTTACTGCTCCCCTTTTATTGAATCAAAAAGGTAGTCAACATCTTGAAGAAGAGAAGAGCCAACGTCGAGAGAGCACACATCAAAAGTTGTAGTCATCGATAACACGTCATTTGAAGAAGAGAAGAATTGACGCCACGAGAGCTTGCATCCGAAAGGTAGTCTTAATTTGTAGAAGATGAGGATCGACTTGGAGAGAACATGCTTCCAAAAATCTAATCATCCATTGTGGTTGTCGGTTAAGAAGCGAGAATCCAAACCATAGACCCATCATCCAAAGATATTGAGCTTGCGTCATCCTAGTGAAGTCTTCAATCACCATAGGTTAACCAACTCCATGCATAATAATATGCTTATTTTCGAGAACCCATAATTCATTACTTGCAAGATGTTCAATGAATGCAATTAAAGTGAGTCAACGATCGCAAATGTAATGACTAGAAATCTTGCAAATGCTCTCCCTTGATATGAGCTCCCCCTGGCTTGAGGCACCAATGAAGCAAGGATAGTGACAAGCTACAAAGAAGGGTTAGAAAAGTCCTACAAAACAAAGTTAGTGGACAAGAGCATATATGAATAGCAATGTCACCCAAGCGGAATTAGCTTTAAACATCTTGAGTACAAAGAGAGGGACTCAAGAGAATGCTAAAACAATCTTAACTTTTAGAAGTGTCAAAAATATTACAAGTTAAGAAAAATAAGAGGGCAATTAGATAGAAAAGAGAACCTAACTTATTTTGATGACACCAAAAAATATATAAAGAGGACTAAGATAGAAAAGAGATGTCCAATTTATAAAAAAAATATTGTCGAGAGGACATACTCCACTTTAATATATTGGCACGGATACCGAAATAAAGAGAGTATGAAAAGGACAATAAAACAATTCCACGTAGTCGAAAAGAGAGGAAGAATGACTATGAGGAAAAATGAAAACGAGGACGATAAACAAGTCGTTTGCACAAACAATGACAAGCATTGGAGAAAGAAGTGTGCACGCGATGCTGTCAATCCAAAGACAAGTCGAAGGAGAGGATCTTGACAAGATCAATCCACAATTGTTGGAATAGAGGTAGAGAAGAAACATCCATACCAATTGTAATGATAATATGTCAAAGGGTAAAACTCTTAGGATTTTTGGAATCACCCAAGAAAATTCAAGATTTAACCAAAATCCTCTCAAAAGTTAAAAACTTAGAATTGTTGGAATCACCCAATCCAATTGTATATTTTAACCGTACTCAACTCTCAACAAAGAAGGACAAAAGAAATCTCAACCTAGAGATATTTTTGACCAAAATAATATAATTCCTTTAGAAAGCTCCAAAAGCTAGTCGGGAATTAAGGTACAAAAATAAAGGAAAACCAAAAGCAGATAAATCCATGCTTTAAGAAAGATACTAGATATAAGACATTATAGGCAAGGTTGCTTCTGAATGTGGGCACCAAAAAGACGACTCAATGATATTGAGAAAGAGATTAAATAAGCCAAAGAATAGAAAGACCAAGATGGATGGTGTTTAGCATACGATAAACTACATGCTCAAAGTTTCGTAGATCTTCTCAATCATTGTGAATGTTCAAAGAACAATTACATGACGAGGAAAGGGTGAGGCTCGAATCGACTTAGTTTAGAAAGGATAGAAGAGAGAGACACAACTTAGAGAGGCATGATTAAAATAAATCGAAAGAGACTCAACAAAGAAGTTAAGGATAACTTCACAAAATAATTCAAGAATACTATACCTTATTAGGTGTTAGTGAAGTCTTGAAAGAAAACTAGAGAAGAGACTCAATAGAGAAGAAAAGAAGTAATATTCAAGAAAAATAGTCAATGAGAGAGATAGACCAAAAACGAACAAAAGGGACTCACTGGTCACGGTTCGTTAAATAGGTCGGCGGTTCATTATCAATAATGAGGCGCTAGGTTATTTGAGGAACCGTGGACAGTGGGTGTCCAAAAACGATTATCGACTCAAAAGAAAATCACTTGGTCAAACAACTTAACATAAGTTGCTAAATGGCTTGAAAGTCATTGCTTCAGATATGACTTTTAACAATTGCAATTGCAAGTTAAAATTACTTGAATATTTCAAAAAAAAATTTAAGTTGTCCATCTTACTAGGAGAGGAATTAGATTAAAATCTAACCTTCCTTGACAACCGAGTGAGAAAATAAAGAAGAAAAGAAAGATCACAAGGACAACGAGATCCAAGACCCAAAGATAAATCATGTGGAAAAACATGAAAGGAAATACAAGAAATAAATATCATACAAAGATGTATGAAACACAAGCCTAAGCATAATTTTAATCTAAGTTACACTAGAATTCTAAGAGTTGCTTAAATTGGATGTCATAGCAATAAGCAATCCACATGCTTAAAAGAAAGACAAGGTGGTGGCGGAATTTTGTGGAGAAGGCCTGGTGATAATCTTGTAATTCAACTCATCATAGATATAAGACATGACAAGATGTTGATATTGAAAACAAAGACAATATGTTCCATGATGCATGACATAATCATGTGATGGAGGAAGAACACAAAAGGGAAGTGGTGGAAAGGAGAGTTTCCAAAATAAATTTTCTTAAAATGAGAAAAGATTTGATAAGGTGTGTTCTTTGGTGAATTTGGGTTGAAAGAGATTTGAAAAAATTATGGATAATCAAGGCTATCATTTTGTGAAAAATACATTTTGCTTTGGTGTGAAAGAGATGGCAAAATGCTTTGGGTTAAAAAGAGAAAGCACAAGATATTTTGGTAGTGATCAAAGGTTTGAAGCAAAGATTCCAAAGGGTGTTGGAACAATTGGGAAGTTTTAGAAAACCCGTTTTTGGTTGCTTCTGCCCGCGGTTCCTTATTTCCACCGGCGGTTCCATATCGATATGGAGTCGCGGTCTCTATAAAGAACCGCCCACTGAGAGTGTGTTTAGGAGGATAAAGGAATTTTTCTAATTCGGCAAATCCTAATGTTCTAGTCTAACTTATCATAAATTTATGCTAAAGAGCAATAAAAACTAGAACATACACAAAGGAAAAACACATAGGTTCAATTAGCACGTAGGAAGAAGGCTAAGAAAAACCTAATGGCTACAAAAGAAAAAGACTCCTAATGACATACAAAGTTCATCAAAGTAAACTATCATTAGTCATATTTAGGAAGAACCATTTAGCCAATTTAGAGAATGAGTATGAGACTATCACTAGAGGTGCTCAATTAAGGCTAAGCACGATCGTTTTTACGAGTTATATAATAACCCGACTTCCCACATGGATGTAATTCAACCGTTAGTGCATAAATTCTCTAGTAGTCATTCTCAAGTTAGACAAAATGTAATTCCTACATTTGTCTAATAAAGTGTACCAAGGATGAAAATTGTATGACGACACAATGCACAACCTAATGAGGGTAAATAATGCACCATTTCATATCTTGTCAAACAAGTCTAGTTAAGGTTATTTACCTTAGTAGAACCTGAGGCCAATCACTTTGAAGTGTATAAACAACGTTTACACAAAACAAAGGAACACTCTTGATTAGTCTTTCGGAAATGACACATTTACAAATTGCATTGCAATGTAAATTACTTGAGTATTTTGGATGAAACATCCAAGTTGTCAAACCGACTCCATTGTGCATTATAAGCACTTATTAAACAATATATGTCTAATAATTTGAACAAGTAGATTCAATATAGCATCATCAACACAAGTGTGAGTTATGATCCGATGTATATTAACATTTATATCTACAATAAAAGGCATGTCAATTAGATTCGATAATGATACCAATCATAGTTTGAATAATGAATTGATATTTAATCAAAATCTTTCTTGATTCCGACAAACACTCCTTTAAGAGAAAATAACTAAGATTTTCAAAGGGTGTTTCATGTTTTATAGTGAGACATTAATCTACTTGAACAAATAACACAATGATCGAGTAAGACGACCCACATCAATAGATTTGACAAGCTCCCAAAGCTTTCAAACCTAGAAGTGTTAAAGAACATGCCAAGGTGTACAAAATGTTAATATAACATTTGTAAACCAAGAGATCTTAAACCTATATGCAATGCACACATAAATAGACAACTGAGTAACACTACTACCAATAGTAATGATCACTTAAGAATATCCAAAGACAAAAGAAAAAGCACAAAAGCATTCATTTTTGTTTTGAGTGTTAGATATACCAAAGTATACATAGCTTGATTTTATTTAAAAACGTTTTCGACCCATTTCAAAATTTAATTAAGTTCAACACTTTATGAATATATCAATTTACAAAGATATATCAACAAGAGATGTCCAACTTAATATAAAAGAGTAAAACACAAGTTTTACCACAATCCGAGACTCAATACTTTGGACAGAGTATAGAACTTAGAAGACATCCAAAATTTAAAGTTTGAACAAAGGTTTGGAAGCATTTATAATAGAAAGGAAATTCAATTACGGTCGAAACCGCGGGTGACACGACTTCTACGAACTTACGGTTGATTTTATATGATTTTTCAAAGTTTGCAAAAATCTGTGTCGGACTGACTGCGGTTCCTTATTGATAAGGAACCTCGGGGAACAGATAAAGAACCACAGTCAGTAGGAAGAAATTGAGTTTTTGGCCAAAATCATTTGGCAACATTTTGGAAGGACTTAGGACTCTAAAAAATCATTATAGACACATAGAACTCGTATTTTAGAGTTAATTATGACACAAAAGATGTTTATACTTCCAAACATGAAAAGATTTGTTATCAAGCTATTATACAAAGTTTATTTAACATCAAAACTTGTACAAATAAAACAACAAAACACATTTCGTAAGTAATCACTCTTCATGAACAATTTGATACAAACATCGTCTCTATTTTTAAAAAACATTTTCAATTTTAAAAACCATTTGTTTTGAAAAAGAGAGCAAAGATCGATCCAAGCTTTAAAGTACAATATACTTCAAAGATCATGAATAACCGCACTCAGATACCAATTGTAGAAACCAGAAGGGGGGGGGGGGTTGAATAGTTTCTAGTTCATTTAAAAAAACATTTCGGTAAAACCCACTGACCGCATTTCGTTAAACATACCCGTGGTTCGTTATCACAAAAGAACCGCGCGTCCATTTAAGGAACCGCCTACAGTGGATTTAATCTTTTGTTACATGTTAAACTTTGACAATCCTTTGTATCAAATTCTCGATCATGCTTGACTAGATATGAGATGTGTTTGATTGAAAGATAAATACTACAAGTAAGAAAACACACAAACACATCAAATCAAGAGTACATCAAGCAATAGTCTCAACACTAAGCACACACGTACTAAGCATAAACTTTTCTACAACCAAAATGTTTAGACTAAGTGATATACACTTGACCATAATCTAAACATGAAGCAACACGTACTAAGCCATAACTTTTACGCAACTTTGATGTTTAGATTATGAGATGCACACAACACACAACAACATATAAATGCATCAATAAGAGTAAAGACATAAATGTAAAGGAAAGTACCGACACAATGATTTATAGTGGTTCGGTCACGAAGCTCCTCTTTGCCCTACTCCACTCCTCGAGTACACCTTACTCGAGAGTTACTTCACTAGTCAACAAACTCCTTAAGGTGGAGAAACCATATACAACGTCGCTTATCCAATTTTCGACTCTAAGCTAAAAGTTGAGTCCTAATCTTAGCTAGGACCAATCTACACAACGTCGCCTATTTCACCATTTTCCAACACAAGGATAGATGTCGAGTCCTAATCTTAGGTAGGACCAATCTACACACAACTTACACAACTTCCAAATTGACACACCAATTTGGATCTACACAACTCTTCACAACTACACAACTACACCACTCTTCACAACTACACAACTACCCAACTCTTCACAACTACACAACTACACAACTACCCAACTCTTCACAACTACACAACTTGTAACACCCCCAAATATTCATATTTCGAATCAGTGGAAGAGTCGTTGGTGTTACGGGATAGCACATTACTCAAATCATAGACAACACTTAAAAATCGCGTCGTTTAATAATAAAGCATTTTCCATTCATAAATATCAAATTACATAGGTCCTCAGGTCAAAGTATGTCTTACAAATTTATAAAACATTTGAATGGAAATTTTTATTTAAATGCGGGCCATAAACTCTTGTTGTCTTCCCAAGAATTACCTTCAAGTACCTAAGATAAAACATGTTAAAAGTCAGCGAAACGCTTAGCGAGTCCATAGAGTTTAATAATAACTATTAACATAAAACCGGTATATAATCATTACCGAAATGCATTTTGTGCAATTCTTGGTCGTAGACCATAATATAGGCCAAAAACATTTTATACGAATCATTGTCGTAAATCATGACATAGGCCTAAAACATTTTTATACGAATCATTATCGTAAATCATACAATACGTTTTATAACATTGTTTAAAGTATAATAAAAACCGTTATATAAAACAGTTATGTAAAACCAGAACACATGTATAATAACGAATAAGACCCCATATTGCTAGTCAGGCAATATATTATAATTCAAATCATTTATCATACACTATTCCTAAGACCGCAGCCTTAGTGTTACCATTATCATTATTATTACCGGATAATTATAGCCGCATGACATTGTTACCTTTCTATAATATATATCGGGTAGCTATCCCGGAACTCATTGCCCATCAAAAACAGCGTGTCGTCACAAAAATCACGCTAAATATATCCCTCTCATACATAAATTTGCTTGCCAATCAATGTGACACAACGGGGATCAGCCGTCAAGACGCGAACTGGGGTGATCTTCCCTAAATAGTACTCTTATATGCATAAGCGTCTACCAACTCCCGGTAGTTCACAATTCATGCTAATGGGACTTATAGTGACATAATCTAACTAATAATAATCCATTTCAATCATTCATTGGGTCATAAAATCAACCGGGTGTAACACCCCCACAATTGTTATGCGCAGCGGAACTACAACAATGGGTGCTACACAGTATTCATTGCACACAAGAGATATCAAACGACGCTAAAAAGACGTCGACTTAAAAATTCAACATTTAAAATTGTTAGATAATACATGTCCACAGTTTTCCCAACCCCAAATAGTGCACAGAGTTTAGCGTTCGGTCCCCATGAATCTCAACCCAAAAACTTCAGTTTTACAATCACATGACATTAAACATAAGAATTGTTTAAGTAGAAAAGGAGGGAAAAACAAGCGGACGCCAAGCCGATCACACAACCTCCATCCCATGCATGCTCCATCCTACTGCTCAGCGGTTACCTGAAATACATGCCAAAATTTTGGTCAACGAAAACGTTGAGTGGAATTCATAGGTTTTTCAATCCATTTGAACGTATATATATAATAAAAACCATTCGTGATCATTTATAGTCTTGTCGATCAAACAAACTATAATCAGGATACTGACAATTGTGTTTAAGCTCATGACACTAATCCGTTAACTCAATCACCCGCGTAAATATACCGGCATGATTCAGATGAAACCAGTGCCCCTCTAAAGGCATCAGTTGCAATTATACCTTATTTCTCATACAAAATAATCTACCGCAGAACTTACTATAAGTACAGCTTCTCGGCTAGCATTGGGTCGTCAACCCCGTAGTACTACAAATTGCATAAGCGGCTATTTCCCCCTTCGCAAGGGCAAGACAATAGTTAATAGTTCATGAATTTAGGGACTTTTGCAACTTTGGTACTCAACACAATTTCTAAGGCAACTTTCGGGTCTAACAATCATTCATGATATACGTTCCTTTTTAAAAACTAGCATGCATTTCCCTCGCGGGTAAAACAATTTGAAATAATATAAGCGAGGCTATAAATTCACACCTTAGATATTAAGTAGTCGGTAGTTCGAGGAGTGTTCACTGACGATGAAACGGATGCCCGGGTAATTCAACACCTATCACAAATAACGCGTAATGAGTGATCTCATTTAAATACTTACGGTACTGTATAAAATACATATATATAAGTCACTTATGACCAATATAACTCACGCCAAAAACAAAAACAACAAGTATCATTCATTCTATACCATTCATTCTTATAACCTACGTTATCCATTTTTACTCGTTCTCGCCGGTACTTGACTAAAGTACGGGCTGTTTTACCTTATTAAACCGCACTTATAAAATTTGACAAAATTTCCAAAAATCCTATATGACCTGTAGATAACATGTTTTTAAGTCCAACAAAAGTTTTCACTTTTACGACCCGTCACGCAACTCATTTCCACGACTACATTTTACGGGCTGAAATTGCGCTTCGACCAATTTTGACCACTTTGACTTATATGAAAAATACCTTTGACTTCCTTGACTCATAAGTCAACATATAGACTCATTTGTACAGGTTAGGGACCAAGTTTTGACCCTTGATCATTCACCAAATTATACTTGTGACCCTCGGGATTTGACTAAAACTTTACACAAATCCGGATTGTGAAAGTCCTCGTCTCCCGGTACCCGATCTTTAAAATGTCATAACTTTTAGCTCGTTTTGAGTCACGGGCTCTACCTTATACCAAATTAAAGCTAGAAAAACCCTCTATCACTATATTTAGTTTTCAAGACTTGGAACAAAAATCATTTTTCCAAAATAGGCCAAATGTTTCTGCCTAAAAATGACTATACCAAAAACACGCTTAGACTCGATTCCAAGACTTCTAACCAACACTAAACATCATCCTAAGACTTCCCAAACATATCCTAACATCAAACTTCCATCCTACCCCTATTGATCAACCAATCTCAATATCAAAATCAAAGAAAAATACACATGCAAGTAGTAACACCTATATGAATCTTTCTAAAACAACAAACCAAACACAATAATAACATGCATATTCATCAACCACCATGGCTCCCCCAAACACCCCTTTGCCGTGGGGTTTGGGTGACCAAATCACCACAACCAAATTAATTTTGGTGGGTTTTCATGGTGTTTATACTTCCATAACACTCAAAGTAAACATGCATTAGCTCAAATAGCCACAAAAACGAATTTTGGATCATATGAAAAATCTTGAAAAATTTTTATCAATGCATGTTGGATTTGATTACATGAATAGGTGGGTAATGACCAAACTAAGCGTGGTCTAACCTTAGATTTTTGAAAAATCAAGTAGAAAAGATTTTTGGTGGATTTTTGTGTGTTTGAGGGTGTGCCGTGAGTTTGAGAGAGACAAGGGGAGGGAGTGTTTGATTTTTCTTGTAAATGTTTGTGTGTGTTTGTGTGTTTGTCCACTTTGCCCCCTTTTGTTAGTTAGGAGGGACCTTGTTGCAATTTCTAGTTTCTTTTGTCCTTAAATAGAAAACAACCTCAAAACTTTGCGGGTTTGACTCAATTGTCAATTTTGAAAATTTTACGGGAGTCGGAAATCTTCCCGAATGCTCCAAAATATTTTTGGGATACTTTAAATGTACTTGGAAGGCTATAAAACTCACACGACTCAACTTAACACGAACCGTAAATAAAATTCTCGAGAAATTACATTATCGATAAATCGTCAAAAATTATATAAAATTGGGCATCCCTCGGGATCGTAATCGTCATCGTCCTTCTCAAAACGTCAAACGTAAAAATTATAACCTCGAACATCGGCTCTAACCAAAATACTTATAATTATAAAAATTAAAATTTATCAAAAATTTCAAAAATTAGCGTAATTTAGGGTATCGTTAATGACCTCGATTCTAGGGTGTCACATCCACCCCTCCTTAAAGAGAGCGACGTCCCGGCGCTCGCCTCTTCTTGGGCTCACATTCCGTCTTACTGGAACAAATGAGGATACCTTTCCTTGAAAAAGTCCTCACGTTCCCAGGTGTATTCCGGTCCACGCTTAGAATTCCATCGGACCTTCACAATAGGAATCCTACTATGCTTCAACCGCTTGACCTCCCGGTCCATAATTTCCACAGGTTCTTCCACAAAGTGCATTTTGTCGTCTAGTCGAATCTCGTCCAAAGGAATCACCAATTCCTTGTCCGCCAAACTCTTCTTCAGGTTCGATACGTGGAACGTGTCATGAATAGCACTAAGTTCGGTCGGCAATTCTAACTTGTACGCTACTGGTCCAATTCGTTCAACGATCTTAAACGGTCCAATATACCTCGGACTCAACTTTCCTTTCTTTCCAAAACGAATTACACCCTTCCACGGCGATACCTTGAGCATAACCATATCTCCAACTTCAAACTCCAACGGTTTCCTTCGGTTATCGGCATAACTTTTCTGTCGGCTTCTCGCAGCAAGTAGTCGGTTCTTGATCTGCACGATCTTCTCTGTTGTTTCTAATACCATTTCGGGTCCAGTCAATTGACTTTCCCCTACTTCACTCCAACACACGGGCGATCTACACTTCCTTCCATACAATGCTTCGAACGGTGCTGCTTTGATACTCGCATGATAACTATTATTGTACGAAAATTCCACCAGAGGCAAGTGGCGTTCCCAACTTCCTCCAAAATCAATCACGCACGCTCGGAGCATGTCCTCCATCGTTTGAATCGTTCGTTCACTCTGGCCGTCAGTTTCCGGGTGATAAGCCGTGCTTAAACTCAGTTCAGTGCCCATCGCACGTTGAAGCGATCTCCAAAATTCCGACGTAAATCTACTGTCGCGATCCGAAATGATCGATAACGGCACTCCATGTCTACAGACGATCTCTTTCACGTACACGCTGGCGAGTCTTTCCATGCTGTCCGTCTTCTTCATAGGTAAGAAATGAGCAGATTTCGTCAACCTGTCCACAGTTACCCATATCATATCGCATCCACTAGGAGTCCTAGGTAAACCCGTCACAAAATCCATTGCGATTTTCTCCCATTTCCATTCTGGGATTTCCGGTTGTACCAACAATCCAGATGGTTTCTTGTGTTCTGCCTGAACCTTCGCGCAAGTCAAACACTTACTGACGTAACGAGCAATATCTGCCTTCATATTCGGCCACCAATAGACTTTCTTCAGGTCGTGGTACATCTTATCCGATCCAGGATGTATCGAATACTTCGACTTATGCGACTCATTCATAACCAATTCTCTAACTCCAGGCTTTCCTTCCTCAGATGGACACAATGGTAACCAAATCCGATTCTCAAAATATCTTAGTCCGTCAGACCTAATCACGAAAATAGGTTTCAACATTCGTCCCAAATTCTCGGCTTCAACATTCCCTTACATCAATCCTCTCTCCTGAGCCTTCAGTATGGTTTCGGTTAAGTCAACGCTCTCACTCATCACTAAAGCTCTAACCCTCAAAGGTTTCTCCCGCTCCTTCCTACTCAAAGCATCCGCTACAACATTCGCCTTCCCAGGATGATAACGAATCTCGCAGTCATAATCACTCAGTAGTTCAACCCATCGTCTTTGTCGCATATTCAACTCCTTTTGATCTAAAATGTGCTGCAAACTCTTGTGATCAGTGAATACAACACACTTTGTCCCATACAGATAGTGTCTCCACAGCTTCAACGCAAACACTACCGCTCCTAATTCCAAATCGTGCGTCGTGTAGTTCTCCTCGTTCTTCCTTAATTGCCTCGAAGCGTAAGCTATCACCTTCTCACGTTGCATTAACACTGCTCCGTAACCCTTACGAGACGCATCACAATACACCACGAAGTCTTCGGTTCCTTCAGGCAATGATAAAATCGGCGCGGAACATAACTTATCCTTGAGCGTTTCGAAAGCAAGCTCTTCCTCATTTCCCCATTCATACACCCTATTCTTCTCGGTAAGCCGCGTCAATGGTTTCGCAATCAACGAAAATCCTTCAATAAACCTTCTATAATACCCAGCTAAACCCAAAAATTGTCGAACTTCAGTCGGCGTCGTCGGTGCTGACCATTCCCTGATTGCCACGATCTTAGCAGGATCTACACGAACTCCTTCCTTATCAATCACATGACCTAGAAACTGCACTGATTCCAACCAAAACTCACACTTAGAGAATTTTGCATACAGCTTCTCCTTCCTTAACAACTCCAAAATCTTTCTTAGGTGCTTCTCGTGCTCCTCCTTACTCTTAGAGTAAATAAGTATGTCGTCGATGAAAACAATAACAAACTTATCTAGATACGGCTTGCACACGCGATTCATAAGATCCATGAATACAGCAGGCGCGTTAGTCAACCCAAACGGCATCACTCGAAATTCAAAGTGTCCATACCGCGTACGAAAGGCAGTTACAGGAATATCCTCCTCTCTTACACGCAGTTGATGATACCCTGATCTTAAATCGATCTTTGAGTATACACTGGACCCTTGCAATTGATCGAACAAATCATCAATCCTCGGTAATGGGTACCGATTCTTAACCGTCAGCTTATTGAGTTCTCTATAGTCAATACACATTCTAAACGAACCATCCTTCTTCTTTACGAACAACACTGGCGCTCCCCAAGGTGATGAGCTCGGCCTAATAAATCCTTTGTCCATCAACTCCTTCAATTGATCCGATAACTCCTTTAACTCAGATGGTGCTAAACGATAAGGTGCACGTGCAACCGTCAACAAAACGCAGGAGCACTACACCGGTTGCTTTCATATACATCATCATCTTCAAACACGAAATCACCTTCAAACGAGAAGTGCATTCGTCTCCCTTAACCGTCAAAACCCTATTCCTCAGCGGAATCTGCACCAATCTCTCACCACAGACGATTGTAGCACTACGCGCCATTAGCCAGTCCATTCCCACAATTACGTCAAACGATCCTAGCTCTATAGGCATCAAGTCGATTTTAAAAGCGTAGTTTCCTAACTTCAAGGTACACCCTTTCAGTATAGAATTCGTACTAACAATTTTTCCATCGGCTAATTCAACATTATAACTAGTCGTTAACAACACCGGTTCTCTATCGATATGACGACTAAATCTAACGTCTACAAAACTCTTGTCGGAGCCAGAATCAAATAAAATACTAGCATAACAAGCGTCTAGCAAAAACGTACCGGTAACCACATTGGGACCTTGTGGTTTATCAGCAGTTCCCACTTGATACACAGCTGCCGCATTATTTCCTCCCCGTCTGTTCCCTGCCTTCGGGCAATTTGCTTGCACATGCCCCCTTTCTCCACAGCTATAACATCCTCTCATCCTGATAGCATTAGCCCCAGTGGCTACTCCTCCCATTCGACAACTAGCAGTCCTATGACCTGCCTTTCCACACTTGCCGCATGCCTGCGGGCAGTTTCCAACATGATACAAGTTGCACTTTCCACAATGGGGATTCACCTTCACACCTCTAGGGTTTGTCACGGCCCTCATTCCTTCGTTCCTTCTCTGATTAAACTGCTGATTACGGTTCGGCCCTTGGTTGTTTCGGTTTCCTCCTCGGTTCTGGCCTTGGGATTGATTACCTTGTGCTGCCTCCCATTTTCTTTTGTTACCCTCAGCAATGTAATTCTGCTTATCCTGAAGCTTAACGTCCATCAAAGCGTGTGCCATTTGAACCGCCTCGTCAAACGTTCCAGGTTTCGACGAAGTTGTTTCACCCTTGATGTTGCTAGATAAACCCTTAATATACTGCTTCATTTTCTTGGCGTCATTGGCAAATATGTCCGGACACAAAAGACTTAACTCATTGAATCTCCTGGTGTAAGCAGCTATATCGTTGTTCCTTAAGGTCAAGTGTCTCAGTTCGTCCTCCAATTGCCCCAATTCCTCCTCTGGGCAAAACTTCTTTGTCAACAAAGCTTTGGTCGCATTCCACGTTCTCGCATTTGCCACAGCCAATCCCACCGTAGCTACCTGGGTGTTCCACCAGCTTAACGCATCATCCAGAAATGTAGCTGCTGCAAACTTTACTTTATCCGCCTCTGCACAACCACTGATTTCAAACGTACTCTCAACTTTTTCCAACCATCGCCTAAGTTCTAGGGCTCCACCCGATCCACGGAACTGCGTAGGACCGCACTTCATAAAGCTTGAATAGGTACACACTCTCGGGGCTGGTTGTCTCCCCACGTTCCTTCCTGGATCCTGATTTCTCCCAGCTCGGTCTGCTTCCAACGCATTAGCTATCGCTTCCTGAATCATGTTGTTAACACGATCGGCAGTCAACTTTGGAGGCATTGTTTTATCGAATATCTCTTTCTGCAAGACAAGAAAAATAGAAAAACAATGTAAGTATTCATATCAAGTTTCCCAGACATAAAATACATACAACGACACATCACTACGGAGTTACTAATATTCATCAATTCACACCACAAAAGATCAAATTTAAGACATATCACAGATCATGAAAGGTAACATAGATTGTATTGATAGTTAACCAAAATCGTGACAAGTAATGCCACTACAATCATTCACCACAAAACATCAAGTACTTGAGTTTCTCGTCATAATACCATCATACAAAGGTCTAAAATAGTTCTATTACAATGATCAAAGAAAAATACAAAACAAGTAACTAGGCATGTGGTGATCCACACGGCCTCTTGGATGGCGGCTCGTCGTCGTCCTCGGTTTCCTCATCACTCACGTCCTCGTCCACATCATCCACTTTTCCCTTTCCTTTCTCATCAGGCCCACATTCTGTTTCCTTTCTCGTCCCTGATGTGGATCCATGCTCAATCGCTCCTTGACTTCCCACTGAAATACAAGCACCTCCAGTAGGCGGCTGAACCATGAAGTCATTCGCCTCCATCTCCACATCGTCCACGAATCTCCAATCCGGGGGTAATGAATCCCTCACACGATGCTCCCAACTCTGCATCCTCGACAACCTCATCTGATCTTCCCTCACACGATCAAGACTAGCACTCAAATTCGCAACCATTGATTTCAAACTGTTGATGGCACTTGTGTTCATCATCCCATCATACGCCATCCTTAAAGTCCTTTCCAACAATCTTTCGTCCGCCTTGTCATTCTCGTCGAATCTACTGACCACTCTTGATTCCACTACATACCTCATGCACATCGATCCTTCCAAACCTCTCACAGTCCGTCGCACGTCATGATAATCCCTCGGTCCGGGACAGCAAATTCTTGGGATGCCTTGATGAAGAGAATTTGCGCTCATTGCACCTTCGGCTCTTCTGGGAATATCTGGTACACCAACCAGATGGGAAGTACGCATAGGCGTGGGACAAGTAGTTCTCCTTGAGTCGGGGTCCTGGGCTCGTACATCGTTACCGTTATCGTTGGGCGGTACCTCGGCCATTCCTGCAATAACAGCGAATTTCGGAGGGTACATAAGTAATTATACAATAGTTATAAATATATGCATGCAAATGCAATGCAAAGGTGGTACATATGCCCGAAATGTAATAATATGATGCTCATGCATGATTAATATGAAAATTACGATGTCGGATATTTCACGTAAAATTTAGCGTCTACATATAGTAATTCCATACTTATATAATAATTACCCACATATATATACTTTACTCAAAAGTATACGTCAAATGCCATAAATACAACAATAAATCTTACCGGAGCCATGCAGGATAGTTGTGTGTGCTTGGACCCTTTTCTTACGACACCAAAAGTTATAGTTTAGGATTTTCAAAAACGACCTAGTTCTCTATAACTCGTGGCTCTGATTACCAATCTGTAACACCCCCACAATTGTTATGCGCAGCGGAACTACAACAATGGGTGCTACACAGTATTCATTGCACACAAGAGATATCAAACGACGCTAAAAAGACGTCGACTTAAAAATTCAACATTTAAAATTGTTAGATAATACATGTCCACAGTTTTCCCAACCCCAAATAGTGCACAGAGTTTAGCGTTCGGTCCCCATGAATCTCAACCCAAAAACTTCAGTTTTACAATCACATGACATTAAACATAAGAATTGTTTAAGTAGAAAAGGAGGGAAAAACAAGCGGACGCCAAGCCGATCACACAACCTCCATCCCATGCATGCTCCATCCTACTGCTCAGCGGTTACCTGAAATACATGCCAAAATTTTGGTCAACGAAAACGTTGAGTGGAATTCATAGGTTTTTCAATCCATTTGAACGTATATATATAATAAAAACCATTCGTGATCATTTATAGTCTTGTCGATCAAACAAACTATAATCAGGATACTGACAATTGTGTTTAAGCTCATGACACTAATCCGTTAACTCAATCACCCGCGTAAATATACCGGCATGATTCAGATGAAACCAGTGCCCCTCTAAAGGCATCAGTTGCAATTATACCTTATTTCTCATACAAAATAATCTACCGCAGAACTTACTATAAGTACAGCTTCTCGGCTAGCATTGGGTCGTCAACCCCGTAGTACTACAAATTGCATAAGCGGCTATTTCCCCCTTCGCAAGGGCAAGACAATAGTTAATAGTTCATGAATTTAGGGACTTTTGCAACTTTGGTACTCAACACAATTTCTAAGGCAACTTTCGGGTCTAACAATCATTCATGATATACGTTCCTTTTTAAAAACTAGCATGCATTTCCCTCGCGGGTAAAACAATTTGAAATAATATAAGCGAGGCTATAAATTCACACCTTAGATATTAAGTAGTCGGTAGTTCGAGGAGTGTTCACTGACGATGAAACGGATGCCCGGGTAATTCAACACCTATCACAAATAACGCGTAATGAGTGATCTCATTTAAATACTTACGGTACTGTATAAAATACATATATATAAGTCACTTATGACCAATATAACTCACGCCAAAAACAAAAACAACAAGTATCATTCATTCTATACCATTCATTCTTATAACCTACGTTATCCATTTTTACTCGTTCTCGCCGGTACTTGACTAAAGTACGGGCTGTTTTACCTTATTAAACCGCACTTATAAAATTTGACAAAATTTCCAAAAATCCTATATGACCTGTAGATAACATGTTTTTAAGTCCAACAAAAGTTTTCACTTTTACGACCCGTCACGCAACTCATTTCCACGACTACATTTTACGGGCTGAAATTGCGCTTCGACCAATTTTGACCACTTTGACTTATATGAAAAATACCTTTGACTTCCTTGACTCATAAGTCAACATATAGACTCATTTGTACAGGTTAGGGACCAAGTTTTGACCCTTGATCATTCACCAAATTATACTTGTGACCCTCGGGATTTGACTAAAACTTTACACAAATCCGGATTGTGAAAGTCCTCGTCTCCCGGTACCCGATCTTTAAAATGTCATAACTTTTAGCTCGTTTTGAGTCACGGGCTCTACCTTATACCAAATTAAAGCTAGAAAAACCCTCTATCACTATATTTAGTTTTCAAGACTTGGAACAAAAATCATTTTTCCAAAATAGGCCAAATGTTTCTGCCTAAAAATGACTATACCAAAAACACGCTTAGACTCGATTCCAAGACTTCTAACCAACACTAAACATCATCCTAAGACTTCCCAAACATATCCTAACATCAAACTTCCATCCTACCCCTATTGATCAACCAATCTCAATATCAAAATCAAAGAAAAATACACATGCAAGTAGTAACACCTATATGAATCTTTCTAAAACAACAAACCAAACACAATAATAACATGCATATTCATCAACCACCATGGCTCCCCCAAACACCCCTTTGCCGTGGGGTTTGGGTGACCAAATCACCACAACCAAATTAATTTTGGTGGGTTTTCATGGTGTTTATACTTCCATAACACTCAAAGTAAACATGCATTAGCTCAAATAGCCACAAAAACGAATTTTGGATCATATGAAAAATCTTGAAAAATTTTTATCAATGCATGTTGGATTTGATTACATGAATAGGTGGGTAATGACCAAACTAAGCGTGGTCTAACCTTAGATTTTTGAAAAATCAAGTAGAAAAGATTTTTGGTGGATTTTTGTGTGTTTGAGGGTGTGCCGTGAGTTTGAGAGAGACAAGGGGAGGGAGTGTTTGATTTTTCTTGTAAATGTTTGTGTGTGTTTGTGTGTTTGTCCACTTTGCCCCCTTTTGTTAGTTAGGAGGGACCTTGTTGCAATTTCTAGTTTCTTTTGTCCTTAAATAGAAAACAACCTCAAAACTTTGCGGGTTTGACTCAATTGTCAATTTTGAAAATTTTACGGGAGTCGGAAATCTTCCCGAATGCTCCAAAATATTTTTGGGATACTTTAAATGTACTTGGAAGGCTATAAAACTCACACGACTCAACTTAACACGAACCGTAAATAAAATTCTCGAGAAATTACATTATCGATAAATCGTCAAAAATTATATAAAATTGGGCATCCCTCGGGATCGTAATCGTCATCGTCCTTCTCAAAACGTCAAACGTAAAAATTATAACCTCGAACATCGGCTCTAACCAAAATACTTATAATTATAAAAATTAAAATTTATCAAAAATTTCAAAAATTAGCGTAATTTAGGGTATCGTTAATGACCTCGATTCTAGGGTGTCACACCGGGTCCATATCAATAAGCATACAATCGAGACCGATTGTGTTCTATTTTTATTAAGACTAGCATGTTATCTCCCTCGCGGGTTTATAAAACATTTAATAAAACATTTAAAAGAGTGCGAGGCTATGAACTCACGTTTGTTGGGAAAGGCGGGTTATCGGCAGTTAGGTTGTACGGTGCGTGCCTCGATCACGGAAAACATAAACAAATAATACCTGATCTTAGACTATGTCGAATAATATTTATAAAAAGTTGTTATGTATATGTAATGATTTCATAGACATGATGATCAAGTTGGATTTTATCAACTTATACAACATTATTAGTTGTTAAGTATATTGTTAACTTAGCCTAATTATACTTGTTTTAGCCCATGTATATGTTATGGCCCAATATGCCCATTAAGAGTCCAATATGTTTTTATTAGTCCATTTATTCATTTAGGACCAGGCTTATACTCATATGTTGGTCCCATGTGGTTTGAGCCCATGAGTAAGTCCAAGCATGCTAAGCCAAACTAGTTGGACCTAGTGGTCCAACAAGGCAATTTTGGTCCATTATGTGTCCATATGTTACAAAGCTCGGGTTTGTCGATTTTTACTTGTTAGATGTGTTTACATATCAGTATATGTTTTATAAAAATGTTACATTAGACGGGTCCAACCATCTAAGTTTTATTTGGCGAAAACGCCATCCTTTCGGTTTTAGCCGAAAAGACGTAAAAATCATATGTATAGTTTGTAGTTAGAAAACCGTTTGAGTTTTATTTTTATAAAATGTGATACTTATTTATTTTAGTATATAAACATATTTTATAATAGTTTTTAACATTATCTACTTTTATATACTTATTTTTGTTATGAAATGTAGAGACCGAGAAATTGAGGAGGAAGAAGATGATTCTTATTGAGTAGTAGTGAAATGAGTACAAAGAATCTCATATTTATATAGGTATTATAATGTAACATCCCTAGTAATTTAAGACTAATAATTACCCATTTAAAGGGGCATATTCATATATCTTAAATGTATTTATAACACTCCTCCTTGAATATTCACTGTTTGTTATACATCATCATCTGCCTCGTTAAAAACCTTATCAAGAAAAAACACAATGTGCTAAAAACTTGATGAAGGGAAAAATAGTGCAGTGCGTATAATGCTCCTCCTCAAATTAATGTATATCTTTCAAGCCTCAAATGACGGTCTTCGAAACATGTTGCTAAAATATCTTGTGTTGGCAAACACTTTGTAATAAAATCCACTAGATCATTGATGTTCAAGGTTATGTCCTACAAAGATGAAAAGATATATTCCAAACCAATGTCAAATACATTGGTTAGAAAATTCATATTGCTAATATAAATATTAAAAAAAAGAAATATACAATTTTGTGACGCATATTGATTGCAAAATAGACATCAAAACTTTATTTGCACTTTTGGTACTTGAGGACCAAAAATATTTCTTTGAAATATATGCAAAAACAAGATAATATGCATCCAAATGAATTTTGATTGATATAAGAGTTCATTCTGTTTGATCAAATAAGTTATTTATTACTTTATCAATGCTTCCATACGTTGAAATTGCTAGACATGCTTGACGCATTTTGGATCGTTCATGAAATATTAGAGCTCTAATAAAACGTATATAAGACAAACTAAATACTTTTTAGATTGACTTTCTCATATAATATCAATAATATATTTATATCCACCTCTAGACAATATGATTCTTAATATTCGATTTCATGCTTTTGTGAATTTATTTATTCCAAATTCATGTCTTAAAGCATGTAACTTTAGAGCTCTTAATTCGATTGGGAACATAACCAGTGTATATCCAATTGCTTTTCCCCATTCATGTGTATGGACTTCTTGTCCTAATACTTCTCTTATTCTCAAGTGACTGCATCTTTTCACGATGGTCAATAATTTTGTTGAGCTCACTTTTGAATAATAAGTCATTCATGATCCTCACTATGCATATAATAATCGCTATATTGTATGTAAACAAATTATTGACGTCATTTTGTTTCGATTTCATATGATTCTAGACATGATAAAATTTATTGAGATCTCATTGGTTATTTAATGTTCTTTTAAGAACCTTTATGTCTAGTGTCTCTTTGTGAGACTATCATGGGGTCTTTTATACCTCGAATGACCATCTTGTTTTTATGCTCCACAGTTTACATCGACGATTTTATTTGAAATCGATTAGCCTAGCATTATTGAGGCATGTCATAATTAAGTAGTGTCCTTGAGGGATAAAGTAGGAGCATGAGTAGCTGAAACTTTGTTATTTGGCCAATGTATATGTATGGCTATTAGATTATCATTTAATAAGAAATTCATAAAGTTTCTATCAAGGATCAATAAAAGATGGTAATCCATTCTGAATTTGTAGCTACTTATCTCCTCCTGAAGGAATTACCCCTTCGTTTATATCCCGTAAATTTTCTTTTAGGTGGAGTAATGGACAAAAAATGGGATAGGTTTGGTTTATAACCAAAACCAATTATGAAATAGAGGAATTATAATAATATATTGGCATGATGCTAATTTTGATTTTTGTGTATATGATAGTATGACCTCATACAATAACACAATATTTTCTCTCATTATTATTGAATAATTTAGAAGTAATTCATCTCATATTCACAACGAATTACTTACTCTGGAATGTTATGCTCGCATTTTAATATGTCGAGCTATTAATCATGCAAACATGAAGTTGCAATTTTTATTACCATTTAGACGATGCATCAATTTATAGAATTCTAAATGGTTGATACAATGGACATGTATGCAAACGTATATCCACTTGTTTTCTTTCTAGAAAATTGAGTGATTGAGTCGCCAATCTAGTTGGTAGATGAATAATCAACTTCTTTTGAGAGATAAAACATTAGATTGAAGAATCTAATCAATTTATAGTTTTCACATCATTAATGACTCGTGATGGTATAACGAGTCATGCCAAAAAGATTATAATTATAGGCCATAAACTTATGTTATGGATAGTGATAATATTTCACTAATTTATCTGTAATGTATGTTGAGGAAAATGCAATGTAATGCATAATTTATATAAAATATCATTCCTCGTGACAATTTTTTATTTTATTTAAGAGCAACAATGTGTTAGCATAGATCCTTACATCTATGAATATAGTGTGTAAAATTTTTGACACACTTGTATTTTTCATACATCGCATTGCATTTTGCATAAGTCATATCTTTGTCTGCTCCTTTTTATTTTTCCACTATCAATGGTTTGTCATTTTTATATTACTTCGACCATACCCTTTACCATGATAAGCGGTCTTTAAAAAGTTATTATCTTATTATCACATTCACTTGAGGGAACGAATAGCTTGATGTTTTTTTCTATTATCACATTCTCATGAGAGAATAAAGATCTTTAAGTTGATCATTTCATCACATTCATTTGAAGGAATGAAGTCTTTATGTTGATCAGTTCATCACATTCACTTGAGGGAATGAAGATCTTCATTTTGATCATTTCATCATATTCACTTGAGGAAATGAAAATTTATACATCGATTATTATATTATCACATTCACATGAGAAAATAGATACCTTTTAGAACTCATTATTTTCTTGTCTATTAAAAAGAGATGAACATGAATAAAAAGACATGAACAAGACTAAAAAGTCTTTGGGTTATTGCTACTATATGAGCAAGTTGTAAAAATTATAATTGACAATGTCTAATTAAAATGATTTTGATAAAATCATACCATTATTTAAAAAAAATACTACATGATTTGAAAATGCAAATAGATAATAACGCATGTAGAATATTAAAAAAACACTACTGAACAAGTAGTGAAACATTTTTTTTTCAATATGACAGTATTATTATAGGATTTATTTACTTAAATGACTCGCGTATTAAAGACAAATGTAATTCATATCATTTACTCTATAGTTGGCAAATAGTTTTATATACAATGATGAGAAAGTTGTATCATATGTATAAATTAGAATAATTTATAAACAAATGATATCACAATACACAATAATGCATTCTTTTAATTAATATCCCGATTTTCTTTTAGCCAAAACTGATATACTTTAGACAAAGAATTGAGACGATGTTACTAATTATTTTTAGGGATCATAATAGAGCTTTTAGGTTCTTTAAGATCGTTAGTCACAACTTGATTTTATATTATTGTGATGTTGTTGATGGAATCTTAATTGAACTTAAGGTTCACAATATAATAAGGGTTAAAGCCATAAATTACCAACGAACTTTGCTTTTTTTCTCGATATTACAAATAATGAACATAAAATACTTATCTAACCATCAAACTTTATGTTTATTTATAATATTACCTATTAACCGTTTTTAATAGGTAAAAAGGCATTTATGACCGACACGTCACTTGCTTTAGCAGGTCATTTTAAGTTTAGCTATATTTAACTTTGGGTTAAAGCTATAAATTACCAACGAACTTTACTTTTTTTTCTCGAGTTAAAAATAATTAACATAAAGTACGCTACCCCTCTCTCTCTCTCTCTCTCTCTCTCTCTCTCTCTCTCTCTCTCTCTCTTGACATTTCAATCAACTTTCTCTATTGATTCCAATTATGTTTCCTTTATCCTTTTCTTATTGTCAGCCAGCATGTCGTCGGAAAACAACCATTATCCGGAAACCACCACTATACGACCCACCACCAGAAACTAGTTTGTAAACTGGTTAGATATAATGGTAAACCGGTTATATCAGGTGGTAAACCGGTTAGATCCGATGGTTACACGGTTAGATCTGATGGTTACCCGGTTAAATACGGTGGTTACCCTGTTAGATCCGGTTATTACCCTGTTAGATCCAAGTGAAAACACATAACGTGGTGCGGCCACTGTAACGTGGTCGGGGTTGTTGGAAGAGTATGCTGTGATGGTTTTGTTTGAGATGGGTTTTCAGAGTATGATTGATCTGAGTGAGTATGATCGATCTAGGTATGATGTGAACAAAGTCAAGAAAAAATCAACGAAAGTCAACGACACGTGGGCAAAAAAAAATGACGTGGAATATAACAATTTTACGTTACTAATAATAGCCGGTTCCAACAAGTTTCAATGGTGATATTATAAATAAACATAAAGTTAAATAGCTAGATAAGTATTTTATGTTCATTATTTGTAATATCGAGAAAAAAAGTAAAGTTCGTTGGTAATTTATGTCTTTAACCCATATAATAACAATAACAATGAGGTTATTTTATCATGATGCACGTAAGAAAATTGTCATAAAACTTGAGGTTATTTAAAATATATTACAATACTTAGAACTTGAGGTTCAAATTATTATATTTATATTTTTTCAAAATTAATTCTTGAAGTTTAGATCATTTTAAAAAAATCATATGATGAAAAATTAAAATAAACATAACATGAGGTTATGTTTATTAATTGTGTATAAAATTGTAAGCGAACTTGGAGTTCTACATTTTTTTGGAAATTATTTTATTTGTGATTCAGTCGAATCGTATAGAACATGGGGTTCTTTGAAAAACTCAATCATAACATGAGGTTATGATGTTTCGACTTTAAAAGGCTCATAAGAGACGAAGTCCTTAATTAAATGTATATTTTAGTGTTATATTGTATCGTTTTGCAAGAATCATGATTAAAACAATAATTGAGGTTATTGTATTTTAATTATATTCATCATAGTATAACTTGAAAATATAGTAAATTCGTGTAATCACAACATGAGGTTATGATACATTTTGATTCCCTTTTTTTATAATGAATTGCAATAGAACTTGAGATTCGTACTTTCTTTTATTATATAACATGTCGTTATATTATTTTGATTCGTTTCTTGTAAGCACAATAAAATTCTTATTGTTCTTGTAAACTACAATAGAGTTTTATTCAAATAGGAACAATACTAAATAGAGTTTAAAAGTTTAGAGGAAAAAATATCATTTAATAAGAATTATACACATTAAAAGTCTTTGTTCAAAAATGATATTTCAGTTATATTCAAATATGTGTAACCACACAACTTGTTAAATGATATTTATGTTTTGGTTCAATGATATTTAAGTTAGTTACTTCTTTTAGTTTCTCAAAATATATTAAAAGACTTTTAGAATATGTCAATTAAGTTCAATTATATGAATAACAAAAAAACGTTAAATACGAATTAAAAAAAAATATTATAGATATTTATTACATGAGAAAATAAATTGCACAAATATTACATGAGAAACAAGTTGCATAAAAAAATTTTGTGATTAAGATTTTCTAAGTGCATTTTTGTTCTTTAACAAAAACAAAAATTTGATGTAGAAGTTATTAACATTTTCTAATGTATCATACATAAACAAATGCCACTTGAAACATTAGTTTTATTAAGCTATCAAAATGCAACAAAAATATAAGACAATGAAAGAATAATATATAGCACAAATGACTATAATTAAACAATAA
Source organism: Glebionis coronaria (assembly GCA_025667525.1). Lineage (NCBI taxonomy): Eukaryota > Viridiplantae > Streptophyta > Magnoliopsida > Asterales > Asteraceae > Glebionis > Glebionis coronaria. Next base: position 90,516,197 of record CM046875.1, on the reverse strand, counting down.
AAAGAATAAAGATGATAGAACTTGAGGTTCTATAAAATTACATAACAATTATAAGATGATAGAACTTGAGGTTTTTATTATTAATTTTCTCTTTTTTATAAAATAAAATAACACGAGGTTATGATATTGAATCATACTAGAACATGAGGTTTTTAGTATTTGTATATTTTTTTCTTTTTACATAACATGAGATTATGTCATTTGATTTGTTTTCATGTAGCCACAACAGGATATGTGTTGTTCACATAAACTACAAGAGATTTCAATTGTAGAGAAAAAGATGAATAGCAAAATGAATTCTCTTTATGTAATCACAATAGAACATGTAATGCTCATGTATATTACAATAGAGATATATTAAGAATCTTCTACCTAGTTTTGCTTAGAGCAAAAATTGTGCCGATAACGTGTTATGAAATGTAGAGACCAAGAAATTGAGGAGGAAGAAGATGATTCTTATTGAGTAGTAGTGAAATGAGTACAAAGAATCTCATATTTATATAGGTAGTATAATGTAACATCCCTAGTAATTTAAGACTAATAATTACCCATTCAAAGGGGCATATTCATATATCTTAAATGTATTTATAACAATTTTATATATTAATTTACTTCAAGTGGCCTTTTAATATTATATAACTTTGTGTAAAATCTGATGTTAAAAGTCAAGTTCACCATTTTTATTATATCTTGAGTTCTACAAGGAGTTAGAACCCCAAAATTTTACTGCATAAACTACATGATATGTGCTACAAATAACTCTACTATGGCTCCTGCTCAAACAGCCTCTAAGGATCAGTAATAATTCGTCCAAAATAGACCAGTCAGATTAGTACCTCAAAAGTGTTTTGGCCATATCTTGCTCATTTTTAACATTCCATTTTGTGGACAATTCACCACTTATGTAAAAATCATTTATCTATCATTATATAAAATAATCTAATCCATTTAACAAGTAAAAATATTGAAAGTTACTGTTTATTACAGCCTACATAACTAGTTAAGATTTTATCAACTTTTACTTGTAGTTTTAGCCTTTTTAACCTAATCTAGTGACACAAAATCTCCATGCAATATATTGATCATCATTTATCACCATCATACATATAAATTTTGAAGAAAATAGATGAATACATTTACAAAATTAATAGGATGATAGAAAGAAACAATCTTTATACCAACCAGTATGATGAAAAAGATGAGATTTTGGATGAACAAGGCTTGATCTTGTTACCAAATCTTTAACTTAGCAAGACAACTTTTTGAAATCTTCCAATGTATGATCACCTTCTTGGAAATCAGCCCTAAGACTCCATGAAAACTTCTTTTCACAAGTAGCAATCACCTCCAAACAACCTCCTTTTAAGTAGCTATCAACATATGTTGATTATAGCTTAAGTTTATGGTTAAAATTTGATGAAGATGGGTGTATGGTGATGGTGGTGGACGGCACAAAGAGGGAGAGGGAGAGAGATTTGGGAAACTTTCTTGTTAAGCTTGCATGTGTGTGAGATGTGTGAGAGAAAATGAGGGTTTTGTATCTTGCATGTTATGCGACAAGTGTCTCTAGCAAGCTTAAAAATTTGACAACAAAGGGTGTGGTGCCCTTGTTCCTATTAGGGGTGGGACAAGTGTTGAACTTGTCTCATCCCTAATAATTTACGTGTACTCCTCGATTCTAGTTTCCTCGATTTACGTGCCCTCAGGTCGATTTACGAACAACTTTTTTGCAAATTATGAAACTACGGCACAAAACGATTCTAATAAAAATTGTCTCATAAAAATGGAGCACAAAAGCGTAAATACGTAAACCTAGGGTTCCCGGTTTCTTCGTAAAAGACGTTAAATTAGGCACGTAAGCCCTAGTTTCATCCCGTAAATATGTGAGTTCATGTACCAACACAAATATAATATACGAGAATAAATTTACTACCTGAAAATGTCAGACTGTCACAAAACGGAGTATGTAAACGTAAACACGTAACGTAGAGCTCTCCGGTTTAGACGTAGACGATGCCAATTTAAGACGTAAACCCTAATTTCTTCCCAAAAGTGAGTGAGTTCATAAACTAACAATAAAATAATGATTATAAATAATACTTGAGAAGAAAATAACGACCTCAAATTGACGGATTATCACAGCATTTCCCCCTAAAAAGGATCTTTGTCCTCAAAGATCGATTCATCTTACTACTCGCTGCTTATAGAGTCAAAGACATGTGGGCATTTTCTCCACATTCGGTCTTTTCGCTTAAGCGTAATTCATCATATTACGCGAGTTTGATCAAACATAACTATGGGAATACGATCATGCTTAAGTTGACTTAGTTTCTCTTTCCATGATGTCCATAGGTTTTCGATGAATGCAACTTTTCGCCGACCCAAACTTCATTAAGAAATAATCAGATTTTCACTTGATAGACATTTTATCAAATTTCATATACAGAACATATTTCATGCAGCCTTTGAAGTCCTAGGGTAGTCTAGCTTATATGCCTCTCGGACCAATTCTTTAGATTATCCTAATGGTCCCATACAACGGGGACTTGGCTTCCCATGATCTTTCAGATCATCAATTCACCTTTTCACGATGAAAATTCTCGGCATAACTTTGCTACCCATCCTGCAATTCAAGATCTATATTCATATTCACATAACCTCCTGTCCACAACCGGCAGTGAATAATCAGATTTCAACTTCCATAATCATTTCAGGTCTTGCGGGTCGGGTGCCTTCATCCCAACTCCCACCTACAGATGCTCTTAAACTTTTCTTTATATAGATCCTCGCAAGGTTCGGTTTCAATCCTAATGCGATAATTATCAATGATAACCTATCCAAAGGAAAGAGCTTATCATGTTCATTACCAAAGGTCAATCATACAAGCATAAAACAAGCCTTCTATTGTTTGTATCGTTCCTTCACCTTGTCCCTCGATTGGGGGTGGTAAGCAGTACTCATATCAAGATTCGTTCCCAATGACCTCTGAAGGAATCTCCAGAAATTCGATGCGAAGCGAGGATCTTGATAGAGATGATCGATACAGGCACACAATGCTTACACAATTCGTTAAATACAAATGAGCCAACTTATCCATCGAGAATCTATGATTAACGGGAATGAAATGAGTAGATTTGGTCTTCTGTCGACGATGACCCAAATCGAATCAAATCCAGATGATGTCCTTGGAAGGTTTGTGATAAAATCCATGGTGATTCTATCCTATTTCCAAACAGGAATAATAAGTTGTAGAAGCAATCCTGATGGATTTTGGTGTTCAGCCTTGACCTTCGCACAAGTTAGACATTTACTAACGTATGTGGCGATGTCGGCTTTCATGTTCGGCCTTCAGTACAACTTCTTCAGATAAAGATAGATGGAATGCATTGTGTACACCATGAATTTCTTGGGGTAACTCTAATTTATAAGCCACTGGACCAACTCTAGACAAAATCTTGAATGGTCCGATATAGTGGGGATTCAATTTCCCACGCTTTCCAAATCTTATGACGCCTTTCCATGGCGACACTTTCAACATCACATGGTCCCCCACTTCAAACTCCATCGTTTTCTGGCGCACATCCGCGTAACTTTTCTGTCTACTTTGGGCTGTCAACAACCATTTCTTAATCTGAACTATCATCTCCGTAGTCTCCCGAATCAATTCCGGTCCGGTGAGCTGGGTATCTTCAACTTCACTCCAACATATAGGATATCTACACTTTCTACCATATAAAGCTTCGAACGGTGTAGCCTTAATACTAGCATGATAACTGTTATTATATGAAAATTCTGCCAATGGCAAATGTTTATCCTTCTTACAAGCATCGGCTATTTCTGAGTTGCTCGGGAAAATTATTATGCACGGTCATTACTAAGGAACACATCCTAATTGGTTCTTTACCCTTTCCACATAATGCGTCAGCAACTCCATTCACCTTCCCCAATGAAATAAATATCATGACCATAATCACTCAGAAACTCAAACTATTTACACGGCTTCATGTTTAGCCCTTTCTGATCCAAAATATTTTGTAGGCATTTGCGTTTGGTGAATACCGTACACTTAATGCCACACAAATAATGTTTCCATAGTTGAAGAGCAAAAACTACCGCTCCAAATTCCACGTCATGGGTTATATCGTTTCCTCAATTCCTCCTAGGTTGTCTTGAGGTATACACAAACATCTACTCCTAAGGGAGTTTAGTTAAATAATCTGGGTATGAGGGAATAATTCCTTAATAATCCTTCGATAAACATTTGTCAAACCCAAACATCTTCGCACTTCCTTTATGGTATAACCCAAAGCCTTAATGGCTTCGATCTTTGATGATTCAACATAGATTCCACTACTATGAATTACACGGTCAAATAATGTAAAGGATCAAGCCTTAAATCACATGATAAATACTCAGGGTACAGGTTTTCGCTTCTCGGCTAGCTTAGGATAGTCTACAAATTATTACTAAGCTCCTACTTATTCTTAGAAACAAGCAAATGGTCCCCGATAATAACAAGCATGAATTTAAAGAGATACGACTTACACACACGATTCATCAAATTCATGAATGCCACCTGTGCATTGCTTAATCCAAACAACATCACATGAAACTCATAATGTTCATTACGAGTTATGGATGTAGTGATTGGAATAGATAATCTTCTTTGCGGACGCGAATTTGATGATAACCATGCCGTAGATCAAATCTTTCATCTTGGGTAATGGATAACAATTTTGATCGTCAATTTATTCAGTTCACGGTAATCAATAAATATATGGAATGATAATACTGTAGCTCTCCATGATGACGAGCTCGGTAGAATAAAAGCTTTCTCCGACAACTCTTTTAGTTGCACGATAACTCTTTTGATTCAGATGGTGCTGACGTATGGTGCACATGCCACAGGTTCGGTACCGGAAATATAATCAATATGAAATTCAACTTGCCTTAATGGCGAAAGTCTAGGTAATTCATCAGCAATTACCTTAGAAAGTCTTAGATAACAGGAACATTTTCTTATTTAATTCACCTTAGGTTCTTTCTAGATCGCTAGATCTATGACTAGTTCACAATCATTCATGGTATAAATTCAAGCCCAAATACAGGATACGGTCACCCATCGGGAATTATTTAGATCACCTTTGATAATCTACATCTAATCTTTTAGGAGAATTCTACTCGTGTTCCCATCAATTAAGACAATGACATCATGTCATAATCAACCAATCCATCCTAATGGCACTACCAACTTTCCAGTTTCATTACTGTTGATAAGACGAGAACTTCTTAAAGGACTAAGAATAGCTCGTAACCCTTCACAAATCAAGGATATATGGAGACATAGCTAATATTCAAAGAGTAAGGTTAGCGCGTGATTTACGCGAGATAATGTCAAATCAGATAAAGACGAAAATATTAACGAATATGGATATATTCCATGTTTTCATGATTTGTTTACGCACCCGAAAGCACCTAGGATCTTCACCCATGTCATTCAAATGGAATCTAATTTAAAAGAAATGATAGGAACGTCGATACACCCAGTCGGGTGTCAACACTCGATAATTAGAAATTTTTTCCAAAAAATCTTAATATGAAAGAAATGAACAAGAAGTGGATGTCAATTGTCAAATAAGACAATATCCACAGATGAGTAATTTTGATTCTGAAAAATGGTACGGGCACATATGTAGGTGTCCCTAACAATATGTCCCTATTTTGCACTTCTTGCAGATCTCATAAAAACTTAATCTTTCACAATTAGAAAGAAAAATGTAGTGTTTATTAACAATTTCATGGTGACTACTAATCAGCGTTGCATGGTCCCTTCCAAATTGTACGTAGGCGCGCAACTATGTATAATTTAGGATTAACGAAGCAATACTCAGTTCGTCAAAATTTTGTCATCATGTTTAAAATATATATTCATGTTTAATTATGAAATAAAAATAAAAATGATTTTTACCGAAATGTTCATCACTATGAAAGCATTTCCATTTATAAGATGTTTAATAAAAACTTTATTTCGATAGTAATTACTTAATAGTACCGATTTAAATAACTCATATGAAAATAAGAATTTCATATTTTCCCCAGATGGTATTGTATTACTTATAAAAACAATGAGTGATCTACAAAAGAGTGATGAAGAGTTGTTCACCCAGAACTAATTACAAGATTTCCCGCGTAACTCAAGGTGAGTCTATAGCGTCGCTCTTTACTATCTTTTAAATGATTTTACCCGCGGGGGGATACAAGTTATTTAAAATAAATGGAACACAAGTCATGAATGATTGTTTGGAACCAAATGTTTGCCATGATTGTATTAAGTACTAGTTGCTAAAGGCCCTAATCTCATGAACCGTTAACTATTGTCTTGCCCTTGTGTGGGTTGGAAATAGCCGCTTATACAATTGATAGTACTATTGGGTTGACCACCCTATCCGAGACGAGAGCTAGTACGTTGAGTACCCTCTGCGGACGGATAAATTGTGATAATAAATAAGGTATAATTGCAACGATACCTTAAGAGGGGCACTGGTTTCACTTTGGTCACACAGGCAATTTGGCACGGGTGATCATCTAAGGGGTCGGTGTCATGAGCTTAAATCCAATCACTAAGTTTCGCTGTGATATGAAATACTTGAATAATAGATTGTATGTGTTACAATGCTATTGGATGATGATGATTGGTTTTTAATACTTGTGTTCAACTTATGATTTGATAAACCTATAGATTCGCTCAACCGTTGTGTTGACAATTTTAAGCATGTGTTTCAAGTAATCAAGATTGATAGCAGCGGAGCATGCATGGAGGGAGTTGGTGCTTAATTGGTCTAAAACTATGGATTTCCTTCCCTTTTTATCAACTATTTATTGTCATGTCTTGGTAAAAATATTGTTGTGTTTGGTTAAGATCTTTGGGGACAAGTAACACTACTATGATGAAAACTTTATTTTTGGGTTGGAAATGTTTTAGACAATGATTGTAAATATTCTTTTATGTTTATTTTAAACCTCTCTTTTGAGGTCGTTTTCTATTATTGTGAGTGATGTGCTATGAAGTAACGCCCAAAGTGGTATTCCGCTGCCTGGTAATTTGGGGGTGTTATAGATCTTCTTTAAACAAGCGAGTCCCCAATGACCATGTCTTGAGAATGATAGGAGTTTTGAGAATCAACCAAGGGCCACCTTCCAAAAGAGCCTCTTCACCAGCTTATGAATCAAACTTGAAGAAGAAAAAATCCTTATTATTCATCACAGTTCGTTTTTAACCCATGTTTACCCCAATTTTTTTTAGCAAAATAATCAACAACTGGATACGCCAATCTATGACCGAGAAAATAACCATACAAGGTATATTCAAAACGAGAACCAACCTTTTGGACCACTCTTCGAGGAACATAAACATTAACCCCTTCGAAAACAGGATCAGCCATAATAGAAGTCTCATTATTGATATCCACAGACTCAATAATAGGCTCGTCATTCATTTTAAATATTAGTTGAATATGATATTAATCTAACAATTAAACAAAAAGATACTTATACAATGTATTCTAAAAATCAAACAAATTTCTGTCATCAAAACTCAAAAAATATATCACAAGTGACGTAAACATAAAAGTCAAACCATAAAGTGTTTATCCACTTAAAATAAAACAAATTATTACAAACAGATATGAAAAGAATATCTAAAGCGATTTAAACACATTGTTTCAATTTTAAGATACTATTAAACTAAGAAGCTATGTATCATAAGTGATAAATTAAACTACAACAAATCTAAATTCAATTAAAACACTTCCAGCACCATCTTGCATGCGCCAATCGCCTATATCTTGTATCGACAATAAACACATATCTTGTGCTTTTCTATTGCTTTGAAAGGCACAAAAGTTATCTTCTAGCTAAAAGATATGAAAATATTAGAAAAAGACACAGGTGATAAGATATATAAAGCGGTGGAATATGACATGTGATATTAAAAGTTAAAAGATATAAATTTTTCCAAACATGTCATATAACAAATATAACTAATGATATTAGACATTAACTATTTTTATGAAATATCACAAGTGATATTAAACATGTCATATAACAAATATCACTCGTGATACTAGACATAACTATTATATGATATATATCACAAGTGATAAGCCCTATTCCATTTCCTTTTATGTTTACTGTGTAGGAACTTTCAGCTAAGGAAATATGGGATAACGCTCAAATCTAACATGTTTATATGAGCGTATTCGTGGTGTTTATGCATATATTTATGTGAGAATTATGAAGATATGATACTTAATGATGCTTATTTGTTATTGTAGGTTCATCAATGGTTACATCACGATAAATGAAGAAAAGACGTGAATTGGAGGTGAAAAGATGAACGAGACATTAAAGTGTAGCTCTCGTATGATAAATAATACAATAATAAAGAGTCTTGGAAAGTTTGTAAGAAAGAAAGGTGGAAGAAACAAAGAAGAAGGACTAGAAGGAAAAGTATGGAATATGGCTCAGTTGCCACCAGCAACACTTAGCTTGCCTCCAGCAAACCAACCTTCATTTGCCACCAACATCAAAGTAGAATTCAGTTGCCACCGGCAAGCAAGTCCGTGCCACCGGCAAATCCACCATCACTTGCCACCAACATTTCTCCTGCAGCCACTTTTCCAAGAAAACTTAGACCTTCCTATACCTCACCTTGCTCACCAAGTTCAGCCATAACTCCATTGTAACTCCTTCAAAGCTTTATTACACTCATCATTACTCACCTTTTTCTCCAAGAAAACTACTTGGTGGCCAAGTAGAATTCAAGTATAAATAAAACCTATGGGGTAATGTTTATACATCATCCCTTGAACTCAATCACCATCTTATAATCCATCATATTCTATGATTTTGGTATCACCCCTCACCCAAGTGGTGAGGGGTGGTGGAATTAGTAGCCATGTACATGTAATAAGCCACAGAAGAAGTAGGGAAGAAAACCACACAACATAAACAATTCAATCTCCAACAATCCTTATTCCCAAACACCCCAAAAGGCTCTATACTCGCACCAAGAGGTTGATGTCCAAGAAGGCTATGGGTAGGACGAATTGTATATTGGTTGTTCATTTGTGCAGAATCATTTGGATACTTTGTAGCTATAGATTCTAATGTTTGGTAACTTCTTCTTTATTATCCAATGTAGTTTATGTTCATGATTCATGGTGATTCTTGTGTTTAATGATATTGTGAATGTGTTGATGCTTGTATTGTTCATATGTAACTTGTGATATATGGATGTTTGGATATTATTAGTTCTTGTCATTGGATTATGGTGATAACATTATATTTGGTTGAATTGGAGCTTGTTCTTGTTTGTAAATTTGGTTAATCATTGTTGAGTCTATAATGTCGGAATTTATTCTCAATATGGTTGATTTCAATTTGTTAACCGACTAATGATCTGGTCTTGTGCTTTTGAAGATTGTGCAAGAGATTTAATAAACATAACAAGTAATGGTTTAATCTAGATTATAGGTCGAAAGGAGTCTTTTGAATATATTGTTTTAATCATCTTTCAAGTAAATGAAACTTATCAAATTGATAACACCAAGTCTATGGGTCGAAAGGATTCTTGTTGTTATGGTTTAGGCATAAGGTTCATGAGTGACCACTTGATTGAGACTTATGTATACTTGATTTATAAAGCACTAGTGTCTTATTATTGGTTCTATAGGTCGAAAGGATTGCCTTTAATATGTTTTCCAAACTATGCATCCATATGTCTATATGATCATTTGACTATACTTGTATGTTCTTGGTGTGCTAGTGCCTTTAACGATTCTCATGGTGGTGTGATCGTGACAATCATACTTACCATTGTTTCAAACAACTACACTTGAGTATAACCAAGTCCCATGGGACGACCTTGCCTTACCAACCTAATTGCAACATGACTAGAGTATACTTGCTCGAATTTGTGTTCCTAATTATTATCGGTAATTCTTGTTTATAAATTTAAAACTCAATGTGTGGAAAGATTGCATATCAAGTTTTTGGCTGCTTGTCTAGGATTTGTATTTGCAATTCTTTTTAAATATACCTAGTGTATCGAACGCATCAAGTTTTTGGCGCCGCTGCCGAGGACTTGCTAGTTCATACTCTTGAGTTTGTTTGTTTGTATCTTTTTTAGTTGGAATCGTTATCTTGTTTATTGCTTGCTTGCTTGTGTCCTTGTTTCTTGAATCGTTTGTGTTACCAATTTCTACATAACCCGAAAGAGTTGTTATACCCGATTTACCCGCATAGGGGGGACGAATTTCGCATAGGAGGAATTCGGTTGGTGGTTCATTACTCAATTGGAGGCTTTGAATTGCTCTAAATTCCGCTCTTAGTTTGTTGCTCTTGAATGATTGCTCTAGCCCTTGACAAAGGTTAGAGCACCCTTTGCTTATAACCTCTTAATTCTCATAAATTGCTTAAATGATCTTGGCACCAAATTCATGCTTTTAGTGTTGGGATTTCCTCTCTTGCGTTCTCAAATTGCTTGTTTCAATGATTGATTGCTAAATGTGTCCCAAAGTGCTTGTTTCAAAAACCCAAAAACCTTGTCCCAAATCACTCTAGTCTATGGCTAGAACTACTTGACCACATGAATTTTTGTGTATGTTTGTGTTTTGTGAGTTTGTGTCTTGTTATGTGTCATGTGTATAAGTTTTTTTATGTCTTTTGTGCTTGATTGTGTGCTTGTTTGCATTTCCCATTGTATGCATACTTTTAGTTCTTATTTTCCTAGTTTAAGGGGGCGTTTGGATTCATCATTTTCTAACGATTTTGATCACTACAAAAATTCTCCTTTAGTCAAAATAAATGGTATTTGATACCTTTAGTCATATTTTTTAAAATAAAAATTCAGAAAATTGTTTTGAAAAAGAAATGGTAAATCTAAGTAAAAGAAAATATAATTTTTTGTTGCACTGGAGCAGTTGCCACCGGCAACACACCCATGCCGGCCGGCAACTGACCCATTGTTTTCCCCATGCCACCGGCACCATGACCTTGCCGGTCGGCAAATGTCCCACTGTTTCTCCTTGCCGCCGGCAACACCCCCATGTCGGCCGGCAAGGTTGCCAGACCCCAAAAAAAAATTAATAAAAAAAAATTTGCGTTGCCAGCGGCAAATGCCCCTTGTCGGGAGGGAAATCACATTCTGTTATCACGTTGCCGGCGACAACTATGCCTTGCCGGTGGCAACTGGAATTTTTTGAAAAAAAAATAAAAAAATTTCTTTTTCTTTTTATCTTCTTTTATTTGAACTCGGCCTTCACCAAAACCATTCTTAGTTGTGTTTTACACTTGTTTAACATCCGTTAATCGAGTTTTGAACCAATTATTAGTAAAGTTTATATCCCACCTAACCGCCCCGTTTTAATAATTTTGTGCCTTGTTTGTATTGTTATTCACTCCGGTTAATTCCTAAACCCCGTGGATAGAACCCGAAGTCTAGAAAACCATCCGGTTTAATAGATTTGGTACAAAACCTCTATTAGATGTTTTTGTTTCATTTAGTTAAAAAAAATAATTAAATAAAGTTTTATTTTAGATTTGTGAAATATGTTGGTGTTGAGAGTTTGTGTACATTTTATTGGTTGTGTTTAATAAAAATTTTTTTTTTAAGAAAACCATTGCTCGAAACTTATACTATTTGTTTCCCGGAAATTTTTGGGAGTAGTAAAATTTTTGAGTCATGATAAAAAAACAATAAAAAACGTCAACTAAATCGTATTCTTATTTCCTAAGACGTATCCTACTCGTTCCCTAAATATTTTTGCGAGTTGGAGAAGTTTTAGAGTAAGTTTTTGTGAACAAAAAAATAAAAATTAAAAAAATAAAAATATACAAACTCATAAGCATCTACTTGCTCTTAAATCTCATTTCTTTTAGTTGTTAAATTTTAGTTTTTAATCTTTCTTAGTATTTATATGGCACAAAATAAAGTAAGTTTTTCTCGTCTTTAAAATTATTAGTCATTTTTTATTATTATTGAAAAAAAAAATTTAGTTTTTCGTATTTTGTTTTTGTTGAGTCATGTTATGTTTGTAACTGTGTAGATTGTTTCTAATTGTCATATGTGTGATGCTTATAGATTCATAATGTTTGTTCTTGTTTGTGTTAATTGTCTTGTGTGTGTTTCATTTTGTTTGCATGTGTGCTTGTTTGTGTTTGTTTAAGTTCATGTGGTTCATGTATGAACTTTGTGGGTGTGTTTGCTGGAAACCCTCACGAGACTATAACTTGTCCAGTCAGGATACCGAGGGGTTTAAAGGCTTGTTGCATACGCTAAATACAATCGTGTTGCCTACGAAAGTGTGCTTAATAAATTTACGTGTTTTGTAGTTTAGTTTGTTTTGCAGGATCAATAAAGCTTATGGAGGATAGATTGATTATGTTGAAGGATTGTATGTGTATACGCTCATTGGAGATGAAATCGCTTGATATTCCTTACTTGGCATCTTATTATATAGAGATCAATTGTAATTTCTTAGCCCGAGAAGTTTCATTTCTCTAGAACTTTTTATTATTTTCCTAAATATTCATGCTTTGAAGTTTATTTTTAATATTGAGTCTAATCCAAAACTTAAGTGTGAGGGGAAATAAATGGGAGAATGAAACTAAATTTTAGTATCTAAAATTTTTGGGCTATTATAAAAAAAGAAAAAAAATGAAAAAAAGAGGAGAGTTTGTACACTTGTTTGCCCTTAGGATTTAAATGCTTTCACATGTTTATTTGTAAATATGTTTCAATAATCATTCACATGGTGTAAAAAAATATTAAAAAAATAAAGGAAAAAGTTATAAAAAAAAGAGGGAAAGTTGTATACTTGTTTGCCCTTAGGATTTAAATGTTTTCACACATTTGTATGTAGATATATTTCAATAATCATCCACATGGTGTAAAAAAAATAAAAATAATAAAAAAAATAAGTTATAGTGAGATCACACTTGTGTGATATAAGTGTATATACGTGACAAAGAGGCAACCTTAGGAATAAACCCAAATAGCCTTTCCATTTTTCTTTTTAGCTAGTTGCATCGATTAGCTAACCACCCATATTAACCCTCTTGTTAGCACTCTTGTTTAGTGCTAGATACCCTTAGAACACCCGTCGAGCCATTCTTTTCATTTTTGTTATGTCCAATAAAAAGAAAAAAATATCTAACCTTAAACCTTAGCCTAACCCTTGTCGAAGTCTAAATGGTGGGTTGCTAGTTGCTTGGTATGGTGGATCGTTTTTGATGATTATTAGTTGCCATACTTTGCTATGTGTGTGTGCCATTTCAACAAAGATGAAGTATGCCGCTTCTTATTTGTATTTTTTGTGGTGTGTGCTTAAGCGAAGTGTAAGGGGAGCATGTGATGTGTGTTGAAATAAAAAAAATAAAAAAAAAGGAGGATGAGAAAAGTGAAAAAGAAAGAAAAAGAATAAGTCATCAAAAAAAACTAACAAGAAAAAGTGATGACAAAAATAGCCAATGAGCTATATTATGAAGATGAAGGAAGACGAAGTATGTTTAGATATCGATTAGCCAATGTGCTAAGACGTGATATGTATATATGTTGAATAAAGCTCGTAGCTATGATCATTTTTGGGCTTGTGATATGTCCGGTAACTAGCAACATGGGACTTAGACTTTTAACTTGTATATTCGTGACACCTCTTATAAATATCTCATGTCTTATCCATACCCATTAACCCAAATCCTTAGCCTTAACCCAATAAAAGTACTCTTTAGATGTGTACACTTGATGCTCATGTCATTCGGTTTAGTCTTGTTTGTACTTTGTAGAATTTCTTTTATTTTTCTAAACCATTTTATGCACCATGTGGTAAATATTTTTCTTTATTTGTTTGAGGACAATCAACCTCTTAAGTGTGAGGGGGTTTGCACATTCGGCGATTTCGTATATATATATATATATATATATATATATATATATATATATATATATATATATATATATATATATATATATATATATATATATATATATATATATATATATATATATATATATATATATATATATATATATATATATATATATATATATATATATATATATATATATATATATATATATATATATATATATATATATATATATATATATATATATATATATAATCCCAAAAATATTTTCTTTTACTTGCTTGAGGACAAGCAACCTCTTAAGTGTGAGGGGGTTTGCACCTTTAGCCATTTCTTATAAAAACCAAAAAGATTTTCACTTTTTCATAGAATTTTAAAAAATTTCGTATCTTTTAGAACTTAGTCATTTTGTTTATAACCTTAGTTTATTTTATTTGCTTGAGGGCAAGCAAAGTTTTTCTTTTCCTTGCTCGAGGACGAGCATAAATTAATTGTGAGGGGATTTGATAACGCTCAAATCTAACATGTTTATATGCGCGTATTCGTGGTGTTTATGCATATATTTATGTGATTATTATGAACATATGATACTTAATGATGCTTATTTGTTATTGTAGGTTCATCAATGGTTACATCACGATAAATGAAGAAAATACGTGAATTGGAGGCGAAAAGATGAACGAGACATGAAAGTGTAGCTCTCGTATGATAAATAATACAATAATAAAGAGTCTTGGAAAGTTTGGAAGAAAGAAAGGTGGAAGAAACAAAGAAGAAGGACTAGAAGGAAAAGTATGGAAAATGGCTCAGTTGCCACCAGCAACACTTAGCTTGCCTCCATCAAACCAACCTTCATTTACCACCAACATCAAAGTAGCATTCAGTTGCCACCGGCAAGCAAGTCCGTGCCACCGGCAAATCCACCATCACTTGCCACCAACATTTCTCCTGCAGCCACTTTTCCAAGAACACGTAGACCCTTCCTATACCTCGCCTTGCTCACCAAGTTCAGCCATAACTCCATTGTAACTCCTTCAAAGCTTTATTACACTCATTATTACTCACCTTTTTCTCCAAGAAAACTACTTGGTGGCCAAGGAGAATTCAAGTATAAATAAAACCTATGGGGTAATGTTTATACATCGTCCCTTGAACTCATTCACCATCTTATAATCCATCATATTCTGAGATTTTGGTATCATCCCTCACCCAAGTGGTGAGGGGTGGTGGAATTAGTAGCCATGTACATGTAATAAGCCATGGAAGAAGTAGGGAAGAAAACCACACAACATAAGCAATTCAATCTCCAAAAATCCTTATTCCCAAACACCCCAAAAGGCTCTATACTCGCACCAAGAGGTTGATGTCCAAGAAGGCTATGGGTAGGACGAATTGTATATTGGTTGTTCATTTGGTTAGAATCATTTGGATACTTTGTAGCTATGGATTCTGATGTTTGGTAACTTCTTCTTTATTATCCAATGTAGTTTATGTTCATTATTCATGGTGATTCTTATGTTTACTGATATTGTGAATGTGTTGATGCTTGTATTGTTCATATGTAACTTGTGATATATGGATGTTTGGATATTATTAGTGCTTGTCATTGGATTATGGTGATAACATTATATTTGGTTGAATTGGAGCTTGTTCTTGTTTGTTAATTTGGTTAATCATTGTTGAGTCTATTATGTCAGAATTTATTCTCAATATGGTTGATTTGAATTCGTTAACCGACTAATGATTTGGTCTTGTACTTTTAAAGATTGTGTAAGAGATTTAATAAACATAACAAGTAATGGTTTAATCTAGATTATAGGTCGAAATGAGTCTTTTGAATATATTGTTTTAATCATCTTTCAAGTAAATGGAACTTATCAAATTGATAACTTAAAGTCTATGGGTCGAAAGGATTCTTGTTGTTATTGGTTTAGACATAAGGTTCATGAGTGAACACTTGATTGAGACTTATGTATACTTGATTTATAAAGCACTAGTGTCTTATTATTGGTTCTATAGGTCGAAAGGATTGCCTTTAATATGTTTTCCAAACTATGCATCCATATGTCTATATGATCATTTGACTATACTTGTATGTTATTGGTGTGCTAGTGCCTTTAATGATTCTCATGGTGGTGTGATCGTGACAATCATATTTACCATTGTTACAAACAACTACACTTAAGTATAACCAAGTCCTATGGGACGACCTTGACTTACCAACCTAATTGCAACATTACTAGAGTATACTTGCTCGAATTTGTGTTCCTAGTTATTATTTCTTGTTAAAATTTAAAACCCAATGTGTGTAAATATCGCATATCAATGTTTTTGGCTTCTTGTCTAGGATTGTATTTGCAATTCTTTTTAAATATACATAGTGTGTCGAAAGCATCAATATGAAAGAAGTAATACAACTCTCAACCCACTGTCGGATTCCCAGCTTATCATGAAGTTGTTCAAAGCCTTACAAATCTAAAGAATGAAGGAAATAACAGTGCGAGATCAGTCTCTGAGGCAATAAACACCGGTATTAGGTCTCTATTACCTCACTTGCTTAATGAAATTTCGGCAACCAAGCTTCCTGAGATATTATCGTCATGCCTTACTCAGCACATGCTAAAGCCGAGGTCTCTAGAAGTAAAGGAAAACATCCTTGATCTCTCTATGGTGAGCTAAATCAAGCCGTGAAGTTTGTTAATGAAAAATTTGAAGACTAAAACCGACAGGAGTCTAAAATCTTTGTTGTTCTATAAAAGGAATTCAAACAAACAACAAGAAGATCGATCGGTCAGGGCTGAACAATGTCGGGTCCACTTTGCCTTTGGAGAAGCCTTCCGAGATGAGATATGATTATAGGAGATCGTACCATGCGCGTGGAGCTTGTTTCAACTTATAAAGATCCTTCTTTAGCTTGTACACATGATTAGGATACTCTAGGTTCACAAATCCATTCGGCCGGATTACATAGACTTCTTCTCTTAATTCACCATTGAGAAATGTCGTCTTAACACCCATTTGATAGACGATCATGTTCATGTGACCAGCGTAAGCAAGGAATAGTCTGATTGCCTCCAATCTTGCAACAAGAGAAAAGGATTCTTCAAAATCAATACCCAATGATTGTTTGTAACCACGAGCCACCGGTTTTGCCTTGTTCTTTAATATACCACCCATCTCATCGAGTTTAATTTTTTCTACCTACAACAAAGTAATAACTTTTACGTTGTCGGGTAAAGGAACTAATACCCATACTTCGAGTCTTTGAAATTCATGAGTTCCTCTTGCATGGCTTCAATCCAACACGATTGTGTCATAGCTAGTTGCCATGTTTTGGGTTCAATCTCAGAGAGAAAGGCATCAAAGTAACAAAATAATGCGTTCTCTTGTAATTGATGGCGAGTAGAGACTGGTCTTTCAATGTCACCAATGACATTTCTGATTGGGTGATCCTTTGTCCACTTAGTGCTGTGTGTTTCAATCCGGTGTGGTCTAGAGTAAACAGTAGCATGATCTCCCCTAGTAGTAGACGTCCCGTTAGGGTTTTCGGGAATAGATATACCAAAATAAGTACGCTCTTGTACGTCAGCAAATTCTAAATTGTGATCGTTATGATCCTCTTCAACATCACTAGGAACAAGTGGGGGTGATGATTCTGGTGTAGTTTGTGAATTACTTGGGGATGGTGCATCCGGTTCATTAGTGAGCGTAGATGCATCGGATTGAGCTCCATTATCTTGAGCAAAACTATGGGAATTGGAGCTATCATTGTAGGTGCTGGAGCATCATCACTTGGGGGATCCAAAATTCATCAAACATCGGTTGAAATAACTTATCCCACTCGGGCCTTGTAGGTGGTGTAAATGATGGAGAAGTAGGATTATTGGGAACTAATCCAGAACTAATAATACCGGGTCCCATCTCATGAAGCGCGAGTTCAGAGCTGCGTTGCTCGAAAGCCATTGTTGTTAGCTCATCAAAGTCGACATCCACAGTTTATATAATCTTGCCAAGAAGACGGTTATAAATTCAGTAAGCTTTCTTTGCGGGTGAGTAACCAATGAAAATTTCTATATCAGCCTTCGGTTGAAGTTTTCCCAAATTCTCACTATTAATTGTCTGGTAACATAGTGCACCAAACACATGAAGAAATAATAAGTCGGTTTTTCGTTCATGAAGAAGCTCATACGGTGTTTTCCCATGGCGCTTACGAATGATAGAGCGGTTTTGGGTATAACACGCGGTTGCTATAGCTTCTACCTATATGAATAGTGGAGCATTTGCGTAAATCAACATAGTTCTAGCAGCTTCTATAAGTGTACGATTACGTCTTTCCACGACACCGTTTTGTTGTGGAGTGCGAGCAACTGATATTTCATGAGAAATGCCAACCTCTTCATAATAATTACGCAGAGTCTGATTGACAAACTCAGTTTCATTATCGGTACGAACACGGCGGATAGTAGCATTTAAACGCACCTAGATCATTTTGAAGAACTTGATAATGAAATTCGGTGCCTCATCCTTGGTGTGTAGGAATTTTACCCATGTAAACCTTGAAAATCATC
Organism: Glebionis coronaria; assembly: GCA_025667525.1. NCBI lineage: Eukaryota > Viridiplantae > Streptophyta > Magnoliopsida > Asterales > Asteraceae > Glebionis > Glebionis coronaria. The sequence goes on along the minus strand of CM046875.1, from coordinate 90,497,700 downwards.
CACAATAACGAGGATATATTTTTTACCACTCACACTTTAAGTACGCATTGGCCCATAAAGATCCATGTGCAAAAGATACAGTTTTTCCTGGTTGGTGTCTTCAACTTTGGTTTTGTAAGATTTCTTGGTGCTTTTCCCCAATGAACACGCAGAACATAAATGATCCTTGTTAAATTTGAACTTTGGAAGACCACGAACAAGTTCGTTTTTAGCCAAATGATTGATAGCATCAAAATTAAGGTGAGATAAACGTCGATGCCATAACCATGACTTAGTCTTTGATGCTTTGAAGAGAAGAGATACGGGAGAGGCGGACATCATGTTTTGTATGGTTATGTGTAGAGATTATCCCATCGAAATCCTTTTAACAAATAATTTCCTTCCAAATAACGGATGAAGCTGGTATGGTGTCGAAAAGCAACCTCAAGGTTTGAATCACAAAACTGTCCTACTGAGAATAAATTATTGCAGAGTCCTTCCACATAATACACACGAGAACTCGTAACATTCCCAATCTGATATTCACCATAACCCATGATCTTTTAAATGTGATCATTACCAAACTTAACCATTCCTAGAAACTTGCTGACAAAATTTTTGAGCATAGAGCGATCTCCGGTCATATGTTTTGAATTGTCGGAGTCCAAATACAAGAGGATGATTTGGACCACCTGAAAATATCAGCAGACAAAGACAATGTATCAGAATCTAATAGTTCCTCTATGTTAACAAGTACAGATAAAATTATCTTATATTTGCTACCATAAGGTTTCTTAGATTTCCAAATTTTCTTCCTAGTTGTCGGCTTAGATTCTAGTTGTCTAAGATCCTGAGGTATTTCTTCACTGGTAGGCACAGTTGTAACCTAGTTAAAGGGCCATGTTTCCATACTTTAGTGTTATTGTTCCTATTTAAAGGACGCTGAGACCTATCTTCAGTGGACGTATTCCTAGCTAAAGGGCACTTAGTTCCATTAATAGTGAAGGTCCTACCAGTGGGGCGCCACTGCCATCCAACTTGGGTATGGATTTTCCCAGTTGGTCTCCATTCAAGGTTGTTCCTAATGGCATACATTTCATTCACGTGATCAACAAGACATAAATCATGACGCTGAGAAAACATGCATTCATTACAATTCCAACATCTTTTAGAATTCATAATACGCTTAGGCTGTTGCACAACCGCATGGCCTTTAGGTTTAGCTACGTGATTCATTTTATTCAAATCTTAAATAACATTCCTAGAGTGAACTTCTACTTTCTTCTTCATTAATAATACACATATTTCTCTCCACTTTCTCTCTCTACCTTTCTCTCTCTAGAAACATCAACCTAGATCTAGATCTAGATCTCATGAACACAACAAAATAACCCAAAAACAAAACAAACCAAACTCTATTTCATCCCATGGCTCTGATATCAGTTATAAAATATTGTTAATCTTAGATCTAGAACTAGGTTGATGTTTCTAGAGAGAGAAAGGTAGAGAAAGAAAGTGGAGAGAAATATGTGTACTATTAATGAAATAATGAAAACAACCAACACCCTTTCCATCAAAGGAGAGGGTTTAAATATCCAAGTCCAAAGTGGACATGGGCCTCTAACCTAAGGACAATCCCATGGGTCGGGTTATACAAGTAAAGTTACTAACTTTCTAACTATGAGGTAATCACGTTTAATAATATTGTTGAAGTGATCGAGACTTCTAATATAGGTTAAAAACGTATTTCCAACAACAACAAAATCCTAAGTGTAGAGATACTTGATGAGTTGTCCTTTTATATTTGTCATAAAATGCCCGAAAACATGTTATTTCCTTTATTTTTGCAAATTGGAAGCACTTGGAGCATTTGGGATTTTTTTGGAGGTGTTTTTCAAGCCTTTTTAAGACTATGAAAGAAGTAAGGAAGAGGTCAAGTTAATATTGCACGGATCTTAAAGTCAAAAAGAAGGTTGTCAATAGGAGCTATAGATAACATCACACATTATGCTCGACGTCGTCGCTTCGACCCACCCTCCAAATACGTCACAGCTATAACCAGACGGTATCATGACATATCGATATTAGAATCCCACAAAAGATTTGATGGCCCGATGGCGCCGCATGTATAACCCAACGCCATCACAACCCATACTCTATATATAGAACCCCTTGTAAGCATACATTTCGTGTAGAATTTTAGGGTTAGCTTGGAGCAACCATTGTGGGCCGATTTTAGGGTTCTAAAATCCTAAGGATCTTCATTCTATCACCTATATCAATTGAAGAACAAGGTTTTATCCATTTTTATTAATCATGTTTATGTATATGATGATTATGTCTTATATTTTTTTCCTTTGCCGTGCTAGGCTAAGTTATATGTTGTTTATCTATGATTGCATGAAACCTATGATGTAATCTGTAACACCCCACTTGGATAAGTGGACCGTTACGTGTATTTATGGCGTTTCATCAAAGCATATAAGGTATATGTCTTAAAACATTAACTGACCATAAAGGAAATACCGAAATCAAACATCAGTAATCCAACATAAGCTCAAAACATGAAAAGTAAATATTGAAGGAAAGGACTAACAATGTCCAAATAAGCAAAGTAATGTAAGAAGTGCATAAAGTAAGAAGTTTGGATAGCTTCCATCCAAATGCACATGCTCTTAGAAACAATAAGAGCGTCCCGGTGTACCTGCCATTAGAAAATGAAAGGAACTACGGCTGAGCATGACGCCCGGTGAACGGATATAAAGCATGATAAGAAATATTGAAATGAAGCAGATAATAAAATGTTAAAGCTGTAAGACTGATAAGTAAAATTGCAGCGGAAATCTGTGTATAATCTGAAAAGTCCGATTTATAAATAGTAAAGCTGAACTGTTATCTGTTAAATCTGAAAACATGTATTTACAGTATTTTAATTTCCAAGAGCTTATATAGGTCATGTGCTATAATAAGTTCTGCATGAATACATGGAGGGGTGACCTCGTCATGCTGTATAGGGGTAACCTTTAATTAATGTGCTGGGTGGAGGGATCAACTCCAATGTGAAGGATGTAGAGCACACACCACAATCACTGGATAAGCTGTAAACTGATAACCTATGATGCATCCATACGCCCCGCTGATAATACTTATAAATGGCCAAGTTGAAATAAAAGGGACGCTGCGAGAAATCACTCCCCCGCAGAGAAGTCACGACACTGGTGCCTCAAGTGGCATGGTTACGGTACCTCCGTAACTAGTACATAACTGCTCATGCTTGTATATAAAGCTCAAGCAAATTTAACTTAGTTATTAAAATGGTTACTGATAAACTTAGAACATATACTGGGGAAAAAATTTAGCTGCAGACGGGAAATCCTAATCATACGTAGAAATGAAGTCCTTACTGAAGGATGGAAAATCCGTACCTCGTGTCCAGTAATGAAATAAGAATAAAAGCTGAAAGATCTACCCCGACTTCATGGTTACTACTTAAATAAGGGACGTAAAATGAGTTGACTGATATCGGTTTATTGTTACTGATCTTTACTGTTCCCAGTTTGATTTATTTTATACAGTACTGTTTGTATATAATCTGATAAGTTTTGACTGTTCATTAATATTACTGATTTAATGCACTCTGTATTCCTGACTACTGTGTATTGTATGTTCTGGTATTGCTATAAATAGTAACTCGTTATAATTAGAAAGTTTTCCTAAGTTAGAAAGATTTCTAATTTAGTGTCTTTAATATTAAATCATTAATAAAACATATGTTTTTAATAGAATAAAGAAATAAAGCTAGAATCAATTTAATTTTACTAATTAAATTAATAAAATCGGACAATATAATTAATTTATTAATAAAACTCATTTATAAAATGATTTAGCTAATTTAAATAATCTCGTGCATTTATTATTTTTCGCGATCCCGAAAACCCAAGTCGAAAACTCTCGTCGAGACACCCATGTCTCAAGCTAACCAAACCGGGCCCACTTCGTGGTCCCCCTGCTGACGTCACCCAGCAGTAGCCACTGGCCTAGTGCCAGTTGCTACTGCTCCTATTGTGGTTCCCACTGTTTTTGTTTCTGTTCCCACTATTTTTGTTTATGTTCCCACTGTTCTTGTATTGTTCCCACTGTTTGTACACCCAAACACCCCCTGCTGAGTCATTTTTTGCCACTGTTTATTAAACAAACACCCCTGCTGTGTTTTCTGGTTGTGGTTGTTCGAACAAAAGTACCACCGAGAACCTTAGTGGTCTCGGCTGTTTATTTTAAACCCCACCGAGAGCTCTATGCTCTCGGTCTTCGTGTAACCACATCACAACCTTACTGTTTTGTTTGTTTCGGGGCTGCGAGTCAGACTAAACCACCAAACACCCATATGTGGGTCACGGCTGGGCAGCAAAAACACCACCGAGACCTTATGGTCTCGGTTTCTTTTGTAAAATGAACACAATCCGACCCTGATTCTAATACTTATTACATGATTGAATCCAAACCCCATTGTTCTTGTTATACTAATTAGATTTCGTGAATAAAAAGGAGGATAAGGAATGATTTACCTTTTCATGATTAAGGATTGAGAGGTATACACGTAAGATCGAATGATTAATAACATCAAAACCCGAATCTCCTTGTTTGTTGCTTCTCTGTCGGCAACTCTCATAGGAACCCTAGGTTTTTGTATCTTTTTTTATTTCTGATTTGTGCAAAAGGGGTTTCCCCCGTTGTTTTCTTTTTTTTCCAATTAGGCCGGCTATAGCCCGACTCTCCTCTCTTTCATCTTTACTACATAAAACCGCCACCCTAATTATATATGCATATATATATATATATATATATATATATATATATATATATATATAGTTTCCGTTTGTTTTTTAACATTAAAATTTAGTCACGGTATTTGTTTCTCGTGTTTTGATTCCTGAACGTAATAATTCTTTCTGCGTAGTAATAATTACGTAATACTGAATAACTTAATATTAAATATTTATAGGTATTAATTATTAATCTGAATAATTAATTACGCCACGTTTTTAATTAGACTGAGAGTGTACTTATTTTAAGTTCTTGTATTTTAAATACGGGTTTTACAATTCTTCCCCTCTAAAAAATAATGCGTCCTTGAATTAAGGATGCGATAATGTTGTGGTTTTACAATTCTTCCCCTCTAAAAAGGAGAATTTCGTCCTCGAATTAAGGTTAATAAGCTGATGAAGTTATAAAAGCTGGGAAAGACACATAGGCTAAAAGAATATGAAAGCTGAAAGGACATATGAGTTGAAAGATAATTCGTCCTCGAATCAAGACATAATTATGCTGAAAGGTATAAACATGACATGACTGACGTGAACATAGGATGTGACGTGGCTGAAAAGGACATGGAACATAACATGACTGAAAGAACTTAATGAATTATTGAAGGAAAGGATGAGAGGTCCGGATGGACTCCTCCGTTCCGAGTGGCTTCCCGGTCGAAACGGCTCCTTCAATATCTAAACACAATGAAAATCTTGGTCCTGATGAACCTGTCCTGGCGATGTTGAATAGTTTCTGGTTCCATACCTAAGATGGATTTTCTAAATCTGATAGAATGAATAAGCTATAGCATGTAGTATACATGAAACGATACGTACAAATATCCTGAAAAGATAACATTTATATCTCTGAGCAAGCTGCTGAAAACATATAGGGACGAACTACGTGAACAATTGTGAACGTGCTACGTGAGCAATTGTGAACGTGGTTCACGATTATATGAGGAACGCTGGCATGGAATATAATTTGAACGTGATACGTGGAACATATTGTCAACGTGATACTAGGACAGATCATGAATATATGCTGACTGAGGAAAGAATGCCAAACGATACGACCTGAGACATGAAACGTCTACCTGGGTATGGAGAAGTTGTGCTAACTTAAGTCTGATTTCTCAAACTTTCTATGACCGTATTCAGTAACAGGCTGTGAAACGTGTATCATGAAATAGAACACGAATCTGAACGTGAACAATGTCATGAACACGAATGTGAACTTAAATCATGAGATAGCACAAATATGGACTGAAATAATATCGTAATGCGAGCGTGAGACGCAACCATGAAGATGAACGTAAACGTAAAGTGAACGTGAACGTACACGTGATCGTGAACATGAATTCTGTCTGATATGATGGCCGATGGAATACTTTGAAATCTTAAGATTTATTGCTGAATTTCCTGCAGATCTACTACTGCGTAATCCTTTCGAATGAAAGAAAACGCATAGGCTGGGTTAATTGGTCCAATGACTTAGATAGTAACATACTTCTCCTGTGTCTGTGGTAACTGATAACAAATTCCATGGAATCTTGTCTCATTTTTGTTCAGAAATTTCTGCTGGTTGTAATAACTCACTAGCATGACGACGTTCTATCTTGAACCTACGGTGTGTCAGGAATTTAGATATGAACATAGCTGTATCAATATGATATACTGCTTCTATCATAATTTTGCTTGAGATTATGGTACACTCCGATGAAATCTGGGTGAGTATTTACGGAAAGGTTATGAGTCCTGGTAACTAGACCTTTACTAGTGTAGGGTCTTGTGGAATACATAATTCGGTGTAGGTTCCCTTCTTTATGTGTAAGCTTAGTCATAGAAGGTTTATTGCGAGAACTGTCAAGAATTTCTGCGGTAGTGGTCAACTGAATTCTAGAAAACTTCGTACTTCCGTCACTGACGTCGGATTGACCATCAGGTAATGGCCTTCACTTTCGCAGGATTGTCTGAAATTTCTTTCTACTGAAATAGGGTGATTCAGAAATGCCACCTTGTTCAACTGGGATTTACATCTGGGAAGCTGCGTATATAAAGTTTTCTCATATTGTAGAATTTGTACCACTGTGAGAAGATGATTCTCGTGTTCTTCTCTAGAGTTTAGCAGATCAGAATGTTTTCAATGGTATATACTGATAGTTTTGTTTGAGAATTTATGGGAACATTTTATTCATAAATTTCATAATATAGCTGGAGCATTAGGGAGCTCAGAAGTATAAATCAAAATTTTAGAGAGACTATAATAAGTGCGACAGCAGTCTGGAAGCATCATATTCTTTCTATCACTACTGATGGTAGCATGGTCGGGAATTGTTCTGGAAAATGTTTAAGACATCGTAGCAGATCAGATGAACCTTCTATACGTGAGATGAACATCGATTATGAATGCTGATCTTGTGAAATTTTTGGTGATCGATACATGATCTCATGTTACCGGCCTTCTTCCTGATAGACAAAAAAATGGCGCACCTTCTTTTGGTGTGCTAGGGCGATTAAAGCCTCGTTCCGATAATTCTTGCAGCAATTGATGCAACTCTTTTAACTTAGCTGAAGCCTTGGAATAAAGAGTTTGAAAACGGGTCCTGTTGTTGAGACAAGCTCGATGTTAAATTATGTCTCGTGGTTAGGAAGGAATTTCTAGAAACCCTTTTGCAGCAATTGATGCAACTCTTTTAACTTAGCTGAAGCCTTGGAATAAAGAATTTGAAAACAGGTCCTGTTGTTGAGACAAGCTCGATGTTAAATTTTGTCTCGTGGTTAGGAAGGAATTTCTGGAAACCCTTCTAGAAATACATCTGGAAAAACTCTGCTGGTCATGGGTTTTAAGTAACTTCAGTAATCGTGTCATGAGTGATAGCTACAAAGTCTTCGCAGCTATAGAATAATAATTCACTTGTTTTAAGGCATAACAACTTGTACTGATTTTTCTGGCAGAAATAATAATGAATATATTTGGAAGTTATTAAGAAGGATCTTGTCGTCAACTGAAAGGAAAAACTTGAATAAGTATGGATGATTCCGTGGAGTCTTTTCTGGCTGGGAGGTAGGTAATACCTGTGTTAATGCAAGTGATGCCTAAAAACATTATTAGTGTTAACTAATCTTTCTTAGTTTTGATCACAACAAACTATACAACACATTTAGTGTAAAACACAAAACGAATTATTTAACTAACACTATCATCAAGGTAATAATCATATCACGAACTTTTCTTAATCATACTTAGTGATCATCATAGTGATTATCCTTAAAACTCACTTTTGTTAATATGACAAAAGATTTTTTAATAAACTTTCTTTTTAAGAAAATTTTTTATTAAAATGGAAAATGTAAATTTGAAAATGGCATATTCCATATGCCATAAGAATATCCTTTGAAGGTTTAAAAACCTCAGATATTCCTACCCCACTAAAAGACAAAAAAGGGAGCGGACTCTACTGGGCGGTACCTTAAATAGCTAGGCGGTTCCTTAGCGATATAGAACCGCCGACTAGTTAAGGATCCGCGCCCAGCTAGCCGTTGGACTTTGTCCTCTATAAATAGTGGATCAAATCTCATTTTCCAACAAGCCTCTTGGACGTTTTTCTCAGCCCCCTTTCTCTTTTCTATAGCATAATCATTAGTAAATGATCACTTAATGTGTTAAGTATGTTTACATATGATTATCCTCTTGATCCCCTCCTTTACCTTGTCCAGTGAGAAGATCACCCACTCACTAGTGTTGTGATAAAGATGAATCCATGAATTAGTCATGTCCATCATGTTAGCCTTTTTATTTTTGTTGATCCATTTGTATTTATGACATACTTGGACTATTTGTGTTCATCCAAGTTATTTGTGAATACTTGGATTTGTTGTGTACATCCATTGCATATGTGTTTGCTTGGATTTGTGTTGTGTAGATCCTAGCTACATGTGTGTACTTGGATATGTCTAGTTGAGTTGTAATAGATTTGTGTAGTAGTTCTCACTAAACTATAAAGTGATGTGGTTGTGTCTTGTGAGTTCTCACTAAACTTCAAAATGATTAGTTGTTGTGTTGTGAGAAGTTCTCACTTAGCTTCAAAGTGAAGAGTCGTGAAGATTGGTTCTAGCTTTGGATTAGAACTCGACATCTAGCCTTGTGTCGTAGAATGGTGAAGTAGGCAACGTCGTGAAGATTGGTTCTACCTTGAGATTAGAACTCGACATCTATCCTTGTGTCGTTAAATTGTGAAGTAGGCAACGTTGTGTAGATTGGTCCTAACTAATTATTAGGTCTCGACATTTAGCTTAGTGTCGGAAAATAATGTAAGCGACGTTATAAGGCTTTCTCCGCCAAGAAGGGAGCTTGTGGATATAGTGGAAATCTCGAGTAGGTGTACTCGAGGAGTGGAGTAGAAACGAGGATAGAGCCTCTTTGTCGAACCACTATAAATCTTGGTGTCTTGTCACTAGGTTGTCTCTTTCCTTACTCTTTACTTATTTCATTATCATTATACTTACCTATTACCATTGCTAATGCATTTGAATTGAACATAATCATTATGCAACTTAGCTTCAAGTAAAAGATAGTTTTGATACACACTTAATTCAAAGTAATTTAAATTAGGTGACTAATAGAAGAGAAACTATTCAACCCCCCCCCCCCCCCCCTTCTAGTTTCTACAATTGGTATCAGAGCGATGGTCACTCAAGATCTTTGAAGTATATTGTACTTTAAAACTTGGATCGATCCATTGTCTCCTTAAATTAGAAGGTCAAGTTGTACTAAAATTTCTCTTTGGTCAAAACTATTTTTTCTTGGAAAATAGGTCTTTTAATTGGTAATATTGCATCCCTCTTAGATTAGTAGCCTTTATGCATTTTAGATCTACTCTTGAAATGTATCTACTAGTTTGCATCTTGCTTTGCGTAGGTACTCATGAAGATCAATCATTTAATTGGTTGTGGATTGAGTTACTTGCACTTGTAGAAGACTCATCTTCATTGAGCTTCAACATCTTTGAATGATGATATCAAGATGATTAGGAATGATACTATTCCTTGAAGACTTAGTACTCATCATAGTCATTTTTGGTCATTGCATTGATTCCTTGATGGATTGCTCTTTGTGGCCAAGGTATATTTTCGTTCTTCCACACGCCCTTTGATCATTCTTTTGATCATTACTTGACTATTTGCTTGCTCTTGGCATCCTTGCCTTGACATTTGTTTGTGATTTGTGATTCTTTTCTTTTATCCTCTTAAAACTTCATTTCTTGGATACTTGACTCACTTTGGTGATGTAGAGTGAGTTAGTAGTAGCTTAAAGTATCAAGCATGATTTCCATGGTTTGCACCCATACGGTTAGTAGGCCCTTTGTGGGAGAGAAAGTGAATTAATACATTGCTCATATTTTGGTTTAGACCAAGACTATTATTGAAAGTGATCTTAGTCTATGCATCAATAACAGCTTTGTGTTTATTCAGTTTACATATGATTATCCTCTTGATCCCCTCCTTTACCTTGTCCAATGATGTAACACCCCATTTTGATAATGGAATGTCACGCGTAATTATGGCGTGTCATCAAAGCATACAAGGATAAATGTCTAAAACATTACGTGACCATAGGGATAACCGGAATCAAACATCGGTTCCCAAACATAAGCCCAAAACATAATAAAGCAAAAGAAATGAATGAAAGACTAAACAAGCATAAGTATATGAAGGTAAAAAGGAAAGAAGTCTCTAGCAGCTTCCATACTATGCACGTCCTCCAAATGCTCGAGTCTTTCCTAGGGTACCTGCCATTTTGGGACATGGAAAGGAAAGTAACGGCTGAGCAAAACGCTCAGTGCACGGATATAGACATAGTATGAATGACTAAAACATAATAAAGACTTAATAGCAGCGGAAATGAATAAGTCTTGGAAAACCTGGAACATGTTCATAAAACTGGTTTTATAGTTTGAAAAGCCTTATGTTTATCTTATGAAAACTGGTTAACATATTTTACCATTAGCCAATATAGGTCATGAAAATCCACTGTGCATGAATACTTGGAGGGGTGACCTCATCATGCAAATTAGAGGGGCTGCCTCTAATTTAATATACTGGTTTTGGGTAGGAGGGATCAGCTCCTTGTGAAGGATGCAAGGCACACACCACATTCACACTGAGTAATCTGCTGAAAACATGTAACTAGGATACACTCATACGCCCCACATGATAAATATGATAATATGGCCAAAAGCTGAAGGGACGCCACGAGCAATCACTCCGCCGTGGTGAAGTCATAACATCAGTTCCTCTAATGTTATGGTTATGGTACCTCCATAACTAGGTGAAACTGGTCATGTATGTATATGGCTATAGGTGTTCTAAATTAAACATAAGCAAATCAAACATATATACTTGTACTACGGGAAAACAGTTGGCTGCATACGGGGAATCCTAATAAGGAAAGAATGTCCATACTGAAAGGACGGGAATCCGTACCTTATGTCCAGTGAACGAAGAAGATGAAATGAGGAGAATCCTACTTCGGTATCACTAATGCTACATAAATACATACATGAATAAGTATTTGCTTACTAAATACGTAACTGGTTTTATGTCATGTCTTAGCTTATTTTATATGTTCATATCATGTTTTACTGTTTAAAGCCTTAAATTGTGTTTATCTTATATTCTGTCTATTCTTATTAAGTATTTCTGGTATTTCATGTATTATTATACTTACTGTGTAATAATGAGTAACTTTCCAAAAATAGCAGGTTTCCTAAAATAGAAAGTTTCCAAAAATAGAAAGTTTCCAAAAATAGAAAGTTACCAAAAATAGAAAGTTTCCAAAAATAGAAAGTTTCCAAAAAGAGAAAGTTTCCAAAAATAGAAAGTTTCCAAAAATAGAATTACTGCTTAAAATAGATAAGTTTCTAAAAATAGAAAGTTTCCATAAATAGATCAGCTGCCTGAATTAAATAAGTTTCAATAAATAGATTAGCTGCCTGAATTAAATAAGTTTCTAAAAATAGGAAGTTTCCATAAATAGATTAGCTGCCTTAATTAAATAAGTTTCTAAAAATAGAAAGTTTCCATACTTAGATATAAACTGGTTAAATAAGCTAAGTATATAAGCCTAAGTGTTTTTCTGATTATAATGTATAGTTTATTAATTATTACATGTAATTTAAATAAACTATAGGTTAAAAGTATTTAATTAAAATATATCATGTTTTTAATTAAATAAAGTTCAATACTTAGGTTAAAACATGTATTATTATTTATTAATAATATAACCTAAGTCATGTTAATTAATTAATTATAATTATGGTTTTTAATAATTAATTAATTATAAAGTCTAGAAAATATAAAATACTTAGGTTAATAATTCCATGATTTAAATAATTAAATTATAACCTAAGTCATGTTTATTAAATTAATCATGTCATATTTATTAATTTAATTTTACATATGATTATATAAAAATAATCTTAACATACACCGTGAACCGGATCCTGACTAGAAACCATGAACCGGATATGAAATCGACACCATACCCCTAACGACTTCGGGGTTCCTTTTGTTTTGCTGCTGCCGTGGGACCCACACCACCAAACCGAGACCTTGAGGTCTCGGTGGTGGTCCATATGCCAAGCTGAGACCCCTTAGGGGTTCGGTTTAGGCGTCGGCTAGACAAACACCCCTAAAAACCCTTGTTTTGATTTACCCCATAACCATTTACATGTTTTAATAAATGTTTTTAATTAGTTTTTAAAAACATCATGATTTTATGTGATTTAATAAATCAAAACATAAAAGAAAAGGATTAAAAAGATTATACTGAATGCGTGGATCGATCAAGGATGAACACACACGAATGCTTGCATAAATTCCAAGATCAAAATCAAACCGAACACCCCTTTTTGGTGACTTAAGGTGGCGGCCAAAAGAGAGAAGAAGAAAGAATTAGGGTTTTGTTATTTTTCTTGTTTTGTGATAAAATGACACAAGATTTCCTAATTCCATGTTTTAGTAAAAATTAAAATGGGCTTGGCCCATTCTTCCTTCCTAATTTCATGGGTAATGGGGCCCACATGGGGTAGCCCGAATGTTTTCCGTGTCTAAAATATTAGTGTGTTCTCGTGTGTTCTCGTGTTCGTGTTTTATGTGTTCTCGTTAAATATTAACCGTGACTTAATATATTTATTCGTGTTAGTAATAAATATATATACGTAATTAATATTAGCTCGTGATTTAATTACGTCCGTGACTTAATATATTTATTCGTGTTAGTAATAAATATATATACGTAATTAATATTAGCTCGTGATTTAATTATGTTCATGATTTCATGATCGCATGTTCGTGATTAATTATTGTTTAAATAATTAGTGTGTGTTCGTACGTAATAAATACTTATCGTGTTCTAACACGTACGTAATACGTAAAATTCTAACACGTAAACGTAATCATGCTATAATAGTAAAGTTTTAATCTAGTACGTACGATCTTAAGGGTACTATTCATGGTAAAAGCATGCGGGTTTTACAACTCTTCCCCCCTAAAAAGAATAATTCGTCCCCGAATTATAGATAACGTAACTGAAAGAGAAACATACCCGAATCAAACTGAGAGGTATGTAAGATAAATGAACGTGTAGGTGACCTGGCAGAAAGAACGCGGAACGTGACATGTCTTGAAAGGACATGAAACGTGACGTGACTGAGAGGACATATCTAATTGATAAGATAAAAATGGATAAGAAGTTCGGATGAACTTGTCCGTTTCCAAGTGGCTTCCCTCTTGGAACGGTTCCTTCAAAGATCTTGACACAAATCATAAATCTTGGTCCTCCTGACCTTGACTTGAATTACGAAGAAGTTCTTGGTTATCAACGTAAGGTAGAACCCCTAAATTGATCGAGGGAATTAGAATTAACGTGTAAGGCAACTGAAACGTTATCGTGCAAAACATTTCTAACTTAAATGATAATTAGCAACGATGCGCGAGACATAAGGAAACGTAGTACGTGAAAAATTTTGAACGTAATACGTGAAAATTTTTGAACGTAATACGTGGGGTTATGATGAGTGTAACATGAGTAAACATATCGTGATCCATGATACGTTTAACATATCTTGATCATGATATGAGGAACGTGGAATGTACATGACATGTGAAACATATCGTGAACATAGAATATAATGGCGGTAACGCCAAACGCTACAGGGCGAGACATAGAATATGACGAGAAACGTCTATCTAAGGATAGGGAGTTATACTAAACTTGGGTCTGGTCTCTCAAGTTCTTGCAAAACTTCCCAGAATGAGAAAAACGAACGTAAAATCGTAAGCCGAGATACCATAGTGTCATGAACGCGAGCGCGAAAGCAAGTCGTGGAATTAGAATGAAGATGAGAAGTAAATAAGGAGCAAAATTGTGAATCTTTGTCTGACCCGATAACTGAGGGATTGCCAAGTGATCGGATGAGCCTTGGTTGGAACATGTCCGATCAATCTGTTGGTTCTGAAATCCTTGCGGATGTAAGGATTTTGTAGATTTGATCAAACTGTTTGCAATAACCCAGATAGCATCATGTTTCTTCTGAGTTTGCGTTAATCTGGTAACCAAAATCCATGGAGATCTTGTCCCATTTTCAATTCACAATTTCAAATGATGAAAACATCCCAGTCTGTTGGTGTCCTATCTTAGCCTGTTGGTATGTCAGGTACATAGATATGGACGTAGTTGTATCCTGCTTCGTAGAAACTTGATACATAGAAGGTTGCGACACTCTGAGTCTCTGAATCTAGACTTCTCCTAGCGTAAAATTTTCTAGAACACCTAATGTAGTGTAGGGTTCTCTCTTTTACGCATTAGCAGAGTCATGGTAAGATTAACCGTAGAAACCAACGTGAACATTTCTCTTGTCATAGAATTTGCAACATAGAGCAAATATGGTCTCCTGTTCTTCGCTAGACTTAGAGGAAATCAGGTTATCCTCAATGAAAACGCTGATGAATTTGCTTATGAGTTCATGGAAACTCAATTTATTAAGTCTATAATGTTGTTGGAGCATTGATGAGACTAATTCAAAATCGTAAATCTAGCATGACTGAGTCGTGCACGAATAGCAGTCATGGACATGTCCTGCTCTTCCACCGTCACTATTGGAAGCATGATCATGAATCCGATCTTGTCAATACGTGGAGGAGAGTAACGGTTGTAAATGGTGATTTGTTTAAAATCGACGGTAGTTGACACATAATCTTATGTTACCGTCCTTCTCCTTGAAGGTTCTTCTGGAGTATAAGGAACAATTTTGGAATAATCCGTTGGTTATGCGAAAAAGGACTTTAGTAGTCGTATCTTACTGACAGCTAGAAAATTTAGCAATCATGGCTAACAAAGCACGTGCTTGGAAAGCATAGATAATTTGTACAGATTTTCCTGATGGAAAATCAAGCTAAAAGTATTCAGGAGCCTGAACATTACTGTACATAATTATGAATCGTAGCATGGTGTGCTGTTCATAGTCCATAATTAGGATAAAATTCATCTCGTGTCTGTTCGAGGAAATGCGTTAGCAGCTTGGATCTCATCATTAATCTGAAGGAAAACCTTCGTATACGTGGGAATACGAAAGGCGTCCTTCATGGTCATGAATATATGAAATATGGTGAAAGAACTGAAAGTGACATCAGCAACGTGACAGTTCTCACTGATGTGCCGGTAATGGTATTGAAATTCTTGTGGACTGATTAATACATGGCACAACAAAATGGATATACCCTTGGAGGGTACCCTGAATTTCTTAGAAATGTTCCATAATTAGACGTGAGTCATGTGTCTTGACTCGTGTCTTGAGAAATGTAAGCGTGACATATGTCTTGACTGGTGTCTTGACATGTGTCTTCAGAAAGTATACGTGAGACATGTGTCATGACTGATGTCTTGACATGTGTCTCGAGATGTGAAATAACTATAACCACATTATTAGGGTATTATGCCAGAATTGGCGGATCGGATGGACCACTGATCAATTGTATGTCTGATCACGTCCGCGACCGGAGCCTCGGTTGCGATTTCTAAGATAGTTCCTGTCATATTAGTGGTTACTATCATCCTGTCTGTCAGTTCCATGACGGTCATTCTCATGACCGTGATTCATGTAACTATTCAGCTGAGTGGCCGGCTGGTACCGGTTTGCACTCATATGGCTGAAATGACAGCCGAATGACGTGTGACATGTAACTAAGAATTAGGGACAATGATTGATGGAAATCGTCAGATGATGAAGCATCTTCTCGTCCAATTGCTTTGCTCTGACGCCTTTGTCTTCGTCTTGTAGGATCTCCAGGTTGTGAACAGCATCCGCATCTCGTAGCGTCTCCGAACGTCAGCAGCATCAACTTTTAGTAACATCTCCAAGTTATGAGCGGCATCAGCAATCTTATAGAATATCAGCAATTGAAAATACGCCTGAGATGATTCAGAATCGACTAGCGAATACTCGTGAAGTATTGCCAGTGGAATACACATGGATTAAGGTACGTGTAATACACATGAAATACGGTACGTGGAGTACACGTGGAATGCACATGAAATGATCGGTATGGGGTCGATCATTTATCATGATTTACGGAAAGTATATCGGTTAAACGGTTAGGAAAACCATCATGATAACCTGGCAGTATTAGCATAGACATCATTTTGGTTATATCGAAAAACGTTAAAGTGTGGTTACACAAAATTCAATGATGATTTTCCTGACAGCATGATCATTGAAAACCAACCATGACTATCATGAAAGCAGAATTCAATGAAATCCAACTATGTCTTACATGAAGGCATAATAACAAAAGAGGCGTAAAACGTAATCCACATGAAGAGGGAATTATCACGAAGAAACATGAAACGATTTAACATGAAGGAGTGTATAACATAATCAGCATGAAACTGAGTTTAACCATGACAATATGAAAACATACTTGACATAAAAACATATTAACGTATGAGGGGACATGAAAAAAAAATGTATGCCAATAAATCATGAGAAAATTTTATGCATGAAAAACAGTGCATGAATGTATAATGTAGTTTATAAAAACCTTTATATGTGCGAGGGGACGCCTATGGGTCGGTCCCAAAACAAAATACATGGCGAGGGGACGCCTATGGGTCGGTCCCAAAGTTAAAAGTTTCGATAAAAGCACATGCGACTAAATAGGGCCAGTCCTGTACCAACCATTACTTAGTCATAATCCCTGCAACAATGATACATGAAACATAAATAAATGAAACTCATCTGTCAAAACTTATCAAAAAAAATTTTTATGTGACTAATTATGAACTACTGGGGTTCAGTCCACATAGCCATAGTTCATGAGGAACATTATGCATGAAACAATGACACATAACTAAGTATGAATGAGGGTTGTCCATCCATATTAGTAAAACAATATCGATGAAAACATCAAGGTTAAAACCTCAAGGTGCTGAAAACATCATGGTTAGAACAACAATGCGCTGAAAACATCAATTCGTAGAATAACGAACGTTGGCTTAGGAAGCTCCTGGTGACTACCCACTAGTCACATGTCAAGTTTTAGAGCCTACAGGTCGAAGCCTTGGCTCTCATACCATAATTGTAACACCTCATTTTGATAATGAAATGTCACGCGTAATTATGGCGTGTCGTCAAAGCATTCAAGGATAAATGTCTAAAACATTATGTGACCATAGGGATAACCGGAATCAAACATCGGTTCCCAAACATAAGCCCAAAACATAATAAAGCAAAAGAAATGAATGAAAGACTAAACAAGCATAAGTATATGAAGGCAAAAAGGAAAGAAGTCTCTAGCAGCTTCCATCCTATGCACGTCCTCCAAATGCTCGAGTCTTTCCTAGGGTACCTGCCGTTTTGGGACATGGAAAGGAAAGTAACGGCTGAGCAAAATGCTCAGTGCACGGATACAGACATAGTATGAATGACTAAAACATAAAAAAGACTTAATAGCAGCGGAAATGTATAAGTCCTGGAAAACCTGGAACATGTTTATAAAACTGGTTTTATAGTTTGAAAAGCCTTATGTTTATCTTATGAAAACTGGTTAACATATTTTACCATTAGCCAATACAGGTCATGAAAATCCACCGTGCATGAATACTTGGAGGGGTGACCTCATCATGCAAATTAGAGGGGCTGCCTCTAATTTAATATACTGGTTTTGGGTAGGAGGGATCAGCTCCTTGTGAAGGATGCAAGGCACACACCACATTCACACTGAGTAATCTGCTGAAAACATGTAACTAGGATGCACCCATACGCCCCACATGATAAATATGATAATATGGCCAAAAGCTGAAGGGACGCCACAAGAAATCACTCCGCTGTGGTGAAGTCATAACATCAATGCCTCTAATGTTATGGTTATGGTACCTCCATAACTAGGTGAAACTGTTCATGCATGTATATGGCTATAGGTATTCTAAATTAAACATAAGCAAATCAAACATATAAACTTGTACTACGGGAAAACAGTTGGCTGCATACGGGGAATCCTAATAAGGAAAGAATGTCCATACTGAAAGGATGGGAATCCGTACCTTATGTCCAGTGAACGAAGAAGATGAACTGAGGAGAATCCTACTTCGGTATCACTAATGCTACATAAATACATACATGAATAAGTATCTGCTTACTAAATACGTAACTGGTTTTATGTCATGTCTTAGCTTATTTTATATGTTCATATCATGTTTTACTGTTTAAAGCCTTAAACTGTGTTTATCTTATATTCTGTCTATTCTGATTAAGTATTTTTGGTATTTCATGTATTATTATACTTACTGTGTAATAATGAGTAACTTTCCAAAAATAGCAGGTTTCCTAAAATAGAAAGTTTCCAAAAATAGAAAGTTTCCAAAAATAGAAAGTTACCAAAAATAGAAAGTTTCCAAAAATAGAAAGTTTCTAAAAATAGAAAGTTTCCAAAAATAGAAAGTTCCAAAAATAGAATTACTGCTTAAAATAGATAAGTTTCTAAAAACAGAAAGTTTCCATAAATAGATCAGCTGCCTGAATTAAATAAGTTTCTATAAATAGATTAGCTGCCTTAATTAAATAAGTTTCTAAAAATAGAAAGTTTCCATAAATAGATTAGCTGCCTTAATTAAATAAGTTTCTAAAAATAGAAAGTTTCTATAATTAGATATAAGCTGGTTAAATAAGCTAAGTATATAAGCCTAAGTGTTTTTCTGATTATAATGTATAGTTTATTAATTATACATGTAATTTAAATAAACTATAGGTTAAAAGTATTTAATTAAAATATATCATGTTTTAAATTAAATAAAGTTCAATACTTAGGTTAAAACATGTATTATTATTTATTAATAATATAACCTAAGTCATGTTAATTAATTAATTATAACTATGGTTTTTAATAATTAATTAATTATAAAGACTAGAAAATATAAAATACTTAGGTTAATAATTCCATGATTCAAATAATTAAATTATAACCTAAGTCATGTTTATTAAATTAATCATGTCATATTTATTAATTTAATTTTACATATGATTATATAAAATAATCTTAACATACACCGTGAACCGGATCCTGACTAGAAACCATGAACCGGACATGAAATCGACACCATACCCTGAACCACTTCGGGGTTCCCTTTGTTTTGATGCTGTCGTGGGACCCACACCACCAAACCGAGACCTTGAGGTCTCGGTGGTGGTCCATATGCCAAGCCGAGACCCCTTAGGGGTTCGGTTTAGGCGTCGGCTAGACAAACACCCCTAAAAACCCTTGTTTTGATTTACCCCATAACCATCTACATGTTTTAATAAATGTTTTTAATTAGTTTTTAAAAACATCATGATTTTATGTGATTTAATAAATCAAAACATAAAAGAAAAGGATTAAAAAGGTTATACCGAATGCGTGGATCGATCAAGGATGAACACACACGAATGCTTGCATAAATTCCAAGATCAAAATCAAACCGAACACCCCTTTTTGGTGACTTAAGGTTGCGGCCAAAAGAGAGAAGAAGAAAGAATTAGGGTTTTGTTATTTTTCTTGTTTTGTGATAAAATGACACAAGATTTCCTAATTCCATGTTTTAGTAAAAATTAAAATAGGCTTGGCCCATTCTTCCTTCCTAATTTCGTGGGTAATGGGGCCCACATGGGGTAACCCGAATGTTTTCCGTGTTTAAGATATTAGTGTGTTCTCGTGTGTTCTCGTGTTCGTGTTTTATGTGTTCTCGTTAAATATTAACCGTGACTTAATATATTTATTCGTGTTAGTAATAAATATATATACGTAATTAATATTAGGTCATGATTTAATTACGTCTGTGACTTAATATATTTATTCGTGTTAGTAATAAATATATATACGTAATTAATATTAGCTCGTGATTTAATTACGTTCATGATTTCATGATCGCATGTTCGTGATTAATTATTGTTTAAATAATTACTGTGTGTTCGTACGTAATAAATACTTATCGTGTTCTAACACGTACGTAATACGTAAAATTCTAACACGTAAACGTAATCATGCTATAATAGGAAAGTTTTAATCTAGTACGTACGATCTTAACGGTACTATTCATGGTAAAAGCATGTGGGTTTTACAAATGAGAAGATCACTCACTCACTAGTGTAGTGATAAAGATGAATCCATGAATTAGTCATTTTCATCATGTTAGCCTTTTTATTTTTGTTGATCCATTTGTATTTATGAAATACTTGGACTAGTTATGTTCATCCAAGTTATTTGTGAATACTTAGATTTGTTGTGTACGTCCATTGCATATGTGTTTGCTTGGATTTGTGTTGTGTAGATCCAAGCTACACAACACAAATGTGTTATATCAATTTCTTGACGAACAAAGGATTGAATCCATATCATTCTCATGCTCACAATGTATCTATTCCATTATTAACCAAGAACATATAAACTATGTTGGATCAACAATGGACTAGAGAATTGGTTTTTCAAAACAAGGTTTTTAGGTAAGCATTAACAATGCAACTACCTATTTGTTCATGGGTTCATCTCAATTCCATCTTTTAACCAAAATCATTTAGCCAAAATTCGGATTTGTTCTACAAGTGGGTTTTAGTGAAATCTTAATGAATATGAACCTAAGGAATCATAGTAAAATAACCATGTCAACCCATATTCCTATTAAGATTCTAATTCAATTTCAATTTTAAAAATCCCCAATTATGAAAGGATGAACCCTAGAACAAAATAGATGAAATTGAAAGAAAGTACTTACAATTAATTGATGGTTGATGAAGGATGAGTGAAACCCACAACTTGAAATCAATTAATTTGAGTGATTGAAGGTTTTTGAAGCTTCAACAATGGTGGAAAAGGTGAAACCCGTCGGTGTGTGTTTTTGGGAGAGAGAGGGTTTGGTTTGAAAAAGGTTATTTTAATAAAAATGGCGCTCTGAAAAACTTTACTGCCTGCGGTACCTTATCGATAAGGAACCGCGGGTTTGAGCCGCCATAGATAAAGAACCGCCTGCAGAGGCTGGTTTTTATCAATGAAACACGCCAAAATTTTGAAAACCAAGTTTTCTAAAATACTTAAAAATATATCTTAAACCTTTTATAATATCATTGGATCATCATAACACTAAGCAATATGCCTTAATGAAGGATTACGAGTTGAATCGAGATCGAAAAGAACCGAAACGGACAAACGACTACTCGTAGCGAAAAAGCAAAGTGGAGAGAAGTCAAGGGAAGTGAATCAAGACTAAGATCAATGCTCAATGGATTCATAAAAATCTTCAAATCATGGAGACAAAAAGCTTGTGTCATATATAGTGGTTTAAGACGTGCCTTTCCGGCGAAACGTTAAACGGCTTTGGTAAAAATCTGGGCTAACCAAAGTTTGAGGAAGTACCATTTTTGAACACCACTGGTCGCGGTTCCTTATCGACCCGTGGTACCTTATTGATAAGGAACCGCCACCCCTAGATAAGGAACCGCCGGCTACTGTGTCCGACAAAATCTTTGCTTTACATTATTTTCCTTAATCTGTGTAAACCTTGCTTGATTCTTTGCAAAACCTGCACATTTCCTAAACTAGGTTAGCTAAATTCATTGTTCACATAAAATGTTTTTAACCCATTACTAGTTTGGATCATCCCCTCACCCTTTTAAACCCACCTTGTTAGCCATGTTCTTCACACATCAAACCATTCTTCCTTAAACCTCAAACCTTCCATTTCAACCATGGTTTCTACAAGAAGATCAAACTCATCCAAAACCTCCACCTCAAAGAAAAATCTTAAGATTAAGATTAAAATGCCTAAACCTAACTCTTCACCCTTTCACACACCCAAGAATGAGATTGTCCCAATTCTCATTTCTTCATCAAACTCACCACCTCTTGCTCCATGCAAGACTTCATCAACCCATGGTACCAACCATTCTCATGGTTCTACCTCCTCTTCATTCCAATCTAGGATGAATGAGCTTTCCACACCCTTCACTCTAAGTAATCTCTTGGATGTGACTACCCAACCACAACCCATCCAAAGGATTCCCATTGTGAATGACTTTGATGATACCTTGGTGACTTCACCATTTACCCCTCCAAACTCACCCTTTTCACCCTTGGAGAGCATGCCTCCACACTCACCCACATCACCCTTGTAGAACATTCCTCCTCCACCTCCACCTCCCTCAAACACTCCCATTTTGGGTGTTCCACTTCCCTTCTTTATGGGTGATCCTTACTTCCTTGGGTTCCAAGAAGCTCATGGTTCTCATTGTCCATGTTGCCTCTACAATAACTACATCATTCAAAACCTTAGGATGGAGATGTTGGGACTTCATATGAGGTTGCAAGATTTATTGCTCACCTTGTTTAACATGCCTCCTCCTAGGAGATGAATGGTGATTTTCTTTAAAAAATAGTTTTCAAGAAAATTCAAGCCAAGGAAGATTACTAATCAAGACCTAGTTTTAATTTATCTTTAGTTTAGTTAATTGTTTTTCTTTATTTCCTTTATGTATCTCTTTCATGAGCGTTTTTATGAGAATGAATTATGGACTTAGCATTGTGTGTTTCTATCTTTATGTGCACATTAATCAACTTTAATTCCAAATTAAAATTGGACCTAAATCTATCACAATCTCTAAAACTTGACTAAAATTGGTTCAAAATGTTACCTAAATATTTTGTCACCCTTTGTCAAGACATTCTTGGTGAATGTGTTGCTTTTATGCAACCCTAGCATAATTTAGTGCTAATAGAGGTAAAATTCCAAGATTTGCAATTTTTTGAAAAAGTCTTAGTTTTTCTCAAAACCCTAGAAAATCAAGGTTTCAAGTCCACTGCACGCGGCTCCTTAAATTCGCGCGGTTCCTTAAGTGATAAGGAACCGCCGGTCCCTATAAGGTACCGCGGACAGATTGTCATTTTATGGCTCGTTTTTGGTCTTTCTTCATCACCCTATTCCCAGTCAAGATTCCATGTTTACTCAATTTGTTTAACATTCCTTGATACTTTACATTTGATTTTCAAACCTTTGCCTTGTATACTTTCTTCTTATACCCCCAACTTGAGATTTTATTCTCACACCTCAACAATGCCTAACTCTCCCTTTCATAACCTTGACATTTTATTATCACAAACCTCCTCACCCAAAGCTTCCTCATCCAAGCTTTCTAAGAAACCGAAAATCTCGGTTAGACCTATTTGGATCAAGAAAAATGAACCCTCTTCATCCAAACCACTCAAGAACCCCTCCTTCTCTCCAATCAAGTATTGGAATGAGACCTACTCCATTAACCCCATCACCGGAGAAAAGGAAAATCTCCCCCACCACCAAAACCTTTTGACACCCCTCAACTCAATGATCTTTCAACCTTCCCAAACCTTACAAGACATTGTGAAAACATTACCTACCCACTCTCCTCACCACCACCAAACCCTAGGTGTGATGGCCTTCCCCCATCAACCGAATTTGTGTTACATCATGGATCCTCGTGTGCTTGTTGTCGATTTCAACAAATTGAACATGCTCATTGATATGTGGGTAAACACCCATCCTTTTTACCACTTAACTACAATAATAACCAAGCCAAAACATGTATTTTATGTCGTAAAAGTCGTAATTATGCGTGGTTTGTGTTTTTGTTGTGATTTAGGACGAAAATGTGAAAAGGGGAGAAAACACGGGCATTCACGGGCTTTTATCGAAGAAAAAGACAAAAGACGAAGTCAAGAAATCAAG
Source organism: Glebionis coronaria (assembly GCA_025667525.1). NCBI lineage: Eukaryota > Viridiplantae > Streptophyta > Magnoliopsida > Asterales > Asteraceae > Glebionis > Glebionis coronaria. Next base: position 90,473,634 of record CM046875.1, on the reverse strand, counting down.
AGTGCAAAAAGAACGGAAGTCAAAGACCAATTCTGAAGATTTATCGAAGAAAAATTTAAAAGACAGAAGTTTACTAAAAGCCGAAGAACTCAAGTCTAATTTATTGAAGAAATTACTAGACGAGTTTATTAATCCCAAGACAAAAGTCGAAGAATTAAGAAGACAAGGACTTAATGATAATTAAAGAAAGAAGAAAGAGAGGAGGAAGCTTCCTTCCACTAATCCCCTCCTCCCCTATAAATAGAGTCATTAGTCATTTGTTTAGTTTTGTTGGCTAATTTGACACATTAGTTCTTCCATCTTTAATTACTTGCACATTTACTTAATTGCACCTTTAATTACTTGTCTTGCACCTTAAATTTGTAAGCTTTTAATTCTTGTATTTACTTTAATTGTTGAATCTTAATCTTAATCAAGTTTTTATTTTAATCTCTCATTCTACCTTTCTTAATTTTGTTAATCTTTGTGCTTATTATCTTATTGTCATTCTTATTTGATTACTTGTTATGCTTTTATGTTTTTGATCTTGTTAGCTTATTTATTTTATAGCTTATTGTGTTTTTCTTAAAATTAATTAAGTGCTTTTTAGTTAATTTTTATAAAAAGTTGATTTTTAATATTTTTTATTGTTTAGTGTTTTTAAAAGTTTTTAAATTTCAGCTTATTTGCTTTTTCTTAAAAGTGTTTTGGTTAAACTTTTAGATTAGTGCTTATTTGTTTCTAGCTTAATTTTAGTTTATAGCTTATTTGATTTAATTGTTATCCGGATTCCCTAGAAACCCTATTATTCCGGATAGCTTGCTATTGTGTTACCCGGATAAGTTTCAAACCCTCATATTCCGAATATTGCCTCTAAGTCTAGCATTCCGAATAGTGACAGCTTCGGTTATTCCAGATAAGGAGAATCTGTAATCATTCCGGATAAAGGTTCGGAAAACATTCCGGATAAGCACTAGGTGAAAGTATTCCGGATAAGAGTCTGGTTGATTATTCCGGATAAGGGGTCCTTGAACAGGATTCCGGATAAGAAGCAGCAGGTATTCTGGATAAGAGCGAGGTCAAATATTCCGGATAAAACTCCAAACTTATTCTGGATAGGCAAGTTTTGTTTAATCCGGATAAGGTTGTCTTGGTTATTGCGGATAAGTGGAAGGTCTTGATTCTAGATAAGCAGACGAAGGGTATTCCGGATAGGCCCTAGGTAATATTCCGGATAAGCCTCTGTTTGGTATTCCGGATTCGTAAAAGATTTGGATTCCGGAAAAGGACAGTGCGTTTATTCTGGATAAGCAGTGTCTAATTGGTTATTCCGGATAGTGACAGTGTTTTGGGATTCCGATTCAGGTTTTGTTTATCCTCTTTTATTTTCAAGCATTTATTTTCCCGCCATTTTCTTAAGTGTTATTTTTATTACTTTTTCAATTTAATTTTTCGTCACGTTTTAATTTCAAGTCAATTAATTAATTTACTTCTAAAGTTTTAATTTTGCACAATTTACATTTTAATTAGTTTAGATTTAATTAACCGTCTTTTACTTTAAAGTTTGTGCATTTCCTTTTACTACAATGACAAATATCTTTGTTTCACCAAAAGACGACTGAGTCACACATTAATCCAGTAATCAATTCGATTAGACCACTTCAACGAACATTAAATTTTTATATTGGCCAAAAGCCTCGTATTAAATGGCGCCGCTGCCGGGGACAAAACTTCCTCCTCATTCGACCTCCTCTCAAAGTTTTCGTTCCCGTGGACAAAACTTCGAATGATGCATCGTCGTCTTATTTTTCCAACTAAAGGGCTACACTCCCTTGGAGTCAATAAAATTTTAGTTGTTTTAGAGTCATTAGTGTTTTTAAGCAATCTTGGAAAATTATCACTATTAGACTAGCTTATGCTTTGTGGTTTATTTTCCATATCTTTTGCTTTAGATACTCATATTGTGTGTATGACTATCTACTTTGTTTGTCTGTTTCATATGTATGTAATATGAAATCTTTGTGTTGTGTTTGTTTTCTTTATTGTATCATTCTCTCTTCCTTTTGAGTTGATCGTGGTTAATCTTTACAATTGTTTATGGTTGATTCCATCAATTCTAAATTTTAACCCCTTGACAAATTTATCATCTTCATTCGTTGGATGTTTCCTTTCTATCTCCATTCCACCAATTGAAACTTGATTTTGTCATTTACCTTTTTGGACATACTTAGCAAATACTTGCTTCTAATTTGAGATTTCTTCTCCTTCTCCCTCTCAAGTTACTTAGTAGGTAGTGATCATATATACATTGGTGTTTCTTTTCTTTCTACTAACCTTTGTGTAGCATGTCACCTTACCTCATACACTTGGTGCCCCAAGCAAGGGGGAGCAACCACCAAGGGGGAGCTACTAGCAAAGTCCGGATATCTTCAAAGAATTGTGCTTACCTTTTTGCTACGACAAAGGGGGAGAAATGATAGTGATAAACTCGTTAATAATTCGATATTTTGTGTTTCTAAGTAAATGAGATTATAGTTTGTCGTAATCAAAAAAGGGGAGATTATTAATGCAAGTGATGCCTAAAAACATTATTAGTGTTAACTAATCTTTCTTAGTTTTGATCACAACAAACTATACAACACATTTAGTGTAAAACACAAAATGAATTATTTAACTAACACTATCATCAAGGTAATAATCATATCACTAACTTTTCTTAATCATACTTAGTGATCATCAAAGTGATTATCCTTAAAACTCACTTTTCTTAATATGACAAAAGATTTTTTAATAAACTTTCTTTTTAAGAAAATGGTTTATTAAAATGGAAAATGTAAATTTGAAAATGGCATATTCCATATGCCATAAGAATATCCTTTGAAGGTTTAAAAACCTCAAATATTCCTACCCCACTAAAAGACAAAAAAGGGAGCGAACTCTACTGGGCGGTACCTTAAATAGCTAGGCGGTTCCTTAGCGATATGGAACCGCCGGCTAGTTAAGGATCCGCGCCCAGCTAGCCGTTGGACTTTGTCCTCTATAAATAGTAGATCAAATCTCAGTTTCCAACAAGCCTCTTGAACGTTTTTCTCAGTCCCCTTTCTCTTTTCTATAGCATAATCATTAGTAAATGATCACTTAATGTGTTAAGTATGTTTACATATGATTATCCTCTCGATCCCCTCGTTTACCTTGTCCAATGAGAAGATCACTTACTCACTAGTGTTGTGATAAAGATGAATCCATGAATTAGTCAAGTTCATCATGTTAGCCTTTTTATTTTTGTTGATCCATTTGTATTTATGAAATACTTGGACTAGTTGTGTTCATCCAAGTTATTTGTGAATACTTGGATTTGTTGTGTACATCCATTGCATATGTGTTTGCTTGGATTTGTGTTGTGTAGATCCAAGCTACACGTGTGTACTTGGATATGTCTAGTTAAGTTGTAATAGATTTGTGTAGTAGTTCTCACTAAACTATAAAGTGATGTGGTTGTGTCTTGTGAGTGCTCACTAAACTTGAAAGTGATTAGTAGTTGTGTTGTGAGAAGTTCTCACTTAACTTCAAAGTGAAGAGTCGTGAAGATTGGTTCTAGCTTTGGATTAGAACTCGACATCTAGCCTTGTGTCATAAAATGGTGAAGTAGGCAACGTCGTGTAGATTGGTTCTACCTTGAGATTAGAACTCGACATCTAGCCTTGTGTCGTTAAATTGTGAAGTAGGCAACGTTGTGTAGATTGGTCCTAGCTAATGATTAGGTCTCGACATTTAGCTTAGTGTCAGAAAGTAATGTAAGCGACGTTGTAAGGCTTTCTCCGCCAAGAAGGGAGCTTGTGGATATAGTGGAAATCTCGAGTAGGTGTACTCGAGGAGTGGATTAGAAACGAGGATAGAGCCTCGTTGTTGAACCACTATAAATCTTGGTGTCTTGTCACTAGGTTGTCTCTTTCCTTACTCTTTACTTATTTCATTATCATTATACTTACCTATTACCATTGCTAATGCATTTGAATTGAACCTAATCATTATGCAATTTAGCTTCAAGTAAAAGATAGTTTTGATACACACTTAATTCAAAGTAATTTAAATTAGGTGACTAATAGAAGAGAAACTATTCAAACCCCCCCCCCCCCCCTTCTAGTTTCTACAACCTGATTTAAGATAAAACTGACATATGAATACGTGAAGTAATCGTGGCAGATCTCGCTGAATGTGTTCGTCTATAACCTCACAGAACGAACACTGCAGTCTAACCTGGACAATACTCTCGTGGCAGTAACTGAATTTTTAATGGTCTGATTTAGAATACAACTGGAGTTATGAGTTCTGACTCGTACTTTGAGAAGATAATCGTATCACATGTACCATGACTGGTGTCCTGACATGTGTCTTACGAAATGGTACTTGAGACCTGTTTCTTGGCTGATGTCTTGACACGTGTTTTGGTAGGTGGATACGAATAAGGTTGAAAATTTTAGTAATTGCTAGGGTTGGCGGACCGGTTAGACTGCTGACCTCTGTATTTATGGTCACGTCTGTATCGGAGTTCTGATGGTCACTGACTGATTAATTATTAGCACGGTGGTTGTCACTACTGCCTTGTCTATCAATTTCATGACGGTCATTATCATGACCGTAATTCACGTAACTATTTTTGTTGAGTGGCCTGCTGGGTACCGGTTCCACTCTTTTGACTGAAAAATAGCTGTGTGACGTGTGACATCTTACTGAGGAAGTAAAAGCATGGAATAGAATGGTAGCGTCTGATGGGTGATGTATATTACTGTCAGGAATTCTAAATCTATAGTTTCCGTCCTCTTTCTGAAGAGTCTTCATTGTATAAACAGCATCAGCATCTTGTGGAATCTCAAAAGTATCAGAAGCATCAACATTTGTGAGGTCTCCGAGGTGTTAGAAGCATCAATATCCGGTACAATCTCCAACCTATGAGTAGCATCAGCATCTGGTAGAATATCAACAAGTGGAAACGCTTGTGATGATTGAGGATCGATTAACAATATCCATAGAGAAAGGTATATGGGGTACATCTAGAATACTGTATATGAAGTACGTAATACTGCACATGGAGCATATTTGAGACACTGTACATGGAGCACACATGAAATATTGTACATGGCACTGATGGAAATTTTTATGGGATGATCGATACTGGTGTCAAATATCTAACATGATGAAAAGAAATAAAATGATTTAAATGGTAGTAAACTGAACTCAAACGAGTTACATGATAGCCTGGCAATTCTTGCGTAGACTTAATGCTGATTGTATAGAGAGCTCAAAAATATGATTAAACGGAGTTTCATCAATAGCCAGCATGAAGATATTTTTTATGAAGACCAAACATGATTTATCGTGAAAACATGATTTTACTAAAATCCTTTTGTGTCTTAGCATGAAAACATTATCACTCTGCTGAAAACAAAATCCTCGTAAGGAGACATGAAACTGAATCAGCGTGAAAGCGACATCAACTTGAGATTGTGAGAACTGGATTGTTACAAAGAACATAAGAGTACGATCAACTGAAGTTTAACAACAACTGGTGTGGATGGCTGCGGTTAAATTCCAAAAATTCGAATGAGAAGACATGTGACTAAGTATGGACGATTCTGGTTCAATCCATACTTGTCAAAATTTTACGAGAATCTGTCATGTATAGAAATTTACAATCTGGGACTAAATGTGGATGGCTGTTGTCCAATCCATACTAGTCAAACTTAAATGAAACATCGTGATATGAACAAATGTGAACGCTTTTGGGTCGGTTCACAAAACAACTATCGTCTAAAAACATGAAATTTGACCTGAACAATGGTGAACGTCTATGGGCCGGTTCACCAAGTAATTTTCAACTGAAAAACATGAATCTGCCATGAGTAAGGATGAACGCCTATGGGTCGGTTCACCAATACAAAATCTGAACGGGAAAGGGTGAACGCCTATGGGTCGATTCACCAAAACGAAAATTCGTAAAAAAGCACATGCGACTAAATATGGCCAGTCCTGTACCAACCTTTTACTTAGTAAAAAAATTTAAGAAAACTGACTGATAAATGAAGAAAACTGACTAATAAATGCAAGAGAAACATGAAAGATAACAACGTCAAAATCTGGGAAGTTCCTGGTGACTACCCACTAGTCACAGGTCAAGTTTTAGAGCCTACAGGTCGAACCTTGCGAGCTGATACCATAATTGTAACATCCCACTTGGATAAGTGGACCTGTTACGTGTATTTATTGCATGTCATCAAAGCATATAAGGTAAATGTCCTAAAACATTAACTGACCATAAAGGAAATACCGGAATCAAACATCAGTAATCCAACATAAGCTCAAAACAAGAAAAGTAAATACTGAAGCAAATGACTAAACAATGTCCAAATAAGCAAACTAATGTAAGAAGTGCATAAAGTAAGAAGTCTGGATAGCTTCCATCCAAATGCACATGCTCTCAGACGCAATAAGAGCGTCCCAATGTACCTGCCGTTAGAACATGAAAGGAACTACGGCTGAGAATAATGCCCAGTGAACGGATATAAAGCATGATAAGGAATACTGAAATGAAGCAGATAATAAAATATTGAAGTTGTAAGACTGATAAGTAAAATTGACCTGATAAGCTGTAAACTAATAATCTAGGATGCATCCACACGCCCCGCTGATAATACTGATAAATGGCCAAGCTGAAATAAAAGGGACGCTGAGAAAAATCACTCCCCCGCAGAGGAGTCACGACACCGGTGCCTCAAGTGTCATGGTTACGATACCTCCGTAACTAGTACATAACTGGTCATGCTTGTATATAAAGCTCAAGCAAATTTAACTTAGTTATTGAAATGGTTACTGATAAACTTAGAACATATACTGGGGAAAACATTTGGCTGCAGACGGGGAATCCTAATCATGCGTAGAAAGGAAGTCCTTACTGAAGGACGGAAAATCCGTACCTCGTGTCCAGTAATGAAATAAGAATAAAAGCTGAAAGATCTACTCCGACTTCACGGTTACTACATAAATAAGGGACGTAAAATGAGTTGACTGATATCGGTTTATTGTTACTAATCTTAACTGTTCTCAGTTTGATTTATTTTATACTTGTAGTACTGTTTGTATATAATATGATATGTTCTGACTGTTCGTTAATATTACTGATTTAATGCACTCTGTATTCGTGACTACTGTGTATTGTATGTACTGGTATTACTATAAATAGTAACTCGTTATAATTAGAAAGTTTTCCTAAGTTAGAAAGATTTCCAATTTAGTGTCTTTAAAATTAAATCATTAATAAAACATATGTTTTCAATAGAATAAAACGATAAAGCTAGAATCAATTTAATATTACTAATTAAATTAATAAAATCGGATAATATAATTCATTTATTAATAAAATCATTTATAAAATGATTTAACTAATTTAAATAATCCCGTGTATTTATTATATTTCGCGGTCCCGAAAACCCGAGTCGAAAACTCTCGCCGAGACACCCATGTCTCGGGTTAACCAAACCGGTCCCACTTCGTGGTCCTCCCTGCTGACGTCACCCAGCAGTAGCCACTGGCCTAGTGCCAGTTGCTACTGCTCCTATTGTGGTTCCCACTGTTTTTGTTTATGTTCCCATTTTTCTTGTTTATGTTCCCACTATTCTTGTATTGTTCCCACTGTTTATACACCCAAACACCCCCTGCTGAGTCATTTTTTGCCATTGTTTATTAAACAAACACCCCTGCTGTGTTTTTTGGTTGTGGCTGTTCGAACAAAAGCACCACCGAGACCCCCTAGTAGTCTCGGCTGTTTATTTAAAACCCCACCGAGAGCTCTATGCTCTCGGTCTTCGTGTAACCACATCACAACCTCACTGTTTGGTTTGTTTCGGGGCTGCCAGTCAGACTAAACCCACCACACACAGGGGCGGACTCAGAATTTTTTTACTGGTGTTGCACAAATTTTTTTATAGGGCGTTGCAAAGATTTTAATGCTAAATTTGAGTAACTTAAACTTTTTTGGGTGTTGCACATACTAAAAAGTAAGACTTTTTAGAGAAAATTACACTTGGTATCCCTAAATTGGGTGTGGCCTGTGCCACACCCGACTCTCATATGGGTCCGTCCCTGACCACACACCCATATGTGGGTCGCGACTGGGCAACAGAAACACCACCGAGACCTTATGGTCTCGGTTTTTTTTGTGAAACCAACACAACCCGACCCTGATTCTAATACTTATTACATGTTTGAATCAAAACCCCACTGTTCTTGTTATACTAATTAGATTTCGTGAATAAAAAGAAGGATAAGGAATGATTTACCTTTTCATGATTAAGGATTGAGAGGTATACACGTAAGATCAAATGATTAATAAAATCAAAACCCGAATCTTCTTGTTTGTTGTTTCTCAGTCGGCGACTCTCATAGGAACCCTAGGTGTTTCTATCTTTTTTTTATTTCTGATTTGTGCAAAAGTGGTTTCCCCCGTTCTTTTCTTTTTTTTCCAATTGGGCCGGCTCAAGCCCAACTCTCCTCTCTTTCATGTTTACTACATAAACCGCCACCCTAATTATATATATATAGTTTCCGTTCGTTTTTCGACATTAAAATTTATTCACGTATACTCTTGTTTGTTTCTCGTGTTTTGATTCCTGAACGTAATAATTCTTTCTGCGTAGTAATAATTACGTAATACTGAATAACTTAATATTAAATATTTACAGGTATTAATTATTAATCTGAATAATCAATTATGCCACGTTTTTAATTAGACTGAGACTGTACTTATTTTAAGTTCTTGTATTTTAAATACGGGTTTTACATAATCTTCTTGTGTTTCTTGATTATTGATTGATTGTATGCACGTTAGGCTCTAGAAAACTAGACTAGATCTTCATATCTTAACTATTGATATTTCTAGGAAATTGTAGGTGATTAGATTATACTGTGATCATGGAGGCACTCGATTTTGCCGTATCTATGCTTTGCCTCGACCGTTGTGTATACTTGTGTGCCGATTAAGCGAATACATTTATGTATTTGTTAATGCATGCGTTAATGATTAGGTCTGTGATTTTTCTGTGATTCTATGTTTATGATTTTGTCACATAGGCGATTATAGGGGTATGTGTTAAGTAAGTAGGATCTAGGAAATGTCATCATACCACTATGTTGTTGTACGTACACCACCCAGAAGTTGACATGTATCAATTACCTCCACTAATAAAGCAACCTCGTACTATTATAAATAAGAAATATTTGTGAAATTAAAAGTTTTATCACTTAGTGTTGTATTTTATCATTAAGCATTTTACTCCCTATTTGAACTTATAGTGTACACAACTGAACGACCTACAAAAGTTTGCTAAAATTAATCTTTATATCAAGTTTACTTGTTCAAAGGGTACCAACACATTTTCAATCAACAAGTGTGATTCATGACACTTTGTAATACCTCGTTTATACTAATAAATCATTACACGATTGAAATGTTATAACATGTGTTATTTCAAGCTTAAGAGTTATTAGTTTTACATTTGACATGTATTTGGGACTTTTAATTGGATCGTTGGTTAATAGAATTTCTCGATAAAAGGATGTCTTGGCTTTTTGTCGAGGTCTCATTATTGTTTGTTCGGTTTAACTCAGTTGGTGTGCGGAGAGCACGTGGTGTTCGGCCAATGCCTTTCGTAAGGTCAATCTGTATAAACCTCTTGGTAGATGATGAACAATTTTGGTATCGAGTCTTCTCACTGACCAATTGGGCTTTTTATTACGCCCAAACACTGATGTACCGAAATCGTAAGGAAAAAACTTATGTGACAGCCGGTGCGAATTGTGAAACTTTGGTGTCGAAAGAGTAAAATAAAATCGACGAACCTTTCGCCTCGTGAAAATCATGTTTCGAAATATAAGATCTATTTATGTATTCATTACTTAAAACCTCTTGAAAGTTTTTAAAAAGGTACTTATCTTCGTCGATATCTTTTCTAAATTTGAATTACATAGATATTTAATGGGATAGGATACTTGAAAAAATATTGGGAATGCATAGTCTATGAGTATGTTTGGTAAAAATAATGGTTGCAATAAATAAGAATACTGAGCGGTAACTGTAAGCATTATTAGTTGTTTTTTCTACATGTAAAACAACTACCGGATGCTCGTTCTTTTTAAATGCTACTTCAAGGCGGTGTTAGAAATCTAGCATTCCAAAAACAAATAAAGCTAACTGATGCATATTAAACGAGCATTAAAAATCAAAACTTTCCACCACACCACCCTTAAACGCTAACGGCTCCTAAATGCTCTAACTACACCAAGCACACCCTGTATATACACGGCTAAAAAGGATGTGACATCATTCATTAGTCTATCTAAATCATCCTTAATTAATTTATACAAGCAATACAAGTGAGTTGAACATTTCATATGACGGCAATCAATCACAGATAGCTATATTGGAAAATGCAACAACGTGAAGCCCCAAAACCTTCAAACCTCTAAATACCTATATTGGAAAATGCAAAATGGAGTAATTAGTATAGCAATCAATATGCAGTGGCCGGATGCTACAATTTTCATTGGGTTGCAAACTTAGAAGTTAGAACCCGACATCATTAACAGTAAATAATGAGTCACTTGCTCAACACCGCAACAATATTCATCACCTGATTGACCCAACTCTGCTTTCTAACGGTAAACGAAAAAAGCACTTAATACTTCCAAAACTGTTATAACGGGCTGCATGCTAAGCAACTCTACAATGTCTTGCTATATTAAGACAAAGGCAAATGAGAGAACCTAAGGATATTGTTTTCCACCAGAACCTTAGGAATGCAATTTATTTGAAGCACATATAACAAGAAGTCTCGGCATATATAGCCATTAATTCGAAATTAACATAACATAAAGAGTTTCAACACAAATCTGTAAAGATTACCAGTTTTAAAAAGATCCTACGGTCTCGATATAACGATGAACTTCCGACTGTCTGATTCTTCCATATCCAATGTTAGGGATATGAAAAAATTGCTTGAAACTCTTGTCCAAAATATTAAACCTTACAAGATTGAAGTCAACCTTCACCACCATGAATGTGCCTCCCTCTGTTTCACCTCTAACGATATCCAGAATTTCTAATTCATCATGATAGCATCTCCAAGGATTTTGGTTGTGATAGAATCTTGTGTCCGGGTATGCTGCGAGAAGTTCATCTAGCTCCACTTGGTATTTGAGAAACCACCCAGAATGATCACTTAACATCTCATACACATTCAAAACTAAATGCCTTTCATGATGATGAGCAGTTTCCACCAAATGCAGATGACTTCGAGATTCCCCAAAGTAAAGTGGCATATTTCCTCTGTGATACCTTCCTAACGACGAAACATTCCTTGGAAACGAAGAGGGCAATGGCAACTTTTTCAACTGTTCTCCGTCGAGCTTAAAATACAACGGATCAAGACACGAGGGAGCCCAATGAATCGCTCCATTCCAGTAAACTCCACAGTCAAAAAGCATTTCACAAGGTTCAATATATAGCGGCTCCTTAGGTGCTTTGAAAGACTGATTAGAAATCTTCCATTTCCCTATATTAGACGAGTAGATTTGAATCCTACAAACTTCCCCATCATGGAAAACACAAACAACTTTGTAATAAACACATTTCGTTTGATGAAATGCAAGACCCATAAAACATATTGCTTTACGAGCATCAGGGCCTCCAGGGACCGATGGTATGACAACAAATTGTTTAGTGGTGGGATTAAACACATAGTATTTACGTGTACGTTTTGTCCCTTTGTCGCTGCAACAAAGCAGTAATCCATTACATGATTGCAAAATTTTGATACCACGGAGATTGGGGTAGAAATCTAAATTCCGAATAGGAGGAGTGCCTCGGTTTTCAACATCAAAAGGGACGTATAGATCACGATAGAATATGCCCGAAGAGATTGATAGATTGTCATACATGATAGTGAAGCGAGGGTGACTTAAAAGCCATAGCCAATGTTTGGATACGGATTTAAATCGAACAATGGACCGAGCAGGGGTGTGACAAAGGATTTCTGTTAAAAGGTCATCGTTTGAACCAACCGAATCTCCGGACTGCGTGGTTTCATGATCAGACTCTCGCACAGAAGTCTGCGCGAAGCAGGTTTTGATGGTTTTCTGTATTTTTTTGTATCCCGCTCTAGTGTTCACCATTTATTGGAGGATGTTAAAACAGATAGCACCTTACTCAAACGAATGAATTCCAAACAATTATTCCAGTCTAATCATTATAATCATCAAGCTTCTCGCCGGTCACCACCCTGTAATCGAAACACTTACATTATTCAGATTCAAAGATGCTAGTAATAGATTTAAGGTTCATCTTTTGCACCAAAATGTAACTAAATTTCAAAACACAGATGCAACTATACATAAAAAAGTTAACAAGAAAAAACAAATACAACAGAATAAGCATGCTGATAGCCTGGTACAAAGTAATTAGCAAAAAATACATTTTTCATGTACTTCAAGTCTTCAATAGCCTCTAAAGGGGTGTTTGGATGTACATTCTGAATATGATTAAATAAAACCTAAACCTAATAGTCAAAACCATATCATTAAATGTATATACCTTGGATGCTTTTGCTCATGAAGTTTTACTAATAGCTTTTGATAAATTAGGATGTCTGTTTAGCAAATTCTGATACTCGCTACCGTACGTAAGTGGCATTCCATATCAGTTTAACTTGATGATCACCATGTCACCGTTTTACCTTTTATAGAGTCCCACCCAGGGGGGTGTGTTTCTTTAAGCTTAATTGTCCGGCTTATAAGCTTACTGAATTTTTAAAAAGCTAATAAGCTCAAAAAGTTTACCTATGAGTTTATTAGCTATTCAAAAATTCAATATGCTCATAAGCCGGATAAAAAAGCTTAAACAAACACTCCCTTATATACATTGATTACGGAATAATATTTGTTGCATCACATGGTAATTTAGTTTATTCCACACCAAAGTGGTGACTGAATTGCTTATTTTTCCGGTGAATACTTAAAAAAAGAACGAATGTAATCTGCTTAAACATAAACCTCGAGAAATGGTGTCTCGTTGAGTTAAACAACTTCGATCAAGTCCCCGAATATAGGGTATTAAGCTAAACAAGTTAGTAAAAGAACACTATTATAAGAAGCTTCCTACCTGCTTATATGAGATTGCATTAGCTCATAAGTTGAACGGATAATACCAACTGTCAACTAGTTATGCTTAAAAGTAAGCAGAAAGCAAAATAAAGAAGCAATCCAAAACTGTTATCTTCTAATGCTAGCACATGATGATCTTTACATGATTTTTTCTTCACTTAAAATTAACATTTTTCATTTGAAAAAGGAAATACTTTGGTTAACCGAAACCAAAATAACTTTACAGTTTCGGTTTTGTTTTCTGTTATAACGAAACCAACCCACACCATGTGCACTCCTGCCCTAAACAACACAAGAAATCCTATATTCACCTTATATATTGCCATAAAATTCGATCCCTTTTAGGAGTGAAAATCTATCAGGTTTAGGCATGTAATTAGGCACACGATTTACGCATCCCAATGAGTATTAAAAAAACAAAAGGAATTTTGCACATGAATCAACTAATCCTTAGGACAAAAATCACGACAAATAAAACCAAGATCGATACAAAAAGATTAAATTAATAACTTGAAACAATAAAGAAAACACATGAGATTTGGGAACTTATTTACCTATTCATGAGTGTTTGATAACTGCAACGCAAAAAATGAAATGAAATTAGGGGTTTCAGTTTTATTTCAAGGAAAATAAAGATTTACGAAGTATTCGGGGGTTTGTTTGGGTTTTATAAAGGTGGGTTAACGCAATTTTAAAGGCATCAAATTTGGACAATTTCATCATCGAGTCAAGGATTTTTTTCAACTGAGGATGATGAGAGTTAATCTTAGCCGCTCAATATTTAACGCCAAGTTTCATAAAAACATAAAAACATAAAGAAGAATATAAATCATTTGGATACCAAACTTATCAATATTAGGCGAGTACCCGCGCATATCGACGGAAATTTCCTTACGACAAATGATTAACGGTTGCAACATGTGCTAATTCAACTCAAACAAAAAAAATTAATATCAAAAGACATGTAAAGACATTTGGTAAATGCAAACTTGTGCACTCGAACGTTAATGATCCTCTAACTATGTTAGCGAGAGAAAATAATATCTAGAGTTGCGTCTCTTTCATATAAACAAAACCATGATTTTAAGTTCTTATGCCTATTCCATACAGGAGGAGGGGTGTTATTGGGTCGGGTTATCGAGTCTTGTCGGATCGAGTCAGGTTTCACTTTCTAAGAACACACCAGAAACCCGACAAGATAGGTATAGGTTTATTGGGTGCGGATGGTATTGAGGTCGAGTCTTATCACGGCGGGGTATTAGGGTTATCGGGTTATACTACAAACAAGTATTGAAGACCCGCGCTCCACTGCGACGGATCTTCAAAATGACAAACTTTTCTTGCTTAGAATAACAATATAAGAAGTCGCAGACAACGAAATCCGATGTTGTGTCTTGTAATTTGGTTGAGGGAAAATAGGCAAAATGATAGACTTGGACGCCATAAAATTCACATTCAACATTCGCATATGTAACCCACTAAAACTGAGATTCAAGAGTATCGGTTCGTCTAACATAAATACAATACAAGTTAGTAAGATTTCATGGTAACTGCGGTGTGTGCCTTGCATCCGTTACAGGAGCTGATCACTCCACTCATATTATATATTAATTAGAGGCAACCCCTCTAATTGCATGCTGAGGTCACCCCTCTAAGTATTCATGCACGTTGATATAACATGACCTATATGGGCTCCGAGCATATTTAAAATACAATTTTCAGAATAAATTAAACATAAGTCTTTTCAAAAATATAAAACCAGACTTATGAACTTAAACCAGGTTTTCCAGGACTTACACTTATTCTGATGTTGTTCATTTCGTTCATTACTTGCTTATGTTTATGTGTTACATATCATTGTCATATATCCGCACACTGAGCGTATTGCTTAGCCGTATTTTTCTTTGGGGGAGCAGAGCAGTCAAAGAATGAAACAGATCAAATGATTGTTCTAGAATGGCTATGTCCAAATACGGCAGGTACTAAAGGGCAAAGCTAGGAAACAAGAGTACGTGTATGGAATAAGACGCCTAGTCTTCTTTCTTCTTTAATGCATTCACATACTTTGGCTTTGCTGGACATTGTTTAGTCCTTTCCTTTACATTCTATGCTCATGCATTTCGTGTGCGGAGCTTATGTTGGAACTGATGTTTGTTTCCGGTTTCCTTTATGGTTATTTAATGTTTTAGACATTTACCTTGCATGCTTTGATGACACGCCATAAATATTATGTAAAGGTCCATTTATCCAAATGGGGTGTTACAATTATGGTATCAAAGCCAAGGTTTCGACCTGTAGGCTCTAAAAACTTGACATGTGACTAGTGGGTAGTCATCAGTGTCTTCCTAAACTGACAGTCTATTTTCATGCATTTGTTTCATGCATCATTGTTGCATGTATTTTGACTAAGTAATGGTTGGTACAGGACTGGCCATATTTAGTCGCATGTGCTTTTATTCGAATCATTTCGTTTTGGTGAACCGACCCATAGGCGTTCACCCTCGTTATGTCAAATTTTGTTTTAGTGAACTGACCTATAGGCGTTTACTCTTGTCATGTCAATTTTGTTTGGTGAACCGACCCATAGGCGTTCATCAAAACTCATGTCATTTTTCGTTGGATATGCCTTCATAAACGGTTTCATGCATCATTTTCTTATTTTTATCATATGTTCAATCAAATTTATCATTTCGTGTCCTTTTAAAATTGTCAGATGGTCATGACACGCGAATAGGAACTGGCTGCAGCTGTCCAAGCAGCTCTACAAGCCATGCTCCCACAACTCAGGAATCAGATCCGGAATGAATACCAAAACATTCCAAATCAGAGCAACAATCCTCCTCCTCCACCACCGGTTACTCTACACACTTGGCTTAAGAGGTTTAACAAGCATAAACCTAGATATTTTGAGAGAGTTGAGATTTCATCTGATGCGGAAAACTAGATTTCGCATATGGAGAAAATTTTGATGCTATGGGATGTGATAGAATCTACAAGGCAAGGTTGGCTTGCTATAAGTTTGAAGGAGATGCCTTAGCTTGGTGGAGGGCATACAAGCTAGCAAATGGAGGTGATGTGTGGTTAGCTGCTTTGACTTGGGACCAGTTCAAGACTCTGTTTTATGGTCAGTTCTTTTCAACAGCTGAGCAGGAGAGACTCAAGAGGGACTATCATTTCATTCGTCAGAGAACTAGAGAGACTAGCACTGAGTTTATGCATAGGTTTCTTAGGTTGGCTGGATTCTGGGTACTGCTGCGGGTACTGCTGAAGAACAAGCGAAGCACTTTCGCTGGGCTCTTCACTCATCAACAACAGATCGTTTACTGAGTGCTACTTACACTTATGTGGCACAAGTTAATGATGCAACACGTAGCTTGGAAACGCTGCATGAGCGTGATGACTACGAGGAACAAGCTCGTCCAAAAAAGAGGTATAAAATTCAGCCATCAAGCGTTATCATCTTATTTCAATATGTAAGTTCATTTATACCTTTTCCTATCCAATTGTATCTTTCAGGCAGAAGGGTGGAGACCGGTCCCAACCGGCCACTCAACAGAATGCCAACAAGGGGCACGGTCAATCTAATGACCGCTATGGATCCGACAGGCGGAACGATAATGACCATTACCGTAACCGTGCCAGCCAGTCCAACAAGTCCATAAATTCTTAAACTTTTCTATGTTAAGTTGCTGTATGTTTTACATACTAACATGTCAGCATCATAAACGGGAACTATGCGAGTGGACTTGACCAAAATGCTTAGGGTCAGCAGTCCAACAACTCGTATTCCTCTGGTAAACTATCATTTAAACTTCAGTGTAGTCATGTTTATGCAAAATGATCATGTCTCACACATATTTCTTAAACAGGCTCTCAGGTAGCAAGGGTACCTCCAAGAGGTTACACCTACCCCATCTGCACGACTTGTAGTCGTAGACATCCCGGACCATGCCGTAAGGCTACCGGAGTTTGTTTCAAGTGTGGACAATCCGGACACACGTTGAAAGATTGCAATAAGGGAGATACTGCTGGTACTTCTAGTGCTGCTCTTCCTAAGCCACCAGCTTCGGGGCGTGTCTACACTACCACAATAGACCAAGAAAATAAGTCTTCAGGTACTATCACTGACATCCTCTTTATGAACGGTCATGTTGCTTGTGTTTTATTCGATACTGGTGCTACTCATTAAGTCATATCCACTACGTATGCCACTAGTATTAATAAAATACCTACGACACTAGAGAATATTTTAAATATATCTACGCCTATGCGAGACTCTGTAAGCATTACCCAGTTGTACAAAGATCTTCCACTAGAATTTGATGATAAGATTCGCCCAGTAGACGCACTTCCTTTGGATATGTGCGAGTTTGATCTCATCTTAGGCGTGGACTGGCTATCCAAGCACCATTCTACTATCTACTGTCATACCTATCGGGTTATCTTCGGTTATGTTCAAGCACCAGAGTACATTCACAATGGTTTCATACCAGGAAAGTCTGTACAAATCATTTCTACGTTAGAAGCTCGTGCTTTACTATCTCATGGTTGCGAGGGCTTCTTAGCTTCAATTCAGGATATTACTGCCGAAGTTCCGTCGATCCAAGATCAACCAGTTGTTTCACAATTCCCCGATGTATTTCCTGAAGAACTTTCGGGTATACCACCTATCCATGAAGTAGAGTTTAACATTCAGCTCATCCCAAGAGCTCAACCAATCTCTAAGGCTCCTTATCGCATGGATCTCGTATAGCTCAAAGAGTTAAAAGATCAGCTACAGGAATTACTAGAGCGAGGTTTCATCTGTCCGAGTGTATCATCATGGGGTGCACTGGTACTTTTCGTCATGAAGAAGGATGGCAGCATGCGTTTATGCATTGACTATCGTGAGCTGAATAAGATCACGATTAGGAACCTTTATCCATTACCGCGTGTCGATGATCTGTGTGACCAACTGGAAGGTGCCAAGAATTTGTACAAGATTGATCTAAGATCCGGTTATCATCAGCTGCGAGTGAAAGAGCAGGATATTCTCAAGACTGCTTCTCGCACAAGATATGGCCATTATGAGTTCGTAGTCATGCCTTTTGGACTCATTAATGCTCCTACGGTATTCATGGATCTTATGAACCACGTCTTCCACGAGTACTTAGACAAATTTGTTATCGTATTTATCGATGACATCCTCATCTTCTCTAAATCCAAGGAAGAACATAAAGAACATCTACGTATTGTGCTACAAATTCTTCGTCAGAAACAATTGTATGTCAAATTTTCTAAGTGTGAATTTTGGCTAAAAAGGTGGGATTTCTAGGCCACGTTGTCTCGCAGAAGGGATTACTATGGATCATGTGAAGGTTGAAGCTATCACAAAATGCCTGAGACCGACGTCTGTAACTGAGGTTCGTAGTTTTCTGGGCTTAGCTGGTTATTATCGCAGATTCGTGGAGAACTTTTCAAGACTAGCCTTACCTTTGAGCAAGTTGATACGGAAAGGAGAGATATTCGTTTGGATTGATGAGCAGGACAAGAGCTTCGAAGAACTTAAGCAGCAGTTGGTATCTGCACCTATTCTTACTCTCCCATCTGGCACAGGTGGATTTCAGATCTACAGCGACGCTTCGGGTAAAGGATTAGGTTGTGTACTCATGCAACATGGGAAGGTGATTGCATATGCATCACGTCAGCTGAAGCCTTATGAGGAGAATTATCCTACCTATGACTTGGAGCTAGTAGCAGTAGTCTTTGCACTTAAAATCTGGAGACACTATCTATATGGTGAATCATGTGACATCTTCACTGATCACAAGCGTCTCAAGTACATTTTCACTCAAAGAGAACTTAACATGAGACAGAGAAGATGGTTGGAACTATTCAAGGATTATGACATCAATCTTTAGTATCATCCCGGTAAGATGAATGTAGTGGCAGATACTCTCAGCAGGAAGTCAAGTATGATTAACGGTATCAAGATACAAGAGGAAATCATACGTGACTTAGAGCGACTAGACATTAAATTCTTAGTGCGTGGACAACATGGGTACTGGGCTAATATGAGAATTGAGCCAGACTTAATTTCTCGTATCAAGGAAGCTCAGAAGGATGATAGTGAGATTTGGGCTATTATTCGAAATCTGGATTGGCAGACAGAATTTCGTGTAGATGAAGAAGGCATTGTATGGCAAGGAACTAAGCTATGTGTTCCGGATGATCAGACACACCGATAATCTTTATTGACAGAAGCTCACATCTCTCCATTCTCTATTCATCCAGGATCCACCAAAATGTACCATGACATTAAACAACCTTTCTGGTGGAGTGGCATGAAGCAGGATGTTGCTACTTTCGTATCCAAGTGTCTAACCTGCCAGCAGGTTAAGATCGAGCATCAGCAGGCTAGTGGGTTACTTTAATCGTTAGAGATTCCTACATGGAAGTGGGACACAATCTCCATGGATTTCGTCTCCGGACTTCCACTTACTTAGAGCAAACATGATGCTATATGGGTTATAGTAGATCGTTCAACCAAGTCAGCTCATTTTCTTCCAATTCGCAAGGACTTCTCAGTTAGCAAATTGGCATATATATTCCTTAAGGATATCATACGACTGCATGGTACTCCATCAAACATCATATCAGACTGAGATCCTCGTTTCACGTCAAAATTCTAGAAAGGGATGCAGAAAGCTTGGGCCACTAAACTCAAGCTTAGCATTGCCTTTCATCCTCAGACTGATGGTCAATCGGAGCGTACTATTCAGACTTTAGAAGACATGTTGCGGGCTTGTGCATTGTAATGGACAGGAAGGACGACTACATTTGTTTGGTTGAGTTTGCCTACAACAACAGTTGGCACGCAAGTATTAAGTGTGCACCTTTTGAGATCTCTATGGTAGAAAGTGTCGTGCTCCAATCTGTTGGGATCAAGTTGGAGAACGAATCCTTGAAGGACCAGAAATGATAGAGGTGACTAATGAGAAGGTTGCCATTGCCAAGGCAAAGTTACAGGAAGCTCTTGCTCGATAGAAGAGATATGCTGATAAGCATCATAGAGATCTAGCGTTTAAGATCGATGATCATGTTTTCCTTATGGTATCACCAGCACGTGGTGTTAAGCATTTTGGACTCAAGGGCAAGCTCAGTCCTCGTTTCATCGGACCATTTGAAATCGTTGAACGTGTCGGTGAAGTATCATATCGTCTAACTTTACCTCCTCAGCTATCTCATGTGCATGATGTATTCCATGTGTCCTTACTCAGAGGTTACAATTACCATCCATTGCATAAAGTTTTGTATCCGTTCGAACATATTCGAGAGTATCTATCCTACATTGAGGAACCCGAGAGAGCTCTCGACCGTCAAGAACGAGTCATGAGGAGAAAGACGATTCTATTCGTTAAAATACTTTGGAGGGATCATTCCGAGCGGGAAGCCACTTGGGAAACGGAGGAGTCTATCTGGACTTCTTACCCTCATTTCCAGTTTTGACCTGGGTATGTCATTCTTACATGTCTTTCTAGCTTATGTGTCGTTTGAGAGTTTATTATCTCATCAGCTTATCGTATCAGCTTGTCGTTTCTAGTCGCACAAGGACGATTACGATTTTTGGTTTTTGATCGTTGGTAATTACATGAACGTGTTCATTATTCCATTCTTAATTCATCCACGCATTTGGTATCACTCGAATCCTAACCTTTTTAAATCTTTTTATTTAATTATGATTACATGTTCTTTGATCTTTAAAAACTCAATTAAAGACATGTTATGTTAATGATTTAAACAAGTTAAGGTGGGGTTTGTTTGGTTTGTCCCGATCGCACGCCAAACGAGACCACGTTGGGTCTTGGTGGTGTTCGACTTCCATCAGCCGCAACCCCATATGGGGGTCGGCGTTGGTTTTGGTACCATCTGCCGTAACCAAATGGTTGGCAGTGGTGTTTGTTTTCTGCCAGCTGCAAGCCAAGAACCCTAGCAGTGGGGAACTTGGCCAGTCAGTGGGAACCGAGACCAAGTAGGGTCTCGGTGGGGGCGTTTCTCGCAGCAGTGGGACGAACAACAGCAGCAGCGGCACGTGGCTTAACCAGGGGCTGCGTCAGGGGCAGCGGTGGCACCGACAGCTTTGTTGGTGGCTGCTGCGTTGGTCGCCCGCACGCCACAGCCGTCGGGCTGTGGTGTTGTGTTTGTTTTGAGGCTAAGCCGAGACCACCATGGTCTCGTTGGAACTTTGATTGGGGTTTCGGTTAACACCAAAACACGAAAAGGGGTGTTTGGCTAAACTTTTCTAAAACATTGTTAGTGCAAACATGACGATGCTTTGTCGATATAATCTCTTTACGTTTTGTTGATGACAAACGTATAATTCGAAATACATTATGTAAAATGTTAAGGTACTCGTAAACACTCAAGAATACATTTGTATACTTCTCTTGACACCTCCAAGACCGCATTCGGCATGAATCACTCAAGGTATGTACAAACATGTCATTAACCTAACTAAGTGATCAAGGATTAATATTTTCTTAAAACTCACATTTTAATCAAATGTGACAAAAGATTTTAATTAACTTTATTTTTAAGAAAATGTTTTATTAAAAAGAAAATGGAAATTTGAATTTAGCATATTCCATATGCCAAGAATATCCTTTGAGGGTATAAACTACCCCAGATGGCATATCCCCACTAAAGGACAAATTTGCACAGACTCCGACTCGGAGGTTCCTTATTGATAAGGTACCGCGGGTAGAGATAAGGAACCGCGGGTGTTTTTGACTGTTGCAATGTTGTCCTATAAATAGTGGATCATTTCCAGGTTTTCTTTCAACCCTTTCTACACAGTTTCTTTCAAAAAAACCATCTTAGATCCTTGATTAGTTAGTTTTGATTAATCTTGTTTAAGATGTGATTCAATCTTCAATCTCCTCATCCTCACAAGTGCAAAGAGAAGAACACTATCATTACCATGATGTGTTGGGTTCACTACATGATGAAGATCTTTCCTTCTATAGATCTAAGTTATGTTTTTAGTCTTCCTAACTATGTATATGTAGAAGATCCAAGTGTTGGGTACACTTGGATGTGTTTGTAAGGGTAGAATATCCAAGTGATGGGTATCCTTGGATTAGGTGTTAGTTTTGTAGATCCAAGTCTTGTTAGTACTTAGATATAGTGTTAGAGTTATAGATCTAAGTGTTGTGTACTTAGATCTTTATGGTTTATGTGTTTAGGCCATAAAACACAAGGTTTGTTATGTTGGGCCATAAAACATAACTAGTGGGTAGATTAGGTTGTGTCTTGGTAGTTCTCACTAAACTCTAAAGTGATGTGGTTGTGTCTAGGTAGTTCTCACTAAACTATAAAGTGATGTGGTTGTGTCTTGTGAGTTCTCACTTAGCTTTAAAGTGATTAGTAGTTGTGTTGTGTGAAGTTCTCACTTAGATTCAAAGTGAAGAGTCGTGAAGATTGGTTCTAGCTTTCGATTAGAACTCGACATCTAGCCTTGTGTCGTTAAATGGTGAAGTGGGCGACGTTGTGTAGATTGGTCCTACCTAAGATTAGGACTCGACTTTTAGCTTAGAGTCGGAAATTGGATAAGCGACGTTGTGTATGGTTTCTCCACCTTAAGGAGTTTGTTGACTAGTGAAGTAACTCTCGAGTAAGGCGTACTCGAGGAGTGGAGTAGGGCGAAGAGGAGCTTCGTGACCGAACCACTATAAATCATCGTGTCGGTACTTTCCTTTACATTTATGTCTTTACTATTATAGATTTATTTATATGTTGTGTGTTGTGTGTATCTCATAATCTAAACATCTAAGTTGCGGAAAAGCTAAGGCTTAGTACGTGTGTGCTTCGTGTTTAGATTATAGTCAAGTGTACATCACTTAATCTAAACATCCTAGTTGCGGAAAAGCTTATGCTTAGTACGTGTGTGCTTAGTGTTTAGATTATTGCTTGATGTACTCTTGATTTAATGTGTTTGTGTGTTTACTTACTTGTAGTATTTATCTTTCAATCAAACATATCTCATATCTAGTCAAGCTTGATCGAGAATTTGATACAAAGGATTGTCAAAGTTTAACATGCAACAAAAGGTTAAGTTCACTGTCGGCGGTTCCCTAAATGGACCGACGGTTCTTTATTGATAAAGAACCGCGGGTACACATAAGGAACCGCGCACAGTGGATTAAGCCGAAATGTTTTGAAAAACTAACTAGAAACTATTCAACCCCCCTTCTAGTTTCTACAATTGGTATCAGAGAGAGGTTACTCAAGATCTTTGAAGTATATTGTACTTTAAAGCTTGGATCGGTCTTTGCTCTCTTTTTCAAAACAAATGGTTTTTAAAAATGAAAACGGTTTTTAAAAATAGAGACGATCTTTGTATCAAATTGTTCATAAAGAGTGATTACTTATGAAATGTGTTTTGTTGTTTCATTCATACAAGTTTTGTTGTTAAATAAACTTTGTATAATAGCTTGAATTAAATCTTTTCATGTTTGGAAGTATAAAAATCTTTTGTGTCATAATTAACTCTAAAATACGAGTTCTATGTGTCTAAAATGATTTTTTAGAGTCCTAAGTCCTTCCAAAAAGTTACCAAATGATTTTGGTCAAAAACTCATTTTTTGTCCTCTAACCGCGGTTCTTTATTGTTCCCCGCGGATCCTTATCAATAAGGAACCGCAGTCAGTCTGACTCAGATTTTTGAAAACTTTGAAAAATCATATAAAATCAACCGTAAGTCCGTAGAAGTCGTGCCACCCGTCATTTCGAACGTAATTGAATTTTCTTTCAATTAAAAATGCTTCCAAACCTTTATTCAAACTTTAAAATTTGGATGGTTTCTAAGTTCCATACTTTGTCCAAAGTATTGAGCGTCGGTTTGTCGTAAAACTTGTGTTTTACTCTTTTCTATTAAGTTGGACATCTCTTGGTGATATATCTTTAAAAATTGATTTATTTACAAAGTGTTAAACTTAATTAAATCTTAAATGGGTCAAAAACTATTTTCAAATAAAATCAAGCTATGAATACTTTGTTGTATCTAACACTCAAAACATGGACGAATGTTTTTATCTGTTAAGCTAATTGTTTGTATGTGTTTCCTTGTGTGTTATTATTATATGTAGACATTATTAAGTGTTCCTTGCTATTTGTAGTAGTATTTCTTATATGTCTAGTCTCTTGTGTCTTGCTTGGTATTTGTTAGTATCTAGTTTTTCCTAATTAGGATGTATGCTAGATTTCTTGCATTTTAGTTGCAACATTATGTGTGCATTGCATATAGGATTAACATCTCTTAGTTTACAAATGTTACATAAACATCTTGTACACCTCGGGATGTTCTTTAACACTTTTAGGTTTGAAAGCTTTGGGAGCTTGTCAAATCTATTGATTTAGGTCGTCTTACTCCATCATTGTGTTATTAATTCAAGTAGATAAATGTCTCACTATAAAACATGAAACACCCTTTGAAAATCTTAGCTATTTTCTCTTAAAAGAGTGTTTGTGGGAATCAAGAAAGATTTCGATTAAATATCAATGCATTATTCAAACTATGATTGGTATCATTATCGAATCTAACTGACATGTTTTTTAGTGTAGACATGAATGTGGTTTATTAATAATATACATCAGATCATAACTCACACTTGTGTTGATGGTGTTATATTGAATCTACTTGTTCAAATTGTTAGACACATTTTGTTTAATAATTACTTATAATGCACAATAGAGTCGGTTTGATAACTTGGATGTTTCATCCGAAATACTCAAGTAATTTACATTGCTATGCAATTTATAAATGTGTCATTTCCGAAAGACCAATCAATAGTGTTCTAACAAATTGTGTAAACTTGGTTTGTACAATTCAATGTTATTGGCCTCAAGATCTATTAAGGTGATTAAACTTAACTAGACTCTTTTGTCAAGATATGCAATTGTGCATTCTTAACCCTCATTAGGTCTTGCATTGTGTCGCCATGCAAGTTTCATCCTTGCTAAACTTTATTAGGCAAATGTTGGAATTACATTTTGTCTAACTTGAGAATGACTACTAGAGAATTTATGCACTAGGATCTTAATTTGACCTAACGGTTGAATTACTTCCACGTGGGAAGTTGAGTTGGTGTATAACTCGTAAAAATGGTCGTGTTTAGCCTTAATTGAGCACCTCTAGTGATAGTCTCATACTCATTCTCTAAATTGGCTAAATAGCTCTTCCTATATATGACTAATAATAGTTTACTTTGATGAACTTTGTATGTCATTAGGAGTCTTTTTCTTTTGTAGCCATTAGGTTTTTCTTAGCTTTCTTCTTACGTGCTAATTGAACCTATGTGTCTTTCCTTTGTTTGTGTTCTAGTTTTTATTGCTCTTAAGCATGACTTTATGATAAGTTAGACTAGAACATTAGGATTTGCTGAATTGGAAAATCTTCCCTTACCACCAAAACACTGCCTCTGTAGGCGGTTCCATATATATAGGTCGCGGATCCTTATTGATAAGGAACCGCTGGTATAGATAAGGAACCGCGTACAGTGCTTCCTTATTCGGGTTTTCTGAAACTTCCCAATTGTTCCAACACCCTTTGGAATCTTTGTTCCAAACCTTTGAACACTCTCAAAATATCTTGGGCTTTCCCTTTTTAACCGTTTACTAGTTTGGATCATCCCCTCACCCTTTTAAACCCTCCTTGTTAGCCACGTTATTCACACCTCAAACCATTCATCCGTACCCATTAAACCACCCATTACTACCATGGTTTCTACAAGAACCTCCAATTCATCAAACCATTCTACTTATACCCCAACCTTGAGATTTCATTCTCACACATCCTCAACCTTGAGATTTCATTCTCACACCTCCCCAACCTTGAGATTTCATTCTCACACATCCACAATGCCTAACTCTCCCTTTTCATAACCTTGACATTTCTTTGTCACAAACCTCCTCCTCAAAGAGGCACCTCAAAATTAAGATTAAGTTACCCAAACTTAACTCTTCACCCTTTTGCCACACCTAGAATGAGATTGTGCCCATTCTCATCTCTTCATCACCCTCACCACCTCTTGCTCCATGCAAGACTTCCTCAACCCATGGTACCAACCATTCTCATGGTTCTACCTCCTCTTCATTCCAATCTAGAATGAATGAGCTAACCCTTCACTCCAAGTACTCTCTTGGATGTGACTACCCAACCTCAACCCATCCAAAGCATTCCCATTGTGAGTGAATTTGTTGAACCCTTGGTGACTTCACCTTTCACCCACCAAATTCCGCCACCACCCTTGTCTTTCATTTAAGCATGTGGGTTGCTTATTGCTAAGACATCTAATTTAAGCAAATCTTAGGATTCTAGTGTAACTAAGATTAGAATTATGCTTAAGTTTTAGGCTTGTTTTTATTCTCTTGTATTTCCTTTCATGTTTTTCAACATGATTTTTTTTTAGTCTTAAATGTTGTTGTTATTATGTTTCTTTCTTTTCTCTTATCTTCAGTCCTTTTCTTAATCTAATAAGAATTAGGAATCTTCTTGGGGATTTATATTACATGTAGCTTGATTTGTGATATCTAGATAGATGACTTGCTTGTATGCTACTTGCTTATATATCTTCTTGCTTATCCGTTTGCTATATGCTTAATTGATTAGTTAATGAATGCATGCTTATTATAAAGGTTTTGTCTTTGTCAAGCAATTCCGATATAATATCTCTTAGATGTGTCTAACTCATGCATGTCCTTAAATGCTACGTGCTAACATGTTTTACTTAGTCTTCTCTTTTTAAGTAATCATGTTTCTTGCATGCCATATGTGTTAATTGCGCACCTTCTCTACATTGGTTTATTGTAGACTTCATTAGGCATTGCATGAATTATCGTATGTGCTTACTTGATTATGTGTTAGATTTTGTACTAACTCTTTCATGTCTTCTTGAGCTTCTTTTGAGTTTATTCTCTCGTTTCGTAAAGTTATCCTTAACTTCTTTGTCGAGTCTCACTCAATTCATTTTAATCATGCTCTTTTATGTCGAGTCTCTTTCTTCTAGTCTTTCTAAACTAAGTTGAGTCAAACCTTACCCTTTCCTCATCATGTATTTGTTCTTTGAACATCCTTAATGATTGAGAAGAGCTACGAAACTTTGAGCATGTAGTTTATCGTATGCTAAACACCATTTGGTGTCGACATTCATACGCATTGTTGCCTATAATGTCCTATATCCCGTATTTTTCTTAAAGTGTCGATTTATCCGCTTTTGGTTTTCCTTTTATTTTTTTGAGAGTTGATGGTTAAATCTTGAATTTTCTTGGGTGATTCCAAAAATTCTAAGCTTTTTACCCTTTGACATATTATCATTACAATTGGTATGGATGTTTCTTTTCTATCTCTATTCCAACAATTGTGAATTGATCTTGTCAAGATCCTCTCCTTTGATTTGTTTTTGGATTGATAGCATCGCATGCACACTTCTTTGCTTGTCATTGTTTGTGCAAACGACTTGTTTATCATCCCCGTTTGGGTGACATCTCTTTTTATATATGCTTTTGTCTACTAACCTTGTTTGGTAGGACAATTATAACCCATTTTTGTAGCTCGTCACTATTCTTGCTTTGTTGGTACCTCAAGCAAGGGGGAGCTCATATCAAGGGGGAGCATTTGCAAGAGTTCAAGTCATCGCCTTTACGATCGTTGACTCACTCAAATTGCATTCATCGAACATCTTACAAGATAATGCATTTTGGACACTCCTAGATAAGCATATTATTATGCTTGGAGTTGGTTAACCTATGGTGATTGAAGACTTCACTAGGATAACGCAAGCTCAATATTTTTGTATGATGGGTTTATGGTTTGGATTCTTGCCTCTCAAACGACAACCACTATGGATGATTAGATTTTTGGATGCATGTTCTCTCGAAGTCGATCCTCCTCTTCTACAAATGAAGACTACCTTTTTTATTCGACAAAAAGGGGGAGAAGTAAGTGTAAACGAGTAACTTATGCATTTTAATATATGTTGCGGTTTACTTGTTTGTCATCATCAAAAAGGGGGATATTGTTAGTGTAAACATTACGATGCTTTGTCGATATAATCTCTTTATGTTTTGTTGATGACAAACGTATAATTCGCAATACATTATGTAAAATGTTAAGGTACTCGTAAACACTCAAGAATACATTTGTATACTTGTCTTGACACCTCCAAGACCGCATTCGGCATGAATCACTCAAGGTATGTACAAACATGTCATTAACCTAACTAAGTGATCAAGGATTAATATTTTCTTAAAACTCACATTTTAATCAAATGTGACAAAAGATTTTAATTAACTTTATTTTTAAGAAAATGTTTTATTAAAAAGAAAATGGAAATTTGAATTTGGCATATTCCATATGCCAAAGGAATATCCTTTGAGGGTATAAACTACCCCAGATGGCATATCCCCACTAAAGGACAAATTTGCACGGACTCCGACGCGGAGGTTCCTTAAAGGAACCCGCGGTTCCTTATTGATAAGGTACCGCGGGTAGAGATAAGGAACCGCGGGTGTTTTTGACCGTTGCAATGTTGTCCTATAAATAGTGGATCATTTCCAGGTTTCCTTTCAACCCTTTCTGCACAGTTTCTTTCAAAAACCATCTTAGATCCTTGATTAGTTAGTTTTGATTCATCTTGTTTTAGATGTGATTCAATCTTCAATCTCCTTATCCTCACAAGTGCAAAGAGAAGAACACTATCATTACCATGATGTGTT
This sequence comes from Glebionis coronaria, assembly GCA_025667525.1. Classification (NCBI taxonomy): domain Eukaryota; kingdom Viridiplantae; phylum Streptophyta; class Magnoliopsida; order Asterales; family Asteraceae; genus Glebionis; species Glebionis coronaria. Next base: position 90,444,693 of record CM046875.1, on the reverse strand, counting down.
GGGTTCACTACATGATGAAGATCTTTCCTTCTATAGATCTAAGTTATGTTTTTAGTCTTCCTAACTATGTATATGTAGAAGATCCAAGTGTTGGGTACACTTGGATGCGTTTGTAAGGGTAGAATATCCAAGTGATGGGTATCCTTGGATTAGGTGTTAGTTGTGTAGATCCAAGTCTTGTTAGTACTTGGATATAGTGTTAGAGTTATAGATCTAAGTGTTGTGTGCTTAGATCTATATGGTTTATGTGTTTAGGCCATAAAACACAAGGTTTGTTATGTTGGGCCATAAAACATAACTAGTGGGTAGATTAGGTTGTGTCTTGGTAGTTCTCACTAAACTCTAAAGTGATGTGGTTGTGTCTAGGTAGTTCTCACTAAACTATAAAGTGATGTGGTTGTGTCTTGTGAGTTCTCACTTAGCTTTAAAGTGATTAGTAGTTGTGTTGTGTTAAGTTCTCACTTAGCTTCAAAGTGAAGAGTCGTGAAGATTGGTTCTAGCTTTCGATTAGAACTCGACATCTAGCCTTGTGTCGTTAAATGGTGAAGTGGGCGACATTGTGTAGACTGGTCCTACCTAAGATTAGGACTCGACTTTTAGCTTAGAGTCAGAAATTGGATAAGCGACGTTGTGTATGGTTTCTCCACCTTAAGGAGTTTGTTGACTAGTGAAGTAACTCTCGAGTAAGGTGTACTCGAGGAGTGGAGTAGGGCTAAGAGGAGCTTCGTGACCGAACCACTATAAATCATCGTGTCAGTACTTTCCTTTACATTTATGTCTTTACTATTATAGATGTATTTATATGTTGTGTGTTGTGTGTAACTCATAATCTAAACATCTAAGTTGCGGAAAAGCTAAGGCTTAGTACGTGTGTGATTCGTGTTTAGATTATGGTCAAGTGTACATCACTTAATCTAAAAATCCTAGTTGCGGAAAAGCTTATGCTTAGTACGTGTGTGCTTAGTGTTTAGACTATTGCTTGATGTAATCTTGATTTGATGTGTTTGTGTGTTTACTTACTTGTAGTATTTATCTTTCAATCAAGCACATCTCATATCTAGTCAAGCTTGATCGAGAATTTGATACAAAGGATTGTCAAAGTTTAACATGCAACAAAAGGTTAAGTTCACTGTCGGCGGTTCCCTAAATGGACCGGCGGTTCTTTATTGATAAAGAACCGCGGGTACACATAAGGAACCGCGCATAGTGGATTAAGCCGAAATGTTTTGAAAAACTAACTAGAAACTATTCAACCCCCCCCCCCCCCTTCTAGTTTCTACAAACATGTATGCATTTAATAATTAATTAGTTTAATTAAAAACCATAGTTAATTAAATTAATTAATGTTATGACTTAAGTTATAATTTTATTTAAATAAAATCATGTTATTTTGTATGTTCATTTTATTTAAATAAAACTTATGCTAAAATAATTAATTACTTAATTATTCATGTACACTAAATAAATTAATTAAAACTTAGCTTAATTAGTTAATATCTTTTAAGGTAAAGTTTAATATTATGAAACATGCAATATTATTAATTAGTAATAACTTATGATAAACATGTAATATCATTATTAATTAATAATAATAATTTAAGCCTAAGTATTTATCATTATTAAACTTTACAATATAATTATACACGGCATAATATAAGCTTATTAAAATATATGTTGTATCATTTAATTATTTAGTAAGTATACGATTAATTATGGAAATATATTAATTATAGAGACATGTTAACTATGGAATTATATTAATTATGGCAACATGATAAATAAGGAAACATACTAAATATGGTAACATGCTATTTATAGAAACATGGTAAATATGGATTTTTCTATTTTTGGAAACTTACTAATTATGGTGTTGATACAAAAGTTGGGGTAGACCGAGCATGACCCAAATTAGGCTTAATTTGGGGTCTTGTGGACTCCGGCTCTTGCACCAAGTGAAACTTGCTTTGAGGACCCTGCACACTAAACAGACACCGTTAGGCTTACTATGGGTTTGTGACCTACGATTAGACTCCAGGGTGAGAGTAAGTAATCGATTTGAGTATGTAGTGTTTTAGGGTATTGTGTGTATCGTAACTTTGTGGAACCTATGGGGTTCCTTTTATACCTGAGATAGTCCTGGCTGGGCTCTCCTACTCTTGTGGCCAAAGGAAGAGATAATGACCTAAATTAGCTTGATCTTTATCGTATAACCAAGGCAAGTGTATATCTCTTCACTCTAGGCGAATATATCTATATGATAGATTATACTCTTGTCTGATCCTGTCGCGCTACGTCAAGGACCTGGTTAAGTAATTAACCTTATGTGCGACAGCGGCTTACCGGGCCTACTGGGCTTACGCGCGCACATTGCACAAGCCTTTAATCCATCCCTGATGGATGCGGGTAGTACCCGTGGGTCGGGCTATCCAGCCCAACTAGGGACTATACGTCATCATGTCCCCCCAGTCTAGTGGTCGCAGGTTCCAACCATGGCTACTAGACTATAAACCATTCATGCCTCTGCGCAAACATTATCAAAAACAAATACCCCGCACAGTCCACATGAAATGATTTTGAATAACTATCCACGTCAGATTCCACTATCACAACCCTGCATCGAGAACTAGGAAAGACACTAACCACGTCAAAGGAGCCAACTAGCGAACGCCGTAGGATGAACAAAGCATTTGGGACACATGCCGTAAGATCCCATGCGGCTATAGTGTATATAAATGCAGTATGACAGACATCCAACCTTCTTCTTTGCCTATCCAAAAAAACCTTCCCACCATTGTTGAATATAGCAGGAAACAAAAACGTCGAACAATAAAGAATACCAATTCTACCCCCGTTCCAAAATATTTGCAAAGAGAAAACGGTAGCACAGTTGTTTGATGTGACGTCCCGCATAACAGAACAAGAACTCTCCCGCTTCATCACGAAATACCACATATCTTCAGATCTCCACCCTGCTGTACCCGATCCACAAGCACATATTGGAAGTTTCCCAGATGGAAAAATTGGTATATACACCAGGTTCATCGAGTTCTCCAACAATCGCATACCCTTAAGTCGCTTTCTGATGGATATACTAAGCTACTACAACATATACCATTCGCAGCTACATTGTATAGGTGCCGCCAAAATCTCAAATTTTGAAATAAACTGCTTGCTGAAGAATGTTGACCCCACAATAAACCTTTTCCGCGCCTTCTACCGTCCCTCGTGGATAAACGGGTGGATATCATTTGCAAAACGCCCTCGTCAGTTACAATGTTACTCGGAAAAGCTAGATTCACTAAAGAAGTGGAATGATAAGTTGTTTTGGGTAGATAAAGTTGTATTTCCATTTGATTATGATTTCATCACTCCTAAGACAATGATGAAAGATGACCGCCCTATTGCTGGCTCGTACAATGAAGCAGACACACAGGTAATTACCACAGACCGGATACCAATGTAGGAATACCCAGAGGCCCTTCTATATGCCCTAGGACTGAGCCATACATCGACCCTTCCTGCAAACCACCTCCCCCAATATTTTGATGAATTCGACCATGGTAAGGACCTTGTAGTAAAGAAATCTACAAATGCAAACAACTTATGCACACATACTCACATATACCTCATATTTCTATAGAACTAACTTATACACAACTCGTGAAGCGAGAGAATCCGTACGCGGTGACGATGCTCGGTCGGTCTTTCTCATCCTTCGAGCTATTTCATGGATGGTACGTTGGCCAACGCACCGTAGCCCTGGATTTCCCTTCTCCAACACCCGGAGGAAGCGCTGAGAGGATAACTGCAGTGAATGCTACTCCCATCCGAAGTGTGCCATGTACCATAGAGTCTTCGTCAAAAGAAACGAACCTGGGAGGGAAGGAAGACCATGGCCTTAGAGGGGACTCCTACACAGGCCCAACAGAAGAGATCATACCGGTTCCTAGTTTCAAACAATTACTGTGCTCCCCCACCCAACAAATTCCCAAAAGGGGGAGAAAACTGCAGACTAGACCCCGCGCCGATTTGACTTCATGGGGAATACTCTCAAGGCCGCGGGGAAACCCAGGTACATCACCACACCACTCCTTATCATTAACTCAAATCAAATAATTAGTGCACTTTCCTAACACTCGTAGGGTATTAAATGTGCAGCTCCCACGTTGCAAAGACGAAAGTTGGTGCAAGCACCTCGAAGTCCACCAAATTCGTTCCCTCCTGGAAGTGCACCCACTCATGCGTATTGGACTGCGCAACTGCATACGAGGATTTTCTCCACCACTTAACTCCCCCTGGCCGCGCCCAACACTTGCAGGAAATGCCCGCCACAACACTAATGAGAGAGTTGGATACAATTACCTCTCAAAAAATAACTCTAGTCGCACATTTGAAAAAGAAGGTATCCCAGCTATTAGAGCAACTGGCATAGGCAAATCAAAAGGTCCTCCAAGCAGCAGAATAAAAAGACCGTGAACTCGCAATAGCCAAGTGCGAACTTGCAGGTTTGCGCGCTACGTCCAGTATAAATGCCGGATCCATCCAATATATGGAGGATGAAAAGGAAACAATATCTGAACTTATAGATCACGAGCGCTGCTTGTGTGTGAGGCAGGAGGATGAAAATGGCTGGGCTATGTCGAAGCTGGAAGAAGGTATGAGTGCCCTTACTTCAAATTGTAACAATTTTGTTGCCAACTGTCACAAAGATATGGCCAAGAAATCCGAGGTTCTCAAGTATATGAGCACCGACTTTGATGAAGAGCTTTATCCATACCTCACCGCCGTGCGCGCGGAGAATCATTGGTTAATAAAGCATGGCCTGTCATGGGCTGCGAAAAATTCCATGGAGCAGCCCAACCTCCATAAAGTGATCAGGGATATCTTTGATGCTACACAGCTACTAGGACAAAGCCTCGCCATGGAGCGTGCCTCGAAGGAGAAGCTACTGACCAGGCCCCTGGAGGGTAGTGAAATTTACTCCATGTACATGCAAGAACTCTTTGATGCTGCATTCCACAAACTAGAAGGCCTCCCACTGCCCATCATAGACCGCCTTGAGAAAGACCAAGATTTTCCTATCAGTGTGACCATGGCCGGTATTACCTTAGAAAGTCATCGCGCAGGAAGAACGGAAGAAGGTCCCCCTGCCCTGGCTAAACCGGATGTTTTGCAACTACAGGTCCCTGTCTACATCTTTGGTGCAAAAATAATGATCTCGCTAGAAGACAAGTTGAAACAGCACGTGAGACGCGTTGCAAAGAAGAACCGGACTTCAACTAAAGGTGTCGCTATTGGTTTAGGTTTAGCACATCCTAGTCGATCTGATGGTGTACCTGTCAGCCTGCCTTCCATCGACGTGTACCAGACTCGCGTGCTGCAATGTATGAAGAAGGCATGGGTACATCACTCCGTGTCATTGAACCCCGCACACCGCAGGTTGAAGAGGTCGCTGTCAGCGAATGACCTCCTATAGAGGTCACCTTTCTTTACTATTTGTCTTGTATTAATTACGCACAATAACTTTGTAACTTTAAAGAATTTGTATAATATTTATAGCAACCTGTTTGTTTGCCAATACATAGCGTCTTGTGCTATGTTCACGTTCTTTTTTATATACGTGGGTCCAGGTGTCTGTATTCACGCCTGTGTGAGACCGAACGCCTGTTTGTGAGTACACTCATGGGAGTGTGACTCTAAACTTATGGGCGAGTCGAAAGTCATTACGTGTGGTCCTGCCACTACTACCGTAAGTAATGTCATAGAGAATGACAAGTTTGTTAGGCGTGCACACTGTGTCTTGTGCATATCCGTCATAAAGTATGCGGACTGCTACACTTACCACAACGTCTTGTGGGAAGCTGCCTAACAAAGGATACCTGATCCGGCACCGCTGGGGGTGCATCCCTCTTACACGATAAGTTTAATTAGTATTGTAAACTTAGTCCTATTATTTCACAGGGAAACGTTTATTGTACATGTACACCGGAAGGCCAAACATATATATATATTAGAGAAGAAACAACACTCTTATGCATAAAAGATAGAAAAGAAAAAGATTATTTGGGTTGCGGAGCTAGCTAGGAACCGCATCATTTTATTCATATTTTTGCCAATGTTTGAAATAAATAACAAAAAAGGAAACCCTAAAAAGAAACGACAATAAAGAAAAAAATTCATGGATCCTTATTGGGGCTAGTAGTAGCCAAGGGAATGGTCCATGCTAACTATGCAATATCTCAGGGAGAATATCGTCCACAATTTTGGCTGCCTCTCAACTCACTTCTGGTAGGGCTAGACAGTGACTCCGCATAGCCATGCGCACTCATCCTAGTCTGTGAGGATCCATTGCTTGCCTGACCACGCCGTTGTGTGCTTCGTGCTGTTGGTAGTACGCCCATACGATCCCACTGCCGCATAGTATGTGGAGTTATCCTGGCTACGGGGACGACTGCTCACCTGCGCTGTTGCTGGTGGTTACCTTTGGACGGGAGCAGCGTTGCTGCGTGCCGCGCCATATTTCCAATTGATGTTGCTAGGGAACCCAGAGTACGCCCCAGCTTTGAGAGTAGTCCTCCTTCCTATGCGCCTTTGGTTGAGAGTGGGCCAGTAATCATGTTAGAATTCGTCCGACATCTTGAGTCCGCTTGGCATCTCTGACAACGCGCCACTCTTTTACCCGCATCCTTATGTATAAATTTCCAAAAGTACCCTGAGCGAGTGACTTCCTCAACCATAGCTACCGGGCCGCGAGGACACACTCTTCTGTGCGCGGCTTCCACCACTGCCCACGTTTGATCTGGTGTTAAGCATTGCAACATCCGACCTTTACTTGTTTGTTTGTACAACGTTCCTTTGACAATTTTAAAGTGCCTATCTCGCACCTGTATATGCCTAGCCTTCCTTCTGATGCTTGGCAATTTGTTATGTGACAAAAACTTTCGAATGGGTGTCATCCATGTTGGTGACTCCATGTCCGCACTCATATTTTTGTGCAAGATAAAATCGACTAGAACGTGACCAAGAGGCTTATCCATGTTTACAATTGAAAGTTGGTCCATGTCCGTCGAGATTTCGTCCTCCGCTTCTACAACCCTTCACATAGCAAACTCTGTAAACCATGCCGTCATGTCCCGTATCTTTTCCATATACTGGATTAGCACCTGCCCTCGTGGCTCGCATGACCCTTGACTCTACTTGCTACCAGAGGGTTGTATGTGTAGGCCACTAGGCGCTTCATGCCCATTCTTAGTGCCAATCTGAGACCTGCTATGAGGGCCTCGAAATCTGCTTCCATGCTGGTGGTAGGGAAGTCAAACAGCAATGCGTACGTGATTTTTATGTCGCCCTGTTTCGTGAGGATGAACCCTGCATCTGGTCCCCCTTTCCTGTGAAGCCTGTCGAGAAGAAGACCCACAGGAGCCCTGACAGCGAGCCCTCGCGCACAGATATGCTCGCGCCTGATATTCCTCCGAGATACGCCTCCTTCTTTTCATCTGTGGGCTGGGCTCCATATCGTGTCGACACCTGTCCGCCTGCTTCCTTTTAGCGCTGGTGCTAGAAGTTATGTTACCCCTTCGAGTGTGTCTATGTTACGGATGGTAACTATTCCATTTTGTACTGGGAATTTGAACATACCATGTGTCGTGGAAGGTACTGCGCGCAACGTCTTTAGTGTCGGCTGTCCAATTATCCCGTTGTACGAGGATTGAGATCGCACAACCATGAAGTCCATCCACTCCGTCGTCGAGTGTTATGTGTTTCCAGTGGTCACTTGTGTGCAGAGATGTCCTAGTGGTCGATTCTTATCACCACTAAACCCTATGAGGATCTGTGTTGTCTTTTCTAGCTCCTTCCTTATTTCCCATGGCAGCCGTGCGAAACAATGTTCGTTTAATATGTTCGCTGTAGACCCCCATCGACGCACATGCCTTCTATTATGTGGTCGCCGAGGGCTATGTCAATTGTCAGCGACCCGACTCTGTATTCTATATTTGAAAGGATGGGGAATGCTATTTCTTTATCATGTAAAAATTCCGCGACCACCCTTCTTTGCATGAAAGATTCCTCCCTATCTACCATGTATATGGTTATAGGTTTATCCTTCTGTTTTTTCACTTCAACCTTCTTCGCATCCGCGTTCTTTCTACAATCTCTTATCAGGTGGTTCAACTTCCCTGCTTTTACCAGGCTCTCAATGTTCCTTTTCAACTGAATACACTCATTAGTAGCGTGCCCTTTATCATCATGGTACTCACAGTGATTTGTGTTATCCCGTTTATCTGCTGGTCCCAACATTAGGCTAGGCTTTGGAAAACTTGCTCCTTCTGATAAGAATATCTCTCTAGAGGTTTTTTGCAACGGGGTGAACTTACTGTTTGTTGATACAAAAGTTGGATGATCCTTGCTTGACCCGAATTAGGATTAATCCGGGTAGGTTGGGCTCCGGCTCTTGCACCAAGTGAATAACTTGTTGAGATCCTGCACATTAAAACAGCACACGTTAAACTTACAGTGGGAATGTATCCCACGATTGGACTCTAGCGTGAGAGTAAGTAATCGGTTTAGGGTTTAATAATCGGTTGTAGGTTGAGAGTCGAGAGAATGTGATACCTTTGTGGAACCCTTGGGGGTTCCTTATATAGGCAGTGAAACCCTAATGGGCTGTCACTGTTGCTTCAGCCCACGCACAAGATAATCACCATAATTAGTTTGATTGTTATCTTCAAATTATGATGAGTGTATATCCTATACTTTGTGGCAAATCCCAATCCTAACAAGAATGTGATTATGTCTAACCCTATACTGGTCGTGTCGGGCCGTAGGCCGCACACATCTAATGCGGCCACTGTTCATTCAAGCCCATAAGCTCAAATGACATTAATCTAACCTATTTGTGATGGGCCGGATGCGTGTAGTACCCGTGGGCCGGGTTCATGACCCGGTTGGGGACTATACGTCATCACTGTTGTTGTTGTTGCGCCCTTGCTTTGCCGCTCCATGGAAGTCCAACGTGCGACTGATATTTTGGCCATATGATTGTTTCTTGGGCCTGTCTTGTTACTTGTAGCCCGACGCCATCTGCCGGCTATCTGCTGCTGCGGTTTCTCCTTGAATAAATGCTCGGACCTTTTTCATTACCCTGTCAAATGTTGTCGGGGTTTTGTCGTTCATCTTTTTTATTAGGTCCGAATTTGTGATGCCTGCGAGGAATCCAGAAAGTTTTAGAATCTCCGGGGCAATCCTTAATCTGGTTGCATTCAGATTTAAAGCATTCCATGAAGTCCTCTAGGCTTTCGTTATCCCTCTGCTTCACTCTCGCAATTGAAACCGGGATTTTGTCATACTTCTTCTGCTGCACATAGTTCCTTCGGAATGCTCTTTGAAGTTCTTCAAACCCATGAATTCTCCTTCGTGGGAGACGGTCGAACCTTGTCTGAGCGTTCCCGATGAGCGTCGAGTTGAACATATGACACCACACGGCTTCTTACCATTTCTCTATCCATGCCTGAGGTTCGAATACTTTTAGGTGATCATCTGGATCTGTCGTACCGTCGTAGGTCTTGACGTTGGACGGCATGCGTATTTTTTTGTTATCCCTGAAAGTAGTTATGCGTTCTGAAAACGCGCTTCCTTTCTCTCGACGCCATGGCAAGGTCCATTTATCTTCACCTTGTATCCTTGGTCTTTTTGGTTCCATGCGGTGTTTTCTGTCGTAGTCAGAGGAGTCAGAGTCCTCAGTGGATGTAAGAGAGACCCTTTTATGGTGGGGGTGGCGGTCACTATGATTAGAGTCCGAGTAATCTTTTCTTATAGTCTCTATGTGTGGGAGGTCAGGAGTTCGACTCCAGTCATTCCCCATGTGGGGGATTTTCCTAGAATTGGCAGACGGGTTTGAATCTCATCGTAATGCCTTGAAGCCCCTTAATGGGAAACTGGATGGCTAGCATGGGGGTTGATATTCTCTTCGTGAGATGATTCGAACTCGGGTTGAGAGACTTGGTGCCTCGGTGGCACGCAAGATACTCAGCTGCACCAAACTGTCGTTCAAAAAAAAAATAAGACAAGACAAGAACAAGTATAATAAGTGTGAGCATGTCAAGTAAACTAAATAACAATTATGTATAAGTAAAACAAACACTTATTCATGTCACTTTGTTATGTAGCTATTGTGAAGCCGGAGTGATCTTTCGCGTTCGTTTTCGTCTTTATTTACTGGACATAAGGTACGAATATTTTGTCCTTGAGTAAGGACATTCCTTCCTATATTAGGATTCCCCGTTTGCAGGCATCTATTTTCCCCAGTAGTTAACGTGTCTTAAACACTTTCAGAATATGTTATGTTTATTTTAAATTGCATGAGCTATATACATGCATGCGGTTTCACCTAGTTATAGGGGTTCTATAACCATAGCACTAGAGGCACCGGTGTTATGAATCTTCTGCGGTGAGAGTGATTGCTCGCAGCATCCCTTTACAGTATTTGGCCTTTGTTATTATTATCATGTGGGGCGAATGGGTGCATCCTAGGACAAGTTAGTAAGATTCCATGGTAACTACGGTGTGTGCCGTGCATCCGTTACAGGAGCTGATCCCTCCACTCATATTATATATTAATTATAGGAAGCCCCTCTAATTGCATGATGAGGTCACCCCTCTAAGTATTCATGCACGTTGATATAACATGACCTATATGGGCTCCGGGCATATTTAAAATAAAGTTTTCAGAATAAATTAAACATAAGTCTTTTCAGAAATATAAAACCAGTCTTATGAACTTAAACCAGGTTTTCCAGGACTTACACTTATTCCGCTACTGTTCATTTCATTCATTACTTGCTTATTTTTATGTGTTACATATCATTGTCATATATCCGCACACTGAGCGTATTGCTCAGCCGTATTTTTCTTTCTATGTCCCAATACGGCAGGTACTAAAGGGCAAAGCTAGGAAACAAGAGTACGTGCATAGAATGAGGCGCATAGTCTTCTTTCTTTTTTAATGTATTTACATACTTTGGTTTTGCTGGACATTGTTTTGTCCTTTCCTTTACATTCTATACTTATGCATTTCGTGTGTGGAGCTTATGTTGGAACCGATGTTTGTTTCCGATTTCCTTTATGGTTATTTAATGTTTTAGACATTTACCTTGCATGCTTTGATGACACGCCATAATTATTACGTAACGGTCCATTTATCCAAATGGGGTGTTACAAAGACTAAAAAGACAAAACATATGTCCAACCAAAGCACACATATTAAAATGCACAAAGAGAATGAGACTAAGGTAGCTATCATCCTAAGCACATACTCTCAATGCCCAAATCTCGTCCTTTGGTACCTGCCGTATGAGACATAAAAAGAAGATACGGCTGAGTAATACGCTTAGTGAACGGATATAAAGACGTGATAAGAATAAATATAATATGAATAATGTGTAAAAGAAGCGGAAATGAATATATATGTCTTAAGGAAAACCTGGGAGATAATTTATAAACAAGAAGGATAACTGAAATGTTATAAGTTGTATATGTGATATAAATGAATGCCCACGAGCTCATATAAGTCATAACATGTCAACAACGTATGCATGAATAAATAGAGGTGATACCTCGTCATGAAATTTGAGGGGTGACCTCTAATAACAATAGCATGGGTAGAAGGATCAGCTCCAATGTGATGGGGTGTAAAGCACACACCAAACCAATCACCCTGCACGTGTAAACTTATAAACTAGGATGCACCCATACGCCCCACATAATATAATAATAATGGCCAACATGTAACGTGAAGGGACGCTGCGATAAATCACTCTCGTCGCGGAAGAGTCATGACACAGGTGCCTCATGTGTCATGGTTATGGTACCTCCATAACTAGGTGGTAATCATGTAAGTCATGGTTATGCATGTATATAGCTCGGGAAATACTTGGGTTATAATATATTTAAAATGAGAGCACTGTAAAGAATGAAAAGTTTTATAAAATGAAACTGGGGAAAACATGTGGCCAAACGGGAAATCCTAATCATGATGAGAAAGGATGTCCTTACTGAAGGACGGAATATCCGTACCTTGTGTCCATCAAGCAGTGAAAGAGATGAACAACGAAAAGTACTACTCCGACTTCACGTGAGCTACATGATAATGGACGTGCATGAGTTTCTTGTTTATTAATAAGTTACTTGTTCTTAGTTTTTAGTTACGTGTTCATGACTTGATTTACTTGTTCATGCTTTATCGTGTCTTTTCTTAATGTTATGTGTTCATGTGTTCTTGATTAATGTATTTCATGATTCTTGTGTTATTATACTTGGTAATTCCATAATTAGTAACTTTCCAAAAATAGCAGGTTTCTATAAATAGTAACTTTCCAAAAATAAGAGGTTTTTATAAATAGTAACTTTCGAAAAATAGAAGGTTTCTATAAATAGTAAGCTTACAAAAATAGTAAGTTACCATAATCAGTAAGTTTCCATAAATAGTAATAAGCTCGTTTAATATACATAAGTAATTTATCTTGTTCATCGAATAAGCTAATTTATATAAGTCATGGCTTAATAAGTATATTGAATAAACTAAATCTTATAAGTCATGAAGTATTAAGCCATAGTTAATTATAAGTATTATATTAATATGTCATGATTTGAATAAGTCAGATATTAATAAAGTCCATTTTAATAATTAAATTTAATATGTCATGAATCTATTATTAATTATTAATTAATAATATGTCATGCTTTAAAATTGATTATTAACTAATAATATGTCATGCATTATATTAGATTATTAATTAAGCCTTAACTTGATAAGCCCTTTTTAATTAAGTTAAATAACAATAAGCCCTTTTTCTTATAAATCGTATTATTAATAAGTAATTTAGAATAAGCCGTGATCTATTTAAGCCGATTAAATAAGTTTACAATAAGCCAAATTAGACAGGTTCATAATAAGTCCATAATTTAATTAACCGGTTCATACAAATTCCATAGATTAATTAAACCGGTTCATAATAACCCATAAATTAATTTAGCCGGTTCACTAAGCCGTGATTAATTATACCAATAATTAAATAAGTTAAACATTTTAATAAGCTCGAGATCAAATAAGCCGAATACATAATCCAAACACCCCCTTTTGGCCATCTCTATTTAACTAGGGGTGGAAATGTGCTGAGCTGCTCGTGAAAAGCTCGAGATCGGATCGGTAAAAAGCTCGAACGAGCCAAGCCTAAACGAGCTCGAGCCCAAGCTCGAGCCTAAGTTGCAGCTCGTTTACTAAACGAGCTCTAGCCCGAGCTTTACGTACAAAGCTCGTTTGGGCTCGCGAGCCTAAACGAGCCTAATGTTTTATATACAAGCTCATTAACGGGCTTAATAACAAGCTTATTAAAGAGCCTAATTTAGATATTACGAGCCGATCTTGAGCCAAGTTTTATTTATAATTGCCAAATCATATAAACAAGCAGAGCTCGAGCCGAGCCCGAGCATGTCTAGCATACCACGAGCCCGAGCCTGAGCCTAAATAATAAGGCTCGAAACAAGCCGGGCACGAGCTCGACATTGTAAAACTTAAATGAGCCGATCTTGAGCTCTGGCGAGCTCGAGCTCGGACCGGCTCGAGCTCTGGCGAGCTCAAGCTCGGTTCGACTCGTTTCTACCCTATGTTTAAACGAGTCAAACCAAACAACCACCGAGACCAAGGGGTCTCGGCTGCTCGAACAACAACGCCACCATCGTGGCCTGTGGCTTTGCCACTGCCAAGCCGAGGCAGCCACTGCCTCAGCAGCAATACCCACTGAGCCTTCCACCGTGGGCCTTGTCTTGCGGCTGATAAACAAAAACACCCACCAAGGGTTCCTAGTGTTGCCCTGGGGTTGTGGTTGATAGCACAAAATGCCACCGAGAGCTTTAAGCTCTCGGCCGGCTGTGAACAACATAAGCCGAACCAAATTAAGCCTATCATAGTTTTTGTTCTTGATTGATTAACCACATTATATGGTTATTTCATATTATAATTGATTTCATTCATGATTCTTGAATAATAATTAAAAGAAATTAGGTTATAGGATATATACCTTATCATGAGAATCGAAGAGGGATGGATATGAACACACACTCGAAAATCAATAACCAAAAACAACCTTTCTCCCTTGTTTTCTGATGGTGGCCGGCGGCTACTTTAGCCCTCCAGGGTTTCTTTGTTTTTTGTTAGACTTTGTAAAATGAGAAGGATAGAAAGGCTTTTGCTAGTTATTTTATTAGCGGGCTGGGCTTGGCCCTTTTAGTTTCTTGTAAGGTTTATGTTAACTACAAAGTCCATTTAATTATCTTTTGACATAACTTGTGTTCTAATATGTTCATGAATTCATAAATTTTATTTTCGTATTATAACTTGTCATGTCTTATTTAATATGCGTAATACTTTTCGTGAATTTATTTTATACTTTTCGTGTTATATCTTGTCATGTCGTATTAAGTATATGTAGTTACTTATATCTTGTCTTGTCGTATTTATAATATACGTATTTACTTGTATCTTGTCATGTCGTATTTATTATACGTGTTTACTTATCGGGAATAAAATATATATTCTTCTTATTATATCTTGTCATGTCGTATTGAATATATTTATATACTTGTCGTGAATTTAGAATATTAAAATTTTTAATTCATGGTATTTTTATGCGGGTTTTACAACTCTTCCCGTCTAAAGAGAATAATTCGTCCTCGAATTAGAAACATGATGTGACTGAAAGGATACAATCGGATTATGGAAGGAAATGAGGATAAAAGTCCGGATTGACTCTTCGGTTTCCCAAGTGGCTTCCCGCTCGGGATGGTTCCTCCAAAGGGTCTTGATGAAAGGAAAAGTCTTGTTCCTCATGACCCTATCTTGTCGATCTAGAATAGTTTAGAGTTCCTCGACATAAGATAGATCCTCCCGAATCTGGTCAAGTGGATAAGAAATTGTGTAATAGGTCGAGAAATCTTTAAAAAATCCTTGATGAATCGACGATAAAAGCCCACGTGGCCTAGGAAACTCCTAACTCCCTTAATGGTTTTGGGATGAGGTAATTTGGCGATGACGTCTACCTTAGATTTGTCTACCTCAATCCCCGCTTTCGAGACCTTGTGCCCTAAGACGATTCCTTCCTTAACCATAAAATGACATTTTTCCCAATTGAGCACAAGTTTGGTCTCCTCACAACGTTTTAACATTCTCTCAAGATTCGACAAACACGAAGTGAACGAACAAACAAACACGGAAAAATCATCCATAAAGACTTCCATCGTCTTCTCGATCATATCATGAAAAATAGCCATCATGCACATTTGAAAGGTTCCCGGTGCATTGCAAAGTCCGAATGGCATTCTACGATAGGCAAACATTCCATATGGACACGTAAACGTAGTTTTTTCTTGATCACGAGGATCGATGGGGATTTGGAAGTAACCGGAAAAACCATCTAAAAAGCAATAGAAATCTTTTCCCGCAAGATGCTTCAACATTTGGTCCATGAAGGGCAAGGGAAAATGGTCTTTACGAGTGGCGTCATTCAACTTATGATAGTCGATACACACCCTCCAATCGGTCACGAGTCGAGTTGGAATTAAGTCGTTGGTATCATTTGGCACAACGGTCATTCCTCCCTTCTTAGGGACACAATGAATAGGAATCACCCAAGGTCTATAGGAAATAGGGTAAATCATTCCCACGTCAAGGAGTTTAAGGACCTCCTTTTTTATGACGTGGTGAATTTGGGGTTCGCCCTCCTTTGACATTGGATTGCGGGTTTTTAGTCCTCCTCCATTAAGATTTTGTGGGTACAAAATTTGGGTCGATCCCCTTAATGTCGGATAATTTCCACGTAATTTCCCCTTGGTCTTTTAGTGTAACACCCCCACAATTGCTATGCGCAGCGGAACTACAACAATGGGTGCTACACAGTATTCATTGCACACAAGATATATCAAACGACGCTAAAAAGACGTCAACTTAAAATTTGAAATTAAAATTGTTAGATGATACACGTCCACGGTTTTTCCAACCCCAAATAGTACACAGAGTTAAGCGTTTTCGGTCCCCATGAATCTCAACCCAAGAATTTCAGTTTACAACCACATAACATTAAACTTAAAAAATTTGTTTAAGTAGAAAAGGAGGGAAAAACAAGCGGACACCAAGCCGTACACACAACATCCATCCCATGCATGCTCCATCCTACACCTCAGCGGTTACCTGAAACACATGCCAAAAATTTGGTCAACGAAAACGTTGAGTGGAATTCATAGGTTTTTCAATCCATTTGAACGTATATATAATAAAAACCATTCGTGATCATTTATAGTCTTGTCGATCAAACAAACTATAATCAGGATACTGACAATTGTGTTTAAGCTCATGACACTAATCCGTTAACTCAATCACCCGCGTAATAATTACCGGCATGATTCAGATGAAACCAGTGCCCCTTCTAAAGGCATCAGTTGCAATTATACCTTATTTCTCATACAAAATAATCTACCGCAGAACTTACTATAAGTACAGCTTCTCGGCTAGCATTGGGTCGTTAACCCCGTAGTACTACAAATTGCATAAGCGGCTATTTCCCCCTACTCGAGGGCAGGACAATAGTTAATAGTTCATGATTTTAGGGACTTTTGCAACTTTGGTACTCAACACAATTTCTAAGGCAACTTTCGGGTCTAACAATCATTCATGATATACGTTCCTTTTAAAAACTAGCATGCATTTCCCTCGCGGGTAAAACAATTTGAAATAAATATAAGCGAGGCTATAAATTCACACCTTATATCTTAAGTAGTCGGTAGTTCGAGGGATGATCACTGACGATGAAACGGATGCCCGGTTAAATCAACACCTATCACAATTAACGCGTAATGAGTAATCTCTTTTAAATACTTACGGTACTGTATAAAATACATATATACTAGTCACTTAGGACAAGTATAACTCACGCCAAAAACAAAAACAACAAGTATCACTCATTTTATACCATTCGTTCTCATTACTTACGTTGTCCATTTTTACTCATTCTCGCCGGTACTCGACTAAAGTACGGGCTGTTTTACCTTATTTAACCACACTTATAAAATTTGACAAAATTTCCAAAAATCCTATAAGACCTGTAGATAACATGTATTTAAGCCCAATAAAAGTTTTTACTTTTACGACCCGTTACGCAACTCTTTTCCACGACTACATTTTACGGGCTGAAATTGCGCTTCGACCATCTTTGACCTCTTTGACCTATATGAAAAATACCTTTGACTTCTTTGACACCTAAGTCAACATATAGACCCATTTACACAGGTTTGGGACCAAATTTTGACCCTTGACCATTTACCAATTTATACTTGTGACCCTCGGGATTTGACTAAAACTTTACACAAATTCGGATTATGAAAGTCCTCGTCTCCCGGTACCCGATCTTTAAAATGTCATAACTTTTAGCTCGTTTTGAGTCACGGGCTCTACCTTATACCAAATTAAAGCTATGAAGACCCTCTATAACTACATTTAGTTTTCAAGTCCTGGAAATAAAATAATTTTTATGAAATGGACCTAATGTTTCTGCCTAAAAATGACCATACCAAAAACGCACTTAGGCTCGATTCCAAGCCTTCTAACCACCACTAAACATCATCCTAAGCCTTCCCAAACATATCCTAACATCAAATTTCAGTCCTACCCCTATTGATCAACCAATCTCAAAATCAAAAATTCAAAGAAATGAACATGCAACTAATAAAACCTATGTAAATCATCCTAAAACAATAAACCAAACATAAGAACAACACTCAAAATCAACAACCACCATGGCTCCCCAAACACCCCCATTGCCGTGGGGTTTGGGTGACCCAATCACCACAACCAAATTAATTTTGGTGGGTTTTCTTGGTGTTCTTGCATCCATAACACATAAAATCAACATGCATTAGCTCATTTAGCCACAAAAACGAATTTGGATCATCTTGAAAAATCTTGAAAAATTTTTGTTAGTGCATGTTGGATTTGAGCACATGAACATGTGGGGAATGACCAAACTAGATGTGGTCTAACCTTAGTTTTTAGGAAAATCAAGTGGAAAAAGATTTTTGGTGAATTTTTCTTGGTGTTGGGGGTGTCCGTCGGCTTTAGAGAGAAAGGAGGGAGAGAGTGTTTGATTTTTGGTGAAAAGTTTGTATGTGTTTGTGTGTTTGTCACTTTTGGCCTTTTTGGTGGGTTGGGAGGGGCCTTTTTGCAATTTTTAGCTTCTTTTGTCCTTAAATAGAAAACGTCCTCAAAACTTTGCGGGTTCGACTCATTTGTCAATTTTGAAAATTTTACGGGAGTCGGAAATCTTCCCGAACGATCCAAAATATTTTTGGGATACTTTAAATGTACTCGGAAGGCTATAAAACTCACCCGACTCAACTTATCACGAACCGTAAATAAAATTCTCGAAAAATTACATTATCGATAAATCGTCAAAAATTATATGAAATTGGGCATCCCTCGGGATCGTAATCGTCATCGTCCTTCTTAAAACGTCAATCGTAAAAATTATAACCTCGAACATCGGCTCTAACCAAAATACTTATAAATATAGAAATTAAAATTTATTAAAAATTTCAAAAATTAGCGTAATTTAGGGTATCGTTAATGACCTCGATTCTAGGGTGTCACATCCACCCCTCCTTAAAGAGAGCGACGTCCCGGCGCTCGCCTCTTCTTGTACTCACATTTCGTGCTACTGGAACAGATGAGGATACCTTTCCTTGAAAAAGTCCTCACGTTCCCAGGTGTATTCCGGTCCACGCTTAGAATTCCATCGGACCTTCACAATAGGAATCCTACTACGCTTCAACCGCTTGACCTCCCGGTCCATAATTTCCACAGGTTCTTCCACAAAGTGCATTTTGTCGTCTAGTCGAATCTCGTCCAAAGGAATCACCAATTCCTTGTCCGCCAAACTCTTCTTCAGGTTCGATACGTGAAACGTGTCATGAATAGCACTAAGCTCGGTCGGCAATTCTAACTTGTACGCTACCGGTCCAATTCGTTCAACGATCTTAAATGGTCCAATATACCTCGGACTCAACTTTCCTTTCCTTCCAAAACGAATTACACCCTTCCACGGCGATACCTTGAGCATAACCATATCTCCAACTTCAAACTCCAACGGTTTCCTTCGGTTATCGGCATAACTCTTCTGTCGGCTTCTCGCAGCAAGTAGTCGGTTCTTGATCTGCACAATCTTCTCTGTCGTTTCTAAAACCATTTCGGGTCCAGTCAATTGACTTTCCCCTACTTCACTCCAACACACAGGCGATCTACACTTCCTTCCATACAACGCTTCGAACGGTGCTGCTTTGATACTCGCATGATAACTATTATTGTACGAAAATTCCACTAGAGGTAAGTGGCGTTCCCAACTTCCTCCAAAATCGATCACGCATGCTCGGAGCATGTCCTACATCGTTTGAATCGTTCGTTCACTCTGGCCGTCAGTTTCCGGGTGATAAGCCGTGCTTAAACTCAGTTCAGTGCCCACCGCACGTTGAAGCGATTTCCAAAATTCCGACGTAAATCTACTGTCGCGATCCGAAATGATCGATAACGGCACTCCATGTCTACAGACGATCTCCTTCACGTACACGCTGGCGAGTCTTTCCATGCTGTCCGTCTTCTTCATAGGTAAGAAATGAGCAGATTTCGTCAACCTGTCCACAATTACCCATATCATATCGCTTCCACTAGGAGTCCTAGGTAAACCCGTCACGAAATCCATTGCGATTTTCTCCCATTTCCATTCTGGGATTTCTGGTTGTACCAACAATCCAGATGGTTTCTTATGTTCTGCCTGAACCTTCGCGCAAGTCAAACACTTACTAACGTAACGAGCAATATCCGCCTTCATATTCGGCCACCAATAAACTTTCTTCAGGTCGTGGTACATTTTATCCGATCCGGGATGTATCGAATACTTCGACTTATGCGACTCATTCATAACCAATTCTTGAACTCCAGGCTTTCCTTCCTCAGATGAACACAATGGTAACCAAATCCGATTCTCAAAATATCTTAGTCCGTCTGACCTAATCACGAAAAGAGGTTTCAACATTCGTCCCAAGTTCTCGGCTTCAACATTCCCTTTCATTAGTCCTCTCTCCTGAGCCTTCAGTATGGTTTCGGTTAAGTCAACGCTCTCAGTCATCACTAAAGCTCTAACCCTCAAAGGTTTCTCCCGTTCTTTCCTACTCAATGCATCCGCTACAACATTCGCCTTCCCAGGGTGATAGCGAATTTCGCAGTCATAATCACTTAGTAGTTCAACCCATCGTCTTTGTCGCATATTCAACTCCTTTTGATCTAAAATGTGCTGCAAACTCTTGTGGTCAGTGAATACAACACACTTTGTCCCATACATATAGTGTCTCCACAACTTCAACGCAAAAACTACCGCTCCTAATTCCAAATCGTGCGTCGTGTAGTTCTCCTCGTTCTTCCTTAATTGCCTCGACGCGTAAGCTATCACCTTTTCACGTTGCATTAATACCGCTCCATAACCTTTACGAGACGCATCACAATACACTATGAAGTCTTCGGTTCCTTCAGGCAATGATAAAATCGGCGCGGAACATAACTTATCCTTGAGCGTTTCGAAAGCAAGCTCTTCCTCAATTCCCCATTCATACACCCTATTCTTTTCGGTAAGCCGCGTCAATGGTTTTGCAATCAACGAAAATCCTTCAATAAACCTTCGATAATACCCCGCTAAACCCAGAAATTGTCGAACTTCAGTCGGCGTCGTCGGTGCTGACCATTCCCTGATCGCTACGATCTTGGCAGGATCTACACGAACTCCCTCACTATCAATCACATGACCTAGAAACTGCACTGATTCCAACCAAAACTCACACTTAGAGAATTTTGCATACAGCTTCTTCTTCCTTAACAACTCCAAAATCTTTCTCAGGTGCTTCTCGTGCTCCTCCTTACTCTTAGAGTAAATAAGTATATCATCGATGAAAACAATAACAAACTTATCTAGATACGGCTTGCACACGCGATTCATAAGATCCATGAATACAGCAGGCGCGTTCGTCAACCCAAACGGCATCACTCGAAATTCAAAGTGTCCATACCGCGTACGAAAGGCAGTTACAGGAATATCCTCCTCTCTTACACGCAGTTGATGATACCCTGATCTTAAATCGATCTTTGAGTATACACTGGAACCTTGCAATTGATCGAACAAATCATCAATCCTCGGCAATGGGTACCGATTCTTAACCGTCAGCTTATTGAGTTCCCTATAGTCAATACACATCCTAAACGAACCATCCTTCTTCTTTACGAACAACACTGGCGCTCCCCAAGGTGATGAGCTCGGCCTAATAAATCCTTTGTCCATCAATTCCTTCAATTGATCCGCTAACTCCTTTAACTCAGATGGTGCTAAGCGATAAGGTGCACGTGCAACCGGCGCAGCTCCTGGCACTAAATCAATTCGGAACTCGACCTCACGGTTAGGCGGTAAACCTGGCAACTCGTCTGGAAAAACGTCCGGATACTCGCAAATAACTGGTACCTCTTCAATCCTTGCCTCTAAATCACCATCGCTCGAAACCTGTGCCAAAAACACATCGCATCCGCTCTCTACGTACTTCATCATTTTCAAACACGAAATCACCTTCAAACGAGAAGTGCATTCGTCTCCCTTTACCGTCAAAACCCTATTCCTCAACGGAATCTGAACCAATCTCTCGCCACAGACGATCGTAGCACTGTGCGCCATTAGCCAATCCATTCCCACAATTACGTCAAACGATCCTAGCTCTATCGGCATCAAGTCGATTTTAAAAGCGTAATTTCCTAACTTCAAGGTACACCCTTTCAGTATAGAATTCGTACTAACAATTTTTCCATCGGCTAATTCAACATTATAACTAGTCGTTAACAACACCGGTTCTCTATCGATATGACGACTAAATCTAACGTCTACAAAACTCTTGTCGGAGCCAGAATCAAATAAAATACTAGCATAACAAGCGTCTAGCAAAAACGTACCGGTAACCACATTTGGACCCTGTGGTTTATCAGCAGTTCCCACTTGATACACAGCAGCCGCATTATTACCTCCCCGCCTGTTTCCTGCCTTCGGGCAATTCGCTTGCACATGCCCTCTTTCTCCACAACTATAACATCCCCTCATCCTGATAGCATCAGCCCCAGTGGCTACTCCTCCCGTTCGACAACCAAATGTCCTATGACCTGCCTTCCCACACTTGCCGCATGCCGGCGGGCAATTTCCAACATGATACAAGTTGCACTTTCCACAATGGGGATTCACTTTTGCACCTCTAGGGTTCGTCACTGCCCTCATCCCTTCGTTCCTTCTCTGATTAAACTGCTGATTACGGTTCGGCCCATGGTTGTTTCGATTTCCACCTCGGTTCTGGCCTTGGGATTGATTACTTTGTGCCGCTTCCCATTTCCTTTTGTTGCCCTCAGCAATGTAGTTCTGCTTGTCCTGAAGCTTAACGTCCATCAAAGCGTGAGCCATTTGAACCGCTTCATCAAACGTTCCAGGTTTTGACGAAGTTGTTTCACCTTTGATATTGCTAGATAAACCCTTAATATACTGCTTCATTTTCTTGGCATCATTGGCAAATATGTCCGGACACAAAAGACTTAACTCATTGAATCTCCTGGTGTAAGCAGCTATATCGTTGTTCTTCAAGGTTAAGTGCCTCAATTCGTCCTCCAATTGCCCCAATTCCTCCTTTGGGCAAAACTTCTTGGTCAACAAAGCTTTGGTCGCATTCCACGTCCTTGCATTCGCTACAGCCAATCCAACCGTAGCTACCTGGGTATTCCACCAACTTAACGCATCATCGAGAAACGTAGCAGCTGCAAACTTAACTTTATCCGCTTCTGCACAACCACTGATTTCAAACGTACTTTCAACCTTTTCCAACCATCGTCTAAGTTCTAAAGCTCCACCCGTTCCACGGAACTGCGTGGGACCGCACTTCATAAAACTAGAATAGGTACACACCCTCGGGGCTTGCTGTCTCCCCGCGTTCCTTCCCTGGTCCTGATTTCTCCCAGCTCGGTCAGCTTACAACGCATTTGCTATAGCTTCCTGAATCATGGTGTTAACACGATCGGCGGTCAACTTTGGAGGCATGGTGTTATCGAATATCTCTTTCTGCAAGACAAAGAAAATAGAAAAACAATGTAAGTATTCATATCAAGTTTCCCAGACATAAAATACATACAACGACACATCACTACGGAGTTACTAATATTCATCAATTCACACTACAAAAGATCAAATTTAAGACATATCACAGATCATGAAAGGTAACATAGATTGTATTGATAGTTAACCAAAATCGTGACAAGTATTGCCACTACAATCGTTCACCATAAAACATCAAGTATTTGAGTTTCTCGTCATAATACCATCATACAAAGGTCTAAAATAGTTCTATTACAATGATCAAAGAAAATACAAAACAAGTAACTAGGCATGTGGTGATCCACACGGCCTCTTGGATGGCGGCTCGTCGTCGTCTTCCTCGGTTTCCTCATCACTAACGTCCTCATCCACATCATCCACTTTTCTCTTTCCTTTATCATATGGCCCACATTCCATTTCCTTTTTCGTTCCTGAGGTGGATCCATACTCAATCGCTACCTGATTTCCCACCGTAATACAAGCACCTCCAGTAGGCGGCTGAATCATGAAGTCATTCGCCTCCATCTCCAAATCGTCCACGAATCTCCAATCCGGGGGCAATGAATCCCTCACACGATGCTCCCAACTCTGCATCCTCGACAACCTCATCTGATCTTCCCTCACACGGTCAAGACTAGAACTTAAATTCGCAACCATTGATCTTAAACTGTTGATGTCACCTTTGTTCACATTTCCGTCATACTCAATTCTTGCCGTCCTTTCCAACAGTCTTTGATGTTCCCTCTCAGTCTTATCAAACTTCTTAATTACCCTGGTCTCAACTACAAACCGCTCATACATCAACCTTTCCATCCTCCCCAAACGACCTGCGGGATCCCAGTAGTGTCTCGGTCTCGGAAAGTAGACCCTTGTAATGTTCTCATGAATCGATGGCGACTTGGATGACTTGCTGGACTCTCCACTGCTCCCATTACTTTCTCGAACAAATCCTGGCACTGTTCTCAAATAATCCTTACAATTGTCCATCGGGCGATTAAAGGGTTGCTGCTCATAACGACCGGTCGGTGGTACCTCATAACCCTTCGGCGAATTCGGGGATTGAAACAAATCGGGTTCGGTCTGGCCTACGGCATCCTCGGGAATGCCATCATCCATTAGCTCCTCGGGTTCTTCCTCAGAATCCTCACTCTCGTCACTACTCATGCTGAAATTATCCACCTCGCTTTCGTCATTGTCGTTTTCCGGCCCTAATTCGTCTTCTGGAGCGATCCATCCATTATTATTGTCCGGCGGGTTCGGAGGAAACGGTCCCCCTTCGTGACCTACGACGTAATCGTTTCCGTTATCGTTAGGCGGTACCTCGGCCATTCCTGCAATAACAGCGAATTTCGGAGGGTACATAAGTAATTATACAATAATTATAAATATATGCATGCAAATGCAATGCAAAGGTGGTACATATGCCCGAAATGTAATAATATGATGCTCATGCATGATTAATATAAAAATTACGATGTCGGATATTTCACGTAAAATTCAACGTCTACATATAGTAATTCCATACTTATGTAATAATTACCCACATATATACTTTACTCAAAAGTATACGTCAAATGCCATAAATACAACAATAAATCTTACCGGAGCCATGCAGGATAGTTGTGTGCGCTTGGACCCTTTCTTACGACACCAAAAGTTATAGTTTAGGACTTTCAAAAACGACCTAGTTCTCTATAACTCGTGGCTCTGATACCAATCTGTAACACCCCCACAATTGCTATGCGCAGCGGAACTACAACAATGGGTGCTACACAGTATTCATTGCACACAAGATATATCAAACGACGCTAAAAAGACGTCAACTTAAAATTTGAAATTAAAATTGTTAGATGATACACGTCCACGGTTTTTCCAACCCCAAATAGTACACAGAGTTAAGCGTTTTCGGTCCCCATGAATCTCAACCCAAGATATTCAGTTTACAACCACATAACATTAAACTTAAAAAATTTGTTTAAGTAGAAAAGGAGGGAAAAACAAGCGGACACCAAGCCGTACACACAACATCCATCCCATGCATGCTCCATCCTACACCTCAGCGGTTACCTGAAACACATGCCAAAAATTTGGTCAACGAAAACGTTGAGTGGAATTCATAGGTTTTTCAATCCATTTGAACGTATATATAATAAAAACCATTCGTGATCATTTATAGTCTTGTCGATCAAACAAACTATAATCAGGATACTGACAATTGTGTTTAAGCTCATGACACTAATCCGTTAACTCAATCACCCGCGTAATAATTACCGGCATGATTCAGATGAAACCAGTGCCCCTTCTAAAGGCATCAGTTGCAATTATACCTTATTTCTCATACAAAATAATCTACCGCAGAACTTACTATAAGTACAGCTTCTCGGCTAGCATTGGGTCGTTAACCCCGTAGTACTACAAATTGCATAAGCGGCTATTTCCCCCTACTCGAGGGCAGGACAATAGTTAATAGTTCATGATTTTAGGGACTTTTGCAACTTTGGTACTCAACACAATTTCTAAGGCAACTTTCGGGTCTAACAATCATTCATGATATACGTTCCTTTTAAAAACTAGCATGCATTTCCCTCGCGAGTAAAACAATTTGAAATAAATATAATCGAGGCTATAAATTCACACCTTATATCTTAAGTAGTCGGTAGTTCGAGGGATGATCACTGACGATGAAACGGATGCCCGGTTAAATCAACACCTATCACAATTAACGCGTAATGAGTAATCTCATTTAAATACTTACGGTACTGTATAAAATACATATATACTAGTCACTTAGGACAAGTATAACTCACGCCAAAAACAAAAACAACAAGTATCACTCATTTTATACCATTCGTTCTCATTACTTACGTTGTCCATTTTTACTCATTCTCGCCGGTACTCGACTAAAGTACGGGCTGTTTTACCTTATTTAACCACACTTATAAAATTTGACAAAATTTCCAAAAATCCTATAAGACCTGTAGATAACATGTTTTTAAGCCCAATAAAAGTTTTTACTTTTACGACCCGTTACGCAACTCTTTTCCACGACTACATTTTACGGGCTGAAATTGCGCTTCGACCAATTTTGACCTCTTTGACCTATATGAAAAATACCTTTGACTTCTTTGACACCTAAGTCAACATATAGACCCATTTACACAGGTTTGGGACCAAATTTTGACCCTTGACCATTTACCAATTTATACTTGTGACCCTCGGGATTTGACTAAAACTTTACACAAATTCGGATTATGAAAGTCCTCGTCTCCCGGTACCCGATCTTTAAAATGTCATAACTTTTAGCTCGTTTTGAGTCACGGGCTATACCTTATACCAAATTAAAGCTATGAAGACCCTCTATAACTACATTTAGTTTTCAAGTCCTGGAAAAAAAATAATTTTTATGAAATGGACCTAATGTTTCTGCCTAAAAATGACCATACCAAAAACGCACTTAGGCTCGATTCCAAGCCTTCTAACCACCACTAAACATCATCCTAAGCCTTCCCAAACATATCCTAACATCAAATTTCAGTCCTACCCCTATTGATCAACCAATCTCAAAATAAAAAATTCAAAGAAATGAACATGCAACTAATAAAACCTATGTAAATCATCCTAAAACAATAAACCAAACATAAGAACAACACTCAAAATCAACAACCACCATGGCTCCCCAAACACCCCCATTGCCGTGGGGTTTGGGTGACCCAATCACCACAACCAAATTAATTTTGGTGGGTTTTCTTGGTGTTCTTGCATCCATAACACATAAAATCAACATGCATTAGCTCATTTAGCCACAAAAACGAATTTGGATCATCTTGAAAAATCTTGAAAAATTTTTGTTAGTGCATGTTGGATTTGAGCACATGAACATGTGGGGAATGACCAAACTAGATGTGGTCTAACCTTAGTTTTTAGGAAAATCAAGTGGAAAAAGATTTTTGGTGAATTTTTCTTGGTGTTGGGGGTGTTCGTCGGCTTTACAGAGAAAGGAGGGAGAGAGTGTTTGATTTTTGGTGAAAAGTTTGTATGTGTTTGTGTGTTTGTCACTTTTGGCCTTTTTGGTGGGTTGGGAGGGGCCTTTTTGCAATTTTTAGCTTCTTTTGTCCTTAAATAGAAAACGTCCTCAAAACTTTGCGGGTTCGACTCATTTGTCAATTTTGAAAATTTTACGGGAGTCGGAAATCTTCCCGAACGATCCAAAATATTTTTGGGATACTTTAAATGTACTCGGAAGGCTATAAAACTCACCCGACTCAACTTATCACGAACCGTAAATAAAATTCTCGAAAAATTACATTATCGATAAATCGTCAAAAATTATATGAAATTGGGCATCCCTCGGGATCGTAATCGTCATCGTCCTTCTTAAAACGTCAATCGTAAAAATTATAACCTCGAACATCGGCTCTAACCAAAA
The DNA here is from genome assembly GCA_025667525.1 of Glebionis coronaria. Lineage (NCBI taxonomy): Eukaryota > Viridiplantae > Streptophyta > Magnoliopsida > Asterales > Asteraceae > Glebionis > Glebionis coronaria. The sequence continues at coordinate 90,417,012 of CM046875.1, read as the reverse complement.
TACTTATAAATATAGAAATTAAAATTTATTAAAAATTTCAAAAATTAGCGTAATTTAGGGTATCGTTAATGACCTCGATTCTAGGGTGTCACATCCACCCCTCCTTAAAGAGAGCGACGTCCCGGCGCTCGCCTCTTCTTGTACTCACATTTCGTGCTACTGGAACAGATGAGGATACCTTTCCTTGAAAAAGTCCTCACGTTCCCAGGTGTATTCCGGTCCACGCTTAGAATTCCATCGGACCTTCACAATAGGAATCCTACTACGCTTCAACCGCTTGACCTCCCGGTCCATAATTTCCACAGGTTCTTCCACAAAGTGCATTTTGTCGTCTAGTCGAATCTCGTCCAAAGGAATCACCAATTCCTTGTCCGCCAAACTCTTCTTCAGGTTCGATACGTGAAACGTGTCATGAATAGCACTAAGCTCGGTCGGCAATTCTAACTTGTACGCTACCGGTCCAATTCGTTCAACGATCTTAAATGGTCCAATATACCTCGGACTCAACTTTCCTTTCCTTCCAAAACGAATTACACCCTTCCACGGCGATACCTTGAGCATAACCATATCTCCAACTTCAAACTCCAACGGTTTCCTTCGGTTATCGGCATAACTCTTCTGTCGGCTTCTCGCAGCAAGTAGTCGGTTCTTGATCTGCACAATCTTCTCTGTCGTTTCTAAAACCATTTCGGGTCCAGTCAATTGACTTTCCCCTACTTCACTCCAACACACAGGCGATCTACACTTCCTTCCATACAACGCTTCGAACGGTGCTGCTTTGATACTCGCATGATAACTATTATTGTACGAAAATTCCACTAGAGGTAAGTGGCGTTCCCAACTTCCTCCAAAATCGATCACGCATGCTCGGAGCATGTCCTCCATCGTTTGAATCGTTCGTTCACTCTGGCCGTCAGTTTCCGGGTGATAAGCCGTGCTTAAACTCAGTTCAGTGCCCACCGCACGTTGAAGCGATTTCCAAAATTCCGACGTAAATCTACTGTCGCGATCCGAAATGATCGATAACGGCACTCCATGTCTACAGACGATCTCCTTCACGTACACGCTGGCGAGTCTTTCCATGCTGTCCGTCTTCTTCATAGGTAAGAAATGAGCAGATTTCGTCAACCTGTCCACAATTACCCATATCATATCGCTTCCACTAGGAGTCCTAGGTAAACCCGTCACGAAATCCATTGCGATTTTCTCCCATTTCCATTCTGGGATTTCTGGTTGTACCAACAATCCAGATGGTTTATTATGTTCTGCCTGAACCTTCGCGCAAGTCAAACACTTACTAACGTAACGAGCAATATCCGCCTTCATATTCGGCCACCAATAAACTTTCTTCAGGTCGTGGTACATTTTATCCGATCCGGGATGTATCGAATACTTCGACTTATGCGACTCATTCATAACCAATTCTCGAACTCCAGGCTTTCCTTCCTCAGATGAACACAATGGTAACCAAATCCGATTCTCAAAATATCTTAGTCCGTCTGACCTAATCACGAAAAGAGGTTTCAACATTCGTCCCAAGTTCTCGGCTTCAACATTCCCTTTCATTAGTCCTCTCTCCTGAGCCTTCAGTATGGTTTCGGTTAAGTCAACGCTCTCAGTCATCACTAAAGCTCTAACCCTCAAAGGTTTCTCCCGTTCTTTCCTACTAAATGCATCCGCTACAACATTCGCCTTCCCAGGGTGATAGCGAATTTCGCAGTCATAATCACTTAGTAGTTCAACCCATCGTCTTTGTCGCATATTCAACTCCTTTTGATCTAAAATGTGCTGCAAACTCTTGTGGTCAGTGAATACAACACACTTTATCCCATACATATAGTGTCTCCACAACTTCAACGCAAAAACTACCGCTCCTAATTCCAAATCGTGCGTCGTGTAGTTCTCCTCGTTCTTCCTTAATTGCCTCGACGCGTAAGCTATCACCTTTTCACGTTGCATTAATACCGCTCCATAACCTTTACGAGACGCATCACAATACACTATGAAGTCTTCGGTTCCTTCAGGCAATGATAAAATCGGCGCGGAACATAACTTATCCTTGAGTGTTTCGAAAGCAAGCTCTTCCTCAATTCCCCATTCATACACCCTATTCTTTTCGGTAAGCCGCGTCAATGGTTTTGCAATCAACGAAAATCCTTCAATAAACCTTCGATAATACCCCGCTAAACCCAGAAATTGTCGAACTTCAGTCGGCGTCGTCGGTGCTGACCATTCCCTGATCGCTACGATCTTGGCAGGATCTACACGAACTCCCTCACTATCAATCACATGACCTAGAAACTGCACTGATTCCAACCAAAACTCAAACTTAGAGAATTTTGCATACAGCTTCTTCTTCCTTAACAACTCCAAAATCTTTCTCAGGTGCTTCTCGTGCTCCTCCTTACTCTTAGAGTAAATAAGTATATCATCGATGAAAACAATAACAAACTTATCTAGATACGGCTTGCACACGCGATTCATAAGATCCATGAATACAGCAGGCGCGTTCGTCAACCCAAACGGCATCACTCGAAATTCAAAGTGTCCATACCGCGTACGAAAGGCAGTTACAGGAATATCCTCCTCTCTTACACGCAGTTGATGATACCCTGATCTTAAATTGATCTTTGAGTATACACTGGAACCTTGCAATTGATCGAACAAATCATCAATCCTTGGCAATGGGTACCGATTCTTAACCGTCAGCTTATTGAGTTCCCTATAGTCAATACACATCCTAAACGAACCATCCTTCTTCTTTACGAACAACACTGGCGCTCCCCAAGGTGATGAGCTCGGCCTAATAAATCCTTTGTCCATCAATTCCTTCAATTGATCCGCTAACTCCTTTAACTCAGATGGTGCTAAGCGATAAGGTGCACGTGCAACCGGCGCAGCTCCTGTCACTAAATCAATTCGGAACTCGACCTCACGGTTAGGCGGTAAACCTGGCAACTCGTCTGGAAAAACGTTCGGATACTCGCAAATAACTGGTACCTCTTCAATCCTTGCCTCTAAATCACCATCGCTCGAAACCTGTGCCAAAAACACATCGCATCCGCTCTCTACGTACTTCATCATTTTCAAACACGAAATCACCTTCAAACGAGAAGTGCATTCGTCTCCCTTTACCGTCAAAACCCTATTCCTCAACGGAATCTGAACCAATCTCTCGCCACAGACGATCGTAGCACTGTGCGCCATTAGCCAATCCATTCCCACAATTACGTCAAACGATCCTAGCTCTATCGGCATCAAGTCGATTTTAAAAGCGTAATTTCCTAACTTCAAGGTACACCCTTTCAGTATAGAATTCGTACTAACAATTTTTCCATCGGCTAAATCAACATTATAACTAGTCGTTAACAACACCGGTTCTCTATCGATATGACGACTAAATCTAACGTCTACAAAACTCTTGTCGGAGCCAGAATCAAATAAAATACTAGCATAACAAGCGTCTAGCAAAAACGTACCGGTAACCACATTTGGACCCTGTGGTTTATCAGCAGTTCCCACTTGATACACAGCAGCCGCATTATTACCTCCCCGCCTGTTTCCTGCCTTCGGGCAATTCGCTTGCACATGCCCTCTTTCTCCACAACTATAACATCCCCTCATCCTGATAGCATTAGCCCCAGTGGCTACTCCTCCCGTTCGACAACCAGATGTCCTATGATCTGCCTTCCCACACTTGCCGCATGCCGACGGGCAATTTCCAACATGATACAAGTTGCACTTTCCACAATGGGGATTCACTTTTGCACCTCTAGGGTTCGTCACTGCCCTCATCCCTTCGTTCCTTCTCTGATTAAACTGCTGATTACGGTTCGGCCCATGGTTGTTTCGATTTCCACCTCGGTTCTGGCCTTGGGATTGATTACTTTGTGCCGCTTCCCATTTCCTTTTGTTGCCCTCAGCAATGTAGTTCTGCTTGTCCTGAAGCTTAACGTCCATCAAAGCGTGAGCCATTTGAACCGCTTCATCAAACGTTCCAGGTTTTGACGAAGTTGTTTCACCTTTGATATTGCTAGATAAACCCTTAATATACTGCTTCATTTTCTTGGCATCATTGGCAAATATGTCCGGACACAAAAGACTTAACTCATTGAATCTCCTGGTGTAAGCAGCTATATCGTTGTTCTTCAAGGTTAAGTGCCTCAATTCGTCCTCCAATTGCCCCAATTCCTCCTCTGGGCAAAACTTCTTGGTCAACAAAGCTTTGGTCGCATTCCACGTCCTTGCATTCGCTACAGCCAATCCAACCGTAGCTACCTGGGTATTCCACCAACTTAACGCATCATCGAGAAACGTAGCAGCTGCAAACTTAACTTTATCCGCTTCTGCACAACCACTGATTTCAAACGTACTTTCAACCTTTTCCAACCATCGTCTAAGTTCTAAAGCTCCACCCGTTCCACGGAACTGCGTGGGACCGCACTTCATAAAACTAGAATAGGTACACACCCTCGGGGCTTGTTGTCTCCCCGCGTTCCTTCCCTGGTCCTGATTTCTCCCAGCTCGGTTAGCTTGCAACGCATTTTCTATAGCTTCCTGAATCATGGTGTTAACACGATCGGCGGTCAACTTTGGAGGCATGGTGTTATCGAATATCTCTTTCTGCAAGACAAAGAAAATAGAAAAACAATGTAAGTATTCATATCAAGTTTCCCAGACATAAAATACATACAACGACACATCACTACGGAGTTACTAATATTCATCAATTCACACTACAAAAGATCAAATTTAAGACATATCACAGATCATGAAAGGTAACATAGATTGTATTGATAGTTAACCAAAATCGTGACAAGTATTGCCACTACAACCGTTCACCATAAAACATCAAGTATTTGAGTTTCTCGTCATAATACCATCATACAAAGGTCTAAAATAGTTCTATTACAATGATCAAAGAAAATACAAAACAAGTAACTAGGCATGTGGTGATCCACACGGCCTCTTGGATGGCGGCTCGTCGTCGTCTTCCTCGGTTTCCTCATCACTAACGTCCTCATCCACATCATCCACTTTTCTCTTTCCTTTATCATCTGGCCCACATTCCATTTCCTTTTTCGTTCCTGAGGTGGATCCATACTCAATCGCTACCTGATTTCCCACCGTAATACAAGCACCTCCAGTAGGCGGCTGAATCATGAAGTCATTCGCCTCCATCTCCATATCGTCCACGAATCTCCAATCCGGGGGCAATGAATCCCTCACACGATGCTCCCAACTCTGCATCCTCGACAACCTCATCTGATCTTCCCTCACACGGTCAAGACTAGAACTTAAATTCGCAACCATTGATCTTAAACTGTTGATGTCACCTTTGTTCACATTTCCGTCATACTCAATTCTTGCCGTCCTTTCCAACAGTCTTTGATGTTCCCTCTCAGTCTTATCAAACTTCTTAATTACCCTGGTCTCAACTACAAACCGCTCATACATCAACCTTTCCATCCTCCCCAAACGACCTGCGGGATCCCAGTAGTGTCTCGGTCTCGGAAAGTAGACCCTTGTAATGTTCTCATGAATCGATGGCGACTTGGATGACTTGCTGGACTCTCCACTGCTCCCATTACTTTCTCGAACAAATCCTGGCACTGTTCTCAAATAATCCTTACAATTGTCCATCGGGCGATTAAAGGGTTGCTGCTCATAACGACCGGTCGGTGGTACCTCATAACCCTTCGGCGAATTCGGGGATTGAAACAAATCGGGTTCGGTCTGGCCTACGGCATCCTCGGGAATGCCATCATCCATTAGCTCCTCGGGTTCTTCCTCAGAATCCTCACTCTCGTCACTACTCATGCTGAAATTATCCACCTCGCTTTCGTCATTGTCGTTTTCCGGCCCTAATTCGTCTTCTGGAGCGATCCATCCATTATTATTGTCCGGCGGGTTCGGAGGAAACGGTCCCCCTTCGTGACCTACGACGTAATCGTTTCCGTTATCGTTAGGCGGTACCTCGGCCATTCCTGCAATAACAGCGAATTTCGGAGGGTACATAAGTAATTATACAATAATTATAAATATATGCATGCAAATGCAATGCAAAGGTGGTACATATGCCCGAAATGTAATAATATGATGCTCATGCATGATTAATATAAAAATTACGATGTCGGATATTTCACGTAAAATTCAACGTCTACATATAGTAATTCCATACTTATGTAATAATTACCCACATATATACTTTACTCAAAAGTATACGTCAAATGCCATAAATACAACAATAAATCTTACCGGAGCCATGCAGGATAGTTGTGTGCGCTTGGACCCTTTCTTACGACACCAAAAGTTATAGTTTAGGACTTTCAAAAACGACCTAGTTCTCTATAACTCGTGGCTCTGATACCAATCTGTAACACCCCCACAATTGCTATGCGCAGCGGAACTACAACAATGGGTGCTACACAGTATTCATTGCACACAAGATATATCAAACGACGCTAAAAAGACGTCAACTTAAAATTTGAAATTAAAATTGTTAGATGATACACGTCCACGGTTTTTCCAACCCCAAATAGTACACAGAGTTAAGCGTTTTCGGTCCCCATGAATCTCAACCCAAGAATTTCAGTTTACAACCACATAACATTAAACTTAAAAAATTTGTTTAAGTAGAAAAGGAGGGAAAAACAAGCGGACACCAAGCCGTACACACAACATCCATCCCATGCATGCTCCATCCTACACCTCAGCGGTTACCTGAAACACATGCCAAAAATTTGGTCAACGAAAACGTTGAGTGGAATTCATAGGTTTTTCAATCCATTTGAACGTATATATAATAAAAACCATTTGTGATCATTTATAGTCTTGTCGATCAAACAAACTATAATCAGGATACTGACAATTGTGTTTAAGCTCATGACACTAATCCGTTAACTCAATCACCCGCGTAATAATTACCGGCATGATTCAGATGAAACCAGTGCCCCTTCTAAAGGCATCAGTTGCAATTATACCTTATTTCTCATACAAAATAATCTACCGCAGAACTTACTATAAGTACAGCTTCTCGGCTAGCATTGGGTCGTTAACCCCGTAGTACTACAAATTGCATAAGCGGCTATTTCCCCCTACTCGAGGGCAGGACAATAGTTAATAGTTCATGATTTTAGGGACTTTTGCAACTTTGGTACTCAACACAATTTCTAAGGCAACTTTCGGGTCTAACAATCATTCATGATATACGTTCCTTTTAAAAACTAGCATGCATTTCCCTCGCGAGTAAAACAATTTGAAATAAATATAAGCGAGGCTATAAATTCACACCTTATATCTTAAGTAGTCGGTAGTTCGAGGGATGATCACTGACGATGAAACGGATGCCCGGTTAAATCAACACCTATCACAATTAACGCGTAATGAGTAATCTCATTTAAATACTTACGGTACTGTATAAAATACATATATACTAGTCACTTAGGACAAGTATAACTCACGCCAAAAACAAAAACAACAAGTATCACTCATTTTATACCATTCGTTCTCATTACTTACGTTGTCCATTTTTACTCATTCTCGCCGGTACTCGACTAAAGTACGGGCTGTTTTACCTTATTTAACCACACTTATAAAATTTGACAAAATTTCCAAAAATCCTATAAGACCTGTAGATAACATGTTTTTAAGCCCAATAAAAGTTTTTACTTTTACGACCCGTTACGCAACTCTTTTCCACGACTACATTTTACGGGCTGAAATTGCGCTTCGACCAATTTTGACCTCTTTGACCTATATGAAAAATACCTTTGACTTCTTTGACACCTAAGTCAACATATAGACCCATTTACACAGGTTTGGGACCAAATTTTGACCCTTGACCATTTACCAATTTATACTTGTGACCCTCGGGATTTGACTAAAACTTTACACAAATTCGGATTATGAAAGTCCTCGTCTCCCGGTACCCGATCTTTAAAATGTCATAACTTTTAGCTCGTTTTGAGTCACGGGCTCTACCTTATACCAAATTAAAGCTATGAAGACCCTCTATAACTACATTTAGTTTTCAAGTCCTGGAAAAAAAATAATTTTTATGAAATGGACCTAATGTTTCTGCCTAAAAATGACCATACCAAAAACGCACTTAGGCTCGATTCCAAGCCTTCTAACCACCACTAAACATCATCCTAAGCCTTCCCAAACATATCCTAACATCAAATTTCAGTCCTACCCCTATTGATCAACCAATCTCAAAATCAAAAATTCAAAGAAATGAACATGCAACTAATAAAACCTATGTAAATCATCCTAAAACAATAAACCAAACATAAGAACAACACTCAAAATCAACAACCACCATGGCTCCCCAAACACCCCCATTGCCGTGGGGTTTGGGTGACCCAATCACCACAACCAAATTAATTTTGGTGGGTTTTCTTGGTGTTCTTGCATCCATAACACATAAAATCAACATGCATTAGCTCATTTAGCCACAAAAACGAATTTGGATCATCTTGAAAAATCTTGAAAAATTTTTGTTAGTGCATGTTGGATTTGAGCACATGAACATGTGGGGAATGACCAAACTAGATGTGGTCTAACCTTAGTTTTTAGGAAAATCAAGTGGAAAAAGATTTTTGGTGAATTTTTCTTGGTGTTGGGGGTGTCCGTCGGCTTTAGAGAGAAAGGAGGGAGAGAGTGTTTGATTTTTGGTGAAAAGTTTGTATGTGTTTGTGTGTTTGTCACTTTTGGCCTTTTTGGTGGGTTGGGAGGGGCCTTTTTGCAATTTTTAGCTTCTTTTGTCCTTAAATAGAAAACGTCCTCAAAACTTTGCGGGTTCGACTCATTTGTCAATTTTGAAAATTTTACGGGAGTCGGAAATCTTCCCGAACGATCCAAAATATTTTTGGGATACTTTAAATGTACTCGGAAGGCTATAAAACTCACCCGACTCAACTTATCACGAACCGTAAATAAAATTCTCGAAAAATTACATTATCGATAAATCGTCAAAAATTATATGAAATTGGGCATCCCTCGGGATCGTAATCGTCATCGTCCTTCTTAAAACGTCAATCGTAAAAATTATAACCTCGAACATCGGCTCTAACCAAAATACTTATAAATATAGAAATTAAAATTTATTAAAAATTTCAAAAATTAGCGTAATTTAGGGTATCGTTAATGACCTCGATTCTAGGGTGTCACATTTAGAACATCGATAAGTGCGGTTTTTTCATCATTCGAAATATCTTTCGCAATAATAACCGGCAACTTATCGTCCTCCTCCAAGAATACGTATTCAAGATGAGGAGGTAAATCTTTTAACTCGAGGATTGGTGGTTCCTCAATTGAAGATTTGGGCTCGATACTCATAACCTCCTCGGGTGGAGGAAATGGGAAATCGTTAAGAAAACCCTTGATAATCGAGAAGTCCTCATCGTTGTCAAGGTCTTCGTCACAAGTACGTGGAACATCAAATTCTTCCAACGTAAAACCACCACCTTCAAATGGAGTGAAGGATGGTGTCGAATTATCAATAATGGGATCAAGCATAGTAGGATTGCCACAATTTTCATCGTCACCAAAACCTAAAACTTCTTGAGAAAGATCCTCGCAAAAAACGTCGATCATATCAACGAGGTTTATGGTCGCGACGGAATAAACATGAGAAATTGAAGAGTTTTGTGTTGCGTTTATAAAAAGTTCCTCGTCGTTGAAACGTAAGGTGATTTTTCTAGCATGCACGTCAATCAACGCCATTGACGTATCCAAAAACGAACGACCTAAAATAAGAGGAACTTGAGGATCCGTGGGAATATCGACAACGATAAAGTATACCGGATAATAGAACTTTCTCACTTTCACAAAAACGTCTTCGGCCAACCCACACGCGGGAATTGTGGAATGATCAGCGAATTCGATAGACATTTGTGAAGGAGTAAGATTAGGAAGATTGAGCGACTTGAAGATTGCAAGTGGAATCAAATTAATACTAGCACCAAGATCGGCCAGGGCATAACATTCTTCCATATCTTGGAGTGCACATGGAATCAAGAATTTACCGGGATCACCGGATTTTTGAGGTATGCGGTTAAGATAAACCGATGAACAACTAGACAATTGTTGCAATTTCTCCTTGTTGTTCAACATACTCTTAAAGTTAGCGGCAAATCGAGGCATCATGACCAAAGCGTCGGCAAAACTTATATTGAAATTCAAATCACAAAATATTTTCATAAAAAGATCAAATTGGTAGTTATCGCGCTATTGACGTTTCTCCTTTCTAAGTCTCGGTGGATAGGGAAAAGGTGGTGTGGGTTGAGGCATAGGCATACCCTTTGGAATCTCGGGTTCCAATGATGGTAATGGGTCAACCGTAGGTGTGGCATGAGCGGTACTTCGTGGGATTGGGATATGCTCCTTTTCGACCACCACCTCGGATTCTTCCTTAATTTTCTCCACCGTTGGAGTAATTGGTTGAGGAGTCGGTTCCTTAAGTGTCTTACCACTTTGTGTGGTAATCACTTTCATATCTCCCTTAGGATTAGATATGGTGTTGCTAGGAAGACTAATCGAAGACGATTTACACATTATAGCCTCAAACATGGATGAAATTTTATCCTCAAACATAGATTGCCTCTTATCGGCCTTATGCATCTCTTGTTTTATCTCATGTTGCCCTTGTTCCATCTTTTGTTGGTTTTGTTGTAACCTAGTTACATTTCCCTCTATTTTGTTGGTATGGATCTTAAGCTCATTTGCTAACTCATTTTCAACTCCTTTTTCAAGTTATTCTTAAACTCGGATCTTAGGCTAATGATCTCTCTTTGAATATTATCAAACCTAGCATCGTTTCAATTAGCGTATTCAACAAATTCATTTGGAAGATCTTTCAAGTTTTGCAAACTTTTGTTGTTGTTTTGAAAATCATTGTTTTGATTTTTGTTTGAAACTTGATTGTTATTAGACCCTTGACTCCCATAGTTGTTACCTTTGTAATTGTTTTTTTAACCAACTAGATTGTTTCGATAGTTGTTATTAGCATTTTGATTGGGAGCAAAACCCGGTGGAGTCAATTGATTAGAGCGGGTAACTTGACCGTTCTGGTTGTAAGTTCCCGTGGCCGCGTAGGCACTCGAAGTGTTACCACCGTTGGTAATGCACTCGGAGAAATCATGACGTCCACCACAATACATGAACGAAACCTCAAATGCTTTAGCCGTAGCGGGAGCACTTTGTTCACCAACTTTGAATTCAATTAAAAGACCTTTATGCTTATCAAAGATTTTGTTCTCCAAATTTGCCTCAATTTGGCAAGCATTGATGGTATTGGACAATGAAGGTGAAGCCGAAGACGAATCCTTACGAACACTCGATGTGTTACGAGGGCTATAGACCTTAGACCTATTCTCAATAATCAACAACGCTTCATCGACAGTTTTACACAAAAAATTACCACCCGCGGCGGCATTAAGATAATCTCTCATGATCGTTCAATCCATTGTAAAACGTGTCAATTTGATGCAAGTCAGAAAAACCGTGATGAGGACACTCATGTAACATTTCCTTAAACCGATTCCAAGCCATAGAAAAACTCTAATTAAATTCTTGTGAAAATTTTGAAATCTTGTTTTTAAAATGCGTAGTCTTAGAGGGCGGAAAAAATTGGTTCACAAACTTTGAAACGAGATCCTTCCACGTTAATATAGAATTTGTTGGCTCTTTCTCTAACCAAATTTTAGCGGGCCCCGCTAAGGAATACGGAAAAAGCATCATATTAATCGAATCATTAGCAACGTCCTTAAACTTGCATGTGGCGGTAAGACGATTGAATTGGCGGATATGGTTGTGCGGGTTGTCCTTTTCATCACCACGGAATTTTTTGTTTTGGATCATCGACAACAAACCCGTCTTAACCTCAAAATTCTCCGCAAGGATGGCGGGAATCACAATAGCCTCTCCATAACCCTTGGTGGGTGCTTGAAGTAACTCCATCATAGTTCGATTAGCCATGGTTGCTTCCTCTTCTACGATAGGTTCGTCAATAGGAGACTCCTGACTAGAAAGGTTAGGTATGGTCTCCTTTCGGTTTTTTCGTTTACGTGCACGTGTTGCTTGATTACGAGTAAGCATAAACGTCACGTACAACGTGGGGATGAGCAAAGAAGATTCTTTTTGGTGTTTTTAATTTTTCCAATTTTTTTTGTGGTTTTTGATTGTTTTTACTTTTTGGTTTTGTGAATGTATTAAGTAGACAAAAATCTACAAATCTCTTCTCAAATTAAATCTCTTGATTAAAGGAGCCTCAAGGAAGGAAAGCGATCACGTGGAGTGAACGCCTTCGATGACTTTAGAACATTGGTGGAACACCAAAACGTTCAAGAGGGTTTAATCAATTGAAACCAAGAAAATATATATGATACTTAGATAATACTTTGGTTGGAAAACCCTCGATTAGCCCTTTTTATCTAAACACGCACAAGCAAGCGGGGAAACGAGGCGGCGTGAAGCACTTAAGAGCCTTTTTCCTTAGGGCATATTTTATAATACCCGCCTTATACCCACCTTATAGTTTGTTTTTGTCAAAATTAAGCTTCACAAAACTAATTATCTATTTTGCCTTTTTTTCTTTGTTTGAGATTCGAATACAATGATCGAGTGATAAAATCCCGAATCAAGGTTGTGTTTTCACACTATTGGAGTACTCGTGAATTTATTGTTCTACGTATACAATATAGTAATATTCACACAAAAACGAAAAACCAATAATACGTATTAGTAGAGTGCTACTAATACAAATAGATATTATGGCTAATATAAAAACAACAACTATTCAAATCAAAACACAACACGCCTCCCCGGCAGCGGCGCCAAAATGATTGTTGTAAAAATACACGTTTGTTTTAGGAAAAACAAAGAGCGTAAAAAGGGTAAGTATTAAACAAGTGATTTAGGAAAACCACAAGTAAATGACCCAAAGTGGGGATCGTTCTCAAGGAGGCAAGTGTGTTGTGTAAGAAATGATTAAGTGTTTGTGATTATAATTATGAGAAAAGAAAAGAGAAAAGGATGACGGTTACGATTATGAGTTAAACTAAGACGAAAAGTCGTGCACGTAAAACCGTAGAATATGACAAAATTTAAAAATTAACCTAAAAATTCCTAGAAAATTGTAATAAATCCTAAAAAATGTAATTAGAGTTTACAAAAAATCAAAAATCACTCAAACCTTTTATTTAGTTAAGTATTAATTTTTTAATGCTAATTAAAGCCAATAAAACAATTTAATTAACAGAAAGCCCAAAATGAGATTTTTCACTTTGTAAACCTCTAAAATGACTTAAATAAATTAAAAACTATTTTTGAGAATTTTAAAGTTAACTAAAACTTTTTTAAAAATGATTAAAAACTATAAAATCTTAAAATAATTTAAATAATTAATTAAATGAAAACATGATTAATCCAAAAAGTTTAAAATTTCTAACTTAATGTGTTTAAACTAGGAAAAATGAAAAACTTGCAAAAATCTAAAATTTAATTTTTAGTAATAAAATAATAATAAAATATTAATAAAAATCCAAAATTTATAAAAAAATTTAAAAAGTTGCAAACTAGTTTATTTTAACCTAATAAACGCAGAAATGAACTTGAAATTACAAAAATACCCCAATTGGGCCTTCAAATGGGCCAAAATGAAAAACAGTCCACTAAATTGGGCTTTTTGGCCCAATAAGCAAAAAGTTATCCAAATAAGCCCAAAATCACCTATCTGACTCAAAATTTGATTTTAAGAACAAAACTCTAAAGGCCCAAAAGCTGAAAGTGAGCTTATCACAGCTTAATTGTCAACAGCTTATTTTTAATGAGCTTTTTGGCCCATTAAGCCATAAGCTCTAATTTGACACACAAGCTTCTTTTGGGATACTAAAGAGATCTGTGAAAAGAAGTTTTGAAAAAGCCCAAGAAACAAGCCTGAAATAAGCAAAAGCTCTCTATAGAAAACGACAAAATAGTCGTTTTTTAGTTCTAGGCCACCTCAAGTGCTTATTCAACTTGAAAAAGGTTTTAAATGACAAAACTAAGATTAATAATCAAAAAGATTTCAAATAAGCACAATGAATAAGCTAGAAAAAGCAATAAGCACTTAAGTTAAAAGCCAACTTGTTTGGTTTTCTAGTCAAACCTAAAAGTCAAACCCTAAAAAGCTCCAGATTAGTTCAATGGGTCAAATAAGGAAGATTGATTACAAAAAATAAGTAGTTGCAAGTATGGATAAGCCAAAATGGCTTATGATCAAGCTGATTAAGAATTAACACTAGTAGTGGCTAGTTTTGGGTGTCCAGCAGTGGGAAAAGTTTCCACTGCTTACTTCTTTGACTTTTTGTCTTATATGGATTTTTGTTGGACTCAAGGCACAAAAAGGCACCCTTATGACCAGTGGGCTATAAGGAGTCAATATCAATCACTAAATCACACAAACAACAAGCCAAATGATACAGTTAATTCAAAAGATCACCAGATATCACACAGACATGAACAATAAGCAGTTTTAGCAAGAATAAGCCAACCAAATTGAACCAAAGGCACACAACAGCTATAATAAATTCAAATGAACATAAATCAACTGGTTTCATGCAATGATTCAAAGTTTAGAACAAGAATCAAGCTTAAAAAGTTACTGATGAACAAAGAACAAGCAGATTATGAACTTTGCTGATGTACTTGACCACAAATCCAATTTCAAACCCTTAAATCTCTTAAACATGTTATATGAACTTTGTTTAATCACTTGTTAGCCCTAAGCATGCATACAATCTATGTGTTTCCAAAATCTTAGGTCAAAACAGGCAAAATTCAACAAGTTATAGCACAATCAAGAAATTGATGTTTAAAAGCTCAAGACTTGCAAATATCAGCACAATATCACTTAATAAACAGATAACAACACCAAACAACACTTAGCACTTACTCAAAATCAAACAATGACTTTAAATCAGTAAACCCGAACATCCCTTTCACTTTTTAAATCAAATTTTAACAAAGCAAATGTGTGATTCAGTTTTACCCAAGCCTAATCTAGCATCATAACATCAATATCATGCAGTATTAAGCAGATTTAAGCCACAAGAACAACAATTATCACAGCGGAACACAAAAAACACAAAATCAAGTATTTTTAACAGATTTTGGGAAATGAGACTCAAACCTCATGAATGTACATCCACACTCACGAATTTTTGAGCTGATGTGTCTAGCTAAACAAGATACAAGCTTCCAATAACACCTGCTAAGATTCAACAAGGTTAAAGGCACAATTCATATAAAACAGAAAAATGGAAAATAAAAGCTTGATTAATGCAAACTTGTTCCCACACCTTGATTATCCCCAAACCACAAGCTTACAACACCTTGATAATATTCTTATCAGGGTACTATAATCACTTGTAATCCAAAAGTTCCAAGGGCTTGAACCAAGAACTTAGCAAAATATCAAGTTTTGGAAAATTATACAATTTCTTGCACAATCTTTGAAAACAGGTTTTGAGATTCAACAAACACAAACATATAACAATAATAAGTTAAGATTGGCACTTGGATTTCTTCAACAATATCAAACACTTATTCGTAAACTGAAAGAAGGATTTATAGATTTGTGAACAATGGAAAAACCAAGAGCAAATATAAATGTTGCAGCCCTATGCCTTTATATAGGCTACAATGATTCTAGAAAAGCTGAAAAAACTATAAACCTTAATGTGTAGAAGTCCCAAAATGCCCTTGTCGAATTTGAATTCTCTTGAACATGTGAAGTTATCTTGGACTTTTGTGTGAGGTGTAAGGGGTGGAATTGTGATCAAGGGTTCACATGAAGCTTAGAATGTAAGCAGCATTGTGGATGGTTGGATGGCTGGCACTATTTTGGCTTCTTCCCCAAAACGTGTGTAGGAGGTTTTTCATGTGAGCTTTGAGGTGATGATGTGGTAGGTTTAGGAGTTGGGTTATGATTATGGCCATCTTAATCTTAAATCTGGACAAAATGGCGGTTTAATTTTGGCTTAAACAAGAATCCCTAATTCGTGTTCTTGGATGAATAGTGCATGTTTTGATCCAGATTTTGGTTTAAAAATGTGTTAAGCGCCATAATTAAACTAACTAATTAAGTTAGTTTAAAAATCTGGTAAGTGGGAAGTGACTGGCATGAGGGTGGAATGTGATTGGTGGAAAATGTGAGTGGGACACACGGCAGCCCACTACTGGTTTAGGTAACTTCTTTGTCTTGGCAGAAATAACCCCTAATCTTTCTATTCCCTTTCAATTTAGTTTAAATAGGCATAAATCTGAATCCCTTTGTTAAGTAAGTTTCATTTTTCATACTTTTGCCCCAAAAAGTTTCCAAAAGTATTTTCAAGGGTATTTCTTGCCAATTCATGATATTTGAAGGGTTGTTTTTGCATTTTCTTCATTTTTCAAGGTGTTGAATTGTATTGTTGACTCATCGGAGGACTAATAATGACAAGTATTTAAATTTGAGGGACCATTCTTACCAATTCTTCAAAGTGGAGGGTCCTTTTTGCAATTTGACAAACTTTAAGGACCAAACTTGTAATTATGAATAAACAAGGGTTTAAAGTGTCAATTCTTCAATATTGGAGGAACCTTCTTATATAATCTTCAAATCTTCAAAGGTTATTCTTGGAAAATCTACACTAGGGCTTGGTTCATTGTGCGGCTTCGTTGCTCGTGTTCGTTTTTGCTTGTTTCTTGTGATCTTTTGTCATTTTCTCAATATCCGTACCTAAAATACACATGGAACAAATACCAGCATATATTTGGTATATTTCATGATATTTAATGCATTTTAAGCCCATTTTGGATGATGAGACTATGTATAAAAGCAATATCATCAAAACTCTATGCTAAATGGTTTGTGCCACGATACATGAATGCAAAATCGATTTTATTTCGACACTTACTTGAAACTCTATGCTAAATGGTTTGTGCCATGATACATGATTGTAATATTGATTTTTTTTTATTTCGCCACTTGAAATTCTATGCTAAATGGTTTGTGCCATAATAACTTTGAGGTTACAACGTACATAATTGCAAAATCGATTTATTTATTATGCGTGCTTTCTTAAATTAGCAGTGACATGTCTACCTCGTCTGGAGATTCGTTGTACCTTGTGAGCTCATCCACCAATGGAGCTCGACTCATGGCCATTGGAGAGTCCTCCACCAGCGGTTTCTCGCCCATGTCATCCACTCGAGGAGAGCCGAGTGCTCGTGCACCTACACCTTCCTCACCACCACCACCACTCATTTGCTACAAGAGACGTGGAAAGGCACAAATGATTCCTCCATCCACCTCTTTCTCTCATGCCCCAAAGGCCCCTCGCTAACACCGTACCGCAAGGATGTCCGTGAGACCCTCCATGTTTGGGAAGAAGCTAGCCGCAAGGCATTTGGACTCCACTCGCACTGCACGCAAGTCTCCGAAGCCACCATCCATGAGAGTGCCCCAAGGCACAATGCCCCCTTTAGACCCCTTATGCCTACACCACCACCACCATGCGGCTTTAATGGGGTCGAGTGCTCCTCGGCCGACGAAGCGCATGGGATGCCTCCCCGCCTATTTGCTAGACTTGCTACGTTGCGAAGCAACGTGACTCACGTGCTTCGTAACTTGGGTGGATTTTCCTACGAGTCATTGGTTAGGCTCGGGAGTTACTATGCGGCGGTTATCGAGGATCTAGTAAGAATGCCCCACCCGCACCCGATCGTGTGGCGGGACTTGCACGAAGGCTTGAGGACTAACATTATGAGATTTGAGCTTTGCTCAATCTCTTGCATAGGGCATTGATCAACTTATCCGAGAGGATCGCGGCCCTCGAGCATCGTTATGACTAGGGCTATTTTTAGTTGACTTATGTACACATCATTCCCAATTTTCCCTTCCATGTGTTGTAATCCTTGAGACTTCTAGACTATGTGTTTGATTTTCTTTGTACTCGACTTACTCATGGAATGAATTATTTTTGCACTACATAACTTGTGAATCTTTTCTTCATTTGCTTGTGATATCATGTTTGTGACATGCTTGTACCCTCTAACCTTGGACTTGTGATTCTAACCTTACCATGATCTTTGTTATGGTTATAGGACTATGGCACCTAAAACTCGCAAGAATAGGGTCGACCCAACTCCGGCCGCACCCGTTGCTATCGATCCATCGGTTTTAAGCCAAATGATAGCCGATGGGGTTGCCGCCGCCCTTACCGCCGCCAAGAATAATCCAAGCACTCAAGAAGAAACAAATCGAGTGCCAATACTGGTACCTACTACTCGTGCGTATTCATACAAAGAATTCCGCTCATGCTTCACTAGTACCTTTAAAGGTACCGAAGGTGCTGTAGGTCTTGCGAGTTGGATTGAGAGACTTGAATCTTAATTTAGTGTGAGTAATGTTCCCAAAAGTGACAAAGTGAAATTTGGCTCTAGCACCCTTGTTGATGGTGCATTAACATGGTGGAACATCCACGTGAAAGCCATGAGTTTGGAAGCGGCTAATGCTACTCCTTGGACTCATTTCAAGGGAATGCTTCTCAAAAAGTATTTCCCTAGGAATGAAATGAAGCGGTTGGAAGCCGAGTTGTGGAACCTCCGTGTGCATGGAGTTAACTTGATGGCCTACACTCAACGATTCCAAGAGTTGAGATTGATGTGTCCCGAAATGATACCTAGTGAGACTCGTGCCGTTGAGAGATTCATTGTTGGATTACCATCCTCAATCCGAGGAGATGTGATCTCTTCAAAACCTACTGATTTAGGTGAGGCCATTGAGATGGCGGATGGCCTAATGGACTCCGTTACTTTGGAGGGTGGTGATAACAAACGAAAATGGGAAGGAAACCATGGCCCTAATCATGGTGACCAACCTAACAAGCGCCAAGATGTGGCCAAAGTGTTAAAGTCAATGGCGGATCCGGTTACCAAGGAAATTTACCATTTTGTGTCAAGTGTGGCAAACACCACAATGGAGCTTGTGGAGGCACGTGCCACAATTGTGGCAAACCCGGCCACTTTACTAAGGATTGTCGTAGTGCCACGAAGCCCACAAACCAAAGGGCTCCAGAAACTCCAAATGTGCAACACGCGGATGTCACTTGCTATGGTTGTTGAGAAAAGGGTCACTTCAAGAATAGGTGCCCTAAAGCCACTCAAGGCCGAGGAAACCAAATCCGAGGCAATAACAACAACAACCAAGCTCGCCGACAATCCCGAAAAAATCATGGAGCTCCAAATGGCCGAAACAACGGGAATCAAGCGGGAGCACCCGGTCGTGTGTATGATTTGTGTGTCGAGGCGGCCATCCAAGAGAACAACATGGTCACCGGTACGTTCCTCATCAATAACATCTATGCTTCTGTATTATTTTATTCCGGTGCCGATGGAAGTTTTGCGTCAATTGCCTTTAGTGAACTATTAAATGTGATCCCCACTCCTTTAGATGCCAATTATAATGTGGAACTAGCCGATGGTAAAACAATCACTACAAGCACCTTACTTAAGTGTTGCACCCTAAGTCTTCAAAATATCCCTTTCACCATCGACCTTTTACCTATCAAACTTGGAAGTTTTGACGTTATCGTTGGTATGGATTGGCTATCCAAGTACCATGCGGAGATAATTTGCCATGAAAAACAAGTCCGTATTCCTTATGGAAGTCGAACCTTAACCATCCTTGGAGAAAAGAATGGCACGAAAAGCCAAGCTAGTTTGAATGTCATCTCATGTACTAAAACCCAAAAGTACATCAAAGAAGGTCGTCCAATTTTCCTTATCCAAGTTACTAGTAAGAATGAAGCCGACCCTAAAAAGAAGAAAATTGAAGACGTTCCGATTTTTCGTGATTTTCCCGAAGACTTACCCGGATTACCGCCACTTCGTCAAGTAGAATTTCACATCGAGCTAACCCCCGAAGCCGCACCTGTTGCAAGAGCACCTTATCGATTAGCACCCTTCGAAATGAAAGAATTAGCCGACCAACTAAAGGAGCTTACCAACAAAGGATTTATAAGACCGAGTTCCTCGCTATGGGGAGCCCCAGTTTTATTTGTGAAGAAGAAAGACAGATCTTTCCGTATGTGCATCGATTATCCTGAATTGAACAAACTTACCAGAAAGAATCGTTATCCTTTACCAAGGATCGATGAGTTGTTTGATCAACTTCATGGTTTAAGCATTTATTCAAAGATTGATCTAAGGTCGGGTTATCATCAACTTAGAGTGCGAGAAGAAGACATTTCCAAGACGGCGTTTCGAACCCGATATGGTCACTTTAAATTCTAAGTCATGCCATTTGGGTTGACTAACGCACCCGCGGTATTCATGGACCTCATGAACCGTGTGTGTAAACCCTATTTGGACGAGTTCGTAATCGTGTTCATTGACGACATCCTTATTTACTCCCGTAATAAGGAAGAACATGAGGAGCACTTAAAGAAAATTTTAGAATTGTTGAAACAAGAACAATTGTATGCTAAGTTTTCAAAGTGTGAAATTTTGGATTCACATGGTACAATTCCTCGGGTACGTGATTGATAGTAGTGGTATTCACGTGGATCCTGCCAAGATCGAAGCGGTAAAGGATTGGGCGACTCCTACGACTCTTACGAAGATTCGACAATTCCTTGGACTTGTCGGTTATTATAGACGATTTATCGAAGGATTTTCGAAAATCGCTAAGTCTATGACGGAATTGACTCAAAAGAACAAGAAGTTTATTTGGGGAGACGATCAAGAATCTTCTTTCCAAACTCTTAAGCAAAAACTT